>JAQPPZ010017036.1:10547500-11797500 GCA_028583015.1 Wollemia nobilis
CAAGATAAATAAGACCATACTTCTTTCCAAAATATTTTTCAATTTTTTTCTCTAAAAAAACCATGCATTTCTATATGATTCAATTCAATAGCAAACACAAGCAAAAGAAGCCCATACTTCTTTCTAAAATATTTTCCACAAATATTTTTCAATTCCTTTCTCTAACAAAACCATGCATTTCTATATGATTCAATTCAATAACAAACACAAGCAAAAGAAGCCCATACTTATTTCTAAAATATTTTCCACAAATATTTTTCAATTCCTTTCTCTAACAAAACCATGCATTTCTATATGATTCAATTCAATAGCAAACACAAGCAAAATAAGACCATACTTATTTCCAAAATATTTTCCACAAATATTTTAAATCCCAAGCCCTTGTATTTCTATAAAATCAATTCAATATAGTAAACACAAGCAAAATAAGTCCATACTTATTTCCAAGATATTTTCCACAAATATCAAATTCCAAAGCTATACATATCTAATTCAATATAGCAAAACTCAAGTAAAGAAGCCCATACTTCTTTCCAAAATATTTTTCACAAATATTAAACCCAAACAAATCAATTCCATAAGCAAAAGAATCTCATACTTCTTTCCAAAATATTTTCCCCAAATATTAAGTCCAAATACATACATCAATATCATATCTAATTAATAATCCATCATTAGCAAGTCTTGTATTTCATTTGCAAGACTACAAATTAATCTAACATTTGATTAAAAACCAATCTAATCTATCTTTTGATTAATTGCAAATTGGGATAATTAATCTATCATTTGATCAATTACCAATCTAAATATTTATATCACTCTAATCTATCATTTGATTAATTGCAATCCAAAGATTAAAATGAATTAATCCATCATTAGATTAATAAATAAACCAATATATCATTTGATTAATTGCAATATAATATTATAATGAATTAATCTATCATTTTTTTTGGTAGATAAGATACTATAGCATTAATACCGAGTTTTACAGGTTGACCCAAAACCTTTTACAAAAATCAGCCTAGGGTTGTTGATGAACATGTCCTTACTAAGGATCCTATATATGTAAAATCTACATGCCGACAAAACCATTACATTCGGTAAGACACACAACCTGTTATCAAAAAAAAACTTCCCATACAACATTTTGGGTATACCCCAAGAAAACACACATGCATCATAATTACAAAAAAATAAATAGACACAAATCCCTTCCTTGAAACAATGGAGAAAAAAAAAGCTGCAGACACACATAGTAGAGTACTAAAAAAAACTCCCACAAGCTCTATATTGATAGTTACTCTTAATAATTCTTTGGTAATTTCTTTCTTCCATATATGATATGTTTTGGGACCACATTCCATCTTGGCCAATCAGCCTTAGAGAAGTGAACCTACTAGCTAAATTTATGGTGGTGGCTATCTGGTGGTCCATGTGGCTCTAGTTCAAAGTATTATATTGTCATTTCTTTCTTTTGCCCTATGATTATCAACCAACCTCAAATTAATAAGATGACTAGGAGCCATGTTATCTGACATGTGACTATCCCCATTAGTCTTTGTGGTATTTCCAAGCAGCATCCACCAAGACTGACAGTTCAGATAATATTTATTGTGAGTCCATTTCAAAAAAGAGACTGGAATACTCATAGCCTTTGAACTTACAGTGCCTTCTCTGTTGTTAAATTTGACTATAATTCTTGGTATTCTTTTTGAATAAGCTCCTCTACTTTGCTCGGGATATCATGTTCCCATTTGAAAAGTTCATCACCATCGACACTAAAATTGGCCAACTTATCAGTAACTTTGTTAGCTTCCTAAAAGACATGTTGGGCTTTTTTTCCCTGTCTTCCATGGAAAAGGATCCTAGCCTCTTCAACAATTGTTTTAATCCTCCAAGGAGGTGTTTTCCAATTATTGAGGAGATTTATAACATGCATAGAGTCTCCTTCTATGATAAAATTGCCTTCTAAGTTTTGAGTCATTTGAAGTCCTCTCCACATAGCTCTAGCTTCAACTTCGTTGTTCTTCCTTGTTTCCAAATATTTAGAAAATGCAAGCATCATATTCCCATTATGATCTCGCACAATATCACCAATGCCTACTATGCCAAGATTGTCCTTAGCCACTCCATCAAAATTAAGCTTAAACCAACCCATAGACTTAACATTGGCTCTGTGGTTGACTACCCTAGGCACAAACTCATCTAACAAGGTTAATCTTAAATATTGAGCAATCGTGGTCTCCTGCAGATGAGGTTTACGACTGGTGGGGGTCTACAAATCGCTCACAACAGATTCTTAATTCTCATTCATTACACTTGAAAAATTTTACAATAATGGCAACAATCTGCCGAATAAACTCCTTTATCCTGAAAGATAGTTTATTTTCTTTTCTATTACAGCATCTTTCGCCTAGGAAGAAAAATAGCCTCAACTAGTCTAGAATGGCCCTCTCACGACTGCAACTATGTCTCAGCATTTTTCTGACCATCTTGCATGCCTTCGCTTCCCCTTTTAAAATATCTATTGTGACTCTCCGTTTTATTTCCTGTGCCTCTTCGTTGTCATGGCTTTCGAAATGTCTTTCGTTCTGACTCTTGATCTCCATCTGCTTCCACTGCACCTTGGTGCCACGTGCTGTTCAATGCTACCACTGTAGAATCTGTCCACCTGTCAACCAATGATGACGTTCGGTATACCACCGCTCGGTAATTTCCTCTGTAACGGCCCCTGTAATCGCCTGCCCTTTCTTTTCTTTTATTTAATCACGAAAATGCGACATGTCATGATATTGCGACACTTTTGGCTTCTCTGCCTTCCTGCCCTCTTCAAGTCGTGAAAATGCAACATGTCACGATATCACGACACTTTTGGCTTCTTTGCCTTCCTACCCTCTTTGAGTCATGAAAATGTGACATGTCGCGATATCGCGACACTTTTGGCTTCTCTGCCTTCCTGCCCTCTTCGAGTCATGAAAATGCGACATTTCACGATATCGCGACACTTTTGGCTTCTCTGCCTTCCTGCCCCGTTCGAGTCACGAAAATGCGACATGTCGCTATATCGTGACACTTTTGCTTTTCAGCCTTCCTACCTTTCTCGAGTCACAAAAATGCGACATGTCATGATATCTCGACACTTTTCTCTCTTGTGCCTCCCATCGTCTTCTGGTTGCAAAAATGCGACATGTCACAATATCGCGACACTTTTCTCTCTTGTGCCTCCTCTCGTCCTTTGGTCACAAAAATGCAACATGTCACGATATCGTGACACTTTTTCTCTCTTGAGCCTTCTCTCACCTCTTGGTCATGAAAATGCGACATGTCACGATATCGCGACACTTTTTATCCTTTGCGCTTTCTCTCACCTTTGGTCACAATAATGCGACATGTCATGATTTCGTGACATCTTTCCTTTCTGGTTCTTCTTTCTCCTTTTGGTCACAAAATCGTGACATGTCGCGATATCGTGACATCTTTCCTTTCTGCCTCCTCCTCGCCTCTCGGGTCACGAAATCGTGACATGTCGCGATATCACGACAACTTTGCTCTCTGCTTTCTCTCTTTGTTTCGGGTCACGAAATCGTGACATGTCACGATATCACGATAGTTTCCTTCCTTTATTTATTTCTGCTCCTTTGGTCATGATTTCGTAACATGTCCCAAAATCATGACATTTTCTTCTTTGGCCTTTCATGTCTTCTTTCGGTCGCGATTTTGCAACATGTCACAAAATTGTGACATTTTTGCTCCGTGCCTTCTCTCTCCTTCTTGAGTCGCGAAAACGTGACATGTCACGATATCATGACATTTTTCTCTTTTGCGCCTTCTATCATCTTCTGGTCATGAAAATGTGACATGTCGCGATATCACGACACTTTTTCTTCTTTATCGACATGTGATATCGTGACACTTTTTCTACTTTGTGGTATTTTGCCTTTCGTTGGATGCTCCTGCATCAGACAACTGGGGTGGATCAAGAAGTGACCTTCACTTCGATACTGTTCTATCACCTTATTTTTAATTATGGCTGTACAAGATCTCCAAGCTTCAGCAAAATATGGGTCTACAGGGTACAAACTCTTAAGTTATTCAAACTCCACAACTTCCACTCTCATTGTTTTCAGCAAACTCTTTTCATCCATCTCCTTCAATGGCTTCAACTTGTGGCGCACTCCACCTTTCATAAGAGAGTAAGTATTCGCATGTCCATCATACACCGCATGTCTATCAAATTGCCATGGCCTTCCCAACAACACATGACAAGCATCCATAGGCAAAACATCACACAGGACCTCATCCTGGTATCTCCCAATATTGAACTTGACTAAGGACTGTTCACTGACCAATGCCCTATGGTCCTTCTACAACCATGCAATCCGATATGGATGCGGGTGTCTCCTCCTCTCTAGCTGTAACTTAGTAACCATTTCTTCAGAGACCAAGTTTTTAGTACTACCATTATCTATAATAACATTACAAACTTTACCTGAACATTTGCACCTTGTGTGGAATAGGCTTCTCCTCTGGTCTGGTCCTTTATCCTCATTCAACAAGGTTCTCCTTGTGAACATAACTCCTCTCTCTACCTCCTCAAAATGTTCTGATTCAGCACCTTCATCTATTATAGCAGCTCTGGCATGACTCTTAGGTCTCCTATTTGTCCTCTCTTGGTGTTGGGGACACTAATATGCCTGATGTCTCTCTTCTCCACAATGGAAACAGGTTCCACGAAATCCTCCTCTTCCATATCTACCTCTTCCTGATCTTGGGTATTACTGGTTTCACCAACCTTCTTCTGATCCTTATATTTTTCTCCACTAGTCCTTCCACCAGTTCTTCCACCACGACCTCTTCCTCTTTGCTTACCCTCAAATTGTCTGTTCAACTTCTCTTTGACTTTGAGGGCAAACTGGTAAGCATCCAAATTGGTGCTCATCCTAACCAAACTCAACTCTTCTTGAATATTGGTTCTCAACCCATTGATGTAATGGGTCACCTTCTCCTTGTTAGCCTCTGAATGGCCAGTTCTGATTGAGATCTGGTAGAACTCCTCTGTATATTCTTTGACAGATTTGTTTGACTGTCTCAAACTCTACATTTTTTTCAATAGGTCCAATTCGTAATCTACAGGAATAAACTGTCTCTTCAACTTCTCTACCATTTGATCCCATCTGGTTATCTTTTCCTTTTCTCCTCTATTTCTTTCTAGCTACACTTCTTTCCACCATATGCAAGCATGGCCTTTCAAATTTGTTTTTGCAAACTTGATCTGATCTGGATCTACAACCTCATACTCAAAATATTCCTTGATATCATTGATCCAATCAATCAACTCCTCTGGATTGAGACTCCTAAAATACGTGGAGACATCAAACTTTGTCTTCTTCTCGATCTGAGATATGGCCTTAATTAATCTAGCTTTTGCAGGATCCATTGCTTCTTCTACAATCGATGGATCATCAACCTCCCAAGATTCATCTTCACTACGATCCTCTCTCCTTGGTTCAACCCCTCTTCGCAACTCCTCTTGCAGGGCTTTCACTTGCCTCTGCAAAGCTCTGAAATCTTCTTCAGGTACCACATTCCTTCCACCACCATGGTTTCTTCATGGAGGCATTCTTCCTCACTCTCTTCTCACAACCCTTCCACAGATCCTGGTGTAAACGGCCTCCCTTTCGAAGATCTACTCACACACTCAGGAACTCCCGCTCTGATACCACTTGATGGGGGTCTAAAAATTGCTCACAATAGATTCTTAATTCTCATTCATTACACTTGGAAAATTTTACAATAATGGTAGCAGTATGCCAAATAAACTCCTTTATCCTGAAAGATAGTTTATTTTCTTTTCTATTATAGCATCTTCCACCCAGGAAGAAAAACAGCCTCAACTGGTCCAGAATGGCCCTCTTGCCTTCACGACTACAACTATGTCTCAACAGTTTTTCGACCATCATGCATGCCTTCGCTTCCGCTTTTAAAATCTCTGTCGTGACTCTCCATTTCATTTCTTGTGCCTCTTCATTGTCATGACTTTCAAAACGTCTTTCATTTCGACTCTTGATCTTTGTCTGCTTCCACTGCACCTTGGTGCCATGTGTTGTTCAGTGCTGCCACTGTAGACTCTGTTCACCTATCAACCAATGATGACGTTCGGTATACCACCGCTCGGTAATTTCCTTTGTAACGGCCCCTATAACTGCCTGCCCTTTCTTTTCTTTTGTTTGGTCATGAAAATGTGACATGTTGCGATATCGCGACACTTTTGGCTTCTCTACCTTTCTGCCCTCTTCGAGTCATGAAAATGTGACATGTCGTGATATTGCGACACTTTTGGCTTCTCTACCTTTCTGCCCTCTTTGAGTCACAAAAATGTGACATGTCGCGATATCGCGACACTTTTGGTTTCTCTGCCTTCCTGCCCTCTTCGAGTCGTGAAAATGTGACATGTCGCAATATCGTGACACTTTTGGCTTCTCTGCCTTCCTGCCCTCTTTGAGTCACAAAAATGCGACATGTCGCGATATCGCGACACTTTTGGCTTCTCCGCATTCCTACCCTGTTCGAGTCGTGAAAATGCGACATGTCATGATATCGTGACACTTTTGCTTTTTGGCCTTCCTACCTTTCTCGAGTCGTGAAAATGCGACATGTCGCAATATCGTGACACTTTTCTCTCTTGCGCCTCCCATCGTCTTCGGGTCGCGAAAATGCGACATGTCACGATATTGCGACACTTTTCTCTCTTGCGCCTCCTCTCATCCTTTGGTCACGAAAATGCGACATGTCGCGATATCGCGACACTTTTTCTCTCTTGAGCCTTCTCTCGCCTCTTGGTCACGAAAATGTGACATGTCGCGATATCGCGACACTTTTTCTCCTTTGCGCTTTCTCTCGTCCTTTGGTCGCGATAATGCGACATGTCGTGATTTCATGACATCTTTCCTTTTTGGCTCTTCTTTCTCCTTTTCGGTCACGAAATCGTGACATGTCGCGATATCACGACATCTTTCCTTTCTGCCTCCTCCTCGCCTCTCGGGTCACGAAATCGCAACATGTCGCAATATCACGACAGCTTTGCTCTCTGCTTTCTCTCTCTATTTTGGGTCGTGAAATCATGACATGTCACGATATTGCGATAGTTTCCTTCCTTGCTTTTTTTCTTCTCCTTTGGTCACGATTTCGTGACATATCACGAAATCGCAATATTTTCTTCTCTGGCCTTTCCTGTCTTCTTTTGATTGCGATTTCGCAACATGTCGCGAAATCACAACATTTTTGCTCCACGCCTTCTCTCTCCTTCTTGAGTCGTGAAAACACGACATGTCATGATATCGCAACATTTTTCTCTTTTGCATCTTCTCTCATCTTCTAGTCGCAAAAATGCGACATGTCGCGATATCGTGACACTTTTTCTTCTTTGCTGACATGTCGCAATATCGCGACACTTTTTCTACTTTGCAGTATTTTGCCTTTCATTGGATGCTCCTGCATCAACGACTATAAAAAAGGATAAGGTTCACATTCTTGTTGGCAAAGGATAGGATCCTGGCAATGATAGTTTGATGATCATGGATAGACTCATTAAAGAATCTATGGTTCCTTTCTAATCACACCTGCCAAATATAGTGATTGAGACAAATTTTCCACATGTATCTAAGTCTTTGGATTGAAAAGGGGCAAGGCCACTAGACGAACAAATCAAGTATGGTGGCTGGTTTAACCCAAGAAATATTGAAGGCCTGAAAAACCCCACTAAAGACAATCAAGGAAAAAGGGCACTCAAGGAAAATGTCATAAATCATTAACAAAAAAACTAATTTATAATTTGATTAATTGAAATCTAAGATTAATAATGAATTAATCTATCATTAGATTAATTTCCAAACTATTATATAATTTGATTAATTGAAATCTAAGATTTACAAAGAATCAATCTATCATTAGATTAATTGCCAAACTAATCTATCATTTGATTAATTGAAATCTAAGATTTACAAAGAATTAATCTATCATTAGATTAATTGCCAAACTAATCTATCATTTGATTAATAGATTCTAATATTAATAATGAATTAATCTATCATTATATTAATTTCCAAACTAATCTATCATTTGATTAATTGAAATAAGATTAATAATGAATTAATCTATCATTAGATTAATTGCCAAACTAATCTATCATTTGATTAATTGAAATCTAATATTAATAATGAATTAATCTATCATTAGATTAATTTCCAAACTAATCTATCATTTGATTAATTGTTAAAATAATTTATCATTTGATTAATTGAAATCTAAGATTTACAAAGAATTAATCTATCATTATATTAATTGCCAAACTAATCTATCATTTGATTAATTTAAATCTATGGTTAACATTGCATCAATCCAACCTTAGATTATATGCAAAACTATAGATTTATTAACATGAATCTAACAAAGAAAAATGAAAGTTATAATACATTAATCTAACCTTAGATTATATGCAAAACAATATAATAGATTATTTAATTAAGGCATTGATTAGCTAAGGGTCCTTCCAAAAGCAATACTCTAAAATAATTAAACCTTAACAACTCTATCTAAAAGCTTAGAGCACCCACAAGCCTAGCTAGCATTGCAAAGAAAGGAAATATCTAACATTAAAACCAACCTTAGCACTTAATCAATTAATAAACCCTACTGCATACAAACATAGTGAAACCATCTATTACAACATTAGCAAAAGATAAACAAAAGAGCACCATGCATGATGTAATCCCAATGCAAGCATCACACATGAAACATCAACAAAAAGAGTTCCAGTTTCCAAGGGTCCAGGGTTACATGGTAGTGAAATGATGGTTTGTAGCAATGAATACTACAAATGTTCTAGTCAAAACCTTACCACCCTAATAGTTCTCTTCTCCAAACAACACATTTCGAGTGGATCGAAGCAAGCACCCTAAACCAGCTCAAGCAACAGTTAGAACCTATGTAAGAAAAATAAATAATACATAGTGCAAAAGCTAAGGAAATATCATATTCAATTAACAACAATTTGATGGAAAAATAAGATATAAAAGCAATGAAAACACCCAAGTAAACATTCACCCAATAGTTGTGGATATACCTATCACAATAACAAGGAATAATTGGCTAGTGGTATTTGATTCATCCCTATTCCTTCTTGCACTACTCGACCTTACACCGTGTATCCAAAACAATCTCTACTCTTTCCTTGATCATCTCAATATTTCCTCCCTTCATTCCCTTATCAACGTCCTCTTAAAGTCCCATGAAGAAGGAATGCAAAGCGTTGGTGCAAGGTTGTGCAGTAACACTCAACGTCCACTACCAACTTAGAAATCACTTACAAATAACATAGAGGAGAACAAAAATATCTATTAATTACAATGGCTCCACCTTTGCTAACACAAGGTAATGAATGCACCACCTCCATGGTTAAAGATAGCCTATCATTACCACAACAAGAAAGAAGCAACATCCCAAAAAACCCTAAGAATTCTTTTAAAGGATTAATTATCAACCTTAGGCAAATTAAGATTTTTTATCAACCAAATAATTATTACAGGAACACACAAGGAGATAATCAAAATCAACATTTCATATGCAAGAACAAATGCATTTTATTGATATTTCATGCCATTTTTTTATCCCTAAATGAGTGGTTCCTTATTTAAGATATATATAATCTATCACAGACTCATGTTAAAGAGACTCATTACAAGCAAATTTCTTGGTACAATGGTATGAACATGAGCATAAGCAAACCATAATGCACCTACATGAAAGGGTATTCATTCATGTTACCCTAAGTTGTTTGATGAACGAGTCATCATCATCATTTCTCCTTCAATATGGTCTCTTGTTCCTTGTGGCAAATCATTTTGTCCATCCATGAGAGTACCTGATCCTACAACCAAGTAGAGCATAAATAGTACCATATTCTTATACAAAGTGAACATAATATTAGAAGCATATATCCATAAAAACAACAAAGCTAAGCATTAAACATCATTTGCTAATACATAGTCCAACTTGAGTAGCTAGTACTACCAAGGAGGGTCATGATAGGAAATCCTAATTATCATTTGATTTTTGATCTACCAAGTCAAATACCTTTTCTTCTTCATCCCCCTTAATTGCTTGTAATTTATTTTGATTTATGGGATGAGCAACATCATCAAGGTTTTAATTCTAAAGGTTGTTCTTATTGGATTTCGTATGCTTTCCCTTATTTGGTGACAAATTCCTCTTCCTCTTAAGTTTATCATCATTATTATTATTATCTCCATCCATATTTCCATATTGATCAATCCCATATATATCTTTAGTCAATATCTATCTTTGTGAGGAACTTATAGGTATGCCCTGGGAAATTGATCTTGAGAAAGATATATCTGCATCTATTAGAAACTCATAAGCACACCTTGGAAAATTACACTTGAGAAAAATTATTCCAAGTATTATTGTATCTTCAATGAACCAATTGGAACTTTGACCATTTGTCTATGCTTGGGTGTAGAAAATTTTATTGGTGATCCACTAGGAGAATCTCCTCCTATAGTACAAATTTTAGCTATTATTTTCTTATTAGAGGAATATTTTCTATGGGATCATATTCCACAAAGAGGACCTATGTTTCCTTAAGGTTATATTTTCCTTCTCCTATTAATTTGGTATATGAAGGTTCTTCAAATTCCTTTGTATATGTTCCTATAAATGAATCGTTAGACTCCTTCAATGTTAGTTGTTTAATCAGCTCCTAGCCATTTTGGAATTAATTCATATCAATAGATCTATATCCTTAATTATTACATCATGCACTATAGCGACCCATGAAGAACACAAGCTTATACTGAGAGGGGGGGGTGAACAGTATAAGACCACTTTTTACTTTTTCTTCCAATTCAATATTATGTTGTGTAAAGATAGCAGTATCAATAGCAATAATCAAAGCAATGCACAAAAACCATACACAATAGAGACACCACAATTTACGTGGTTCACCCAATGTGGGCTACTCCACGGAGAAAATATTTTACTAAAACTTTCTCAATCAATCTCTTTGGGAATCACTCCCAATTACAAATTTTATGGATCTCTGTCCAAAGGAGATGTTGATCCCCTAATCTCAAGTTCGTGGATCTCTTCCACAGGAGAACTCTTTCCCCTTCTACTCTAGCTATGTGATCTTCTAGAAGACTTTGTCTCTCTATTGCACTAACTGGTGGACCTCTCTCCACTTGAAGACTCCTCACTCAAATCTATCTTCAACTATGTCGGCTGGATCTCTATCCACTGAGACTTTGTCCTCTGTACTCTGTCACCTCCAAAGCTCTATCAATAGGCTCACTAAGAACCTGCTCAATAGGTTCACACAGAACCTACTTAACAAGCTCACATAGAACTTGTCCAAAACTGAATAACAAGCTCACACAGAACTTGTCCAATGCTGAATAACAAGTTCACACAGAACCTGTCCAATGCTGAATAACAAGTTCACACAGAACCTGTCCAAAAATGCTCTAGCAAGCTCACCAAGAACTTGCCCAAATCTGCTCCAACAAGCTCACTAAGAACTTGTCCAAAATCTGTTCTAAAACTGTCCACAAATATGTCCCAACACTGTCCTCAAATCTATCCCAACACTGTCCTCAAATCTATCCACAAAGGCCTTCTCAAAGGCTCAATCAATCATGCTCAAGTAGCACTCAAATCTCATCAACAAATCTATCAAGGCAAAGCTCAAAGATGAACTCAACAATGAATGGCAATGTACTCTTCAATGGATGACAACAATGATCCACAATGATCTCAACTCAACTCAACTCATAGAAGCATAAAGAGAATTGTTAGAGACTCAATATGTTCTAATCTCAATCTCAACTCAACTCAACTCAAATCAATCTCATAGAAGCATAAAGAGAATTGTTAGAGACTCAATATGTTCTAATATCAATCTCAACTCAAATCAACTCAAATCAATCTCAACTCAACTCAAATCAACTCATAGAAGCATAAAGAGAATTGTTAGAGACTCAATATGTTCTAATCTCAATCTCAACTCAACTCAAATCAACCAATGGGCTTCAACAACTATGCTTATCAAACAAGGTTTAGACACAACTCTCAATTCAGAAAACCTTGAAGCATTCAACCAACCACTTTCTAAAAGGAAACCACAAACAATCCTTTTCCCTCCAATGATATTTCAGAAATCAACCACCATAAACAATCAATAGAAGAATGTGCCCATACCTTTTATGAAGATGAAAAAAAACCTCTTTGTAAATCTGCCACAATCACAAAATTCTTTTGCCAATCTTCACAAGGGTTAGTAGATCACAAAATAATCAACATTACTCCACTTTTCAATAATCATCACCAAGGCCTTTAATTGCACAACTTCCTTATCTCTCCTAAAACCACTTGTACCATAAAATAAAATAAATCAAAACATTGCATAACCTTTTCACTCCCAAAACCACTTATACCATAAAATAAAATAAATCACAATATTGCATACCTTGTCACCTCATGAAAGAATTAATCCTCTTGAAAAAGAACAAGGCAAACTTCACTTTTGGAACCCCTTTGCAAAATCAGAAATATCTCTTTACACACACCTTATTTCTCCTTCTAAATAAGTTAGTCAAATAGCCCTCGAAATAAGCTTTCCGATGATATATAATATGCCCCATTTCCGAAATAAATTGAAACCTTTCACACACACACACAAAAACACACACACACACACACACACACACATATATATATATATATATATATATATATATATATATATATATATATATGCCAACCTCCATTAATTGCACATAGGTCGGCCCTCCATTAATTTAAACTTAAACTTTAAACTTTAATATCTTCATCACCGGAGGTCCTTTTTCGATGAAACAAAATTCCACCTTGGCTTTTAAGAAAAGCCCTTTCCACATAAGCCCACCATGGTTTTAAATAAAACCTTTTATTTTGCCTGCCTTGGTTTTCATAAAAACCCCGTATATATCCATGCTCTCCAAAATATCATAGATGATTATCTATGAAGTGCTTTTGCCACCAAAACTCAATGTGACATCAATGATCCATGTGACATAAAATGCCTCAAATTAACTCAAATTTCCAATAATCTCCCCCTTTGTCATTGATGGCAACACCTCTAATGCAAATCACTACAATCATTGCAAAAACCATCTCTGAGAATCAAAGCTGCTCCCCATGACTCAATACTCTCTATGGAGGCTGCTCCCCCTAACTCAATACTCTCTTTGGAGGTTGCTCCCCCTAACTCAAATATCTCCCCCTTTGACATCAATGGCAAAAGGGACACCTATGGGGCTAAAAGATATGACTCTTAAGCTTAGCCCCCTCACCCCCTTTTCTTTTGAGGTGATTAATTTTGGGGTGGGAGTACTTTTACTCCCATCTCACTTTGTTTCTTTCCTCTATCAACTTCCTTCCATGTTTTTATGATATCCTTCTCTTGATGAATTACTTGATCTTCTTGTCTAGAACCTTTTTGACCTTCTTGCCTTGAACCTATTTGGAATTGAGTCCTACACCATCTTGCAATATGCCCAAAGTTATTGCAATTAAAACACTTGATATTGTAGCCTTTGGTTGGTGCCCATGTCCTGAAATCATTCTTAAAATAATTTCCATATCCATTCCTTTCCTGAACCCTCGTATTGTGTAGCTCTATTTTCATGACCATTATAACCATGACTTCTGAATTGTGTAGCTCTAAAACCAAAACCATGTTGCTCATTTCTTTTGCACTTGAAAAGCTCTATGACCAATCCTGTTGCATGAGAAGCAATGTCCCTGAAAACCATACCTTCTTCCCTTGAAGTTTCTTCTAGCAAAATCAAACTTCTTTGATCCATGGACCCTTTCTTGACCATTATCCTTATGATCATCTTCAACTTGTGCATTGCATTCTTGAACCTTCTTTGTAGCATCTAAAACCTCTTCCTTGCCTTTCTCTTCAAGAATTTATTTTCCCTTTGAGCTTGATTCACCTATCTCAAAACAAGAACCAAACTGAATATTTGGAGCCATAGGAACTTTGGAACTTTCCTCACAAATCTTAAGTGCTTCCTTGCTTTCATCTTTTAGAACTTCCTTTCCTTTTGAGTGTGATTTTTCTTGGAAGTAAGATACAACCTTAAAATAAGTTTCCACTCCCTTTTGAATATTTTCATCTAATGTATCATGTCTTGTCGTGGTTACCCTTAGTTCTTCATTCATCCTTTCTTCTATCCTTTTTGCATTTTGAAGCTCTTCTCTAAGATTACTGATTGTTTGAAGTAGTTCTTCTTTGATTTTGACATCTGTTCGAATCTTGTTTTCAAGATTCCTGTATTCTTATTTTAGCCTTTTGATTTCTGATTTTTGTTTACTTGGCTCATCCTCTTCCTTTTCTATTACCAAAAGTGAGACTTCTTTGTTTTCACTACTGCTGGAATTGTCACTAGAACTATTGCTTTCTTTTTCAAATACACTTTCCTTGTTGTAATTGTTGTAGTATGTGCAATCATCATCTATATGCCCAAATTATCCACATATGAAGCATTTTAGTATCCTTAGACCTTTCTTGTACCTATCTGCTTGCTCAATGGCTATGGCAAGCTCTTCATGTCTTTCTTCAATAGGCACATCCTCTTCTTTAACTTCAATACCTAGGAATAGGTGTTCTTGCTTTTCTTCACTTATTCCAAAGAATGTACATTCTTCTTCATCTGAATGATCTTTATCACTGTAATTTGAACTATCACTTGCTTCTACAATGTAGTAATATTTATTTGCCTTACGAAAAATTTCTTCTTCTCATACCTGTTTTTCTTGTGTCTGTCATCTTTGTCATGCTTATGCTTTCCATATTCTTTTCTTCTTTGACCCTATTTTTCATCATCACTATTTTCTTCATGTGGACACTTGTATGCATAGTGACCAAGATCACCACACTTGTAGCACCTAACTTTCCTTATATCTCTAAAATTCCTTGAGTCCTTATTCCTTTTGATGAAGTTAGCTTCCTCATCATTTTCTAAAACTCTATCTATTTTTGAAACTTTCCCTTTCTCTTTTTTTGAAGCCTTGAATGCAATATCTTTTATTGGAGCTTGATGCTTACTTACCCTCATCTCATAAGCTGTGAGAGTACCTTGCAATTCTTCCATTGTTAGCTTGTTGATATCCATTGTCTCTTCTATTGTTGAAACCTTAGAATCATATTTCATGGGAAGTGATCTCAAAACCTTTTGAGTAACTTTTGATTCTTTCATCTCAAAACCTAGGCCTCTCATAGTGTTAGTAATCTCATCAACTCGAAGTAAGAACTTTGCAATATCTTCAAAATCTTCCATTTTCAATTCCTCAAATATTTTTCTATGAGTTTGTAGTTTTGCCAACTTTACCTTGGAATCTCCTTCATAAGTATTCCTCAACTTGGTCCACATCTCATTAGCTGAAGTACATACCATGACCTTTGCAAAATCTGTCTCACGTAGCCCACTCAAAATACAATTCATTGCTCTTGCATTGATCTCAACCAATTTCTTGGTAGTCTTATCTTCCTCGGGATCACCTTCAACCTTATACTCTTTTTCAACCATCTACCATACCTCATATCCTTGTGATATCAAGTAGTTCTTCATCCTCATGCTCCAGAAAGCATAATTGTTACCATCAAACAATGGAGCCTTATTTGAAGATAATCCATTTTGTGAAGCCATCTGTGTTCTTGTAGAATCTGCCCTCAAGTTGTTAGCCTTTTCGAAGGAACCCGCTCTGATACCAATTGAAGAACACAAGCTTATACTGAGAGGGGGGTGAACAATATAAGACCACTTTTTACTTTTTCTTCCAATTCAATATTATGTTGTGTAAAGATAGCAGTATCAATAGCAGTAATCAAAGCAATGCACAAAAACCATACACAATAGAGACACCATAATTTACGTGGTTCACCCAATGTGGGCTACTCCACGGAGAAAATATTTTACTAAAACTTTCTCAATCAATCTCTTTGGGAATCACTCCCAATTACAAATGTTTATGGATCTCTGTCCAAAGGAGATGTTGATCCCCTAATCTCAAGTTCGTGGATCTCTTCCATAGGAGAACTCTTTCCCCTTTTGCTCTGGCTATGTGATCTTCTAGAAGACTCTGTCTCTCTACTGCACTAACTGGTGGACCTCTCTCCACTTGAAGACTCCTCACTCAGATCTATCTTCAATTGTGTTGGCTATTGGATCTCTATCCACTGAGACTCTGTCCTCTGTACTCTATCACCTCCAAAGCTCTATCAATAGGCTCACTAAGAACCTACTCAATAGGTTCACATAGAACCTGCTTAACAAGCTCACATAGAACTTGTCCAAAACTGAATAACAAGCTCACATAGAACCTGTCCAATGCTGAATAACAAGTTCACACAGAACCTGTCCAATGCTGAATAACAAGTTCACATAGAACCTATCCAAAACTGCTCTAGCAAGCTCACCAAGAACTTGCCCAAATATGCTCCAACAAGCTCACTAAGAACTTGTCCAAAATATGTTCTAAAACTATCCACAAATCTGTCCCAACACTATCCTCAAATCTGTCCCAACATTGTCCTCAAATCTATCCCAAAGGCCTTCTCAAAGGCTCAATCAATCATGCTCAAGTAGCACTCAAATCTCATCCACAAATCTATCAAGGCAAAGCTCAAAGATGAACTCAACAATGAATGGCAATGTACTCTTCAATGGATGACAACAATGATCCACAATGATCTCAACTCAACTCAACTCATAGAAGCATAAAGAGAATTTTTAGAGACTCAATATGTTCTAATCTCAATCTCAACTCAACTCAACTCAAATCAACTCATAGAAGCATAAAGAGAATTGTTAGAGACTCAATATGTTCTAATCTCAATCTCAACTCAACTCAACTCAAATCAATATCAACTCAACTCAACAATCAACTCATAGAAGCATAAAGAGAATTGTTAGAGACTCAATATGTTCTAATATCAATCTCAACTCAACTCAAGTTCTTTCACAACCAATGGGCTTCAACAACTATGCTTATCAAACAAGGTTTAGACACAACTCTCAATTCAGAAAACCTTGAAGCATTCAACCAACCACTTTCGAAAAGGAAACCACAAACAATCCTTTTCCCTCCAATGATATTTCAGAAATCAACCACCATAAACAATCAATAGGAGAATGTGCCCATACCTTTTATGAAGATGAAAAAAACCTCTTTGTAAATCTGCCACAATCACAAAATTCTTTTGCCAATCTTCACAAGGGTTAGTAGATCACAAAATAATCAACATTACTCCACTTTTCAATAATCATCACCAAGGCCTTTAATTGCACAACTTCCTTATCTCTCCTAAAACCACTTGTACCATAAAATAAAATAAATCAAAACATTGCATAACCTTTTCACTCCCAAAACCACTTATACCATAAAATAAAATAAATCACAATATTGCATACCTTGTCACCTCATGAAAGAATTAATCCTCTTGAAAAAGAACAAGGAAAACTTCACTTTTTGAACCCCTTTGCAAAATCAGAAATATCTCTTTACACACACCTTATTTCTCCTTCTAAATAAGTTAGTCAAATAGCCCTCGAAATAAGCTTTCCGATGATATATAATATGCCCCATTTCCAAAATAAATTGAAACCTTTACACACACACACATATATATATATATATGCCAACCTCCATTAATTGCACATAGGTCGGCCCTCCATTAATTTAAACTTAAACTTTAAACTTTAATATCTTCATCATCGGAGGTCCTTTTTCGATGAAACAAAATTCCACCTTGGCTTTTAAGAAAAGCCCTTTCCACATAAGCCCACCATGGTTTTAAATAAAACCTTTTATTTTTCCTGCCTTGGTTTTCATAAAAACCCTATATATATCCATGCTCTCCAAAATATCATAGATGATTATCTATGAAGTGCTTTTGCCACCAAAACTCAATGTGACATTGCCTCAAGTTAACTCAAATTTACAATAACCCAAAATTCAGCTACAATAAAACACATAGAAAGAAAAGTTTTTTTCTTTTACTAAGGAGAGGGATCCATAAATCCCTAACCGAATTTTAACTGATCTATTATTTAAATCCCCTAAGTTTCTTGAAGAGCTACATCTCACAATATACTCTAACACAAGTCCATCTATGTAGGTGTATTATGTGTTACTGCAAATAAGTGTATTCTTCTCATCACTCTTGATGAGATATCATATTCAATCAATCAAAGGTATACACCTTTCACCATACGATACACAAGCTGGTTTTTGTAGGTATGCTATGAATATTACAAGTTAAGTTATCCATCTCATCACTATGATGAGCTATCTCAAATCAGATGTAGTCTTTCTCTAAACTTAGTTATCATTCTTTGTAAGGGGTCTTAATCTCTTAGGCCACTATGTTCACCCTAAGGGGTCTCAATCCCTTAGGTCATACTCTAAGTTCACCCTAGAACTCATTACTTAAGTTTATATTATTTAGCAAGATAACAAGGATAACTCTAGATGCTAAATCTAACAAAACATAATTCATAAGCATACAAAGATAATAGAAAAGAAGTAACATTTAGAGAAAATAAATAATTTAAATGAGTTTAAATACAAAACATATATAATCCAAAATGGTAATTTAGAGGTACATCATCCAATCAATAAGCAATTATTACATGTAAGCAGGTATGGTAAAACTTCCATACTCTCAAAGAATAATATATTACATCAATTTCATTAGGGAAATCTCCCCACAAATATTCTATTCAAGCATAAGTAAATTATTTACAAGTAGAATTAAATTAACACCTTGGTTCCAACTACCTCCTTGGTCCTCCTTAGCTCCCCTCAATCATTTGAGGATAGTATGGGATCATGGCACTCATGGTTCCATGATAGACATGCTTCTAAATGCATCTACTATGCTTATTGCCAAATTGCAACTATACAATAAAATCAAAGTATATAACCATCTATTGCATAGTTGATATCATAAAAACCATCATTTTTATTTCTCCTCTTATTAACTCATGATAGTCTTTCAACACATGCAACTAGATCACAAATCCTACTTTAATCGATTCCTTTCTAAATCTTATTCAGCAAATTAAAGTCATATACCTTTAATATTTAAATAATCTAGGTTTCTTATTTCATAAATAAAGTCCTAATACTTAATTCATAATGTAATTATTCTCTTTATTTCATAAATGAAATTCCCATACCTTTAATCTATAAAATGAACCATTATTTCCTTTACTTAATAAATCAAAGTCTCATACCTTCAATTTAAAAATTAAACTAATCTTTCTTCTACTTAATAAATCAAAGTTCCATCTCTTCAATTTAATAAATAAAATATACTTTTCCTTTACTTAATAAATCAAAGTCCCATACCTTCAATTTAATAAATAAACTAATCTTTCTTTTACTTAATAAATTAAATACAACTTATTTAATTAACTAAATAAATTAAGGAGTAAACTATAATCATCCTATTAAATGAACAAATATTCTAATATTTCATTTAATTGGTCGACCATTAACATACATGAATTACCACCTGTCATCTTGAGGAAGCATAAATTAACCCTTAAGCAAAAAGGAAACTTCAATGAAGTCTCAAAAGGTTACTCAAAAGCAACACAAGGAGGTGTGCTCAAATCCGAGATGCAATCCTCAACAACTCAAGTCGACTGAAGAGAAGGTAAATCTGCAACTACTGGGTGAGGCATTTCTTTAATAGAGAAGTGGCCCTACAACCAATCCAACAAGGATTCCCAATAGAAATGGATGCACCAAGGTTATACTAAATAGAGGTTGTAAACCCTTTAACCCAACAAAACCCAACAAGCAACTTCAACGCTCTCTCTAATCACAAAAGGAATGTTTGAATGAACTAGGGAAGAGCAACGATAATGGATATAGGTTCAGTGAAACATTGTCGAGATATACCAACATCTCAAATGTGATAGAGCTTATAAGGGAGATGATGTGCCCCAATATCTAGCAACGTTGGATGTTTTAATAAAGTTCCAACAAGGAGTTTGACTCTCTAGGTTTGGCTAGAGCAAACTATTAAGTAGATAAAGTCTCAACACTCATACACATGCTTCTCGAGAGGGTAGAGGTGTGGAGACCAAACAACACAACTATAGACAAGATTTAAAGAGTAGCTCATCTGTTGGTTTCAATAGTATTATAATATAAACTAGTTTAGTGCATGTAAAGGAAGTTGGTCTCGGTTGGAAATATTGGATGAGTTTAACGACCCATCCATGTCCACAAGTGATGTAAATTCACTGTAGGATACCAAAAATGGACTCCAAGGGTAAAATTTTAAGACAATACATCATAAAAAATACACTAGTAAAAGAAACCTACAAATGCTTCCTTTCATTATTTGAATTCACACCCCCTTACAATAGAGTCTCCCACTCCTTATACTCCCAAAAAAGAAAAACCCTAGCCTACACTACCCCCTTACTATTTTTAGTCACTTTCTATTTTTAGCAACTCACTTGCTATTTTTAGTAACCCTAAAAATAGAGCTCGAATGGCATCCAAAATGGAATCATGTACCCATTATTCAATAATACCCACTACCCCAATATAGCAACCCCACTCTAGTTCTACACTAATATTTATGATAACTTTTTAGTTGCAAAAATTGACAATTAAATTAAAAGCTACTTTTGGGCCTCCTAGAGGCATTTTCTTGCACGCAACCACAAAGGGAAGTTTTTCTTAAGTTCTCCATGTAATTCTGCATATTCTAAAAAAAGAACAGGGCAAAACAGACACTTGGAGCAAAATTTTTGGCCCTGGCAAGGTGCATTAAAAAGGCTAAGGGAACATTCAACCAAACTTCCTTAAGAGATAAACAAAAGGTAAAACCAACCTATGAACACACGCAGATGAATCCCAAGATGTTTGAACTCCTCACGATTGTTCACTATAGTTTTTGGTTCTCTTTTCATAGACCGAGTCCTTTTACCGCTCTCATAACGAGTTCCCTTTTCTTCTTCCCTTCATTATGCTATTCTTCCTCCTTCTTCCAAGCTTAGGGAGAGGGATCCTTCTTTTCCACGTTAGCAGTCTTGTCACCCATTAAACTCATTCAAATGTCATTAATTCTACCTCACTCTTTTACAACCGCAGACATCCTTTCTATTAATTTTTCTCTTCTCCCCAAAACTTTCCATCAATGAGCTATCCCTTCAATGACGATAGATGCTCCATCTTACAACTTCGATCGAAATCCTTTGACAGGTGGTCTCATGAAATCTAATTTTGCAAGATCTCCTTTGAAGCAAAGCAATCTTATTATTTCTTTCATAAAAGCTTCACCAACTTGCTTAATGAACTTCCATTATCATTCACGTGAGATATTCACTCTCTTTCAAATGAATTTACATTATCTTTTGAATAAAATTTTTAATAATTAATTTAAATAAAAGTTTCAATAATTAATTTAAATAAATTTTCATTTATCATTTAAATAATACTCCTATTATTCATAAAATGAAACTCTACTATCATTTCAAAATAAAACTTCTATTATTTATAAAATAAAATCTTTTATCATTTCAAAATAAAACTTTTTTATTTATAAAAATGAAACTCTTTTATCATTTCAAAATAAAACTTATTTTATTTATAAAATGAAACTCTTTTATCGTTTCAAAATAAAACTTCTATTATTTATAAAATGGAACTCTTTTATCATTTCAAAATAAAAATTCTATTATTTATAAAATAAAACTCTTTTATCATTTCAAAATAAAACTTCTATTATTTATAAAATAGAGAGTAAGAGTTTCTTTTGCAAAACAAGGATTTTTTCAAAGGTAACCTAAATTATGCATGCTTTTATTTCCCAAATATCCAATACATATAGTGATGAAGTAAAATATAATCAAACATATGCAATAGACAAAGAGGGAATATTTCCATCAACCTAGTCATTTGTCTTAGCTCGAGAGTTTACGATAGCTACTAGGCTATCAATTGAGGCTCAAGGTGGCTAGTTATTGATGATTATCCCTAATTGAATGCATGCCTATATGAAGGTATCCATCAATGTTACCCCTGATTTGCCTTAATCATAATTTCCCCAATCTCAAGTACCCCCAATTTTGGTGGATGATTTTGCTTCTTCCACCTAGGAGTGTACTTGATCTTGTACATCTTGACAATATGTCAACAATACCATGCTCTTTCAAATCAACTAAACATTGCATAGTTGGTTCAATTGCTCAAGTTAGGTTTTAAATTATAATAGATTAATACATTGTTTCTTTGTGCCAAAAAGTCCGCTAGGGAGGATCATGACATGCACACCCTTGTAACCATCATAATTGGACTAAAATTATTCATCATCATCTTCATGTTAAAAAATTGTTTCTACCATTTTGGAGTATTCATATTTATTACCCCTATTCTATCATAATTTCTCTTCTCTAAAATAGGTAGGAAACCAAACTCTTAAATATTTCTTCCATGTTACTCAAGTCTCTAGATGGCTCATATGTATAGTAACTAATAGTAAAAGGAAAATTTATCAAACCCCTAAGGTGCTTTCTGGTAAACTTTTGATGAAATAGAAGGAACTAGCAAAACCCCTTAAGAATAAGATCATCAATGATACTAATGGGAAGTTCCACTACCTTGTTGACCTATCAAAATACTGAAATGCATGAATTAATAGGTTGCATTTTATATATGCAAGTCTACATAAGGGTGTATTTCCCTGATTGTATTATCTGATAATCTAGTGTTGTTGTCCCTAGCAAAAATATCAAGTATGCCTAGAAATTTTTATGGACAAAAAATCCTCTTGTTTTTCTAATTTTTTTGGATAAAATATGAGGGTGCAATGGGGAACTATGTAACAACCCCTGGATAGTTAACTATTTTTTTGTCTGCTTTATTGCAAGAAAAAGGTACTACTGATCAACTTGTGATTGTAGGAATAGGTGTCAAAAGGAAAGAGAGCGGATCGAGAGACGAGCAGAGTTGCTGGTGGAAGGTAAGTTGGGGATATGATGAGCAGTGGGGTATTTGAATTTACTAGGGCCTAAGCTCCCTACCGACAGTACACCTCCAGCGGTCCATGTAGATGCATTATGCATTCATGTAGTTGCATCATAGATTTTTATGTGTTTTATGGATTATGTTTATCAACATATATACAAATGTGTGTATAGATATATGTAATGACAATAAAATAAATGCTAAAGAAAAGATAATAATAAATAAAAATAATATATATAATAATAATAAATATATAATAAAATCTAATAACAATAATAAATAATAATAAAAGTAAATAAAATTACATATAAAAATATAATAGAGAGTAAATAGAAAATGTAAAAGTATATATTTTTTTTGGTAAGTAAAATTCTCCATTAATTATCGGGTTTTGTAGGTTGACCCAAAACCTATTACAAAACTCAGCCTTATGTTGATGCTGTGGATCCTATTCATCCTAAGGACTTTCTGTCCTTTACTACTATTGGCCTTCCTAAAACGCCTTACCAGGCGGGCATAGCAAACATTAACCAAAACTCCTGACAGTTCAAACAAATATGGGCAAACCGCTTTGATAACCATAACAAAAAGAGGGAAAGACATGCGCCATGAGAGGATTACTTCCTTTGTACAATACGTAAAACAAAAATGAAACCCCCAAGGCCTGAGGATCCTCAGGCCTCATCTTCAACGTCTTCCTCGAGCTCCTCTTCCTTTTCATCCTCTTCTTCCTCGTCATCGTCCTTGACTTCCACTTTCGGCATGTACCCCTCATTGAAGAAAACCTGAGTCAAAGTGTCGTGGGCCTCCTGCATCTGGTGAATGATGCCAGCGTAGGATTTCAGGACGAAACATTTGAGGACCATGATGGTAGGTCCCTCTTCCTCCATATCGCTGGCACTTGTTTTGGAGCTTCCTTGAATTTGTTTGTTCTTCAGCCTCAAGGAGGATCTCGTTGGGGGTTCCTCAATCCTCAGTTTCTTCTTCATCATCCCACCTCTGCTAATTGGCTCCCCCACTCTCTTCTTCATCGGAGACATGGAAGTAGGCTTGTTTGTGCCTGAGCTAGCTCTTGCTCCCAAAATTTCTGCATGGTGGTTGGGTGGTATCTCCTCAATGATCGGAGGTTCAGGGTTTGGAGCCATAGCCAACACCCATTTGTAAATCACTTTAAACAATCCTTGGTGCAAAGGCATAGCAGACCCCCTCTTGCTACGACAAGCATTGATGGTATAGTTCATCGAATTCATCAGGAACTATGGAATACTTATCGGGTTGACATCCCGAAAGAAATTCACAAAAGCATAGTGAAAGCTTAACAGAGTCTTGTTGGGATCCTCCATCGTAACGAATTCCATCACATTCTTCATAACCCCATTCCATGGGGTGGGAAAATCCATTCTGGTCAGCCCATTCTTAGCTTCCTTAAATATTTTAGGGTTATCTCAGAATTCCTTCAATTCCACCTCCTAGTGATGTTTTTGATGATGGATGGACCGTCCTCTCACAGTTTGCCCTATCACAATAGCAAGCATGTTCACGTCGATGATGAAATCTCTTCCCTGAATCTCCACCTTCCCATCTTCCCAAGTATCCATCACCGCCTAGGTGATATCCTCCTCTACCCCAGAGAAAAGGTCGAAGAATTGAGTAAACCTTCACTCAGTAAGGATGGCCTGAGCAACAAGTTCCATAATGACCATACTGGATTCTACGTATGTCATATTTTTTTTACAAACCTCCTCCTCATAGTTCTATCAATCTTACTTTGTCTTGCGCTCCATGATTTTCCTCTTTTGTTGCTTCTAAGAAGGTGGTAGGATTTAATATTTTCCTGGCATGTGTTGAACCCTTTCTTATTTTGTGTGCCAACTATGGGAGTCCAGTCACCATTCTCCACATGGATCTTATGCCAGCTATCCTTAGCCTCCCTCCATTTGATGTGATTCTACCTCACCTTTGTTGCCCACATATCAACACTTTCCTTAGTAGGAGTGTCGTGCGTTGGAAAAGACCAGCCTTCTACCTCCACCTGTGTCTTCTACCCCTTCACATTATCTGTCAACCTCATCAGCATTCCAACCACCTTCTTGTCATCATGATTTGGATCCTCATTAATTGTAGTTATCACCCATATGATAGCACCTTCATAGACATGCATACCTTGCATGGGGAAAATCCAATCATCAACCTCCATTTGGACCTCACGTCGGGTGGCCCTATTGATCGGGCTTATCAACATTCTCATAATCTGCATGTCATTGTGATTTAGATCCATTTTCTTAGCATGCTTGGTAGGATTTGAATTCACCACCATGGGAATCCACATGCTATTGACCTCCTCATTATCACCTAAATTTTGGCCAATAGTCTTTGTCCTTTCACCATGGGGCCACCAATGGATATAAGTGTTTTGGCTTGGGATGCTTACCTTTTCACGTCTCAGAATCTTGTCCTTGCATTTTCTACCATTTATCCTTTTCGAGAGATTTGTTAGCATTATCCATGGAATCACACCTATCTGATTAGGATTTCTTGGTAAAGAAGCCTCATGGTAGTCTTGGGCCATGTGGGATTTGACCACCCTTCCACTACCCGCCTTAGGCAATGGATTGCCTATCATTGTGAAGGATATCCTCAACTTCACGTGGCACTTCTCACGTCCACGTTGTCAAACTACTAGCCTCAACACCAACATTGGCTAGTTTGTCAGCTGATCTATTAGCCTCATGGAAGACATGGCGTGCCCTCTTATCTTGTCTAGCCTCAAAAAGGATCCTCACCTCATGGATGATAGCTTCAATCCTCCAGGGGGGTTTTTTGCCATTGGTTAGGAGGTTAATGATGATTTTTGAATCCCCTTCAACCATCATATTGCCTTGGATCTCCTGGGCCACCTGTAACCCCCTCCAAAGCGCTCTTGCTTCTGCCTCATTATTGGTTCTGGTTCCTAATGGTTCAGCAAAGGCCATCTTCAAAATTCCTTGATGATCTCTGATTACTCCTCCAGCTCCTGCCCACCCAGGATTATCCTTAGCCGCACCATCAAAATTTAGCTTAAACCAGTCCCTAGGGGTGGCTCCCAGATGATCCTATTCCTAGGATTGGGCTTTGGAACAACAACTATCTCATCAGGAGGGATACCTAAGGAAAAGGCAATTTGTTTTTCCACAGGAGGAATTGTTTGATTATCTATAGATAGGATACTAATATTTTCTTTCACAAAGGTAAGAATTCTATTAAGGATGGTTTTAAGGTTGTGCTTGGAATCATTAAAAGCTCTATGGTTCCTTTCTAACCAAATTTTCCAAAGGAAGTGGTGCCAACAGATCCTCCAAAGGAACTTGAGTTTTGGGCTTCCAAAGGGAAGAGGCCATTGTTGGAAAACTTCAGTGATTGAGGCCGGTTTAACCCAAGAGATCCTAAAGGCTTGGAAAAGTCCATCAAGGATGGAAGTTGCCACTGGACACTCTAGAAAGAGGTGTTGGACTGATTCCCAACCTGCCCTGCACATGTAACACCGGTTAGCAATAATCATTCCTTTTGTCAACATGTTGTCAATGGTGAGAATCCTTCCTTGAATCACTAGCCATGTGAAAAAGGATATTTTGGGGATCAAGCCCTTGATCCAGACCAGCTACGACTAAAACTGGTGATCTTCAGGATTAAGGAGTAAATTGTAGGTAGATTTAACTATAAATTCTCCACTCTCCATTTCTGCCCATGCTAGATGGTCTTCAACATTCCCCGTGGGTATGAACTGCTGGCCTAAAATATTATGAAGTTCTTCAGACTCAGCTTCAAACCCCTGGACCCTGATAAGCTACCATCTGGGGATGTTCCTATCCTGCCTTATGTAATCTGCCACCTTATGCCCTATAGATCATTCCATGTGTTCTTTGATCCTAGCCAAATGGGGGTTCCATGATAAGGCCTCGGATCTAGCCCACCTATCTTCCCAGAAGTTGATTTTTTGTCCATTACCTAAAATCCATCTAAGCCCTTTCTTGACCAAATCTCTGTTGGTTAGGATTGCTTTCCAAAAGGCCGATCCCCTGTTTAACAAATTTTCATTGAGGAAGTCTGTTCCTTGGAGGTATTTCCTCCTGACTATGGTTGTCCACTCATTTTCGACATTTGTCAGCAATCGCCAGGCTTGTTTGGCTAACAACGCAGTGTTGAGAAGGGACACTCTCCTTAGGCCTAACCCTCCATTAGCTCTGGGTTTACATACCTTGCTCCATCCTACTAAATGGATCCTTTTTTTCTCTTTCGTCCCTGACCAGAGGAAGTTTTTTGAAATTGCTCAATATTTTGATATACTTTGCTTGGAGCTCTAAACACAGATAAGAAGTATACCAGAATGCTCTGTAGTGAGGCCATAGTCAAAGTCGCTTTGCCTGCCTGAGATAGTAGATGTCCTTTCCAACCAGCCAAATTTTTTTGGATCCTCTCCAGCACATTATTCCACATGGCTCCTTCTAGGGTTTCGAAAAAAGGGGTAGGCCTAAGTAGGAGGTGGGAAGAGTCGCTATATGACATTCCAAAATCCTAGCAATACTGGTTTGTCTGGGGACAGGAGTGTTAAGGAAGTAGAGTTTGCTCTTATTGAAGTTCACTTTCTGGCCAGCAGCTTCCTCATACATCTTTAGAATGTGTTTAATTCTTCTAGCCTCAACCACTGAAGCCAAAGTTAGCATCAACGTGTCATCCATGAATTGTTGATGGGTAACAAGGTTTGTTGAAGAAGTCGCCTTTATGCCTGAGATGAGTCCTACTACGGAAGCAACTTTAATGGTCCTTCCTAAAGCCTCTACCATGATGATGAAAAGCATAGGGCTTATAGGGTCTCCTTGCCTTAATCCTCTTCTACTTTGAAAGTATCCTGCTGTCGACCCATTCACCAAGACTGAAAACCACGGCTTCAAAATGCACCCTCTAATGAGTCTGACCCATTGAGGATGAAATCCAAATTTCAATAATATTGCATCCAAGAACTCCCAATTAATCCTATCATAAGCTTTGTTCATATCCAATTTTAGGGCCATAGTCACTTTCTTAGTCTGAGCTACCGTATGTAGAGCCTCATGGACAATGATTACTCCATCTAAGATTGATCTTCCTTGAACCGAGCTCCCCTGACTCTGATCAATGATTACAGGCAACACTTACTTTAATCGATTGGCTATAACCTTGGTAAGGATTTTATAGGACACATTACATAGGCTTACCGACCTAAAATCTGCCATAGTCTTAGGGTTTGGACCTTTAGGAATCAGAGCTATAAAAGTGGAGTTAAAACCCCTAGGAATATGTGTTGATGATTGGAATTCCCTGATGGTAGCCATGACGTCAGCACCAACAATATCCCAATAGACTTGGTAAAAGCAGGGTGGAAAACCATCCAGGCCAGGAGCCTTATCAGGTTCCATGCTAAACAAGGCACTTTTGATCTCCTCATCAGTGAACGATGCTATGAGAGAATCATTCGTGGTCTCATCAATAAGTTGGGGAATGAACTGGAGAAGAGAATCCTTGGCTTCAGCATGACAAATAGGTTCTTCACCAAGTAGGGAGTTAAAATAAGCAACTGCCTCCTCTCTGATGTCCTGAATGTTCTGAGTTAAGGATCCATCCGCCCTGGTTAGATTGCTGATTTTATTATTGCTCCTATTCCTTAAGGTAGAAACATGAAAAAACTTTGAATTTGAATCACCCTCCTTTAGCCACAGAGCTCTAGATTTTTACCTCCAGTAAATCTCTTCACAAGCTAAAATATTGTGGAACTCACAAAGGGTGTCCCTCTCTTCTAATCTGGTTGCCTCATCATAGATGCCATTTTGAATTCTGCTTTCTATCATTTTTAGTTTCTCACCAACTGCTTTCTTATTCTCAAATATGTTGCCAAACACTTCTTTATTCCAGATTCTGAGGTTATCTTTAACCATATTTAGTTTCTGAGCTAATTTGAATGAAGAACTTCCCTCACAAGGTTGTTGCCACCACTTTTTGACTTGTTCCCTCAGATCCTCATGTTTTGTCCACATCGATTGAAACCTAAATGGTTTTTTAAAGGGATTGGCTTGAATGACCTCAAACAAAATAGGACTGTGGTCTGAAGCACTTTTGGGAAGGGCCTGTAATAGAGAGTCACCAAAAGTTGTAATGGCTTCCTTAGATAGGAAGAATCTATCCAATATTTCTTGAATCAGTTGGCTCCCTATTCTCCGGTTACTCCAAGTGAACTTAGCCCCTTTTAGCCTGACATCCATCAACTCATTTATATTTATGAATTCATTAAAGTCTTCCATGCTTCTTGATGGTAGGCCTGATCCTCCCTTTTTATCGGATGGATATAGGGGGTGTTGAAGTCTCCTGCAATCACCCAAGGAATGTTGTTGAAAGCTTGATTCAAATGACCTAGATACTCCCATAACTCTGATCGCCCCTGGATAGAGGTTGGGGCATACACATTTGACATGATCCAAGATTTGTTGTGATCAATATCATGGAATAGCACACTGAGAACTCTGTCATCAGCCTGAATCACACTGCCTTCTAATTTATTCAGATCCCACAAAACCATGAGTCCTCCAGATGCTCCTCTCACCTGTTGGAAGGCTACTTCCCCTTGCTTCCAAATCCTTCTAGCTATAGATGTTGATTGTGTTTTATCTATCTTTATTTCTTGAAGAAAAATGATTGTTGGACTAAACTCTTTCCTTATTGATTTTACCACCCTTTGCTTTGGTGGGCCATTTAGGCCTCTCACATTCCATGAGAGTACCTTCATTTAGACGGTTTGTTATTTTTACCTCTCCCCCTTCCTTGGGTTGGAGGGGGTTTGTCTATTTTGCTATCATCCTGGCTAGGAATAGCTTGTTGTAGAAGTGTTCTCTGCTTCCCATTTGCAATTTCATTATTGATCCTAAGTCTGTAGTGCTCTGCAGTAGTCATCCGCCCTCTCTTTTTTCACTTCCATAATCAATGGGAGACTTAGTTGTACTTCTGGTTTGTTTTGGACTAAAATGAGGAGGCATATACTGAAGTAATCTAGGACTAGATTCCCTCTCCCCATTTTTAGGGGTTTCATCACCATTTTCATCCTCCTCTCTATTTTGGCTGAACTCACCTAATTCATGATCCTTGGTCAGTGGACTTCTCATTGAGGAATCTATTGGCTTAGGGCTAACTTGATAAGGGATGATTTGCTACAAAATAGGACTGGAGGCTCCTTTAAAACCAACTGATTCAACAACCTCAATCCTTGACTCCATTCCTTCCATATTCTGACTATAGTAACCCGAATCCTTCTTCTTCCCATGAGAGGAATTTTTGGGATTTTTTGTAGCAACCATGGACGGACCAGACTTAGATGGGGATTCTAGGGTTTCAGGAAACACTAGTTGGGGATTTTCTTCTTCACTATTTTCCTTTTCAGCCTCTAGGTTGGCTAAAATTTCGAATTTGTTAAAGGTAGGATCCTTGTTACATACCTGAAGTACTTTGCCTTCTTCGCGAAGTTGCTTTCCTTTCTCCTGAAGTTGGGGTTGGGCTACTGTAACCTGATTGTCCTGGTTGGGTTTGACTGGCCTGTATCCTCCAAAGTTATGGCATGGTCCTTGGTTTCTAGGGATCCCTCTCCCGTTTACCTTACCATCTTGAGCTTTGTTCGTGGCTTCCCTGTTGGCTGCTAGGACCGGGCATTGATTCCGAAGATGACCCTAGATTTTGCACTCACTGTAGAAGGTCGGCTTGTTCTCATACTCCATCGGTTGTATCCTCAAATACTCACCATATTCTAGCTCCACTTGGGATGGAAGTTTAGAATCCAGGTTGGCATTCACACAAATCCTAGCATGTGTCATTTTGGTCCTTGCCTGGGTTGGATGGTCTATAGCCACTAACTCTCCTATTGTTTTAGCGATGCCTTGAAGCCAATACTCATTGAAGAACTATGGTGGAAGATTTGGTAAACGAACCCAAATGGGTGCTATATTGATGTTTTGCTTCTCAGGGTCAAAATCCTCCCCCCATTGTCTAAGGAAAAGACTGTGCTTCCCTAAAAACCAGGGTCCTCCCATCAGTATGCGATCCACGTCTACTTTGTTATTGAGTCTTATCATGAAAAACCCCCTTGATAGAGCCACAATATCTAAGTTTCCTATGGTTTTCCATTTGGCCAAAGCCCAGGATCGTATTGTCTCTATGTCCGGTCTCCCACCCAGGAACTTGCCTACTAAGGAAAATGATTCCAAATCCAGAAATCTTTCCATGACCTCAGCAGGAGCTCTAATCCTATTGTTGTTTGGTAAGATGGCATGAATCAAGTATATCTAAGAAAAGAAAGTTTATTGTATTAAATAGTAGTTTATCAAGATGGCATGAATCAAGTATATATATCTAAATATGTATTTAATTAAAATTAATAAATACAAACAACGGAGTCTATGTTTTAATGAATCAATGTGACACATCCTTGGTGAGCTACTTGGCCAGCTCTGAGCGGATGTGTCTGCATGAGAAAAATAGGTGTATATGTAATATTATTATTTTCATCTATTTAAAGAAGATATCAAATGGAGAAAGGGGCTTATTAAAAGAGGGAGGAAAAGAACGACATTCAAATTTAGTTATTGGAAGTGAGGAATACATTGGACAGGTTATTTTTCTGTCTGGTTGATATAGAATACATATTGTGGTAAATTGGGATTTTGTTTGGAATATTTATGTCTATTGTTTGTCGGTATAAAAAAAAAGAATTTTAAAGTTTAGTAATAATGGTAGAAAGAATTTCATGAAGAGTTAAGCTGGTAAAGCTTTGTGAAAGTTTAAATGTTATTCATAGGGACAATTTATTAAAACTATAAAATGTTTGAAGTATGGTGGTAAGACCTGTGTTGCATGAATACATTTAGGATAGTTGCATACATCTTTAGTAGGCCGCTCTAACCCCTTTTCCATAGATCTTAAAGAGAATGGTAACGCTCACCAGAGTAATTGGTTGATATCTCTTACACGAGATGGCGGACAGAGTGCAGCAGCTTTACCGAATTCAATCAGACATGTGTTAAAACAATATTGTTCATCATATTATGTATAGTTTTATAATTGTATCAAGAGGTTGAGCACTTTATAGTCTGCAAGAGCACTTGTAATGTGTCTATATTAGCTTTAACCCCGAAGCATGAAGATTAATGAGGATCAAACTGTACCGTCTGGAGTATAAGATCTATAGGTTACGTCTGGTATTTGATGATAAACATGAATATTGGCTTGTGTTCAAGTATATATTATTAGCAAAGAATGGTATATTAAGTAAGTGTTTTATATTTCAAAATTTATGGTAAATGACTGTGTTGGTAAATCTGAAAGCTATCAACTTTCGTCTAGTATAAAAAAATATATGTTTAACTTTAGAATTGGTAATAGTGCAGAACATTTAATTAAGAGTGAAGATTTGATTTTATTACACATGGTTGTTGGGCACAATATCTCCTTTAGTATGAACTTGTGTTTTGAGAGTGTGTCGTAGCCAGTAATGATGTCAGAAGTCGGAGGATAATCTGGTAAATTTACCATCTGAGTATTTTATAATAAATGTAGCTTAAAGGTAAAATCATAGGACTTAAAAGGTAAGAACGTAGAACCTTGAAATGTGGGTTTTTATTAATAACGCTCTTATTAACTTAACCTCTGGGTAAATATAACATGACTATGATAGTTCGGAGATATTCATTTAAAGAAAGACTTTAGTGATATTCGCATGTTAATCTGTGAATGCTATTTGCAACCGAAAATTATTCTTTCTAATCAGAGAGCAAATGTTTAACTGAAATATGATCCAAATGAATGTCCAATTACATCATGTTATCAACTGGTAGAATTTTAAGAATAAATTATACACCAAATATTAATTTTAGAGCACTTCTTTGAAAGTAGGGAAGTCAATTGATATTGTCTGCGAGACTGTAAAGTAAATAAATTGGTGGTTGGAATGAAGTTTACTAACATCATTTTTAGTTCATATTCATTTAATAAATGTGAAATTTCTTCTTTTCCATAATTGGCACGCTTTATTTAGGTTTATGAGATTTATTGCCATATTTCATTCTCAATATGTTTTCTTTTCTTTAGCTTGAAAATTCGGGCTAAAACTCAATTATCAAAAAAAATAATAATAACAAATAAGAGCTCTCATTTACTATTTATTTATACAGCCGTCACGTAAATTTTTAATTATTACTTTATCGAAATAATAGTATATTATATTTTTCAATAGCTAAAAGTATTATTTACAGTTTTAATAAATAATAAAAAAAGAAACAATAAATCATTGTATATGTTGAAAAGCTAGCAGAGACTTAAGCAAAAGATTGAAATTAGGAGGCAATGATAAGATTGATTTAGGTAGGGCTAAGTTTACACAATCATGAATTTGTCATTAGATGTCTCTAAATATTAGTATATTAAATATGTAAAAATTATTTCATAAAGATGATAATAAATTTTAATATAGTTGCAACAAAAATTAACTATTATGTTGTACGATGCTTATTATTTAAGAAAATTATTAAACGCATTCCAAGATTTTGGAAAGCCTCAAGATAGTATAGGACGAATTGCGTTCCTGTTTGAAACCTCCAAATTTAATAAAAATGTTTGAAAAGAAGGCACATCCGCAAATTGACACATCCTAGGATATCTAACATGAAATCTCTCATTATTGTAATTAATAAAAAAAAATCAAGTACACTTTATCTGACATTAATTATATTGCAAGATTTGGAGCTATACATTAGAGGTTCAAACAAACGAATAATTTTATTTATCGTAGTTTGGATAATTAGATAACCTAACAACTCAATATGAAATGATAACTTGATCCAATTTAAGTAATATAGCAAAAATACCATAATTTGTATTTGAGAATGGAATGAATAAGTTAGATGAACAGTATTACATAGGTAACTACATTTATTCGCACCATCAAGCAATCAATCACGATATCCATTTGGAAAATGTAAGAAGAGTTAGATAATAATATAACCTAGCGTCAGGTGATGCCAGACAAGTTCTTAGAAAAATGTGAAAGCCTCGTAAGGTTAAGAGACTTTTAACATAATATTTTCCTTAGGTATATATATTAACCGGATAAACTATTGAGTGGATTATAAATTATCTTTACCTAAAAATATATTTTATAATATAATCCCCGTAGTTGGCTATAGGGATAGTTGTGGAAATAAAATTAGTTCTGAACTTATATATATATATATATATATATATATATATATATATATATGAATGAGGCACCAACCAAAGCTAATGCAAGCTGCATATTTTGGGCTTGTGGAAAACCCGTGTTCTTGACATATTTAGACCTTATGGGATTAGTGGGTATTTAGAACAGAATCGGATGTTAGTTTGATAGGAAAAGAGAAGGTTGCCCTTAGCAATTAAAGATGCCACGCCAGAGATGAAATAGTGAATTGATTTATATAAGTCGCCTTGTGCTCATCCAAAACATATTAATCCATTGTTTTAAGCTTTATCTTATAGTATTAAACTGGACTTAAATGGATGTTGCGGCCTTAGGAAGTTCTAGAAGATTACTAGAGATACTTTATGAATCTGTGGGCTTTCTAGTCTTAAGGTGCAAAAATGCTCAAAGTATTCAGGAAGATAGCACCCCATTAGGGTAGCGCGTATCTTAAAGTAGTATACAATGATTAACTCAAACTAAAACTACAAGTAGATTCTCTTTATAAGGTTCAACTCAGTAAATGTATAGACAACATAATAAGTAACTTTGGCTAAAGAGCTTAATGAAATCATTCGAACTATGTAACAGTATGAGTATAGTACAAGGAAATATAGATTAAGTAATGTTTTATAACAATAACCATCGTACTTAAGTAGCACAATTTTCTTTCTAATGATATTATTGGGTTTAAAACATTATAATCTTTATTTTGAGATTTTAATTCGAATAAATTATTATAGCTATTGGTTTTAACCCTTTTTGGAATTTATTGTGATATTTTTATATAATTTGGTTAAAATAACCATGTATTTATATGACTAGATAGGTGCTATAATTTCTTTAAAACAAACCTTACTACCAAGATTCTATCCAAAAAATAATAATTATTCAAAGGACAAGAACAATCTAACTACCAAGATTCTATCCAACAAATTATAAATATTCAAAGGACAAGAACAATCTAAGAGGATTGTGGGGAGACAATCATGATAGATGTTGCGGGAAGGCAACACATCGTGTCAGGGCAGGCCACACTTCTAGCCATATGAGCTAGAACGGGAGGTAAAGGAGAAATGATATGGGCTTTTCTCTTAGGTAAACCTTGCTAGTACACGAGTGGAAGTTCTTATGCTAAATGTGTAATGGAATGGGATATTACGCTAGCAAAGGATTCCAGGTAACTACCAGGGTAGTGGTAGACCCTAGACATTGTTCCAGGAATAGCGGTAAAACTATCTAGCTCCAACATACAAACGCTAATGTCTCACAAAGAGACATAGGGAATTAAGCATTCAACTTCTAGGTGAAATGGGCCCTAGAAGCAAAACCCTTGCTCGTATTTGGTTTCTCGAAACTAGAGAGGAAGTACTAATAGGGCATACACATCAAGAAATGACCACTCTCATTCTCACAAGTATTTCAACTGTAGTGAAATGGTACTTGTGAAGATAGAGCATGCTTGTACTAAAACAAAAGTGGATTTAGATTGAAAAAAATTATGTTTCAAGACAATCAAGTGGGATTGACTTGGGTTGTTACAAACTAGCAACTCTATTTAATTTTCTCCTTCACCCTAATATTTCCTTAATTTGACATGAATTTTAAAACAATATAAATTAAATAAGAGATCATATTTAAAATGACCTAGTAGTTAGGACATTGTAGAGTTGGATAGTCAACTCTTGGAAAATTAGAAATGCCTAATCAATGAACTTATTTAGGAACATGATAGTTAGAAGAGGGAACATACAAGTCCCAAAATGCCTAGATTTAGGCTTTTCTCCAATGTGGTTAGTTGTATAATTGCATCCCTAATTTCCTTTTTAAAATCAACTTTGGGAGATCTTATTATTATGTGTAAGATATTCATTTTGAGATCTTAATCCTACAAGTTGTAATAAATTTGAGAAATTATATTAATTCTTATCCCAAGTCTCTTCAACCTTTGATTTAGCAATTACTATTGCATCTTATTAAGGATGCTCCAATCCAAAACCATCCATTATTAGTAAAGGTTTTGTTGAGATAAAAACTTCCCCTTTGTAGTGATAAGATTACTAGGATTTCTATCCAAATATACAACATAGATGATTACTAATTATAGGAAAGAGAAGATATTAAATCTTTATACCTTCATCAATCTATAATCCTTCAAGTGACTATATATTTTCTCAACATTGATGTTTTTCTCTAAGGATTCACAATCTTATGTTTCCATCTTAGTTTTAGTTATCTTGGACAACTAAGACACCAACTTGGTCTCCTCCTATGAGTGTATTTAAATTTCATCCTCCTTGTGGGTTATGGGGGTGTTCACCATGGCTAAACTCATGAGTATCTACAAAGGAATAAACAAAACTTAGTAAGCCTTACATTCATAGTCATATATCCTATTTTGGACCATCATGTACATGTGGGAACATGTGCATAAGGGATGAAACCACATGAGAATATCGAATAACTATGAGAGTAATTTCATAAGGTCTTGTTTGCAAGTGTGTCCCACTTGGTCTTAAGATAAACCCATGTGAATAAGAGGAACTTAAAGAACCTTTTATAGACTTAATCACCCAGATGAGCATGTCCATGAGACTTTGATGCATAACACTTAGAAATATTTTAATTTTTTAGAAGGAACATTCATATGAAGAGCACAAGATCAAACTTATGAAGGGGGAATGAAATGAATGATATAAATTGTTGTTTTTGTGGGTGATGTCCAAGGAAACACCAAGAAATAAGTTGAATTTGTGAAAATAACTCAAATAAGGTGTATCATATAAATGTAAGAGAGACAAGATATTTTTTGGGAGTATTTTTCTTCTACAATAATTCCCTAGATATAATACATTACATATTTTGTGTATTTCTTGCACAAATAATATAAAGGGATAAAATGTTAGCAAACACACTTATGTGAGCAATGGAGATATTGTACAAGAAGGAGATAAAAATATTTCTTCCCAACAAACTAAGTGAAGGGAACCTTAACGTAAAACAAAAAGAAGTCATCAAACAATTAGCATAATAAATAATGATGCTAGGTTAGACATTTTTAAAATGGGTAAACTAAATAAAGAATATAGAAAATTTATAAAAGTCTAGAAATGAAAACTAAAAATATCTAGAAGAGAGGTTCATGTAACCATAACATAAGAATTATCCATAAAGTAAAAATTAAAAATGATAAGAAAAGGTAAGCATGCTAGTAAGGAGAAAATGAACCTTAACAAGATAAAGAGTTTAGTTGATGTTAATTATAGAATACCTCAAAATAAGTAAAATGGAGCATCATTCACACATCAAGGAAGATGGCAAGAGTGAAAAATGACTAAGGCAAGGTGGTATTTATAGAAAATTAGACTACATGTGGTGTAATTGTGCATTCATGAGCAAAAAGTGTGTATGTGGGAGTATTAAATATGTGTTAACAAGAGAGTGTATGGTATATTGAGAAGTGTATCCAAATATGTAAAGAGAAAGTCATGAGAAAAAGTATATATTAGGAGGATGTTAGGTGAAGATATAATTAGCAATAGGTAAACTTAGAAGGGAGTAATCCTACACACTCAAGGGTCTACATGAAAAGGTTACTCATAGGGAGGGAAAATTATAGAAACCATTTTTTGTGCCTTTATAGACTTATTTCCATAATTTCCAATTAACATCTTTTATGGCCTATGAGATACAAAGCAACTTTTGCACACTATTAATCTTTGTGAGCTTATTGAAGCAAATACTTTGCATCTACAAGCCTATAAAGACTCATAAAATTTCTTGGCATAGACCAATTTCCAAGTTTTGAAAATTTATGTTATTTTAACACCATCAATATATATAGAGAGAGAATATCTAAGGAAATTTAGGGTTTCTAGGGTAGCATAAGAAAAAAATTACTATGGAATACTTTAGGGTTTTGGAGGCAACATAAATAAGAAAGTGTTTGTGAGGATATTCCTTTTATTTTAGATCATATAGGGCATCATAAACCTTTAGAACATAAGTCTCATTATGAATAGTACCAAAAACTTAAAGATATTAACGATTATGAAAGTGTTGGAGGAAATGGAAAAAAGAGAGGAAGACCTTTAAAGCAATAACAAAGAGAAAAAAACTTAAAGGGATATCAATTTGGGAAACCAAAAATAAATATTATAGGTGCTATGAAGAAGTGGACTAATATCACTAATAAAAATAAAATTTGATTATAAAAATGGTATTGGGGAGTATTAAGAGTATAAATAAGGCCCCTAAAAAAAGAGTTAGGTTGTTATACTCTTTACTTTATTTTAATTCAAGAACTAAAATTTAGTGAGGAATATAAGGATGAATTCAACAAAATTTAGAATATTGAAAGATGTCTAATAGTTTCTTTAATAGAAGTTTCTAAAGGTATTACAACAATATGTAACAAATGCAAATGGGATGGAAAATTAGTAGAAGTAAAAACTAATTGGGTTGCTAGTCTATTTTGCAGTAAAGAGAAAAACATCAAATTTGGGGTTATAAATGTATCTCTCCAATGATATTTACTCCTCATGAAAGATGTTGGAATAACCTTAGTATATTTTTTAAAATACAATGATGATTCATAATTGTGAGCTATGAATTATTGGGGGGACTTCAACTTAGTTCTATATCCTTCAAAAAAGAAGGGTAGTACTCCTAGATGGTCAAAATCAATACAATATTTTTCTTAATTTATGAACTCTAATGGCCTTTGGGATGATATTACTTCAAATTTTCAATGTACATGGGATAATAGACACATTGGAAAAACTCAAATAGTAAAAAAAATTTAATAGATTTCTATTAACTAAGACATGGTACAAACATAATATACAATCTCTTTGAACATTTTATTGCAAGCAAGATCAAATCGCAAACCCATTATCTTGAGATGTGATATACTCAATAATGGTCATCCAAATCCATTTTGCTATCATTTTATGTGGATCCAAGACCTTGACTTCTTCCATATGGTTATGCTATGGTGGATTGAAGAATTTTTTATGATGTATGTATAGATTTATTCAAAAGATAAAATTTCTAGAGATACAAATAAATATTTGGAATGCCAAATATTTTGTAACATATTTAAGCTCAAAATTTTACAAGAGAGATAAAAAATCAATGGAGTGGACTAGGATTCTTATGTGTAAGAAAAAATTACTTTATAACTATCAAAATTTTATAAAGGAGTCATATTAGTTCCAAAAATATAACGAAATATAGCTCAAGGAAAGAGAAAAATATCAAAATTTTCATGCTAGAAACAAAAAATTGTTTGTTTTTATCACATTAAACATATTTATGGAAGAAACATTAAGGAAGAAATATTGGAATATGTGGTAGTTAATCTTCACTTGAGGCCATGATCAGATTTTTTATTATACTCTTTGTATAAGCCATTTGGTCCCTTGTACACCTTGTATAGGTAAATATTTTGTATTTTATCATTTGACCTAAAGGTTGGTTCTTTAACCTTAACCTAAAGGCCTCTTGTAATTGGGTATAAATGCCTCTTCCTACCAACCATTATGTAATTGGTTGGAGTGTAATTATTTCTTCTTTGATGAGATATTTTGGTTTCTACAAACACTCTTTTAGTTTGTGTGTTTACTGTGCATAAACTATTTTTGCATATCTAGGTAATGTGTTAGTTTCATTCATTCTTGGAAAGTATTGTGAGATCCAACATGATATATGAGTGGGTGTAAATATATATTACTTGATTTCTTGACTTTGGCAACTCATCTTATATGACAATTCCTAAGGACAACATTGTATGGAAGCATTTAGAAGACTTTTTTGTCATTTAAAAATTTGTTAAAAAGGTTCTTGTTGAAACCATAGGATAAATTAAATTACAAGGATCTCACTAGTTTCCAATAGATTTTCTCTAGGAGAAATTTTCACTGATATGTTCCTATTTCCTCCCTTGTTTCTCACTCCAATCTCTTGTTTTTATCTAAACACATGGATGCCCTAACTATGGAATTAAGTTTTTTTATATTCCTTGAAAACCTCACTTGTCCTTTTATGGATTTAAATTTTTTTTTTTTTTTATGTAGTACAAATGAGAGGATAGTCAACATGATTTCCAAAGAATAAAATAAGAGAACATTTTTATGGTAGCCAAAATATGCCAAATAATTCAAGGGAACACTTCCATGCATGGCAAAGATATTTGAGCTACTTGTCAAAGTTGATAAAATGGTCTAACAAAATTTGTGGTGCATTGGCATGAGAAGATGGATTGATTAGTTACATATAAAAAAGGGTTATTTAGTCAAAGTCGTAATTGATAAAAATAAATTATTAGTGTTTTTGGATTCTTTATGAAATTTTAGAGGGGGCCCTAATTTTGCACTTTTTTTACTTATCCTTTAGATGTCTACTTTATAACAACAAAGACTACTTGTATTTCCCTCCAAACTTCATAAATTTTAAATTTTAGATTAAATACTATTCGACAATTCTTTTTTTTTTTGGGGGGGAATGGTATGAAATGTAGTTTGGTGCAATTTGATGGCATTCAAATTAGTACATGGATGCATGGAACATAATTTAGTTTGTGTGCTCATGAATTTAGTTTGTGTTCTCATGATGTTTAATGTAAAGGGTTAGTGTGGCAGGATTCCTTCTCTTCACTTTTTTATTTGTAATGGCATCCAAGACACTATTGATAGGGGGACCTTCCCTAGTCCTTGGGACCTAGAAGGTTCAAGTTTCAAACTTGATGCCCTCCATTTTTGGATGAATATAATTATTTCACTCCCATGCCCGATGGCATGGCACCCCATGATGATATGGCACTTGTTGATGATGTGCCACATGTTGATGATGTCATCCTCTTTAGTAGTACACATGTTGATATGGTTGTTGAAATTTTAATCTGATTCATGACCAAGGATGATATTATATGGTGTAATATTGGATAGGCCTAAGGAAAATCATTTAAAATGTTTTAAATTTATTGTAATATTTTATTATGTAATCCCTATGGGCCATGGTTAACCTTTTTATGGTTAAACCCACCTTATAAACTTGTAATTAACCTTAAAGCCTTTCTCATTATGCCAGCTTAATGTTAAGTTCATGTATGTATTTGGGATTTTTGGTATTGGTTTAAATACACCCCACCACTCCTCATTTTATCATCAGGGTGAAGTGACTCTTATCTATGGATAATATAGTTATTATTTTAGGTGTCTATAGGTGCCCACTATCTTTCTCTCGTTTTTCCTTTTCTATGCTTTATATATATGATTTTAGTGATCTGTTTGTTTTTGGAAAATACTTTGAATTCCAAAAAGGTATTAGAGTGGATATGGAGCAACATTGTCTAATCACACAGAAATCTATTTTGAATCATGTGATTCTTCCTACAAATTATAGGGCAAATTATTTCTCAAAGCATTATAGGTTATTTTTACATAGAAAGCTAAGAGAAGATCATTTTTTATTACTCATAAATTCTTATCAATGTCTTGGAAAACATGTGCTCAATTCCTTCAAAAAACACGATCTAGAGATTGCAAAAAGAATATTATTTTAGGATTAAAAAACAAGAAAATTTGAATGTGTAGAAGGTGAATTTTTTTGGATCCATTGTAGTAGGGAAATTCATAGTGGAAAAATTCAAATTGATTTTGGTATTTTCATGCACTAAGAGGACAAGTGGCCTATGGTTCAAGGGATGTGTTGCTTGCATTAATGGTATGAGCATGTAGGCATTCATGGTTAATTAAGAATACCATGATGGTTACTTTGGTGCCTGCAACACTCTTTCACTAGCTACAACCAAGGTTTATATCATATTTTTATACTCTACAATGTCTTTTTGTTATCAAAATATTTTCTATTATTCTTCTCTATCCATTTGTGTATCATCTTGGTCAACTAAGTTCTCATGATTTCTTTATTAAAAGGAATTCAAGGTTTTAAATGCCCTCCTCTCATTTTATGAAAGCACTTTGGTTACAATCTTTTCTATAGGATAACTTAGATTTTTGTTATCACCTAAAGTGAGGATGGGCCATTTAAGAGTTTTTTGGGACTAATATGGCACAATATTGAATCCCTTTAGCACTAATCCAATTCTTTTTGTTGGTTTTTTAGTTGAAATTAGTGATGGTGATAAGCATAGTAATGGAAATACACTTTTTTTGCTTCAACCAAGAGTCTAGTGAGCTTAACATGAGTGTCTTCACTACCATACTGGGTTCAATTCCCTCCAACTACATTTTATTGGGTTCAATTCCCTCCAACTACATTTTATTGAGTACTTGTAGGGGTGTCTATCAAGACAACCAACATGGCACCTGATGAGTGATATATTTGTCCAATTAAAAACACATACCCACAATCAGGATTCATTCAGAATATCCTCTCTTGAAAGGAAATACTTGATCTCCCCAAGGTTTGGATAAGGTTAATTTAACCTGGTTGTATACTTATCAAAATATGCAATGTGAAAAGTCAGATGGACAACTCAGCAAAACACATAACTGTTAACAAGGGGCATCTTTAATTGATTTTATTGTCAAAAATTCAAGTTTGTTTTTCATGAAACAGTTAGAATTTAATATCAAATATTACCTTCAAAAGATCAATAACAATGTTTATTTAATGTTTATTCCAACCAAATTATCCCAAGGCTTTCAATGTTTATTCGATATCATTGTTGGAAAACAACTATTAAAATAAAATAATCATTTTAATCCCAACAATATAATTACACAAGAGTATGAGCCTGTAAACAAGAAAAACCCTGCATTTAATATTCATGCCATGAGAAAATTATTGAATGGTCACAATATTGAAGTTGGTCACAATTTGGGTTTTTCAATTTTATGCCAAAAATTTAATATTTTCGGAATTATTGAAATATTACCCTAGTTTCATTTCTGAAATTTAATGAAAATATTTTAAACTTCAAAAATGAAATATTTAATTATTCAAATTCTATTTACCAAAAAGAAAATTTAATTAATCAACCTTGAAAAAGAAAATTTAATTAAATATTTTAGAAATGAAATATTTAATTAATCAACTCCTATTTTATTTGTACTTTAAATAAAAATCAAAAGCTAGGGTTAGAAAAAGAAAATAAATAAAAACAAATAGGTCACTGTAATTTCTGAGATTTTATCCTAAATTTGTTAAAGTAAATGTTCTAAAGTTAACCAATCTTAACCTGATCAGACTTCACACAATCTGGAATTAAGTTGGTGCAATCTTCTAGGCGAATAAAATAATATATCAAAAATATTTTAAATAACAACACCATCAGCATGCACATATCTTATCAAAAATTTCTAATACATTGTATTAACAAAAGATATTCAATAAAAATATACTCATATTTCCTTGCATCAGGGGATTACAATAGATGAAACCTTCACTTCCAATAACCAGGGAGGAGATGCACATTGAAAACAACCCTAATTTCTAAAATCCTATTGCTTCGAATGGCCTCCGACCCCTTCTCCTTGGGTCTTAATGACTATTTATAATTTCAAACTATTTAATTGTTCTGTTTCATAACCATTTTCTCAACGAGTTTCATAACTGTTATAAGCTTCATTCTCCTTTGGAATTTTCCTTTTGCCTTTACCATGAAAAGGTTAAATGGCACTTTTGTATACTCTTTCATCAAGACACCCAGTAAATTATTGTAGGAACATTTTCAAGGTTACGTCACAACAAAGGCAGTAAGAGAGTCTATGAAAATTAGAATACTCATTATTTGCTATTTTAAATGCAACAAATTTAACCTAGCAATTTGAGTACATAGATATTAGGTATAATTACAAAATTAAATATTTTGAAACCTATTGTTGTTTTACTGGTTGTATGACTCATTCTATTGCCTTATCATATCTTTAGATGGTGTGATTACCAAAATTATTTATCTAAATTGAATAATTCATGGATGGAATTTTTCTTTTGAGGAGAAGGCCATGACAAAATCTCAATTCATGCGATCAGGCCTTTCGATATCGGGTGGATGTGCAATTAACAATTATCAATGTAAGAAATCATCAATGCAAACTTTTGTGCATACAATGTGGAGACAGACAATGAGAACTTCTAAACCCTACGTCCAATTCCATGCCATATGACATGGATTTTTCGCACGCCAACATGTGTTTGTACAAGCAACTGAGGATCCCTATGTAGTTATAAAAAATATTGGTTGCTCCATATAATCTATCCAAGATATTTCTATTGGTAGAGATGAATTATCTTACTCCTACGAACTTTATCCAAAATTTTCCTGCCTATCCAGTGAAGCATATGTTTAGATTTTCCTTGATATCCACTCTCCTACAAATTTGATTGGTTTGGCTATACATAAAACATAGTATTAAGAGGGGATGCGTTATTCTACTTCATAATGTAACTGTTATTTGAGAACATACCCGTAGGCCCAAAATGGCCACATCCTTAGAAAAATTTTGAAAATATTTTCTAAGGCATGAAGATGTTCCCAGCCGCTCAACACATAGTGTATTTTCTAGTGGCACAACACAGGATGTTCCACGCCACTGGTGGAGCAGCCAAACTTGCATTGCGATCACTTCGATAGAGTGAAATATGACATATTTTCTAAGGTAAGAAGACATGTTCTCAGCCGCTCAACACTTAGTGTATTTTCTAGTGGTACAGCATAGGATGTTCCACACCACTATCAACTCGGGTCAAAGCTGACATCATCATTCTCTGATGAGTGGCCCAGCGCACATTGCCCTAGCCCACGCAATAAAATGACTAACTTTTTGATGTGTTCCACGCCATTGAGGTTCACGTTCATTTTAGAGTGGATCAGAACACATGTTCCACGCCGCTGGTCAAAGAGGTCAAGATGCCCGAAATGAAGCACAAGGCAGTGATGCAACACAAAATCTCATGAAACATTATTTTACACTCTTTCTTGAGTGGCATGACATGCTCTATTCCATGGTCAGATTTGGTCAAAACTCAAAGGAGCAGATTTCGAGGAGTGAGCTACGAACAAAGTGTTCTACACCATGGATGTGAAAGTGAATTAAATAATTTTAAGAACTAAAGGGAGCGGCCTAGTGACATGCTCTATTCCACTCAGATTATAGTGTATTTTTTGATATGCTCCATGTCACTGGTCAAAATAGTCAATTCAATCCATAAGCCTTTCGAAAGAGTGGCCTAGTGACATGTTCTATGCCGCTCATCTCCAAGCATTTCTAAGATTTAATCATAGTCATTCATGAGTGAATCAATGGTCAAGATTATGCTGACATTTTCTCAAGCATACAAAAGTGAAGTCTTTGTAAATGAGAACCAGTTGATTCGAGTAGGAAGGTGAAGCGTCCATGGAGCCAAGAACCAAGAACTTGGGTAGTTATAGATCTATGGCCAGATGAAGTCCCCAAGAAATATAGATGACTTAGATCTAGAATCTAATAGCCTAGAGCCTAACTACCATTGTAGAGTGAGCAAGTTGTAGAGCCAAGTTGCTATGGTGTGTGACATCGCATAGATTTTTTAGGCTTCAAAGGTGAATGAAATGATGCCACCTCAACATTCTATCGATCTGGCATGGTTTTATCCTTGTAATGTTCCATCTTCTTCTTTCATTGTAAAACTATTAATAGAGGTCAAACCCTCAATTTTTAGGGTCGGCTCTAGAGTGTTTGCTTGCCCTACTATGTAACATATTTTGCAAATCAATAGAAGGAGCATTACTTGGATTTTTGACTCAGAAATTGGTGTCTTCAATATTTCTTTTGAGAGATTCAAGTTATGAATTGCTTTTCTATTAATGTTGCTATGGTTAGTTTACTCTACTATTGAATTACTAGCTTTAGAGCAATTGAAACCTTTTCATAATTGAATCTATGCTCGCAAGAAGTTCATTTCTATTAAATCTAGATACTGATCTTATTATGCTAAATTGGATTATTAGTATTGTGGATGTTGAAATAGCTTCTTGGAGTATATCTCTATTTTGTGTTTCTTGATGAAGATTATTCTATTTCTGGGTGTTGTTAATCTTGAGTGTGGGACACTGGAAATGATTTGTTGAAAGGTTTTCCCTGTGGATGCCTATGTTGTTAGCTCTATCCGACCACTATTTTAGTTATAATTTCTTAACCCTAAACCCTTTTCTATCCCTATCTCTTAAACAATTACTGAACTTAATTGAGTCAACACCCTATCAGTTGACAAGGAACCAACCTACTCTAGAGGTTGGATTAGAGTAATATTTAGTCCATCCAATGTTGAGTTCTGAGCTATGACTAGTGGGTGCAAGCCTAATCAAAAATTTGGAAGATAGACAATCACAGTATCAAGTTTTTCTTGATGTCAATTTGGATCCCAATAGTTTTGGCACGCCCGATGGGACCTATTTACTAGAAACCATAGTTAACCCACCCTTGCTTTATTTTGTATATTTTTCCTGAAGGAATCAAGATTTGGTGAATTGTCTTGACCTTGTTAAGTGGTGAGTAGTAAATTCACCTAGTGACTCCCTGAATGCAGAAACCAGAAAGCCATCCCTATAGCTTGTAGTTTTTCATGAATACTAGGTCATATGCAAGGAATAACCCTAGTTCTTTCATCTACTATGAGCTCCCTTTTAGAGGATCTACCATCATAAGATATTTGAACCAAGATTTCCATTCAGATGAAACTCCTCCTGAGCAACCTACTGTAGGGCCCCCAAGGCCACCTCCAACAAGAACTCCACAAGTAAATATGGCTCAAAATATGCCCCCTAATCAGCCCCTACAGAAATATCCCAGTTGGAATACAATTGGTCCCCTAAGACTAGCCCATATGCATGATATCCCTTAGGCTATGACTAAAGCCATTCCCACATACGATGGATCAGGCAAGACCACATATGAACATTGTCAAGATATTCTAAATTTAGTAGCCATCCATAACATAAAGAATGAAGATGTCATCATCAAAATCCTAGCCCTATCCTTTAGAGGGAAAATCTTGCACTAGTTCAAGACTTTAGAGGATAATACTATTACATCATGGGCAACATTAGTAGAACCCTTTGTAGAAGATTTCAATGAGTCTGTTGATCCCTTCTCCCTCCTCAATCAATTGACATCCATGCAAAAGCATCAACAAGAATCCATTTTAGATTTTAACCTGAGATTTAGTAGGTCCTAGAAAAGAATTCCACCTAAAGCCAGGCCAAATGCAACCCTTGCTTTCATGTACTACATTAGAGCCCTTGGGTCTGAATTGGGTCTGCAAACTCAACAGTCAGGAATATGTACCTTCCCCCAAGTCTACAATGTAGTTGTTCAAGCTAAAAATACTCTTATTAATGTGGGAAGATTACCCCCTAAAACTATCATGCCCTATTGTTCAAAAATTCCCAATGTTCAAAACTAGGAAGCTACATCTTCTTATATGGATCCTCCTTCTTTATCATCCCTACTTCCTCAGATGACCCCTATTCCTCATCCCAAAGTATCATCTACTACAGTTCCTTTCCCACCACTTCCTATTCAAACATCCTAGGAATCCATTATGCTTCTTGATATACATAATACTCTTAAAATGCTCAGTAACAAGATGAGCTCAATGGAAAAAAGAGAGATAGAGAGATCTCAACAAAGAAGATTTCCCTATGTCAATAGGGACCAAAAACCTAGTACCAGTAATAGCATAGGAATTAGAGTAAATTCAATGCAAGAAGATCCAAGATGTTCCTCCAAAACAAGCCTAGTAAATGTGTGGTGCCTTGTATGCAATGATCCCCATGATTCAGAATCATGTATCATGTACCAACATCATGTGCAGCAGGCTATGGAAATGGTAGAGAGGAATCAGAAAGGTAGGATCAATATGTTGTGGCAACTAGACCAGATCATGATTGGATAGGACCCAGATGAAGAAGGGCCAATTTTAGTTATGACAAGATCAGGAAAGAAGACCTTGCAGGTTGATCCACAAAAATGGGTCAATTTCAAGTTCCTTCCCAAAAGAAGAAGGATGATCCCTCAAGGTAATGATATTTTCCATATTTCCTCAAAAAAAAGAAAAGAAGGGTATGATCCTCAAAGGGCCAAGAAAAGGAAATGAAATTACCCTAGAAGATATAATAAAAAAAATAAAAAAGAAGGGAGAGGCAAGAGTTAAGCTCAAGAAAAGCTTAGTTTCCTCCATAACCAAGAGGTAAAGGATTGAGGCCACACAAAAATACAAAAGGAAGTATGGTGAACCGGAGAGAAGGTCTAAGAATTCCTCTTCAATGAAATCAGAGTATAATATTGTAGAGGAGATGAAAAGAATACCCTCAAAGGCTAGCCTATATGATACCCTATTTATTCCTGGCCAAATAGACCTACTGAAGGCTTCTTTAAGAAAATATCCATAGGAAAAGTAGGCTACTACAATCCTCAACATGCCCTCTAGAAAAGACAAGATGTCCCCTACTACCTTGAAGAACAAACCCCCTCCCTTTTATATTTCTTTGAGGATGGAGGGGTGGATTATCTGCAACTGCATGATTGATTCAGGGGCTTCCACTATAGTTATGCCCAAAGTAGTCTATGAGGAGATGGGTATGGAATATACCAGATCCTATCCTAGAGTTTTATAATTGGATGGAACCCTAGTAAAGATAGTAGGAGTGATAAAGGATGTTCTAATGAGGTTGCATAGAGCTCCAGAAGTAACCATTGTGCAAGAAATAGTGGTGGTAGATCTAGAGCCTTATTTTAGCCTATGTCTTTCAAGAGAATTCACTACCAAATTGGGAGGATGTATGTACATGGATTACTCTAGTATGGTGATTCCATTTAAGGGAAAGAGAATAAGGATTACTCCTGAGAAGCCCATGTCTTATCATATTGAAAAAATTGAAGAAGACATGTGTAATCTCACTCCTCTAGATGAGTTCCAACTAGTGGAAAGTTTTGAAGAACTAGAAGTTGAAGATGAACTACCTTTCAAAGAGGATTACAGTCAATTTGGAATAGGCATGGGTACATATAGCATTTCCTTAGAAATAGAGAAAAGAGTCCCTACCATATCCAATCAATCATTAAGGGAAACAAAGACTTGGACCATGCACTTTGATGGTGCAAGATGCAGAAATGGGGTTGGTGTTGGTGTATTATTGTAGTCTCAGTCAGAAGGTGCAAAGAGTTTCGCATACAGACTGACTTGGTCCTATACCAACAATGTTATAGAGTATGAGGCTTTATGCCTAGGACTAATGTAGGATGAGAGTATGGGCATCAAGATACTAAATATATATGGTGATTCTAAACTAATTGTTAATCAGGTAAGAGAGAGGTGCAGTAGTAAGCACCATTACCTGAAGGTATACAGAAATAGGGTATGGGATTTGATGGAATCCTTTGATGCCCTAAATATTAATTTTATTCCTAGAAGATAGAACACCTTGGATGATTCCTTGGTAGTGAGGGGAGCTAATTTCAACCCTTCTATAGATATAGGAGTCACAAAAGATAAAGGGATCAAAATTATTTTTAGGCCTGCAATACCAGACAAGCAGATATTTTAGTAGGTTTTTGAAAGTGATGAATAGATCATTGATTTCCTAGTAAGGGAAGCCTATCTATCAACCATTCAAGAGGAAATTCTAGATGAGATAGACCAACAAGATGTCATCCAACTAAAAAATAATCATATCCCTAGGGGGTTGGTCACTCTGGAGAGTTTGTTTGACAATGAAGATAGGAAGAAGATCAAATCTATGGAAATCAATGAAAATATCTACAAGGAAATTGAGATAAAAAAGGAAAAGAAGCTCAAAGTTGGAGTTCGATGTTCTCCAGAAGAAGAGGAGGATATCAAAGTTCTATGCCTGAAATACCAAGACATTGTGGCTTGGTCATATGAAGATCTTAAAGTATATGACAAGAAGGTGATCCAACATACAATTGAGCTAGAACCAAATGCAAAACCCTTCAAGAAGAAATAGAGGCCTGTGAACCCTAGGATTGAAGCCATAATGAGGGAAGAACTATTAAAGATGCTGAAGGCTAAAATCATATATCCAATCAAGCATTCAACCTAGGTAGCTAACTTGGTCCCAGTAAGGAAAAAGAATGGTGACATCCGTTTGTGTGTGGATTTTAGGAATCTCAATCAAGCATCATTAAAAGACCACTATCCACTCCCTCAGATTGATCAGATCTTGTAGATTATTGTAGGAGTAGAGAGGTTCTCACTGTTAGATGACTTCTCTAGTTACAACTAGATTTGGGTGAAATATGAGGATCAGTTCAAAATAACATTCACCACCAAATGGGGTACTTTTACCTATCAAAGAATACCTTTTGGTCTATCCAATGTAGGAGCCACATTCCAAAGAGCAATGGATTATGCCTTTGGAGAGCTGATCAACAAAGTCATTCTAATCTACTTGGATGACATGACTGTATTTTCTCATAAGAAGTAAGATCACCTGGCACATTTAGAGCAAGTGTTTAAAAAGTGTAGGGAATTTGGCATCTCTCTTAATCCGAAGAAGTCATTTTTTGTAGTCCATGAGGGAAATTTGTTAGGCCATGTGGTCTCTAAATAAGGAATGGCTATTGATCCAGATAGAGTCAAATCAATTCTTGCTCTTCCATTACCCATGAACAAGAAAGCTTTGTAGTCCTTCTTTGACCAGATCAATTTTATCAAAAAATTCATCTCAGATTTTTCTCAAAAGGTGAAACCTATCTCAGAACTACTAAAGAAGAATGTAGATTTCAAATGGACTGAAGTGAGAAAACAAGCTTTTGAGATCATCAAATAATCCATTGCCACTACTCCAGTTCTAGTGAACCCTAACTTCAGCAAATATTTCATTTTGTATGCTTATGGAGCTGAAGAGAGCTATGCATCTATGCTAACTCAAAAAAATGATGAGGGAGATGAACACCCCATATTATTTTGGAGTCAGACTCTCCATGAATATCAGGTCAAGTATAATTTTATTGAGAAACAAGTATTTGTAGTGATGAAGTCATTGAAGAAATTTAGGCAATACTTGGTTCAAAGTAAAACACTGGTATACGTAGTTCATCCAGATGTTAGAAGTTTCATTCTACAAGGTGAACTAGGAGATAAAAGAGTTAGTTGGATTACTAAGATCCAAGAATATGATGTGGAAATTCATCCTACCAAGTTGGTCAGAGGTAGAGCATTATGCCAAGGTTTGATAGAAGTAGCAGTTATAGTAGAAGTGATAGCTTGTCAGTCAATAGTAGAAGATCAGACTAAAGAACTATAGTCAGGAGAATCAGACTGGGTTGAACAGATGACCCAATACTTTTAGATAGGAGTCTATCCCCATAACCTTAATCCATCACAAAGGAGAAGATATAGGCTTCAGGCCTTGAAATATGTCTTACTTCCAGAGGGACTATACAAGAAAAATCTTGATGGAGTCCTCTTAAAATGTTTGAAAGAAGATCAGAAGCAAAAGGTCATTGAGGAATTCCATGGAGGATTATCTGGAGGACACTTTTTAGGAAGGGTCACAACTTTGAAGATCATTAGGGTAGGTTATTACTAGCCTACTATTTTTATTGATACCTTCAAAGTTACAAGAGCCTATGATGAATGCCAATGGTATGTGGGGAGAACTAGGAATGCATCATTCCCCCTCAAGCCAATTCAGGTTGAAGAGCCTTTTCAACAATGGGGGCTATAATTCATTGGGGTGATTAATCTAAATTCCTTAGCATGACATAAATACATTTTGATTGCCACAAACTACCTTACCATATGGGTAGAGGCCATTCCCACAAAGAAATCAGATCAAGAAGTGGTTATAGACTTCATGGAAAGCTTAATCACAAGGTTTGGTGTCCTAGAAGCTATAGTAAGTGATAATGGCCCAAATTTTATAGGAGCTAAATACATTGAGTTTACTAGAAAGTATGGCATCACTATAAAAAATACCTCCAACTACTATCCCTAGGGGAATGGATTAGCAGAATCAACTAACAAAAATCTGCTAAGAATCTTGAGGAGATCATTAGAAGGTAACAAGAGAAGTTGGCACCTACTGTTAGAACAAGCTCTATGGGTAGATAGGATCACCATAAAAAAATCCATTAAGACCTCTCCTTATGCTCTGGTATATGGAAAAGAAGTAGTATTACCTATTCACTTGGAAATTCTAGCTCTCAAGTTGATAGATACAGAAGAAGAGCCTGAGCAGAATCTAGTTGAAACCAGGTTGACACATTTGCTATAGCTAGAAGAGAAAAGGACTCAAGCATATGAGGACTTCCAGAAGCACTCATTTGATATCAAGGGATGGTTTGACAAGAAATCTAGGTTCAGAGAGTTCAAAGTGGGAGATTCTATCCTAAGGTGGAATGTGGAAAGAGCTAAGCCAGGGCACCACCAAAAGTTTGATTCTTTCTGGGATGGTCCTTTCAAAGTAGCAGAGGTTAAAGAGAGCAATGTTTTCTAGCTTGAAGATCTAGAAGGAAACATGCAACCGATCCCGATCAATGGTTTTCATATAAAACTCTACTTTGATTGAGATATACATTCATTGTAACATATGTACATATTTTGTATTATATTGTTTTTCCTTTGCTAAAGTTTTCATTTTTGTAAAGTAAAAAAAGAGAAAATTTTACTTTCAAAAGTTCAAAGTTGTAAAATAAACTAAGGGTGGTAGCAGAATACAACATGTGTTCCATACCACTCTCCAATAAGCTAAGGGTGATAGCGGAATGCAACATGTGCTCTACATCATTGAAGTTAACGTTCATTCTAGAGCAGATCAGGACACATGTTCTACACCACTCTTCAATGAATAAAAGGAGCCTTGGACTACCATGACTGACCTCCGCTACTCTAAGAAAAGGAAAGTGATGAAAAGCATTGTAATTCTAGTGAGTGCTTCATGCAACAACCAATCAACAATGGACATGATGATTCCTACCACCAAGATGCATATATTTGAATTGAAAAGTGTGCAATAGATATTTTTGCACCATTTGCATTAATAGTGGAAGGTATACATGTGAGAGCATTTAAAAATTCAAAATGCAAAGCCCATTCATTTCATGAAGTGGCACTTACCTAGAAGAAAGATCCAAGGAGTAGAGAGACGAAGCTCACAAAGAAGAAAGGGAGAAGCACTTCAAATATTTTTACAGAAAATGGCTCCCAAAGTAGCCCAAAAGGACTTGCAATGAAAAACTGTAGAGTTGGAAAGCTACATGAAGCAGATGAAAGGACTAGCAGATACTGTAATGATGCAAATAAGGAGAACTAAGCTAAGGAGATATTTTGAGTTTAGGTACTTCAAAGGGAGGCCAATTCATCCCCAAGGTATCATCGCTATAAATTCTCTCTTATTTTCTTACATCTGTGATTCAGTCCATCATTCCCAAAGTTAATTTTTGCAATCATTAAGTTTTATGATCCTAAGACAAAGGTAGTGAAAATAGTTGATGGCAAAACCTTATTTACCATTACTACCAAATCTTGTCATGATTTTTTTGCTGTAGGAGTAGACCCACCTCTAGAACCTAAACCATTTGATATAGCAGAGCAAGCTAGATATTATTCTCTTCACTGTCGGCCTCTGAAGGAGGGAGTTTTTGAAAAGTGGCTTCACTTCCAATTTAAGCATATAAAAAATGAGGATGAACTCCCCAAAACCCCAATTCCAATTGAGCAATTCGCTAACCCAGAGCTCTTTTCCATGTTAGCCTGCTTAGAAGGTTTAGATTCTAACCAATATGTAAGAGATTGGAAAATAGCTACTGTATATTACATTTCAAATGAGAGAATGTACAAACCTAAAGTAGAGGAAGAGGGTGTCAAGGTGATTTATTTTGATTGGCCAACCTTTCTCGCTAAGCGAATGCATGAGCAGTTAGTGAGAATGAAAAAGGATTCAGAAGCTCCTTCTTTTCGACACTATTCAAATTTGGTTTGGATGTTCTATGCTATTGTAAGGCACATGATGCCCTAGATTCTAGTGAAAGAAAAGAATGACAAAGGAGACCCTATCCCTATGTATTATTGGACTGCTCATTTGAGGAGCACAAAGTCATTTTATAGGTTCAATTTGGAATTCCTAGGGCCAGCATTGAAAATCATGTATGGGAAATGCCCTAGATTACCATCTTTGGCTAGAGAATTATTAAGAGTAATAGATATCGAAGAGGGAGACTGGTATATCCTCATAGAGGGCACTATCATCAAGCTCTATGGTTTCACTGGTAAACCTTTTATGCTACCACATTTTGTGACTAATAGATTGTTGGCATTAGAGTACTTGAGGCAAGCAGACTTCCTCAACATGAATTATGGCTCTAGAAAAGGGAGGAAATATTTGTTGACTTACTCCCATAACGTCGATGATATAAAAATTGTCAGAAGGGGTCAAGGTGAACAAATCACCCAATATTTGGATAGGTTGGGCCTATTTTACATCCCATAGAGGTGGAGGTATGACCCTGATGACAAATTCTTAAAGAGGAATATCAAACTTAATGGAGAAAAATCCCTCAAGTTTGAGAAGACTTCGAGGCCTCATTTTGAAAAGGGGAGGAATAACAAAGAAAGTGCTCCATTGGATTGGAATGTCTCTAAAATGGAACAACTACCCCCATGGTTAGACTTCTATGAGAAGATAGTTGATTTTGATCCTACTAACAATGAAAGCCATCATTTGAAGGAGTCCAAAATTAAAGATATTGAAAAGAAAAATAAATGGGATGAAGGTAAAATTGTAGATTGGTGGAGGATGAGAGTAGAAACTGGTACAGAAAAGTCTAGATTCGATCGAACAATAGATGATGAGTTTTTTGATCGATATGACAAGCATATTAAGACCTAGAAAGCTAAAGATCCTAAGAATATGGTATTGATTTATAAGAAGACTCAAGCAAGGATAGATTCTCCTTCCCCACCTTCACAAGAGGAAATGCAAGAAGCAGAGACTAACACCCCACCAATTACTAAAGAGGTGGCTAAAACATTTGAGCCCTCAGAGGAACAATTGAAGAAATATTCTAAAGGGGCCCAGATTATGAGTAAAATGCATTACTATGATAATAGGGCAGTAAATACAAAAGTCATTCAGATAGCTAATAGGCCCAAACATCTAGCCCTAGGTGGAGAGCCTCCTAGAAGCTGAGATAGATTGGAATAAAAAGGATAAATACTTTGTATTCACACCTATGAGTTTCACTACTATAATCACAACTGAGTCAAACCCTACCACTGAAGATGTATTACAGAGAGAATAATCTGAAGGAGATACAGAGAGTGACAAGCCTACAATGTTCAAATTTTCTAAGAGAAAGGCTAAATATGCAGTAGGAGAAACTCAGAAAGAGGTCTATAAGAAGATGAAAGAGGATAAGGGAAGAGTGTTGAAAAGACCCATATTTCAGTTATAGAGCTACCAGTACAACAAGTACAACACCAAGGAGCAGAGGAGATTCTTGAACACCCTACTTCTATAGGTGAAGGTACTATTTCTATCCCTTCTTCTCCTTCTCTTTCCCCAAAGAAATCCCCTTCCCTTTCTCAAGAAAAGTTTGATCAAAAGGTACCCTCTCCTCCTCATAACTCACCACCTATTTCAGTAACTAATACAGAGGGTCAATCCAATCCATCCCCTCCACATTCATATAAAATCCTAATCACATCATCTCCTATCATTCCATATCCACCTTCACAACCCCTAATATCATCAGAAGGACAAGTTGTTTCATCCCCACCAGCTCATTCCATGAATTTTACTTCCATACCCATGTCTTTCCCAATTGCAACTCCAAAAATAAGCATAGATTCAACTATTGTCACTACTACTTCACTACCATCAGTATCTGAGTCTATCCTTCCATATCTCATAACTTCCCCTCCCCCTACAAGTCATCCCACATTGTATTCTCTATAGAAAGGAAAATAAGTTTCACAAAAGATCCAAGATTTTTGGGCAGAGAAACTCTCTAAGCCTTCCAAGAGAATGGCTATGAAGAGGAAGACAATGACTATTGATCCAGTCACAAGGCAAAGAACATCTAGGTCTATCACTCCTCTGGTAAACAAACCTGAAGAAGAGATGATTGTTCAAGATTACCAGCTCGAGGAGTATATAGAAGACATTGAGCAACTTCCTGTAGAGGATGAATTGGTCATAGCAAAAGCTCATCTGGAGACTTTCTATGTCAAAATTGATATCTATAGGGAGAAAGTTGGAAAGTTAGAGGAGAAAATAGAGAAGTTGGAGAAGATAGTCAACAATAAAAAGTAGGTAGAAAAGGTTATCAGAAATGAAGTTAAGAGCTAGTAAAATAAATATCAAGAGGCCATCAAGCTTAAAGACCAAGTTGAGGAGCAAAAAAAGAAGAATGAAGATCAGGCCAAGGAAATACAAGATTTGAAGCATCAACTTCAGATTGAGAAAGCCAAGTCTTCAGGCTTTTAAAAAGGAGTGAAGAAGGTAAGAAAAGATCTTTGGTCTGAAGTCTTAGAGAAATGCTCTAAAATACAACCCATAATAGATTATATGGATGATGCTAGCCATCTACTCCAAAACATCAAAGAAGACCTGGATAAGTTCACTCAGGAGCTGCAGCCTATGGTGATTCCAGTAGAAAAAATTTATAAGTTGTCTGATAGTAGGTTCAATGAGGTTGCTAAGCCGATCCCCAACAAGGCATGGAATATTTCTAGACTAGCTGCTAGAGTTGTAGTCAAGAAGAATAGATTGTTACAAAAGGGTTGGTTGTTATATGACAAAGTGGAAAGCATGATCCAAGATGTAGTTGATATCAACCAAGAGATGACTCAATATGGTTTTGAAGGACTTTGGGTCAAAAATAATACTTTATTATCTAAGAAAGAGATCAAAAAGAATGTAGCTTCAATCATCCAGGATGAATCTGAGGTAGATGCTTAGGAGGAGCCAATTGATCAAGAACAGGTCTCTCAGATGATAAAATATTTAACTAGGCTCAAGGATTTGATGGAGGACCTGGTGAACAAAGGAAGCTCTACAACTTATGAGGAGACCTCTGAGTTGGAGTTCATTCATAAATAACTTAAGGAGACTTCCAACCCTTCTGAGGTAGTTTGGAGTCAAGATTTGTAGACTCTAAAACTGATGATTCAAATATTTGGGACTGATGCAGAGCCTAATGATAAGCAAGAAGTTTCACTAGAAGAAGAAGCTTCCCAAGAAGAAGAAGTTGACCAAGAGCAAGAAGGCAATGATGAAGAAGAAACTCAGTAGGAAGAAGAACAATCAGATAAGGTTATCGAAGACTCTAAGGAAACACAAAAAGAGGAGCTCAATGGTCAAAATTCAGTGAAGGAATAAGCTAGAGTTGAAAGTCCTGTAACTTAGTCACTTTTTGTATTCATGTAAAAAGTGTTGTATATTGTTTTTGATTCTGACACAGTCAGAGAACAATTATAAAAGCATGAAGTAAAAGAGCAGAAAATGAAAATTCCATGAAGATATTTTGATCATGTCGGTTGGGCTTATAAGGGAGAGCATAGCTCTATTTTTCTTGACATGGAGCAGTTTTCAGTCGGAAGGAGTGGTGAATATCATTGTTTCTAGTATGATCTCCATATGAGCCGTTACCCTCTGAATGTCTTCACAAATATTCTAGAGGGTAATGATCATATAGAAATTATTCTATGAAGCATTGCTCATGGACTTAATTTTTGACTCTTGATGCCCAATGGATAAGATTTTGAGTTCATCGGCTTTGCGAGAAAATCCACCCAAGAGGCGCTAGAATGTAGGCCCAAAATGGCCACATCCTTAGAAAAATTTTGAAAATATTTTCTAAGGCATGAAGATGTTCCCAGCCACTCAACATAGTGTATTTTGCAGTGACACAATGTAGGATGTTCCACGCCGCTGGTAGAGCAGCCAAACTTGCATTGTGATCACTTCGATAGAGTGGAATATGACATATTTGCTAAGGCAAGAAGACATGTTCTCAGCCACTCAACACTTAGTGTATTTTGTAGTGGCACAGCACAGGATGTTCCATACCGCTATCAACTCGGGTCAAAGTTGACGTCATCATTCTCCGATCAGTGGCCCAGTGCACATTGCCCTAGCCCATGCAATAAAATGACTAACTTTTTGATGTGTTCTATGCCATTGAGGTTCACGTTCATTTTAGAGTGGATCAGAACACATGTTCCATGCCACTGGTCAAAGAGGTCAAGATGCCCAAAATGAAGCACAAGGTAGTGGTACAATGCAAAATCTCATGAAATGTTATTTTACATTGTTTCTTGAGCAGCACAGAACAAGGCTCTATTCCATGGTCAGCTTTGGTCAAAATTCAAAGGAGCAGATTTCAAGGAGTGGGCTACGAACAAAGTGTTCTATGTTGCAGACTGTAATAAGATACCTTGATTTAGTTTAGATTTTTTGCAAAGTTTGATTTTGGTTTTTGCCTTTTTCTAATGTTGTGTGATTTTGGTTTGCTATAGTTTTGTATTTTGAAATGCCAGATATGGAAAATTCAAGAATGAAATCAAAGCATAAACCTACTCTACTTTCTTGAATCTCACAAAACTCAAAATATGGACAATGGATAGCATATATTTAAACCCACTATATAGAGTAAGAGAAATACAAAGTACCAGGGTTACTTGTAATTCTGAGTAAGATCAATTTCTTAGCTACAACCAATCTAGACATAAGTAAATTGTTTGCAGATCCTCTAAACTTCACTTCTCCACACCACAAATCAATATTGAGTGTTGTATTAATAATGTCACCCCTATATGAGGTGTTTGTAGGCCTAGAAAGGGGGTGATTCACCCCAAAAATTACATGCTAGCTCTCTACATATGTAAGGTTAGTAACTGTACGACCAACATCAATTAATAACTTGTACAACACCCATGGAATTGCTTGCAAAATACCTTCAACTATACGGTATGGAAGATTTAATAAAGTTCTTCAATGAAGAAAATACCTCACTATATTTGATGACCAATGATCATAATATGACAACAATGGTATGGCTAGAAGAGAAATAGAATATATATCAATAGCCAAAATATTCCTTAAATGATTTGATAATAATTCTCCAATCAGTATTTTGAAATCCTTGGAATATCAATTCTTGAATCCCAATTGTGAATGTTGGATGCACACACCTCGAATCCATTAGGATTGATCTCTCACAATCGAAATGGATGTCCTTGTTGTAGATGATCATCTCCAACAAGCTTGAAAACCCTTGCAATTCCTTGCATAATGTCTTCTCCAAAGCCCCAAAACATGAATGCCAAAATGATTCTCAATTTGCACTTTAATACCTTTTCCCAATGGGTCGATTCACTTGGCCAAAATAAACATTTAATAACATTAAATACTCCACTTTATAATTGTCCTTTTGGACGTCCCACTTAATATAATAAAATATGTCACTTTAAATATTTTAAAAGTGACAATTACCCATTATAATATAAATTCATAAACTTTATGAATATAATTAATATTTGACTTCATTTAAATAAACTGTGGGTATTAAAATATTTGCAACCATTCGCCCGAACAAACATCTGATAGCAGATTTGGATACCCATTTGGCCAAAGTATTCACCCGTAAAACTCGCTCTAGCAAAAACTTTGACTTACTAAATATAGTAAGTCCTAGCACCACTGCCCAAAATAGCCTCCATAGTTGGCCACTAAAAGATGAACTGGATACCCAATTTTGTAAAGAAGAATACTGGACTATCTGCCCAACCAAAACCCCAATAAAATGACTTACTATAAATAGTAAGTACTGCTAAAAATAGCATATAACTGCTTTGAGTTCCAAATGCTCTGAATTGATCACCAAGGACTAGAAACTTGACTTAAAGCACAAACTCTGATCCCACACACACACTTACTAAAAATAGTAAGCATCAAAATATAGCAAGTTCCCGAAACACCAAGATCAAACAACTCATCTGATCGAACAAAAAACCCAAAAAACTCAGAAACTGTCTAGTCAAACCCTAACTTACTAAAAATAGTAAGTTACTAAAAATAGTAATGATGACCAAACTGATCTAAAAGGCCATTATAAAAGGGAAAATGAAATCACACAACATCACCAATGGCCACTACACATTGGAATTGGCCTACAATACCTCGTGAATAGGCTAACCACTATAGAAAAGCTATCTAGCTAGAAAGAGGACATTATAGTCTGTCCTCCTAGAAATTGCTTGCCCTCAAGCAATATGTATCATCTGATAGGATACCAAATGAATCTGTAGAGTGTATTGCCCAGAATATACGGCCATATGTTGTTACACATGAAAATGGCACCACAACCCATGGCTAATCACTGCAACTCTAACAATTGTCATCTTCAGGATAATCGACCTCATACTGTAACCAAATGAAATACCAGGTTCCCACACCAATATGAGAGTACCACTATCTTGCTGATTTTATACCACACTGATCATCTCTATAAAACCCAAGTGCCATAGCTGACTCCTCGTCTACATCCTCAATATGTAAATAATATCCCAAACCCGACTAAGAAATTTGTATATGCAGACGATCAGGTCAAGGAAGGAAAGTCAAGTGGAAGTTGGAAACAACACCCCAACAACTCCCACCTATGAAAACATCCATTCCTTGACCAACAACTCCCACCAATCAATCTGAAGACATAAGACTCAGGTCAACTAGTTGTTGATCCGCAACCAAACAACCATGTCCCATTTGGAGATCTAAGCTAACTCCCACTGCCAATCAACCAACAGAAGTATCATCATATCACAATCTCCTTGAGTCATAAACTGCCATGGGTACACTCCACCTAGATCCCATGGGCAAATGGAAATACTGGTACTCCCAAAAACTAATGACTCATCAGGATGATACATGCACCAATTAAAACTCCTTGAATCCCAAATCCATATTTGGTCCTCTACATCGACAACCAAACCAAGGAGCAGTCCAATATCTAGCATACACATCTCCAAGTGCCAAAGCTCAAATAAAAAATTAACAGTCCTGCTCCCTTAAGAATCATGCTAGAATAATCAGCCTACAGGTGGAAAGTCACTCAGCCATAACTCTACCTCTGCAGAAACTCCAACCTATTGAAGCAAACTACCAATCCTGTAAAAATATAACTTTCCTTCTAGCGAAGGAAGCATCTCAAAGCCCAAGGAAGTATGCAATCCACTATCACAACACTTCACTCCATGACTATGCATCATCTAGAATGAGGACCAATTATCCAAATGTGGGCTAAACTCAAAATGGTGAGTGTGTCACACAATATAATTAGTGAAAACCTCACCAACCTCATCAACATCACCACATGAGATAGGATATATGGGATCAATCACAACTAAAATGGCATCCTCCACAGGGAATGCTCTATCATCCACATCATGCTTTGTTGATTTATCAAATAAATCAGCGTGCTTCGAATCCCTATCAACAAGAAGATCTTTATCCACAACTCCAGAAGTGGATGCACATGACAAGCTAACAATTGTGTCTTCCTGTTCTCCCACACTGTCTACCTGCTGAGATGGCATGAAAACATTAAGATTCTCAGTAGTCTCTCCATCAAAGACCATGCCATGCTCAAAAGGAAATCTATGACCGCGCTCATCACAAGGAGACTCATCCTCATTTACTATCAACTCTACATCTAATTTGGGGTCTCCGATAACTGTGTCATGTGGAACATCATCATGCATCAATGTACTAGTACAAGAACACATGCATGAATCTACGATCCTGCGGTCATCAAGCTCACAACCTACCCAAAATTGCTCTGAAAGCAAATCCATCACTGTTGTGCTAACTGGGTCCTCATCACCAAAACCACCCCCTAAGCATAACTCTCTATGTGAAATTGGGGCAGCAATACCACTAGAAGGAGAATCATCCCCTACCGGTGCAAGATCACCGTCAGGTGCCAACACACCTGGATCCCACGGTACTATAAGTTGATCCTCCAATCCAATGCCAACTCCTGGACTGTGCTCATAATGAATGTTGGCCGCTATAAGTGAGTCATGTTGTACATTACCGGCATGGTAGCTATGATCCTCAGGATGTACTGCCCTTGTAATATCACTTTGCGCCTCATCAATAGGTAGATCAACCTGTACACTATCCTCCAAAGATTTGGTTTGAAGATCAAACCTGAATCCACTTGTGTTGTCATCACTGGAAAGTGATGAGAAAGTGTCTCTGTATGTTGATCTGGACTCTGCATCATAATCAACATGCTCTTTTCTTGCACTAGTTTTAGTGACCTCAACCATCAGCTGTAATACTTCTTGAATGATGTCACCATTGTAGGGTGCTTCTAGAGCTGTAATATTTATGATCTCGCTGAGACATGAAGTGACTGCAAATCTCACATCCCTGTCTGTATGTCTCATGATCCAAGGTTGGCCTAAAACAACTATAGGTGCCTTCGCTGCCCAATTCAGAACCTCGCGATCAGATTGATCTAGTTCAGATAAACATGTATTCAATTCCTTCAATCTGTCAAGAAGATCATGCATTGATAAATTCCGGGACTCGATTTGTTGCCCTAAGTCATACAACTTACAACTCAAATCCATTCGCTTTTGGAAATGTTCTGCTAACTGAATCTGATCTTTGCTGTTATTTGAATGGATAGTAGTAGACTCAACAATTTTGACATCATTAGCATCAAGTTCATTAGGGTCATCAAAACAACTAGAATCTTCATTATGTGCATTTTCATCAAATGAAGGAACATGCATGTCAATAGAAACAATCTGTGATTCACCTTCATCAACTACAAATTCTGATTTAAATTCTTCTTCTGAAATTTCCTTTGATTCACCAGCAGCAGCTTTAGGTTCCTCTTCTTTTATGTGCTCATCATTGACCACTAAAAGTTGCAATTCCTTCTCACACCGTTTAACCCAGTTATGCACGGTAGTAGAAGTATCAAACAATTCTAGCCTCCTCACCACACATTCCAATCCACCACTATTAAAATCAATCATTTTCTGCCCCAAATACTTATCAAAAGGAAAAACTGCCTTTAGGCCCTCTGGAAAGGCTGTATATTTTTGCCAAATTTTTGACTCATTACGCCGTTCTACCCAATACTTAAGCTGGTCCTGCCAATACTCATGTTGTGACCTAACCCATTCACTATATGAATCCATGAATCATGCACAATTTTGTCTTCTACCCAACAGGCTGTCAGTGTTGACCAAGCTCTGATACCACTGTAGTAAGCTGCCCTGATTTAGTTTGGATTTTTGGCAAAGTCTGATTTGGTTTTTTCCTTTTTCTGATGTTGTGTGATTTTGGTTTGCTGAAGTTTTGTATTTTGAAATGCCAGATATGGGAAATGCAGGAATGAAAGCAAAGCATAAACCTACTCTACTTTCTTGAATTTCACAAAACTCGAAATATGGAGAATGGATAGCATATATTTAAACCCACTATATAGAGTAAGAGAAATACAAAGTACCAGGGTTACTTGTAATTTTGAGTAAGACTGATTTCTCAGCTACAGCCAATCTGGACATAAGTAAATTGTTTGCAGATCCTCTAAACTTCACTTCTCCATGCCACAAATCAATGTTGAGTGTTGTATTAATGATGTCACCCCTATCTGAGGTGTTTGCAGGCCTAGCAAGGGGGAAATTCACCCCAGAAATTACACACCAGCTCTCTGCAGATGTAAGGTTAGCAACTGTACGACCAGCAGCAATTAATAACTTGTACGGCACCCCTGGAATTGCTTACAACATACCTTCAACTGTACGGTAGGGCAGATTTAATAAAGTTCTTCAATGATAAGCAAATCCCTCACTATATTTGATGACCAATGCTCAGAATATGACAGCAATGGTACGACTGGAAGAGAAATAGAAGATATATCAACAACCACAATATTCCTTAAATGATTTGATAATAATTCTCCAATCAGCAATTCGAAACCCTTGGAATATCAATTCTTGAAGCCCAATTGTGAATGTTGGATGCACACACCTCGAATCCACTAGGATTGATCTCTCACAATCGAAATAGATGTCCTTGCCGTAGATGATCGTCTCCAGCAAGATTGGAAACCCTTACAATTCCTTGCAAAATGTCTTCTCCAAAGCCAAAGCTCTCCAAATTCCCAAAACATGAATGCCAAAATGATTCTCAATTTGCACTTTAATACCTTTTCCCAATGGGTCGATTCACTTGGCCAAAATAAACATTCTGGGTGTCCCACTTAATATAATAAAATATGTCACTTTAAATATTTTAAAAGTGACAATTACCCATTATAATATAAAGTCATAAACTTTATGAATATAATTAATATTTGACTTCATTTAAATAAACTGCGGGTATTAAAATATTTGCAACCGTTCGCCCGAACAAACATCTGATAGCGGATTTGGATACCCATTTGGCCAAAGTATTCACCCGTAAAACTCGCTCTAGCAAAAACACTGACTTACTAAAAATAGTAAGTCCTAGCACCACTGCCCAAAATAGCCTCCAAAACTGGCCATTGAAAGATGAACTGGATACCCAATTCAGAAAAGAAGAATACTGGACTGTCTACGACTCTGCCCAACCAGAACCCCAATAAACTGACTTACTATAAATAGTAAGTACTGCTAAAAATAGCCAATAACTGCTCTGAGTTCCAAACGCTCTGAATTGGTCACCAAGGACTAGAAACTTAACTCAAAGCACAAACTCTGATCCCACACACACACACTTACTAAAAATAGTAAGCGTCCAAATATATATAGTGACAGCCCGAAACACCAAGATCAAATCAGGTCATCTCGCCGAACAGAAAACCCAGAAAAACCCATAAACTGTCTGGTCAAACCCTAACTTACTAAAATTATTAAGTTACTAAAAATAGCAATGACAACCAAACTGCTTCAAAAGGCCACCAGAAAAGGGCAACTGAAAGCACACAACATCACCAATGGCCCCTACACACTGGAATTAGCCTACGGGACCTCGTGAAGAGGCTAACCACTGCAGAAAAGCTATCTGGATAGAAAAGGACATTACATAGACACGAAAGAAAAATTAATAGTTTTAAGAACTAAAAGAGAGCAGCCTAGTGACATGCTCTATTCTGCTCAGATTGTAGTGTATTTTGTGATGTGCTCCACATTGCTGATCAAAATGGTCAAATCAAGCGACAAGCATCTCGAACGAACGGCCTAGCAACATGTTCTCCTTTTTTCATCTCCAAGCATTTTTGAGATTTAGTCATAGTCATTCATGAGTGAATCAACAGTCAAGCTTATACTAATACTTTCTTAGGCATACAAAAGTGAAGTCTTTGCAAATGAGAACCATTTGATTCAAGCAGGCAGGTGAAGTGTCTATGGATCCAAGAACCAAGAACTTGGGTAGTTACAGATCTATGGCTAGATGAAGTTTCCAATAAATATAGATGGTTTAGATCTAGAATCTAATGATCTTGAGCCTAACTGCCATTATAGAGTGAGAAAGTTGCAGAGTGGAGCTGCTATGGTGTGCGACATCATGTGGATTTTTTGGGCTTTAAATATGAATTAAATGATGCCACCTTAGCATTATGTCAATCTGGCATGGTTTTCTCCTCGTAATGTTCCATATTCTTCTTTCATTGTAAAAACTATTAATGGAGGTTGAACCCTCAATTTTAAGTGTTAGCTCTAGAGTGTTTGCTTGCCCTACTATTTAACATCTTCTAAAAATCAATAGAAGGAGCATTACTTGGATTTTGACTCAAAAATTGGTGTCTTTAATATTTCTTTTGAGATATTCAAGCTGTGATGAAATTTTTTGCTAATGCTGCTATGGTTAGTTTACTCTACTGATATTGAATTACTAGATTTAGAGCAATTGAAACCTTTTCATAATTGAATCTATGCTCACAAGAAGTTCATTTTTGTTAAATCTAGATATTGATCTTATTGCTAAATTGGATTATTAGTATTGTGGATGTTGAAATAGCTTCTTAGAGTATGTCTCTATTTTTTTTTTCTTGATGAAGATTACTTTGTTATTGGGTGCTATTAATATTGAGTTTGGGATACTAAAAATGATTTATTGAAAGGTTTTCCCTGTGGATTCCTATATTGTTAGCTCTATTCGACCACTATTTCAATTATAATTTCTTAACCCTAAAACCTTTTCTAACCCTATCTCTTAAACAATTACTGAGCATAATTGAAGGAACCAACCTACTCTGGAGGTTGGATTAGAGCAATATTTAGTCCATCCAATGCTGAGTTCTGAGCTGTGACTAGAGGGTGCAAGCCTAATTAGAAAGCTAGAAGATATACATTCATAATATCAAGTTTTGCTTGATGTCAATTTGGATCCCAATAATACCACTACTCCTATAACCTAGCACCTGAGAATACCCTCTTTTTTATTGTTAATTTGGTCGTCCATGTGATCCATATTGCTATCCTAAACTTTCTTTGTGGTATCTTTAAGAGTTAGTTCCAGGTAATCCAGCTCTGAGTTTAGCCCAATTGAGATCCCAATACCCTCTATTAAATAGTCCATGTTGGATGTCGATGAGGTTGTCTATACCGTAATATTGAATGCCAATTATGGATCCTCCTACATTAGACAATGTGAGACTCAGAATACCATTATCCATGACCACATGATCCAAGAAATTATGCAGTTCCACGACTTTTCTATTTTGTAAACCACTTGTACCTATTTTGCTTCTTGCTTTTTGTAATAATGTCATTGGTTGAAGCAGAAAGACGAGAAGAAAATAACTTCTCATTAATTTTTTTTATTTTCCATGGCTTCAAGCTATAAAGTAATATTATTTCAACGTCAAGGATTCCTCCATAGAATGGATTTATACAGAAAAAAGTAGGATTACGTTGCAGGAGGTGGTATTTCATTTAAGTTTTACTATTGCCATATTTTATTCTTTAATATGGCCACCACATCACTCAGATTCTCTGCCACTCTCTGCTTCTTAAATTCCAATGCCTTGCACAACTGTCACTACAACCCATATGTGCTAGTCCATTGTAATTATAAACAAAGAAGAAATAGATATGGCAAGCAGAAATAATTCACCACTATTCCACATTTTAAAATGACCAAACCTATCAATCTCAATGAAAGTGGTCAAATACAGGTCCTAGTATTTTCTCATTCCCATGTGTAAAATGTTTTTCAGAGAAAAAAATCAGTGCAGATTATCGTCAACTTCTTATTTGTACCAACATGTACGTCATCGTCCTTATGTAATATATTTTTCTCTTTCCTAAAAAATTGACAACATATAAAATGTATTAGTTTGGCTCGTGATCAAATTTTATTAACCTTGCATCTATCCAATGAATCTGAAACTATAGATTACATAAGATCTACGATCAGATGCAGTAAACTAGCATGGCCGATTTCTCAAATTACACTTAAATAAAAGTTTGACATACCTTCACTATAGAGGTATAGAATAAAGGATTACATATATATTTTCAAGTGTGGGACCAAGATTTTACAGCACCATATGAACCCCATCAATAAAAAATAATTGATAACATATAAATAAGTAAGAGGGGTGCAAGAAACAATACCTTTTACAATGTAAAGAGTACTTTCATACTAATGATATGATTGCATGATTTACCCTTATGGTTCCCACTATATTTTGATTTGATCATGGGACACTCTAATAGTAAACATTGATTGCTACCCTTTTGTTCATGGTTTGACAATAAATCTTGAAAGATCCCAAAATATTTATTTAAAGAATATTAGGAATAGGAGTTACTAACAAAGGCCTATTAAGTGGAAATTTTACCATTTTGGCTTCAACAAGGTGGTTGGCGATGGCCAAAGGAGATTGATCTAGATGAGAGAAAATCCTATTAGGTTTTTACTATTGGGACTTTCCTATGAAAATATTTTGAAGAGCCAAATGGACATAACGTGACACTCAAAATGGGGTGAAATCATCTTTGAAGAACCTCTCCAATGAAACCATGACAATGGTAATCTTTTGAACATCTTAAGCTAAAACTAAACCATGATATTTCAAAACCTTGACATATAATCCTAGTAGGTTCCTTGGACCTAGCTTGGGTTTGCAATGAAATAACTGGAGTTAATATCAAAATATGCAAAGAAAAAATAATGAATCACTATTTAAATGAATCACTTTTGCACTGGAGGAAATCCTTCCAATGGATAAAATATAAATGTATATTATTTTTATTTATGGATGATTGTTTACACCCTATCGAATTATAATATATACCTATTCTAGGGTTGTGAGTGAAAGGACACAATGGTCCATATGAATTAATTAATAAATATGAGTGATTAATTAATGATAATGGTTAGGATAGAGAATCCTAACATGCCACCCTCCTTAAAAGGAGCTTTGTCCTCAAAGCTGAAAGTGAGGAAATTGTTGTGGGGATGGATGAAGCGCTTCCCAAGTAGCATTTTCTCAAGTTCTTGCACTATTTTAATGTCATCTTTCCATAAGCAGGGATATTGTGAAGGTTGAAGCGTTGGTGGGGGATTGGTAGGAAGAATAGTAGGATCAAAACGACGGTGGGGGGCAACCCTTTTGGTGCATGAAATATTCTAGAATGGCATGTTAGAAGTTGTAATTCTGGTACCTCTTTTTGTTCCTCCTCGATGGCTTAGATAGAAAATAGGTGGGCAACCATTCCCTTGCCTCCTTTGCGAATAATTTTCTCCATTCGATGAGAACTTACGATTTGGGAAGGGTCTGATTGTAATCCTTTAAGAGTATATGTTTGATTCTTTATTGTGAATTTCATCCATAATTCCTCAAAATACCATTGGATTATCTCAAGTGTTCATAACCATTGCACTCCTAAGACAATATCACAGCCTCCTAATGGAATTGTATACATGTCATTTTTCATGTTGTAATCACCCATGGTGAGCTTAATATTTTGGCATTTCCCTTTGCATGTGATCCTTCCTCCATTGCCAATCATGACCTCAAAACTATTACAAGGTTGTATAAAGCAGTTAGCTTATTTTGCCACATGTGGGTCGATGAAATTATGGGTACTGTTAGAGTCAATAAGCACAATAAGGTTTTATCATTTGAAGGACCCTGGAACTTTCATAGTTTGGGGAGAAGAATTACCGGTGAGGGCATTAAAAGAAATTTCTAGTGGACCTTTAGTGTTATCATCGGGTGTATTTGTCACTACTTCTACCTCAATCTCATTTTCTTCGTTGGTTGAACTACAAGGATCAGCTGCATCCAGAATATATAGTTTTGGTGTAATACATTTATGATTGGGTACAAATTTCTCATCGCAATGATAACAAAGGTCTTTTTCTCGTCTTTCCTTCATTTCCTCAAAGTTGATACGTTTAATTGGTAAGATTTGGTTAGGTGTGTGGGTAGTGGAAGTATTTGGTGATTTCCCCATAGGTGGTTTTCCTAGTCGATGTTGAGCATTGAATTTATCTTCCACCAATTTGGCCAATCCAATGGTCTGCATCATGGTAGTGGGATTGAACATTTGTACTTCCAACCAAATTTCTTCTTTCAAGCCACTGATGAAGCAACTTTGAAAGAATGAGGCATCCAACCCTGATGTGCAATTGGCCAATTTTTCAAATTGAGCTTGGTATTCTCGTACCAAAGTGGTTTGACGGAGCTTGGTAAGGGCTCCCATGAAATATTCAAATTTACTAGGGCCAAATCATACTACTAGATTTTTTGTAAAGTCTAGCCATGTAGGAGTGCCATTAGTTTTCTTGTACCACTGGTACCATTGGGTGGCATCATTTTCAAGGTGGAAGGATGCAATACGAACCTTTTGTACCTTAGGGATCTGGTAGAGGGAGAAGTATTGGTCTGCTCGATAAATCCAGTTAGTGGGGTCACCTCCTTCAAATTTGGGAAAATCCAATTTAGTAGTTCTGGGAAGGATGGAAGTTTGTGGCCCCCAAGTGGTGTTTGGTGTGTTGGTCCTCCGGTGGTTTGGCCAACTTGAACTAGTGCCATGTTTTGATGTAGCGTATCAACAAAGTGATTGTAGGTGTCTATTTTCAAGTCCATTGCTGTCATTCTTTGCTCAACTTCCTACCTCATTTTTAGATTATCTTGAGTAATTTGGTCCTTCCATTGGTGAAACTCCTGGTGGAATTTTTTGAGAGTAAGGTCTTGTGATCTCCGTCCATTTGCCATTCGATGAATTTGTAAAAATTCAAGTCTTCTTTGGTGAATTTAATTAGGTTTTGAAAATATTTTGCAAAAAAATATGTAATTTTGTCAAAAAATTGAAAAATTTTTTTGCTAAAAATTTGTTTAGCAACTTTTATTTTGAATTTGAGCCTTCCCAACGGTTAGATTTTTTAAATCCCCAATGGTCAAAAATTTCAACGATCAAATTTGTGAGGCGGACAAGCTATGACACTGACAAGAGAACAACAAGGCGACATGACAGGAACTGAAATTAAGGCAGCACAGTAGACAAGATAGCATGGTAGGTGAGGTACAAGCATGGTAGGTGAGGTACGAGCAAAGGGAACTAAAGGTAAAGCATGAGCGAAAGACAAGGTACGAGCAAAGGGTGTTGAAGGTAAGGTGGTACATGGGCACAGGTGGGAGAGGCTATGTGACCACCATCGAGTGGTCACAATGTCTTTGTTGTGACTTGTTGTTTATAAACCTTTTGTTGGCCACAACAAGGCCAATGTGGGATTTTAATCCCCACCAAAAAAGAAAAAATAAATTACGAATGTTATTTCCTTGCAATGAACCATCGATCTCGTACACTTGTTGCTATCTTATTTGATGTTTCAACTTTATAATGTGCAAAATTATTTCCTTCATGTGGTGTGTTGATTGGTTGACAAAAATTAGACGTGAAATTCATGATTCCTCCTTCGACGATGACGAGTAGTTTCACGATGATGGAGAATAAATTAAACCTTAGGTTTTTAACTTTAATTTTTAATATTTCTCTCCCGTGTTTTGTTTGACCTACCAAAAAATGGTGTTCTCTACGAATTTACATTCTTGTAGACGTTGTTTTGAGATAGAATGATCTCCTGGTGACTAGGTGATGTTTTTTGGAGGATTTTGATATGGCTGCGGAGGGCTTGAGTGTCCCTGAATAGATGATGGTGGTGCAGTAGTTTGTGATGAAGTTATGGAGTGCTTGGACGTTCATGAATAGTCAATGAAAGTGTGGTAGGTTCTCTTGCCTTTGTGTGCACATCAATTTAGTTTGAGGTATGAGCAACCTAAAGGAGATGAGGTCAAAAAGATGGTGATTTTAGACTGAATGGGATAAAAGGCTACAATGCCTTTTCTTTGCTAATGCGACATCATTTTATGAGCAGAACAAATGCAGGTGAAAGGTGACTGAAATAGGTGAAATGGTGGATGAAACAAAAGCGATAAGGCTCAGGAATTCAACTACTCTGATACCATATGGTAGGTTCCTTGGACCTAGCTTGGGTTTGCAATGAAATAATTGGAGTTAATATCAAAATATGCAAAGAAAAAAGAATGAATCATTGTTTAAATGAATCACTTTTGCACTAGGAGGAAATCCTTCCAATGGATAAAATATAAATGTATATTCTTTTTATTGATGGATGATTGTTTACACCCTATCGAATTATAATATATATCTATTCTAGGGTTGTGAGTGAAAGGACACAATGGTCCATATGAATTAATTAATAAATATGAGTGATTAATTAATGATAATGGTTAGGATAGAGAATCCTAACAAATTTACAATGTAAAATTTCTTGGTAAAAAATAATGAACAAATCACTCAATGCAAACAAAATTTCACATTAACCATAAAAATTTAAGTGGTTCCCCAAATCGGGGTATGTTGTGCAAGGGCAACAACAAATGGTGACTCTACTAAAAATTCTCCTAAGCATTTTGGATAAAGAACCTAATATGAAATCAAGAAAACTAAATATTAGCAAAATATAGATCATCTAGTAATATCCAAGAAGTATGGGGTTAAATAGCTTCAATTGAAATAAAATACTCCAATCGCTTTAGCTTTGTTTCTGTTTTGCGCATTCATTCTTTATTCTTGAATCAATCAGAATTCTATCATCTATTTTGCAATTAGGCTATTAAATATGTCACTCAAATATTTACCTCTGCATTGCTCCATTACCAGTCAAGTGTATATAGCTCCGATGGAGATGACCTTGATCTCTTCTAGACCTTTATCTACTAGCATTCGGGAATCTATATCCTCGATAGAGATTATCAGAAACACCAAAGCATTTTATTGATTTGTATTTTTTATTAGCATTTTATTTCTTTGCAAATATCATAAGTGCCTCTTGGGTTAGAGATCATCTAAGGCTAAATATGGAGTGTATAAAACGTTTCCCTAATCAACAAATCAAAATGACTTCATCCTTCATAATCCAAAAATATCATTTAAATGTGGTTTTACATGTGAAGCTTTAGAAAAAATTTGCACTATTTCAATATCCACCATTTTAATCCACACTCCAAGAATAACTACTAAATAATCCAATTTCCCTAGCTTCAGTTTCACCTAGTTTTAAACAAGCAATTAATCTTCCATTCCTAATAAATATTTCCTTCAAAGGGACAAAGAGTCCATTGCAACTACATAATCATACCACAATCAGAGGAACAAAACAAAAATGCATTGTGAAAATTAAAAGCAAAATGTGAAAGAAAACCAAAACACATAACCTAACATGAACTTGCATTAATGAGAAAGCACATAAAATAAAGCAAAATAAAATTTCAAAATCAAATATAACAAAACAAACAAACAAATGAAAATTGTATCCAAACAGTACATACCAACAAGAAATTATGTACAAGAAAGTGCATAAAACAAGGAGTTATGTACAAATGATGAATGTGTTATCCTATCTCAGGGATGAAAATAGTGTTTTAGGAACTTCCCATTGATAGGTAAAGGAGCATGTTATCCATTCAGATTCTTCAATCAAAAGGTATTCTTTCCAAGTATTTCAAAAATTTGATAGGGAACTAACTAGAGGTTATTAAACTTGTTATGATATCCTTTCTTTTCATGTGTCATATCCCACAATAAGACTAAGTCTGCAATTCTGAAGGATTTAATATTAGCTCTCCTGTCAAACCATATTTTGACTATCTCTTGATGTTTACTAAAATGTGCTAATGCATTCTCCCTCGTTTCATCTAAATTCATTCGATGGGTGAGTATTGCTTCTATTCTATCATCAGTTTCCAAATAATCCTTCATGAACTGGAGGATCTACAATTTCAAGTTAGAAGGAAATATAGGATCTTGGCCATATACCAAATGATAAGGTGATGTACCTATGGATGCTTTTTTTTTGGTCCTATCTTCCCATAAAGCATATTTTAGCTTATTGTGCCAATATTTGGGATTTCTTTCTAAAATTTTCTTAATTATTATCAATAAGCTTTTATTGGTAGACTCAACTAAACCATTACCCTGTGGGTAGTAATTAGAAGAAAACTTTATAGTCACTTTATTGTCATAGGCCCATTCTGCAAGTTGAATTGAGATGAATGTTGAACCATTATCACAAACTATAGAATAAGGTATGCCAAATATAGTCACAATATATTCTTCTAGAAAGTGAATAATAACTTTTGTGGTGCAGTTTTTGGTAGGTATGGCTTCAGTCCATCGAGTGTAATAATCTATTGCAGTTAGGATGTATTTATGGCAAGCTAAATAATTTGGGCTAATGACTCCTACAAAGTCTAATACCCACTGTGCAAAATTTCTAGCCTCAAATATAGGTTGCAAAGGCATAGAAGCGTTTCTTTCTCTATTTGCAACAATTTGACATGTATGATAAGATCGAACATGGGCATGGGAATCCTTAAAAATGTGTGGCCAGTAATAACCAACTCTTAAAATCTAATGTTTAGTGGCATTGGCTAAACCATGTCCAATTCCATATTCACCATGAAAATCATTGAGGATTTGTATAGCCTCATATTTATTGATACATCGAAGGAAAATATCTTCATGATTTTCCTTGTATAAAACACTTGTTTTAATCATGAAATTATTGCTCTTTAAATGTAGTGCTCTTCGTTGAGTAGCATTGAAATGATTTGGGCACTTACTATTCAATAGGAAATACATAATGTCTTTTTTTATTATTATACTAGAGGAATCGATAATGCGTTACAATTTTATACACCTCTTTGTGGGTTCAAATCTTGCTCCTTGTCACCACTATAACCTCTAGTTGCATCGGGTAAACCTTTTACGTAGTCAAATATACTGATGTGACACATCCACCGGTACTATGGGGCCTGAGGGATTGGAACCCTGGTCTCCATGCTCCTATAGAAGCAGTTTGACCGTGGAACCAAGCCCTCAGACCCAAATACATAATTTCTTTATACCACTCATCTATTATGATATCTTCTGTAGTATATTGTTGGCACATGATTTGAGGATCAATTTTTTCTAGAGTTTTAGTCAATACTTGACCTCTAACTAGCTTCATAGGATGAATCTCTAGATCAAATTCTTGTAATGTAGACATCCACTTACCTCTTATTTCTCCTAATTAATTCTGTATCAACATAGTTTTAACAAAAGGTGTTGGCAATTTTGGGTACTTTGGGTACATTGCCCTTTCTCAAATGTATAAGTTGTCTTTGATGTCAAAAGGCATTTTTGTGTTGATATCAAAAGAGTGTGATGTCAAGAATATCTTGAGAAGCTTCATTGTTAAAGGGTTTTAATTAAAACCATGGTGACAAGGTTAAAGGTTTTTCTTAAAACCATTTGGACTCATTAAGGGTTTTTATTAAAACCAAGCTTAACTTAATGCAAAGGTCCATGTTTATTATTAATAATTAAATTAACTCAAACCTTTGTCAAAGGTCCAAGTTTAATTTATTATTAATAAAATAATAATTATTATTATTTTAATTATTATTATAGGGTCTTTCAACCCTTAAGCGACGGAAGTAAAAGAATTCTTTCGCCGATATGATGCCATCGTTGGAGGAGCGCCGACGTCAAACTTTATGGAGAAATGGCTATATAAGTGGGGATGTTTTTCCAAAGTGAGCACCACAAATTATTAGACATCTACGATTTATGATTGGCTCTGTATCTTGCGATTTGCGCTTGGCGTCTGCGATTTTGCGTTTTCTCTATTCTTTCGAACAGCGCTTTGTGTTTTCGATCTCCGATTGACATCCTTGAAATCGTGCTTGTTCTGTGTTGGAAACCGTGCTTTGCATATTTGAAATTGAGTTTGGGCTGCATCCTTACCTTTATGCTTGACGTCGGTGGATTGGCAATTGCACCTGGACTACGGTTTTCAGACTGTGCTGTGAGATGATAAATGCAAGCATTCTGTGAATTACGTTTTGGACAGCGCTCACCAGTTTGCATGTGACTTGTGAAAGACGTTTACGTTTTCCAGTTTCTTGGCATCAAAGGAAGATAAAAGATAGGGCAGTGATGTATTTCTTATTTGGGCACTTGTGACCCAACGGTGGCAGCGTTTATGCGAAAGCGCTAGATGACAGAGGTGCCGAGTTTGATTCTCTTCATTAGGAATTTCTTTTTGGTCGCAGTGTGCAAAGGATAGTGGCTGTGAATGCGTGGGAGGTATAAGGTTAAGGTATCATATTTTTTTTTGACATTGTTTTATTGATGTTTAATGTTTATGTGGAGAAATAAGGTGTAAAGATGTTTTACTTTGTATGTATATTGTACTTTGGTGTTTTTACTAAGTTGGAGAAATAATGTGTTATTTTGGATCTTTATTATTGTGTATTATTGTATAGTTGCTAACTCTAATTTGTGGCAAATTGAGAGTTAGTGTTGTGACAGATTTTGAGTTCTCCTTCTTCATCAAAGTAAAGGTATGGGCAACTTCTTCCATGTATGTTGTTGATGGTATATTTTCTGAAATTGAGTTTGGAGTGAAAAGGTTGTCTACTAGGTATCTTTGGTGTAAATCTTATTTTCTGGATATTGAAGATTTTTTATGCATTAAAATCATTGATGAGTGTTTGGGTGAATGCATAATTCTGGTTGAGGAAGAGGAAGCATTTTTGCACTAGGGTTTATGTTAGTAAGTCTTGCTACTTGCATTGAGATGATGAAACCCTTAGTTGGCTATTTTGATATTGATGGATGAGTTGCTTTCATAGAGGTTGTTGTTGATCAAGTTAGTGCTTTACTTGATACATGATATTGGGCTTACTCCATTGAGTTGATTTGAACAAGTTATTATTTGCAATTGGTGATATTGTGTTGGTGGTTGTTTTGTTCAAATATCCTTGGAGGGAAAAGTATTTCTACTTGTTTCCTTTTCTTGTGATGATTGGTTAATGCTTCAAGGTTGATGTTGAGTTGAATGTGTTGGTGGTCTAAACCTTGTTTGATGAGCATTATTGTTGAAACTCTAATTGTTGGTGAAAATAATATAAGTATCATTGTTATATGAGATATTGCATAGTTGGCAATTGTTGGGTTGTGTTTCATATTCTTGAGAAAAGCATACTACATCTATCTTATTCTTTTGAGATTGATATTGAGTTGATATTGATATTGGGAGTTAAGTATAGAACATATTGGGTCTCTAACAATTCTCTTTATGTTTCTATGAGATTTGAGATTGATATTGGGAGTTAAGTATAGAACATATTGAGTCTCTAACAATTCTCTTTATGCTTCTATGAGGTTTATGAATCACATTGGGTCTCTAAAAATTCTCTTTGTGGGTTCATGCTAAGCAAGTTTTTCTTGGTGAGCTTGCTGAGATTTTTGGATAGGTTCTGGTGGGGACTTGTGAGCAGGTTTTGGACAGGTTTCGGTGGGGACTTGTGAGCAGATTTGGACAGGTCCTAGCAGAGGACTTGTGAGCTGAGTTTTTGAGAGTTCTATTAGAGAACTTGAGGACAGAGGTGCATTGGTTCTTTGAGAAGAACCTGAGGACAGATTTGGCAAGTCTTTGAGAAGGCTTGTGTGCAGAGGATTGATTTGTTCATAAGAGTTGGACAGATCTGATAGACAGAGGAAGACTTGTACTAGACCGACTAACTATGTTTGGTACAGGTAGCTGAGCTTCTGTGGACGTGATCATAGAAGGCAGAGGTCTCTTAGGCTAAGCATTGAGGATAGGAGGTCTTCGGTGGAAAGGAGTTTCACGTGTTGGCAAGAGGTAGAGGTAGTTGATCTTCTGAGGGATCATTTCTAGAGCAAAGGGGAAGGTATCTCCTTTGAGCAGAGGCTCATAAATTTAGATTGGGGGAAGGTGTCTCCTTTGGGCCGAGGCTTATAAACATTTTACTTGGGAAGCTTTCCCAAAGAACTTTGAGATAACTTTTAGAGAAAAGTTTTGTGGACGTAGCCCAGGCCTTCTGGGTGAACCACGTTAAAAATGGGCTTCCAATGTGTGATGCTTTCTGTCTTGATTAATGTTGTATTGATGCTACTGCTATCTAAAGTTAAAAATATTAAATGGTTAAGTCTTATACTGTTCACCCCCCCTCTCAGTATAAGTCCATGTTCTTCAAAAGGATCAGGTACAATAGAAAAAATCCTACTATGCAAAATATAAAGCCTAAATTTCTTCATAGTTTTGAATAATACATATACCTGTTTATCAATAATTGTGTATTTTATTTGAGCATATTTTAATGGAGAACTCATAAAATCTATGGGATTTTCTGAATTAATTTCATTTTTTTGAGTAAAGACACTTACAAATAAATGTTCATAAGTAAATGAGTAAATGTAAAATGGCTTCTTATGATCAGGGCTCACAAAAACTGGTGCATTAGATATAGCATATTTAATGCCTTGGAATGTTGTTTTAGCATCAAAATTACAAGTGATGTTAGCATATTTTTAAGCATACCATTTAATGGTTTAACAATCTCTATAAATCCGAAAATGAATTTTCTTACAAATTAGTCTTTCCGAAAAATGATCTTAATTTTTTTTACTACCAAGGAGAGGAATTCTTTGAATTGCTTCTACTCTTTCCTGGTCTATTGAAATTCCATCCTTTGAAATAACATGATCCAAAAAATTTCCTTCGGTCACTCCAAAATGCATTTCTTAGGATTCAACGAAATACCATGTTCTCTACATTTTTGACGAACTTTTCTCAAGTCATTAATATGATCATTTATGTTCTTTGAAAATACAAGGATGTCATCAACATATATAATAATACATTTGCTAATTAAATCTCTAAAAGCATAATCCATTACTTTTTGAAAAGTGGCACCTACATTTAGTAATCCAAAAGGCATCCTTCTATAGGCAAAAGTACCCCACTTAGTAGTAAAAGTTGTTTTCATTCTATCTTTAGGATCTATAAGAATATGATTATATCCAAAATACCAATCTAGGAATGGCATCATCTCTGATTCATTTATCATTTTCAAGATATTATCAATAGAGGGCAAAGGGTAATTATCCTTTTGAGAGGCCTTGCTAATATTGTTGAAAGTTATTCCTAGGCGGATTTCCTCGGTATTCTTTCTAACTGGTACTATGTTGGCTACCCAAGTGGAGTGTCTAATAGGAAAGATGATTCTAGCATCTAAAATATTCTTAACTTCCTTTTGAATAAGTGTCTCTATCAATGGATTAATAGGTCTTTGCTTTTGCCTAAATGGATTTGTATCTGGTTTCAATGGGATGGTATGTGTTATGATATTTTTATTTTATATTTTTAAGTCTTCATAACTCCAGGCTATGACATCAATGTAGTCTTTAATAGCATGTATGATTCCTTATTTTTCCTGACTAGTGAAAGCTTTTCCTATTAACACATTGTGTGGATCTTCACTAGTCCCAATATTAATAGTATTATAAGCAGTATTATGTAATGATACTTCATTACATTTTTTACTTATGTAATAAATGTCAAAGAGTTTTTCAAGAGAAAATTTACCTTTGGGGATTGAATTGGTTTTCATGATTACATCATGGTCTTCATTTTCGTCATCTTGCAGTCTTTCATCTTCATACCTGGTTTTAAAAAACACCAGAATTAATCACAAAACTAAAAATATGCCTGTCATTTTCAAACACCTGCAAGTTTTTCACATTATCAAGTAAAGAAGGATGGGGTATTAATTCAATTGAAAATTTCTTGAGCCTTCTATTATATATGGGTTTTAGAGTGCCTGCTGCTACATCCATAGAATCCACAATTTTGTTTTTCTTTCTAGAAATCAATGTAATATTAAAAGCATGAATTTTATCAATCAAATCTCTCATTCTATTCCTTTAATGAATTAATATTTTATCATGGCAAGTATATTGACCTTTCACCTATTTAACTACCAACTCAGAATATCCAATAACTTTTAAGCATTTTATATTCTTCTTCAAGGCAAGATACAATCCAAAAACTAGAGCCTCATACTCTGCAATATTGCAAGTACAGGGAAATTATAATATATAAGCAACTAGATAGGACTTACCTTTGGGATTGATTAGTTTAGCTCCTGCTGCACTACCTTGTTTGGAATTGGATCCACCAAATTTAAACTTCCAAACTATATTTTCATCTTTAATTGAGTTACTAGATGATATTTCAATTTTAGGTTTATCTGCATCCAACTTTGTTTCAAGAGTATAAACTCCTAATTCAGACTCATTGTAGAGAACTTCATTAGTTTTATTATACTCAATAATAAATTCTTTAAGCCTTGGTTATCTCTCTATTCTGATTTGGTTGGCTACTCATTTCCATGGTATCCACATGTGTGAGAAATCAGTAGCCTTGTATCCATTTAATTTTTTGGACCAGTCTCTGCGTAATAACATTCCATACCTATCTGGTATATCTACAACATGTATATCAATATATTGTTGTATCCTGGGTTCTAATGCTAGTTTTATGTGAATGTTCTTAAGCACAACTACCACATTAACTTTAGTTTTTCCCAACTATACCACTATTATATTGGAAGGGATGGGTTTTAAACCCATTTTTGACAAACAATATATGGCATGACATTTTTTGATGTTCTTGAATCTATAAGGCAATTATGCAGATTTCTTCTTGTAATTCTTATGGTCAAGAGAAAAAGAAGAGCTTCTTCTTTGTCCTTTTGTGAGGCAAATTGTGCATCCATGGCTTTCTAAGATTCATTTTTACTTTGATCACTTAACACCTTAATCAATAACTCTTGTTGCTTAGTCAATTGAGAAACATCAAAGATATATTTATTTTTGTCTTCTTTAAATCTTCTAGAATGTTATATACAAGTTTATCATGTGGTTGGTGTAGATCAAGTTTAGATGGAGGTATGGAATTGTTACTAGCTTGTGTATTAGGAGGAATGATGGTATCATTAGATGGAGTAGAATAAGTGAATGGAGATTTACTATTACTCCTAAGCTTATAATTATGATTTCCTTTCTTGAATTGTCTAAAAGCTTGTACTTCCTCTTCTAGAGATCCATCATATCCTTCTTCCTCTTCTTTAGTTGATTCAAATGTATCAACTACTAATGTGGTTATTTTTCCTTTGCTAGATCTAGCCTATTGGGAAGGATCTTCACTTTGAATTATTTCCATATTTTCCATATCTTTTTAGAGTATGTCCAGTGCTATCTTGAAATCAAGACATTCATTTTCACTATGTTGTGCAGTAGAATGCACTCTACACCAATTGTTCAAGGCCAAATTTGAAATATTAACTATGGTACTGACTTGATTTGAATTAATAGCAGCATTGGTCTGATTAGAAATAGGATTGGGTACTCCTCCATTGTTTGGATGAGTGTTCCATTGTCTTCTTTGAAAACTAAAATTCCTATTTTGAGGTGAATTCTGAGGTAGTTGTTTCTACAAATGAACCATGTCACTACTGAGTTTTTGGATGACTCTTTGTATGTCATTTAATTGAGAATTAGGTTCATTTTTCTATCCTACAGTAGTCTTATTAGTTGTGTTACGTTCATCAATAGTGGGATTCAAGAAATATGGTAAATTTTGATTCTAAACAACATGTGGAAATTCTAGGTTGTTTTGATGAAGATTAATATTTGGAAATGTTGACAAATTCTGAGTGGGTGTTGTATTCAAGAATGCAGGTATGGCCTAGGCATTACTTTCAATAACTTTGTGAGCAGTGAATTGGTTATCTAAATATTATGGAGTGGTAGGATGTGTGGGAGTGATAAGAGGATTATATGGCTGATTGACATTATTGTATGGTATCGCATTCAACATTAGAATTTATTGTGATAAATCCTAGTTTATCATGGGTAATTGATTGTAAGCACTTGGTTTTCATATGGAAGTTAGTTTTCTATTCCAAAACCTTGAGGTATCGAATGTTGATCTACAGTTAAGGCTTCATTATATGCCATGGGAAGAGTGGTGATCTGAGGTGTTCTTCTCACAAACATGGATGTGAGAGGATCCAATACCCTGAATTACATTTGTATGGCTGAATTTGCTTGAAGCATATAAGGAGTAATCAACCTAGTATACAATTTATGAAATTTGGTATTAAATAGCCTCAAAGGCTCACTAGGATCTCTCCTTGCTGAGACAAATTGGTGATATATAGTAGTAGGGTATATAGGCAACCTGAATTAATTGATAAAAGTTGTTTCTAATACAGTCCAAGAGGTGATGGAATTAGCAGCTAGGTTGATATACTAGTCATATGCCAGTTCATCTAAAGTGAGGGAAAACATTCTACAAGCAACATCTATTGAAGTTGCGAATAGAAAATTCATATTATTGATAATGTATGATTTAAATACAGAACAATAATGCTAAAGATAGCCTTAATAACAACTAAAAATAATATCCCCCCATAACCATAATATCCCAAACAAATTATAAGGGCTCTAAGATATCTTAAACAATTTCGACAAATAATAATATCACCTAACAATAATATGTTGGCTTAATGTAAAACTAACTAACTACCCAGGGTGAATAATGTAATAACCTACTCTAGAATCCCCCCTTATTACATTATTTGGATAATGGATATAATTCTCCCATACAACAATATTTGGGTAAAGTATATAACTGCCCCAATATAGTGAATAAGAAGAGTCATGAAAGAATGATGGCTCTTGCTTTATCTCTAGCTTTGGATCTGGCTCATGGCTCTGGAACTGGATCTAAACATACCTCTAGATGTGTACCTTTGGATCTATCTTAGGATCTACATGTGAATCTGTTAGGTGTGAAGTATGTATGGCCACTAGACGTCTAACCTAGAAAATGTCTAGGCCAGACGTCTAGGCTGCCAAACGTCTAGACTGGCAGACATCTGGGCCAGATGTCTAGGTTGTCAAACATCTGGTCTGGCAAATGTCTAGGCCAGATGTTTGGGCTTCCAGACATCTAGTCTAGCAGACATCTAGTCCAGACATCTGGGTTGGCAGACGTCTAGGATAGACGTGTAGGTTGGTAGACATCTAGGTCAGACGTCATGCCAAGAAGAAGCCAAAGCAGTGGACATCTAGGTAGATGTCAGTACATGGAATATGAACAGCATTGAAATGCAGAAGACCAATAGTATTGGGAGAAAAATGAACAATATTTTGGAGGCTTGCGTTGGAAGATGAAACGAACAGTTTTGGAGTCTTTATCTGCTCTATAAAAGGGATGAGATCCCTTGCATTTAGGTTGAGTTGTTGAAAACATCCAAGGACGTGAATGTAATCTTTGTTAAAATTAATAAGAGAAGTTGCCATTACCCCGTGGTTTTTCCTGCACATTGCAGGTTTCCACGTAAAATATTTGTGTCACTTGTGTTACTGTTTTCGTGTTCTATATTTTTGTTATTGTGCTTCCTCTTGCAGGTGTGGAATCTTGGAGTTTTTCCTAACATCTGGTATCAGAGCTAAGTTTTTTTATGAGTGGGAGCTACAACAATGACAAAAGGTGTAACCAAGTTTGAGATTGAGAAATTTGATGGTAGGAACTTCACTCGATGGAATATGAAGGTGGACGATTTGCTAGTTCAGAATGAACAAGCACAATCCTTAAAAGGGGTCGTGACTAAACCGAGCAGTATGAAAGATGAGAAGTGGGTAACACTTTATAGGAATGCAGTTTCTACAATTTTTCTTTGCCTAGCAAACTTTGTCTTGTTCAATGTAGCTGAAGAAAATACTACGAAAGCCCTTTGGAAAAAACTTGAAAAGTTGTATGAAACAAAATCAACAACTAACAAGGTTTTTTTGAAAAAGTAGCTTTATAGCTTGAGGATGAAGGAAAGTTCATATGTGGTAGATCATTTGAATGATTTGAATACTTTTATCAGTAAATTGGTTTTAGTTAATGTGAATATGGACGATGAAGATAGAGCTATCACCCTACTTTGTTCCCTCCCAAACACTTGGGATCATATGGTGATGACCATCCATAATTAATCATCAGGAACTCTCAATTTTGATGATGTGGTAGCCATTTTTTTAGCAGATAAGTTGAGGGAAAAAATATCTCTGGAACCCTCAACCAATGAAGCCCTATCTATGAGAGGTCGATCATTCGAGGGGAGTAAACAAGGTAGAAAGCAATCCAGATCTAAGTCTAAAGGACATAAGAATAAAGGGAAGTGATGGCATTATGGGAAGTCGGTACACTCTAAGAAGGATTGTTGGCAATTAAAGAATGGTGAAAAGAAAAATTGACCATCAGCTGAAGCCAGTGTAGCAAATTTAGGAGATATGACAACATGTGAAGCCTTCTATATCAGTAACAACAAATCAGTTTTATATACCTGGGTCTTGGACTTAGGTGCATCCTTCCACATGTATCCCCATAAAAATTGGTTTGACAAATATCAGCCATACTATGGTGGAAAGGTATATTTGGTTGATGATCATCCTTTAGAAATTGTGGGAAGAGGGGATATAAGTATCAAGCTAGACGATGGTAGATAAAGAATGCTATGTGATGTGCGACATATACCCAATTTAAGGAATAATTTGCTATCAATCAAAATGATGGATAAGCTAGGGTATTCTGTCACTTTTAGCAACAACTACTGCAATATTACCAGAGGAGATCTTGTAGTAGCAAAGGGAGAATCTTACAGGACCTTATACCATTTATGCGATGATATGATGACAAATCATGCAGCAACAACAAATTTTGTTAATGATGCAGTAATGCTATGACATCAACGCCTAGGCCATATGAGTGAAAAATATCTAAAAATTTTGCATGACAGAGGTATGCTTTCTAGGATTAAGTCTTGCAATTTAGACTTATGTGAGCACTATATTTTTGGTAAACATAAGAGGGTTTGGTTTACTACAAGTCCTGGTAAGAGTTCTAATTTTTTGTAACTTATACATTCAAATATATTTGGACCAGTCCCCACTCAGTCCTTGAATGGCGCCATCTATTTTTTGGATTTTATAGATGATTATTCTAGGAGAGTGTGGGTGTATTTTCTAAAGAAGAATTTGAAACCTTTGCAAAAATTTAAATAGTACAAAGTACGGGTAGAGAAGAGTTTGGACAAGTCAATTTTGTTTCTCAGGTCAGATAATGGGGGTGAATATTGCTCCAAGGAATTTGATAAATTTTGTATGTAGGAAGGGATTAAGAACCATAATACTATACCATACACTCCATAGAAAAATGGTGTGCCTGAGCAAATGAATCACACAATCATGGAACGTACAATAAGTATTCTTAGCGCAACCATGTTGGAGAAAAAGTTCTGGATGGAGACTGTTAATACAATTGTTTATCTTATTAACAGGTCAACTACAACTGCATTGGATGGATAGATTCCAAAGGAGGTTTGGTGTTGTAAGCCAGTTGATTAATCTCATTTGTGTACTTTTGGTTGTGACACGTTTGCCCATGTACCCAAATAAAAAATGTCCAAGCTTGACCCGAAGTTAAGCAAATATATTTTTCTCGATTATGGAGATATAGTGAAGGGGTATAGACTGTGGGATCCTACTGCCCACAAGGTAATTATTAGCTGGGATGTAATTGTTGATGAAAAATTCATGCAAAGGAAGGAGGTACAACAAAATCCTAATGTTGTATCTATTGAAGTAGAATTGAGTGAAGATGACTATGAATATGACTATGAAGATGAACATGTTGAAGTTTTTGATTAGCATGTAGAACAACAAGTAGAATAGGAAGTAGAGCAGCCACAACAGTCACAAGAGCAAGATCCAGAACTGATAAATCATTGGGTTAGAAGATCTACACATCCACAAAAGTATTCAAAAAGGTATTCTCATGTGTATCAGTCCTCTTTTGCTTTGTTAACTGATGATGGTGAACCTAGTTCATTTCAGGAAGCTAGAGAGTCTGAGAATGCAACAAAGTGGAGGAAATCCATGGAGGAGGAAATAGAGGCACTTTGGAAGAATAAAACTTGGGAACTTGTAGATCTCCCACCTGGAAGAAATACTGTTGGAAACAAGTGGGTGTACAAAGTGAAGAAGAATAGAAATGGGTTGTTGGAATGCTATAAAGCTCGTTTGGTGGCAAAGGGCTATGTGCAGAAGTCAGGTGTTGACTTTAATGAAATTTTCTCTCTAGTTGTGAAGATGACTACTGTCAGAGTTCTACTTGCACTTGTATCTGCACATGATCTGGAACTAGAGCAGCTTGATGTAAAGACTACTTTCTTGCATGGTTATCTCAAGGAAGAGATATATATGGATCAGCCTGAGGGCTATGAAGAAATAGGCAAAGATCATTTGGTTTGCGGACTGAATAAATCACTATACAGGTTGAAACAAGCACCAAGGATGTGGTAGAGGAAATTTGACACCTTCATGAAGAGCCAAGGTTTCAGTAGGAGTGAAGCTGACCATTGTGCATACTACAAGAGGTTTGACGATGGCAATTTTATTATTTTTCTATTGTATGTTGATGATATGTTGGTTACAAGCCCCAACATGAAGACAATCATTTATATTAAGGCTCAGTTGGCTAGGAAATTTGAAATGAAGGATTTAGGAGCAGCAAACAAAATTTTAGGGATGAAGATACACAGGGACAAAAAAGGTAGAAAGATCTGGTTAAGTCAAAATTCATATGTGGAGAAGATTCTACAACACTTCAATATGCAGAATGCTAAACCAGTTAGTACCCCACTTCTTCCACACTTAAAGTTGTCTTCCAACCAGTGTCCTAGAATGAAAGCAAAGAAGACAAGCATGTCTCATGTACCATATTCATCAGTAGTAGGAAGCCTCATGTATGCCATGGTGAGCACCAGATCGGATATTGCCCAAGCAGTGGGAGTAGTCACCAGTACATGGTAAATCTTGGTAAGGAGTATTGGAATGTGGTGAATTGGATATTCAGATATTTAAGAGCCACTTTAGATGTTGCCATTTACTTTTGATCGAAATATTTGCAAGTTACAAGTTTTGTGGATTCTAATTATGGTGGAGATACCTTCACTCTTGTAGGAGGAGCAGTGAGTTGGGATTCTAATTTGTAGTATGTTATGGCTTTATCAACCACTAAAGCAAAATATATTGCAGCAAATCATGCCAACAAAGAGGTAATTTTTCTAGAGCGATTGTTGAGTGACTTCAATGTAATGCAGGAGAAAATTACACTGCATTGTGATAGCCAGAGTGCTATTCAGTTAGTGAAGAATCCAACATTCCATGATTGCACGAAACACATTGATTTCAAGTACCACTTTATCAGAAATGTGGTGGAAGAAGGTAGGATCTTGTAGAAAATTGACACTGAAGTGAATCCTACAGATATGCTTACAAAGTCGATCAAGGTAGAGAAGTTTGAATGGTGCATAAATTATCTGGGCTTGTTGAAAAAGTAACAATGGCAGCATTGAGCAATTGGCACTAGATGAAAATATTGGCAGATGTCTAGGCCAGACATCTAGGTTGCTAGATGTCTAGACTGGCAGACATCTGGGCTAGATGTCTAGGCTATCAGACATCTGGTCTGGCAAACGTTTAGGCCAGACGTCTAGTCTGGTAGATGTCTAGGCCAGGCATCTGGGTTGGCAGACGTCTAGGCTAGACGTCTAGGTTGGTAGATGTCTAGGCCATATGTCATGCCAAGAAGATGCCAAAGCAGTGGATGTCTAGATTACGCGAAATATGAACAGTCTTGGAATGTGGAAGACCAATAGTCTTAGGAGTGGAAACAAACAGTCTTTTGGAGGCTTGTGTTGGAAGATGAAATGAATAGTTTTGGAGTCTTCCTCTACTCTATAAAAAGGATGAGATCCCTTGCATTTAGGTTGAGTTGTTGAAAACATCCAAGGACATGAATGTAATATTTGCTAAAATTAATAAGAATAGAAGTTGTCATTGCCTCGTGGTTTTTCCTACACATTGCAGGTTTCCACGTAAAATCTCTATGTCACTTGTGTTACTGTTTTCGTGTTCTATATTTTTGTTATTGTGCTTCCTCTTGCAGATGTGGAGTCTTGGAGTTTTTCCTAACATAATCTACCTCTGTATCATTGCCTCTAGATCTGCCTGTAGATCTACCTCTGGAACTTTGTCTTTGTATCTATCTTTAGGTCTATCTCTGGGTCATTATCTTTGGTAGTGCCACTTGGTCTGTCACTAGATTTGCCTCTGGGTCTACCATAGGTTTTACCTTTTCAGTATAATCCATACAACATTTCTTTCATCATGGTCCATTGTGTGTGATCTGTCCATACACAATTGATATGAACCTTTTTTGCCATTTTCACTTTGTACCAACAACTGGAAGAAGAGTGATTCATACATCCACATGAATCACAAGGATGCAATTTCTAACATCTAGCTGCAACATGTTTTGTCTTTCGATAATGACTATAATGATACTTTTTAGGAGTTGTAGGAGATTTAGGTTTTACAAACATGGTATTATTGGTACTTGCATGTCCAGTATAGCCAAGGCCTTCATTCTTTGCCTTGACATTTAGCATTATAGGAGTTTTAATGCCTTGTTCCTATTTACCTAATCTCTCACCATTGAATCCCATTTTCTTCATCATTTTGGATCCAAATTCTTTGGTGTGTTGTTCAAAACACCCAATTTTATCATCTTCATCAATGTGTTTAACAATTTGGTATTTATCACTATTGATGATATTATGGAGTTCTTTTTTAGGAGTTTCAGTTTTTAAGTCACAAGTGTCACAAGCAAAATCTGCTACTGAGATGAGAAGGTAGATGGTCACCTGTATCACAACAAGCATTTGCCACAACTGGCTGAAGTTCACTCGTGTCACAACAAGCATTCGCCACCATGGGCTGAAGGTCACTTGTGTCACTACAAGCATCGACCATTAGGACCTCTTTTTCCTCTTTTATTTCTATTTTTTACTTTTTTTTGTGTCACTACAATTGATGAGAGGTTGTGTTTGGAGGTTTGGTGGCCAATGTATTTAAATTTGATTTTTTTTTAAATCAAAGAAATAATTTTAATGTAAAATTTTTTATAACAAAAAAAATATTAAAGTTCTTAATAAAAAAATAATAATTAAGAAATAAAACATTTTAAATGAAAACAAAATTTAAACATTAAAAAAATTAATGCAAATATATAAAAACCAAATATTAAAGTTTAAAACCTTTGGGGGTCAAGGGAGTTTGAACCCCTGACTTGCCTATCCCATGCACCTTAGAACTCGGTGGTATACCAATATGGCTACTACTGCCGATTGGGATGATAGGGAAAGGCACCTATTTGAAGGGGAGGCTCCTCTCCTGGCGCTCCGTCGAGCGGCTCTTCAACAATGGTGCTCCTCTGAATGGTTCTTTGACCACGATGACTCTCCTCTAAGCAACTTGTCCACCATGGTGGCTCTCTTGGTGCTCCTTCGAGCAACTTGACCACCACAGTGGCTCTCCCTTTAGACTAGTGCTTCAAACTCCTCTGAACAGGGTCAAATTGCCTAATCAAAATGTTATCTACAAATCACAAAGGGTTTCTTCTCACTGCGAGCTGGTGAGCGATAGCTCAGCGGTTGGTAGTTGGTTCGACATGCAACATGGATCTATGCACCATCATGATGGTGATAAAAAAATAAATGTTGTGCTGCTTTTAAAACTCGTCACAAATTATCGATCTGAAAGCTTGTGTCTGAGGTGTCAATTTTACTCGACGTGTTTGACTTGATCTGTTATTGATGATGTTAAGGAGCTAGAAAACAAGTCATTAACTAGAATCTTCTGTTGATGCAAATAGTCATTGCCAACAGATATTTTACCCCAATGTGATCGATCTACTCTCACATTGCAAAATAGATCTGCAAGTGAAACTTTATTGGACGTCCTTCGATCTTTGTAGTAGTATGACTAATTATGGGAATCATTTGTAATTTCTAAAAAGTGTTGTGATCTACAAATTCACATTAGATTAGCTGCAATTTATCAAAACATTTCACCCACGTCAAGCTTCGGCTTGTTAACTGTGCATGATCTACTATCTTTGTTCATTTTGGAAGAAAAAAAAATCGATTGCATCTGCACTTGAGCACTTGATCACTGACCAAAGATCCAGACTTCTATGTCATGTCCAAGCACTATGTATTCTGCGAGCTCCCAAGCAAAGATTTTTTTGAACGTCTCAACTCACTATGGGATATTATCCCACATGTAGTGGGATAAGAATACTTGTGGAGTATAAAAAACAAACACACAAACAAACACTTGATCATATTATGGTGGTCTTTTGTCCACATGCAAGCACTAGCATCCTTTTGAGTAAATCCTCCATCAGGCTTATCACTGACCTCCATGCGTCAGCTTTGTCATTATCCTCCAGAGGTCTAGGGATTCAACATCGATAGTTCTATCAGAGTCCTATGTCTCCCATCTGCCTGTCCATTTGGATGCTCGTCAAGTTTTTTAGAGTCACGTAGCATTACAGACAGCCATGTAGGATGTTGACAGTCTGCCAGTTACCAGATCTGCTTGTCGTCATCATAGCCATGTCCCAGTCGTTAGTCTGCAGGTCTCACCTAGTCGTCTGTAGGTCTCACCCAATAGTTAGTCCATAGGTCTTGCCTAGTCGTCAGTTTGCATGTCTGTGTAGGCTCCTCCTATCAAATTCGATCCATGGGTTTCTAGACCTGTAGTTTGTCCTGCTTCCTAGTAGTTGCTACCATCGTGAATGTGTACCATAGCTTGACATAGCGATCATATCTAGGTGGCAATTTAGACCCTCAGTTTCTATCAAATTCATATTGGCTCTAGGGAGCATAGTTCCCAGAGAGATCTCTAGGTCCAATGCTGGAGCATCAAATATGCGGTGCTTGCTTTTAGTCCAGCCACCACGTCCCTAACCAGCAGGTAGGATGAGTCAACCTCATAAAATCAAAATTGGAGCAAGGCCATAATGCCCGCTCTAATACCATATTGAAGTGGCGAATAGACAATTCATATTATTGATAATGTATGATTTAAATACAAAAAAATAAGGCTAAAGATAGCCTTAATAACAACTAAAAATAATATCCCCCCATAAGCGCAATATCCAAACAAATTATATTCGCTCTAAGATATCTTAAACAATACCGACAAATAATAATATCACGTAATAATAATATGTCGGCTTAATGTAAAACTAACTAACTACCTAGGGTGAATAATGTAATAACATACTCTAACAACATCTTCATGTTCAACCTGTAGTCTAATTAAAGCACCCTTGTATGCTTGAATGTGTTCTTCAGCTATTCTGGTGCCATCATATCTGTACTTGGGTAAATATCTTTCTGCATTATTAGGAATTTCATGGGCTTCTCTAGGAATATTTAATGGACTACTATGACCACCTAACCATAGTGTGATTTTTGCCATTGATGTTATTGAAGAAATGACAAATGGTACAATAGATTGAGATGAAATGTTAATGGGTGGAATAGTTCTTGATGGACTTTTAGACCTTCTAGACCTTCTTGGAGGAGAAAGGCTATAGAATTTAGTATTTTTAGAAGCCTTAGACCTAGTGATTATAACTTTTGGTTCTAGTTTTGATGATCTAAGAAATATAACATGCAAAAATATATGAAAAGACTCATAATTTTCAAATTTTGGAAGGTTAAATCATCATATTCAACAATTATAACAGCAAAAATTTAATCATAACCATCAAAATTATCTTTCCAAATTTGTAACAAATCAGAACTAATACAACATATATCAAAAAATTTCAAAAACTTGAACAATTTCAAATTCTAAAAATCATATTAATTACCTTCATGCCCTCCTTCTAGCACCAATTTTGTTGAGTGATATATTTTTCCAATTACAAAAGCATACCCACTGTCAGGATTCATTCAGGATATCCTCTCTTGAAAGGAAATACTTGATCTCCCCAAGGTTCGGGTAAGGTTAATTTCACATGTTTGTATACTTATCAAAATATGCAATGTAAAAAGTCATATGGACAACTCAGCAAAACACATAATTGTTAACAAGGGGCATGTTTAATTGATTTTATTGTCAAGAATTCAAGTTTGTTGTTCATGAAATAGTCAAAATTTAATATCAAAGATTACCTTCAGAAGATCAATAACAATGTTTATTTAATACTTATTCCAACCAAATTATCCTAAGGCTTTCAATATTTATTCGATACCATTGTTGGAAAACAACTATTAAAACAAAATAATCGTTTTAATCCCAACAATATAATTACACAAGAGCATGAGCCTATAAATTAGAAAAACCTGCATTTAATATTCATGCCATGAGAAAATTATTGAATGGTCACAATATTGAAGTTGGTCACAATTTGGGTTTTTCAATTTTCATTTCTTTTTATTTTAAGGTTTTAGGCCAAAAGTTTAATATTTTTGTAATTATTGAAATATTACCCTAGTTTCATTTTTGAAATTTAATCAAAATATTTAATGAATATATTTTAAAATTCAAAAATAAAATATTTAATCAATTAAATTCTATAACCGAAAAGAAACTATAACTAATCAACCTTGAAAAAGATAATTTAATTAAATATTTTAGAAATAAAATATTTAATTAATCAACTCTTATTTTATTTGTACTTTAAATAAAAATCAAAAGCTAGGGTTAGATGAATTTTAAATAGGTTTTTAATAATAATAAAAAGAAATTTTGCAAGCGAGCAGGTTACAGCCACGACGTTGCTCTACGTTGTGAGAGCTAGTTACAATGATGCATAGGAGTTGTGAAGTAGGTTACATCGATGTGTAGGGGTTGCAATGTTGCGACGAGTAGGTTATAGCCATGCACAAGGGTTGTGGTGTTGTGAGAGCAGGTTATAGCGATGTGTAGGGGTTGCGATACTACGACGAGCATCTTATAGTGAGTGTGATGCACAGGGGCTGCAATGAGCAGTCTACAATGAGTGTACGATGAGTGCGAAGTCAGTGATGATGGATATGGGTAGCAAGGTTCCTATAGTGATATGGAGGCAGTAAAGGACAAAGCCCATGGGGAACCAAATGATTATAGGAAGAACCAACATCAATGATGGTCTTAGTGCAAACCCTAGGTGTAGTCAAGCATTGAATGGAGAGAGTTGTTCGTAAACCATATCTTCAGTATGTGAAAAAACTCTCCAATCACAAGAAATATCTTTGGGTTCATGCGTGAATGAAACCCTACCATCTATCAAGATTTCAGAGGATTAATTTGGGTTGGATTTAACTGATCACAAAGCTCGAACAATTATTTGCAAACTCAAGGGAAAAAGACCATGCCTAGAGGAGCTCAAAGAATACATTAAATTTTGATGAACCGATTCAAAATTTCAAGTAACTCTCCTACCCAAAAAATTCTTTTATGTTTCCTTTTCTAATTTAGGGGATAGAGATGATGTAATGGATTATAGATATAATTGGTTTTTTGGAAAAAGGGGTGTCTATATAAGACCTTGGACTCCTAGTTTTAACCCCTTTACAAAAAAAATTAATTGCTTTCCAATTTGGGTGAATCTTTATGCTTTTCCTGTGGAGTTTTAGGGACATAATATTTTCATCAAAATCGGTGATGCCATTTGTGCATACCAGTATATGGATACCCAAACAGAGGAAAATTTATCCAGTAAAATTAATGAGTAAAGAAATAATAGCTATTTGGATGGAGGTTTCAATTCCTGGGCCTCAATCCATTACTATCTCCTAGAGTAAATGGGAATGTATCCAAAATATTGAATATGAAAACTTCTCTATAAGATGTTATGGTTGTCAGCAATATGGTCACCTAAATAAGAGATGTCCGAACATCCGATAATTTTTTGATTTCTCCTTGGTGGAGAAGGGCATGCATGTGAATGATTCAAAATATTCAAATGGATTAGGTCAAAATAAAGAAGATCATCCTCCAAAGGCACTAATTATCCAACAAGAATCTTTCAAGCAACAAAAGACTCAACCCCAAAAGGAGAATTTGAATCGGATCAGTGATAAAAATAAAATGGTTACTAAAGATCATCTAAAATCTTCAAATGTCTCAATTCAAAAGACATAAGCTCATCTTCCAAAGGCACCAATTGTCTATCAGGAATCTTGCAAGCAAAAAAAGACTCAATCCCAAAAGGAGAATTTTAATTAGATCAGTGATAAAAATTTAAATGGTTACTAAAGATCATCCAGATGGTTCCATGGAAAATTTTACCACCTCAGATGGTATTATTGAAGCTAATTATGAAACAATTGATGATGGTTAGTTTTTTTAAAATGAATATCCTACAAAATGTGTTATAGCTAGATATTATCAAAGGAGATTGAAGTGCAAAAATGCATTCTCAGATCTTAACACTTTACAAGAGGAAAAAATTTTGCTACAAAAAAAGATAGTCAAAATGATGCATGATTGTTATGTTTTTTATCCTTCTATCTATTGCAGTTATGTGTCATGTAAGGGTTATTCTTGTTGTTAGTTCTTAAAAATAAATAAGTTGATTATGGAAACTTAGCAGTTGGAGGAAGATGGAGAATATCTTTGATAGAAAAGCAAAGATAAATATGTTGTAATTCACTTGTTAGAAATGTAATGAGAGCAATGTATTATTTTGTTTGTTAATGGGAGTGGCCCCCAATAGAAGCCACAAATAGCTTATTAAAAAAACTAGGGTTAGAAAATAAAAATAAACTTGTGGAATTTCATCCTGAATTTGTTGAAGCAAATATTTTGAAGTTAACCAATATTAACCTGATTAGACTTCACACAATCTGGAATTAAGTTGGTGCAATCTTCTAGGGGAATAAAACAATATATCTTAAATATTTTAAATAACAACACCATGAGCATGTGCATATCTTATCAAAAATTTATAATACATTATATTAACAAAATATACTCAATAAAAACATACTCAGATTTCCTTGCATTAGGAGATTTCAATGGATGAAACCTTCACTTCCAACAACCAGGGAGGAGATGCACATTGAAAACAACCCTAATTTCTAAAATATTCTTGCTCCAAATGGCCTTTGACCCCTTCTCCTCGGGTCTCAATGACTATTTATAATTTCAAATTTTTAGTTGTTCAGTTTCATAACTATTTCTACAACAGGTTTCATAACTATTCCGAGCTTCATTCTCCTTTGGAACTTTTCTTTTGTTATGAGCTTCATTCTCCTTTGGAATTTTTCTTTTGCCTTTACCATGAAAAGGTTAAATGACACTTTTGTATGCTCTTTCATCAAGACATCCTGTATTATAGGAACCTTCTCAAGGTTAAGTCACAACGAAGGCGATAAGAGAGCTGATGAAAATTTGAACCCTCATTCTTTGCTAGTTTAAATGCAACAAATTTAACCTAGCAATTTGAATACGTAGATATTAGGTATAATTACACAATTTTGAATATTTTGAAACCTATTTTTGTTTTACTAGTTGTATGACTCATTCCAATGCCTTATCATTTCTCTCGCAGGTGTGATTACCAAAATTATTTATCTAACTTGAATAATTCGTGGATGGAATTTTTATTTTGAGGAGAAGGCCATGACAAAATCTCAAGCCATGCGATCAAGCCTTTCGATACCGGGTGGATGTGCAATTAAAAATTATCAATGTAAGAATTCATCAATGCAAAATTTTGTGCATACAACGTTTGTAGAGATAAACAATGAGAACTTCTAAACCATACATCTAATGCCACACCATATGACATGGTTTTGTCACACGCAAACATGTGTTCGTACGACAACTGAGGTTCCCTATGTAGTTATAAAAAATATTGGCTACTCCATATAATCTGTTTAAGATATTTCTACTGGTAGAGATGAATTATCTTACTCCTATGAACTTTATCTAGACTTTTCCCACCTATCCAATGAAGCATATTCTTAGGTTTCCCTCGATATCCGCTCTTCTACAAATTCAATTGGTTTGGCTATACACAAAACACAGTCTCAAGAGAGGATGTGTTGTTCTGCTTCATAAAATACCTATTATTTGAGAACATACCACTACTCTTGTAACCTAGCACCTGAGAATACCCTCTTTTTGTCTAGTTAAGTTGGTAGTACATGCGATCCATCTTGTTGTCCTGAACTTTCTTTGTGGTATATTTAAGAGTTAGTTCTAGGTAATCTAGCTTCAATTTTAGCCCAATTGAGATCCCAGTACCCTCTGTTCAATATTCCATATTGGATGTCCATGAGGTTGTCTATACCATCATATTGAATTCAACTTACGGCTCCTCCCAGATTAGACAACGTGAGACTCAAAATATCGTTGTCCAAGACCACATGATCTGAGAAAGTATGTAGTTCCACATCTTTTCCATTCTGCTGACCGCATGTACCTGTTTGGCTTCTCGCTTGTTGAAATAATATCATTGGAAAAAGCAACAGGATGAGAAGAAAATAACTTCTCATTAATATTTTCATTTTCCTCAACTTCAAGCTATGAAATAATACTAAGTCAACGTCAAGGATTCCTCCACATAATGGATTTATACATAACAAAGCAGGATGTAATCCTGTTGATTATATATCCGCTCATATGTTGCAAGAGGTGGTATTTTATTTTATTTTTACTATTACCATATTTTATTCTTCGACATGGCCACCACATCACTCAGATCCTCCACTACTCTTTGCTCCTTGAATTCCAATGCCTTACACAGTTGTGTCACTGGCACCCATACATGCTAGTCCATAATGTAATTCTAAACAAAGACAAAAAAAATGGATATGGAAACCAAAAATGATTCACCACCATACCACATTTCAAAATGACCAAACCTATCAATCTCAATGAAAGTGGCCAAATACAAGTCTTGGTGTTTGCTCATTCTCGTGTGTAAAATTTTTTTCAAAGAAAAACATCAGCGTAGATTGTCATCAACTTCTTCTTTGTACCAGCATGAACATTGTTGTCCTTAATGTAATCTATTTTTCTCTTGCCTACAAAATTGATAACATACAAAACATATTAGTTCAGCTCATGAACAAATTTTATTAACCTTACATCTATCCAATGAATCTGAAACTATAGATTACATAAGATCTACGATCAGATGCAATAAACTAGCATGGTCGAGAACTCAAATTCCATCGAAATAAAAGTTTGACAGACCTTGACAATAGAGGAATAGAAGAAAGGATTGCGTACATATTTTCAAGAATGGGGCCAAGATTTGACAGCACCATATGAATCCCATCAATAAAAAAATAATTGATAACAGATAAATAAGTAAGAGGGGTGCAAGAAACGGTACCTTTTACAATGTTAAGAGTATTTTCGTACTGATGATATGGTTGCATGATTTACCCTTATGGTTCCCACTATATTTTGATTTGGGCATGGCACACTCCGATAACAAACATTAATTTCTACCCTTTTGGTCATGGTTTGACAATAAATCTTGGAAGATCCCAAAATATTTATTTAAAGAAGATTAGGAATAGGAGTTACTAACAAAGGCCTGTTAAATGGAAATTTCACCATTTTGGCTTCAAAAAGGTGGTTGACAATGGCCAAAGGATATTGATCTAGATGAGAGAAAATCCTATTAGATTTTGATTATTGGGACTTTCCTGTGACAAGCTTTTGAAGAGCCAAATGGATATAACATGACACTTGAAATGGGATGAATTTATCTCTAAGAACATTTCCAATGAAACCATAACAATGGTAAACTTTTGAAAATTATAAACTAAAAATCAACCATGATATCTCAAAACCTTTACCTATAATCCACACTGCAAAATTTCTTGGTATAGACTAATGAACAAATCACTCAATGCAAATAAAATTTCACATTTAACCATAAAATTTCAAGTGGATCCCCAGGGGTACGTTGTCTGAGGGCAACAACAACACCTCTTTGTTCCATAAATGCATCCTTTTTATCTATTAATAGTCCTTCAACCAATCAAGAGCCAAAAGGTGTTATATTCTTAGCAAGTCAGTGGAGCCCATGCGACATAGAACAAGTTGTCACCATTAACAAATGAGTGGACAACATATGGCAAACTATGATTTAACATCACTTTTCTAAGGTTTGAAAAATAATTCTTTTAATTTGTGAGGATTATTAGGGCAAATATTCTAGATATCATAACTTTTACATATTGAAGAATTTTGAACCAATTTTTTCAAATGGCATAATTTTTTGATCTCTACACATTGATGATATCATTTTATAAACCTATTCCAGTATGAGGGACCAAATAGTGTAGAATAATCCTCAAATACTATTACCCTATAAAAGGGTAGTTTCATCATATTTTATCGTTAGAATCATTGTCCTAATTTTTTGGGAGATACAATTGGATTTATGATAGTTGCAACATATTTTGAGTTTTTGGAGACTTATAGGAAAAGGATTCAAGATGTGTTTAAGTCAATCCTTCTTCCTCCTTTGGGAATTTGATTCATCTTATTCATTAAGATCTAATAATTCATTATCTTTTCCTTCTTCTATTTATTTTCTAAGCACTCTTGGAAGTTTGTTATACCTTTTATTTTAAGCAAGTTCATGCAAAACCCCATCTTAGTGATAAAAATCAGGTGGCCCAAGGACAAGTGGATGTCTTCAAAAGAGGTGATGTTTGTTGTAATAGAAAAAACTATACCTTCAAGTCATACCGTATGTAACTATGGAAGATTGAAAGATATTATATTTAGAGGAAGTGGTGATATTTACTTCTTATTCATTTATTAGAAGTTTTTTTATGTGTGGGAGGTTTTATAGTGGTAATGATGACTATGGTCTAGCCTAGAGACTCTTACATATGAATCATTTTTGTAGCAACAAAATTTAGTTGATGAGGGGGATTCAAATGAGTCTACCTCAAATGTAGAGACCCACTAGAGAATCCATTATGGGGGATATTTTATTGTTACTAATGTATTCTCTCCTTGGCCCCTTAGTTCAAATTACTAGGAGGTATTGAAATTGTAGTTTAATTCATAAACAATGCTTACATTGTATGATGTAATATTAGATAGGCCTAAGGGCACTTGTACAATATATTTAATTTAATGTAATATTTTATTATGTAATCCCTATGGACTATGGTTAAACTTGTTATGGTTAAACCCATCTCATAAACTTATGATTAATCTAAAGGTCTTTCTTGTTATGTCAACTTAAGGTTAGGTTCATTTATGTATTTTAGGTTTTGGTGGGGTTCAAGTTTTTTTATGGTATACATACCCCCACCAATCCCCATTTTTATCATCAAAGTGGAGTTATTCTTATCTACAAATAATACAATGATTATTTATGGTTCCTATAGATTCCCACTATATCTTTCTCTCTTTTGTCCCTTTTTTACATTTTTTATATAAGATTTGAGTGGATGGGTTTCTTTTGTTCATTTCTATAAAATAATATATTTTTTTATAGTTGTACCCTTTACTGACATGGAACTTATTGATGATGTGGAATCCTATGTTTATGTGGCATCTATTCATGATGTGTTATATGATTGCATGGTACAAGGTAGTGTAATGCATGATGGTGTTATACTTGATGATGTGGTAGCTAATTATATCACCCTAATAACATTGCAAGTAATGTGGAACTTTGTGATATCGTAGTTGTTGATGTGATAGATGTTAACATGTCATTTAATAGTTGAAATGGTAATCATGGTGAGGTGGATACTGCATTTATGATATAAAATAGGTTCAACCAATTAGGTTTTGTAGACACAAAATTACAGCCACTAATCCTCCATCCTAACCATTCCACCACCCACTTGTCCACCATACACCTTTCTCGTCAATTATTTGGCCCAATTCCACCTTTCCTACCTTCAAAAGACCCACTTTAGCCCTTTCCCATAATTTCCTAACCCAATTGAGATTATTTTAATATTATTTCATATTATTTTATATTTAATATAATATTTTATATTATATTATAATATATTTATTATAAAATATATATTTATGAGCTCAATTAACCACAACCGTCCGATCCAATCTAATCCCCACCGTCCATATTCATTAATCCATGACACATCTAAAAAGTAATCTCAACCTTAGAATCTAATTTAATCTTAGCCACACGATCAAAAGTGTAAGGCTAAAACCCTAAGAAAACCCTAGGTTGGATTATAAATAAGGGCATTTGCAAATGCTCAAATATTGGAACCCTGATATTAGAATTTGCATCTTAAAGAGATCATTGGCGAAGCCCTAGCGAAGCAGAAAGAGATAGAGCCCTGAAAATCCAAAGCCCTAGCTAGCCAATAGGACTTCTGCTATTCCAGCCATCCCCCATATCCATCCTTTCTACCTCGCTATCCTCCATTGTCGTCACCGCCACTTTCGTCCATCCATTGCATTTGTTGCATCCCCCAGTTATGCTTCTACAAATTTTACCCTCACCACAAGTGCTCTCCCGAGCTTGTGAAGCTCGCTGCAAAGCTTACCAAGCTCATGCCTATGCTTGTTGCATTACAGGCTCACTCCAGAGCCTATGAAGCTCGCACCAGAGCCTACCAAGTGCACATTTGAGCTTACTAAAACCACAGAAACATGAATCAAAGCCTACTGCATCATGCCATCTGCTATCAAAACTACAACAACAAAATGAGGCATCATCACAAGCAAGGTATATATTTATTGTTTGTATTATGTTACATGATTTGTAGATTTTGCATGCCATTTGATCTATTTTTAGTTAGGATTTACTGATATTTGATGGTATCACACTATGGAGCCCTCACAGGTGTTATTAATCCATTTCTCTATTTTTGTGTATGTAGATCTGCAGATTCTACATATTGTTGAACGGTTGTTGAAGTTAGAGTGGTATGAAATTGGATACCTCAAGCCTACTCATTCTGTTGGAAGAGAGGACACACTATCTGAAGACACTTCATTGTTGTAGCTAGGGTTTTAGAGAACCCTAGAATTTTGTAAATATTTGTATCAAATACTCACTAAGTATAGATTGTATCAAAATGAGTTTATTGGCTCCCCCTACTTATTGAATAAATATATCTATTTTATGCAATCTTGTGCTTATTTGGGTCATTTGATTTTTTTATTGTTTAAGTATCGTGTTTTCATCTTCATAAATTGTGATCACGGTTGAGGAAGGCTCACACATGTCCATTGAAGATACTATCGATGTGAACCTTAGTTCGGATCCTGATAATCCCAAAGTTGTTAAGCTTGGCAAAAGTTTAACATCCGATGAACAAGAGCAATTCATTTCTCTCCTCAAGAAAAAGAATGAAGTGTTTGCATGGTCCTACAAGGATATGTATGGCCTTGACCCTGACCTTGTTGTCCATAATCTCACCTTGCATCCTTACACCAATTCGGTCAAAAAAAAACTTAGGAGAATGCATCCTACCATGGCCCTCATAGTCAAAGAGGAAATACAAAAGCTATTGGATGTACATTTTATTGTTCCCATTGACTATCCCGAGTGGTTGTCAAACATGGTACCCGTTCGCAAGCCCAATGGGGAAATACGCGTGTGTAATGACTTTCGAGATCTAAATAAAGCGTATCCTAAGGATGACTTCCCTCTTCCAAACATTGATACTCTTGTTGATACCTACGTAGGCAACAAAATGCTTTACCTCATGGATGGTTTTTTAGGATACAACCTGTATCGCCTAAATTTTTCGCACCCTTACCTTCAGGCTAAAGGATCCATGCCCGAAATGGGGATGCAATAAGGATGGAAAAATACCTCGGATGGAGAGGCCCTTTGAAGGTCGCGCCTCTCGGGGGAGGGGTATAAGGGTGAATTTTTGATGAATGGTGGGTTTCACCAAGAAACTTTGAGTGGCAGTTTCCACGCCTAGGTCAAGAATGGGTTTGATGTGTTCATTTTATGTTCAATCATTCAGATTCCTAGGTTGGCCAAAATGAATCTAAGCTATTCTATATGAAATTTTTGGTTTATATGAAAACAAAAAACATAAATGAATCCTAAATACAGAAAATATCTAAAATGGAGAAGAGTGCACCTGATTTATGATGTCTGATGAAGATTCTGAAGCTTGTAGGAGTCCAGATCGTCTTGGATATGACAGGATCGTTTGTAATTGTACAGAATCATCCAGATCATAGGAGAGCATCTAAGATCATCCAAGATCATCAGCGACCTAATGAATTCATTAGAAGAATTCATCAAAAACCTGCAATCATGAAAATAGACACCAAAAACCAAAAATACAATTGCAAGAATGATACAAAATGATAGAAATAAGAATATAAATGCTTAAATGATAAATCCTGATATCAAATCAAATGGGATGCAATGTTTTAATAATTTATTTTGAGTTTTATCATGCAAATATGCTAAATGAGGTGAACTCCAAGATGTAGAATAGAAGTGAATTAATCTAATGCACATTTAAATAAGAAAAAGAGATAGAGAATGCAAACTCAGGGCTCTGATTGCCCCTAATCTAAACTGTAGTCAAAATTATCTGCAATCATACAAGATCATTTCCGATCTCGATAGGATCTTTCGAAATTGATGTTGAATCGCCTGTGACTATCCGAGCTTCCTCCAGTTGAAACACAGTGAGATCCTCCAATAAAACTTGAAAACGCAAATGCAAATGATGGGGGATAGGATGTTCTAACACAACAAAAACTAAAGTTGCAGGGAAATGATCAGCCAGGGGGATAAACTAGGAAAATCCCAAGTTTATATAGTATTAGAGGGAGGTTAGGAGGTTGGGGATCATCCTAATATGGGAGATCTCCAATGTAGGAATCTCCAACCATGCAGACACGCTTCTGCCCGAGTTGGAGAGGTTGTTGAAACAAAATCTAATTATGAAAATTTAGTTTTGGGATGAAATCGTCTAGACATTCTGTTCCAGACGAATTCATCTGATTTGGGATGATATCGTCAGATCGACGACGATATCGTCCAATGGTCAAAACAACTTCTAAAAATGGTGCAAAAAATGAGGTGAGCGATTAACGGGCGATTTCGGGGTTAAAATTCAAATTTTTTATCTTTTACTGAGGGTTTAACTGCGCCAATTTTAGGGTGCTACATTTTGCCCCCTATTTAGCGAATTTTCTGAAGAAAATGTGTTAAATATGAGTTCTTCATGCTTTACGAGAAAACAAAAATTATTCCATTTTTTAGACGATGATTCTAGGTTGAATCGTACAATTGTTTGCTATGGTGCCCCCTCCGATTTTTTACCCAAATCGAACGTTTGAGGTAAAAGCGTGAAAAAGCAAAAATTAAAAAAATGTTGTTTTTAAATAAAAATAGGAAAAATAGGGTAAAACCCTAATTCATTTTTACTGTTCACTTTCGTTGTTTCAGAGCTCTGTAGGCGAAATGGTGGAAACGGCACACAGATCGATAGAGGTCCGACACGGGTTGCGGGTAAGGATCTAAACCTAGTGTACTGTATTTTTAGCTTGATTTGCTTAATTTTTTACTTGAATTTTTTATTGTTTTTGGGCATCGTGGCCTTTTTTAGGCCGTCGATGACATCGGGATGAAATCGTCCCAATTTCACCAAAATCGTCCCTAAATTGCCGATTTCATCTAAGGACGAAATCGGAGAAATAGGGGTGATCCCGTCCAATAAGGGGCGATCCCCAAATTGAATAATCGGAGGTGATTTCATCCTATTAAGGACGATTTTTCTAAATTTGGTACGATATGGTCCAATAATGGGCGATATCATTTTTTTTATGAGATGAAACTAATTTTAATGATTATGTACTAATGATTTTTGTTGTTTTATTGTTTATTTTGCAGAGGGGATTGCTAAAGAGTCGAGAGTGGAAATACGGGGGTCTCAAGGATGACTTAGCCACGCTCGATCAGGCCGAGCGAGACAGACTAGAAGAGGTTGGACTACAACATGTGGTAGAGATGCCACAAATTCCTACAGACATGGGGCTACTAATAGCCCTAGCAAAGAGATGGTATCCGGAGTTATCCTGCTTTCGGCTACCGATAGGGGAGATGACTCCCGCTCTGGAGGATGTATGGAGGATCTTGAGGATCACCATACATGGGCGGTTCATGACTCCTTCGACCAATCAGGGCCATGCCATGATGATATTGTGCAATGACCCAAGTTTTGCCCTAGAGAAGGGCGAAGTGAACATCGAGGCTTTGAGGCAGATGCCTAGGGCATCTCGGTTGACCCGAGTTTTGGTAGGGGTGGTAGGTGGCCTTCTTCTATGCCACCAGAGTGGATGTAGGTTACCGTGGCTCCTCTCAAATATGGTCTACGACATGAGAGACCACAAATATAGGTTTGCTTGGGGTAGCTTTGTACTATGTCGCTTGTATAGGATCTTTTATGAGATTGTATACAAGGGAGATCGATATCTGGTGTTGAAATCATTGCTATAGGTTTGGTGTTGGGAGCACATTGCGGTGTGGAAGCCGATAGGGCTTCCACTAACAAGAATTGACCAAGAAAGACCATGGGTTTTCTATTGGTGGATCTAGAGAGGGTCACAACTATGAATAGATCTGCTGATGTCCCAGAGGTTGCTAGACGATGTCGCCTCAGATCAGATCACCTGGAGATCATGGAGAGAGCATCCAGGGTGGGTGGAGGATAGACAGGAGTTGGCTCACATAATGCGAGTCATCTGGTTGAGGACAGAGAGGGGAGAGGTAGAGCTCCATCGCTACGATCGAGTTTTGAGGTAGTTCGATCTACAATAGGGTATCCCTTCTCTTAGGGATTACGAGTACTCCTAGACTATGTGGGATAATACCACATTGAGCGGGGCTCCAGACATGCAGCGGTTCTAGAGTCAAGATGTTGATGATGCCCCCATTTAGCCAGTGGATGGGGATGATGCGGGAGTAGCAGATGGGTATGATTCCTGGTATGCAGGCATCCACCCTCCTCGGATGACGAGGGCATAGGGTCCAATGCACGTTGTAGTGCAACATATGGAGAGGCAGTGCCAGGCTACCATTGATGCAACGAGGGGTCACGGAGGGAGGGATCAGCGATGGCCTCCTCAGGAGAGACGTTAGAGAGTACCACAAGCTCTGGAGAGATAGAAGTAGCTGGAGAGGAGGGAGAGACTCCCTTCTCAGCAGAGGGATAGGCCACCATCACTCGATAAGGGCAAGGGTGTTGAGGTGGGGGAGAGCAGCGAGATGGCGGCTCTCCGAGTGGAGAATGCTCACCTATGAGCTCAGGTGCAGACTCTTCAGGATGAGGCTACACGTCTCAAGGCTCGGAGCGAAGGGGCAAGCATTCTAGAGTTGTCACGAGTTGTTGCATAGATCGCATTCTACCAGGGGTTGTACTATCATGTGGTTCCAAAGGGGCAGAGGATACCGCTGCCAACCAGCATTGCAGAGTCGATCAGGATGGGGTCATCGAGGACATCATCACGATCAACATCAAGGACCCGCGATACAGCATGGACCTCGATGGGACCACCTCCTCCACCTCAGGGTGGGAGAGGAGATGAGGCTAAGAGCTCGAGGGCTTCTCGAGACTAGCTACTCATTGGTACATAGACCATATATTTTTGAGAGGATTGAGTATGCCAAGGTATAGATTGTGGCATACCAATCCGTTTTGATATGATGTATAGACTTCTTGTATATATATATATATATATATATATATATATATATATATATATATATATATATATATATATATATATATATATATATATATATATATATATGTTCTTTTTGTGATATGACTTGTGCATATGTTTTATGATGCTTTAATATTTTAATGGTTGATTGATTATTCATGTAATTATGTCGTTGAAAATATTATAATTTTATGTCATGCTATAAAATTAAATAAAATAATCTGATGTAAAAAAATTGGTTGTTGTGGTGTGATTTGATGAAAAATAAAGTGACTTCTAACAATAATTTCAAAGGACATTGTCGTTGTTACATGACCATTTCATGGAGTTGCTACTCGCTAGGTCATCAAGCTAATCCCGGTATGAGAGAAATATTGCTAAAATTAAAAGGGTGCTTAAGAGACTTTCTTAAGACTTTGTGTTGTGATGATAAAAAATAATGATGGTGATCATTTGTTTTTAGATTTCCATGAAAATATTATGCATGAAATATTAAAAATATGATTTTTGCTAGGCATAAAATTCCTAAGTGTGATAGAATTTTGAACAATTGCCTAGGAATTATACCATCGTCGCAAAACTGAATGTTTGACATAATGAAATGAAATAGAAAAGTTTTCGTTTTTTTTAAAGCATAATTGTGTAACATAATTATTTAAGCCATATGCTTTTATGGATTAAATAAATGGGAAATAAAATTATAATGATGGTTTGCACTAGGCATAGCATTTTAGGTATAGACTTATACCATCATCGCGAAATCCAAAGAAGAAATTGATGTAATAGTTTTATTGCATAGTTGATTTTTTATTTTGAGATAAAAAATATAAAATGAGGACTTGCACTAGGCATAGATTCCAATTTAGGTTTAGGAACTATACCATCGTTGCGAAAGTCAAAAATATAAATGTGACTTTATTGCTAGATTTTTTAACATGCTTTGAAAGAAATTTTGGATTTTTGAAAAAAATGTATTTAATTGTTTGTACGCTAAGCCAATATTCTCAAGTAAGAAAATCAAATTATTCCAAAAGATTTGCATAAATATTTTAAATTATCTCAAAGATAAAATTTAGATTTATAAGGAACCCCATGTGCATATGTGAGTTCATTGTCGATCTTGATCTATCATAATGATACAAAATCTCTCGAACACAAATGTGTGTGCAATTGTATTGTTCTTTACCCATTTTGAGCAAGATAATTTGATACAAGTAATTTGAATTAACCAAATGAGTGTTTGTTGACCATGATTTATATGCATGTAATCGTACCAGACTACTATGTAAGTCGGGTCATCAAGAGCTAGCTGATCCATGAGTGGACATAGGTTTGTACAAAAGAAGGTCGCTAATGTGACAGACATATCACCATGCTAGGAGTTACCCAAGGCCAAGCGGGTTGGGCACAAACCACCTGTTATGGGGCTTACCTCACAGTTTTTGAATAATTGAGAATTCCAGGGATTCAAGCTCATTCACCCTTCTTTTCTTTCAAAGGGTAGGGGAAGGGATTTATTGCTTTTTGCTTTTTCTTTTCTTTTCTTGTTCTATTTTTTTTTTTTGTATTTTGTATTTTTCTTGACACTGAGATAATGCTGAAATATTGCTGAGATGGTACAAAATGATAATGCTTCTGAATAATTTCTCTTTTTCTCATAATTTTTCTTGTTTTTTTTTTTCTTTTCTTTTCTTTTTCTTCCTAGACTAGGGATACTTGCTCGGATTGGCTTTAGATCAAGGGATTTTTATTTTGTACAGGGGTGAGCTTGTCCTTTTGTCAATTCTCAAGGATTCTAGACCATGTGCATGATAGGATAGCAAGGGAGACTTTTTGCTTAAGAGACCACTTCTATTGTGTAGCATCGCTTTGAATTTGCAATGAAATCATTTTAATGTGAAAAGGTGTACTTGGTTCAAGTAAATAACAAGATCAGTTCTCTATGCTCAAAAATTTATTTAATTCAACCTGGGACTTTTATAAAAAGAGATAAAAAAAAAACAAAAAAAAAGAAAAATATTTTTTTGTGGAGTAATCCAAATAAATGCTAATTTACCCAAAATAACTAAAAATATAACTGCAATACTTCAAGAATTGACAGGTGCAAAAATAGAAGATGTTTTTTGAGGATTTTGATGATTTTGATTTTATATATTTTAATTTTAATTGATGAATTAATATAATACATAATATTACTATTTTTGAAATTTTTATATGAATTACTAAAATAATACAATATGTATAATATATACAATGATGAAATTACCAGATTTATGCATAATAGCGCTTAAGATGCATAATGTTCATAGGTTCTTTAAGATATTTACCATCTAAGGTAGCTAATATGTATTCTCCCGATCCAAATTTAGCAGTGATAATATATGGCCCAAGCCAGTTAGGCTCAAATTTGCCTTTAAGGTCTTTAGTTGCATTAGTATTTTTTTATTTTCTTTTAAGACGAGGTCATCGATCTCAAAGGATCGATGATGAACTTTCTTGAGATATGCTCGTTTGAGCTTGTTCTAGTAGGCACGAAGATGCTCCAAAGCATTAATGTGCTTCTCATCTAGGAGTTCCAACTGACTAAATCTTCCAGCATGGTATTCATCTCCTACTTTAGTATCTTGAAGTAGCAGAGCCAAAGAAGGAACTTCTAATTCAAAGGGAAAAACAACTTCAGTGCCATAAACCAAAACAAAAGGTGAAGTGCCCGTGGGAGTATGAATTCTAGTTCGATAAGCCCACAAAGTAGGATATAATTGAATGTGCCAATCATTGCCAGATTTATTGACCAATATTTTGAGTATTTTAATTAATGTTTTATTAGATGCTTTTGTTTGGCCATTACCCTGAGGATAATAGGGAGTGGACCAACGATGTTGAATTTTATATTTTTGACATAGTTTCTTTACATATTTGTTTTTAAAACAAGTTACATTATCCGAGATGAGATTTACAGGAAATCTAAACCTACAAATAATTTGATTAAAAATAAATTTGGAAACTTGAGTTCCAGTGCAAGAAGCTAAGGGTATAGCTTCAACCCACTTTGTAAAATACTCGATGGCAGTTATGATGAATTTGTGTCCATCAGATGACACAGGATTGATTTTTTTGATGATGTCTAAGCCCCATTTGGAAAAGGGCCAAGGATATGAAATAGCCTATAGTTATTGTGCAAGTAATGGACAAGGTCAGCGTGTTTCTGGCACTTGTCACAATGGCGTACATAATCATGTGCATCATTCTCCATGGTAGGCCAAAAATATCCTATCCTAAGGAGCTTCTTAGCAATGGCGCTACCACTAAAGTGTCCCCCACAAGATCCATCATGGGCTTCACTCAAAGTTGATCTAGACTCTTCTAGATTCAAACATCTCAGTAGGATACCTTCAAAAGATCTCCTATATAAGGTATTTCCAATTATGATGAATCAACTTGCTCGTCTACGTAATAATCGACACTGGTTTCTATTAAAACCTTCAGGGAAGGTCCCATTTTGAAGAAAATTGAGGATATCAATGTACCAAAGTTTAGGAGTAGTTTCATTGATTAGGAACACGTCCAAAGGTTCCAAGCATGATTTAATTGAAGCGGGTTCCTAGAGTCGATGAATAATTATGGTAGCATATTCGTCATCTAACTCCAAGGGTAAAAGAGATGCAGCTGTGGCCATGGCATCAACCACACGATTGCTAGTTCTAGGAATAGCTTCCAAGGTAATTTGATCAAATAAAGATATTAATTGTAATACATATGCTTTATATGGGCGTAATTTATCATCTCTAGTCTGATAAACATCATTAATTTGATTTATAACAAGTTGAGAATCACCAAAAACTAATAGATTTTTAATTTTTAGTGCTAGGGCTGCTCGTAATCCAAGGATGAGAGCCTCATATTCAGCAGTGTTATTAGTACAGGCAAACGTTAATTTAAAGGATAGAGGTATCAGATGTTTCTGTGGAGATATCAAAATAATACCTATACCAGCCCCACTCATGCATCGGGCTCCATCAAATTATAAGGACCATTGCTCTAAATGATCTGCCTCTAGTTTAAGGCATTCGTTAGGAAACTCAATGACGAGGGGATGGGTGGATTCTAAGGGTGCAACAACTAATTGATCTACTATGATTTGACCCTTAATAGACTTATGTCCTATAAACATGAGTTCAAACTCGCTTAGTGCAAGAACCCACTGTGCTGTGTGACCAGATAAATAAGGTTGATGGGGAGCCAAAATTGCTCAAACCAAAAACACCCAATTCTCATTAAACAACTTGAAAATATTTACAAAAAATGGTAGCAATCTGCCAAATAAACTCCTTTATTCCGAAAGATAGTTTTTTTTTATTATTTTACAACATTTCCAACCCTGGAAGAAAAATAGCCCACACAGGTCCAGAATGGCCCTCTTGCCTTCTCTATCTGCAACTCTGTCATCGCAGTTTTCTGACCCCCTCTGCATGCCTTTGCTTCCCCATTTTAAAATATTTGGCGTGACTCTCTGTTTCCCTTTTCGGCCCTTCGTTTCATTTCCCGTGCCTCTTCATTGTCTTGGCTTTTAAAATGTTTTTCTTTCTGACTCTTGGTCTTTGTCTAATTTCATTACACCTTGGTGCCACATGCTTGTCCAGTGCTGCCACTGTAGACTCTGTCCACCTGTCAACCAATGATGACGTTCGGTATACCCACCACTCGATAATTTCCTCTGTAACGGCCCCTGTAACCGCCTGCCCTTTTTTTTTTCTTTGGTCGCAAAAATGCAACATGTCGTGATATCGTGACACTTTTGGCTTCTCTACCATCCTGCCTTTTTCGTGTCGTGAAAATGTGACATGTCACGATATCGTGACACTTTTGCTTTTCTGCCATCCTACCCTTTTTGAGTCACAAAAATGCGACATGTCGCGATATCGCGACACTTTGCTTTCACCTGCCTTGAGACGCAAAGAACATGTCGCGATATCGTGACACTTTTCTCTCTTGCGCCTTCTCTTGTCTTTTGGTCGCGAAAATGTGACATGTCGCGATATCGCGACACTTTTTCTCTCTCGCTCCTCCTCTAGTCTTTTGGTCATGAAAATACGACATGTCACGATATCGTGACACTTTTTCTCTCCTGCGCCTCCTCTCGTCTTTTGGTCATGAAAATGCGACATGTCATGATATCACGACACTTTTTCTCTCTTGCACCTTTTCTTGTCCTTTGGTCGCGAAAATGCGACATGTCGCGATATCGCGACACTTTTTCTCCCTTGCACCTTTTCTCGTCCTTTGGTCACGAAAATGTGACATGTCGCGATATCATGACACTTTTTCCCCCTTGCACCTTCTCTCGTCCTTTGGTCATGAAAATGTGACATGTCACAATATCGCGACACTTTTCTCTCTTGCGCCTTCTCTCGTCTTTTGGTCGCGATAATGCGACATGTCATGATATCGTGACACTTTTCTCTCTTGCACCCTCTCTCGTCTTTTGGTCACGATAATGTGACATGTCATGATATCATGACACTTTTCTCTCTTGCGCCCTCTCTCGTCTTTTGGTCGCGATAATGCGACATGTCGCGATATCGCAACACTTTTTCTCTTTTACGCCATCTCTCGTCCTTTGGTCATGAAAATGAGACATGTCGCGATATCGTGACACTTTTGCGCCTTCTCTTTTGCACCTTATTTCCTCTTTGCAGTATTTTGCTTTTCGTTGGATGCTCCTGCATCAGACAACCAGGGTGGATTGAGAAGTGACCTTCACTCTGTACTGTTCTGTCACCTTTTTCAACATCTCAAAACTTGTAAAATCTTCAGCCTCGCACTCCTTCTTTCTCCTTTATCCATCATTCTCAACTCGAGCATTCCTTGGACTACTCCCACATACAACTGGAATGGTGATTTACCAAGATCTCGTTGATAGTCCTATCTAGAGTAACTGGGACTGTACAAGCTCTCCAAGATTCAGCAAAATCTGGGTCTTCAGGGTACAAACCCTTAAGTTCTTCCAACCCCACAACTTCCACTCTCATTATTGTCAGCAAACTCTTTTCATCCATCCCCTTCAGTGGCTTTAGTTTATGGTGCACTCCTTCGTTTGTTAGGGAGTAAGTGTTGGTATGTCCATCATGGACTACACGATCGATCAAACTGCCATGGTCTTCCTAATAGCATATGGCAAGCATCCATAGGTAGGATATCACACATGACCTCATCCTGGTATCTCCCAATATTAAACTTGACTAAGGACTATTCACTGACCAATGCCCTATGGTCCTTCTGCAACCATGCAATCCAGTATGGGTGCGGGTGTCTCCTCCTCTCTAGTTGTAACTTAGTAACCATTTCTTCAGAGACCAAGTTATTAGTACTACCATTATCTATAATAACATTACAGACCTTACCTGAACATTTGCACCTTGTGTGGAATAGGCTCCTCCTCTGGTCTGGTTCTTTCTCCTCATTCAATAAGGTTCTCCTTGTGACCATAACTTCTCCTCTCTCTGCCTCCTTAGAATGTTCTGATTCAGCACCTTCATCTACTATCGTAGCTCTGGCATGACCCTCAGGTCTCTTATTCATCCACTCTTGGTGTTGGGGACACTCATATGCTCGATGTCCCCCTTCCCCACAATTGAAGTAGGTTCCACGAAACCCTCTTTCTCCATTTTCTTGACTATATCTACCTCTTCCTCTTGGGTAGTTGTTCTGACCATGGGATCTGTAATCATTATCTCCCTTATGATCCTGACTACTGCTAGCTTCTTCTTTCTTCTCATCTCGTCCTCCATCTATTCCTCCACCAGTTCTTTCTCCATGACCTCTTCCTTTTTGCTTACCCTCAAACCTTCTGTTCAACTTCTCTTCAACCTTCAAGGCAAACTTATATGTATCCTCAATGGTGGTTATTCTGACCAAACTGAGTTCTTCTTGGATATTCATTCTTAACCCATTTATGTAACGAGCTACCTTCTCCTTACTAGCCTCTGAATGTCTAGTTCTTATTGAAATCTTGTAAAACTCCTCTGTATATTCTTTGACATATTTGCTTGACTGTCTCAAGCTCTGCATTTTCCTCAACAGATCCAATTCATAATCTATAGGAATAAACTACCTCTTCAACTTCTCTACCATTCGATCCCATCTAGTTATCTTTTCCTTTCCTCCTCTATTTATTTCTAGCTGCACTCCTTTCCACCATATGCTAGCATGGCCTTTCAACTTTGTTTTTGCCAATTTGATCCGATCTGGATCTACAACCTCCTCATACTCAAAATACTCCTCCATATCATTGATCCAATCAATCAACTCCTCTGGATTGAGATTCCCAGAATACGTGGAGACATCAAACTTTGGCTTCTTCCCGATCCGAGATATGGCCTTAACTAATCTAGCTTCTGTAGGATCCATTGCTTCTTCTTCATCTGATGGATCATCAACCTCCCAAGCTTCATCTTCACTATGGTCTTCTCTCCTTGGCTCAACCCCTCTTTGCAACTCCTCTTGCAAGGCTTGCACTTGCCTCTGCAAAGCTCTGAAATCTCCTTCAGGCACCACATTTCTCCCACCACCATGGTTTCTTCGTGGAGGCATTCTTCCTCACTCTCTTCTCACAACCCTTCCACAGATCCTGGTGCAAACTGCCTCACTTTCGGTGATCTGCTCACACACTCAAGAACCCTATGCTCTTCCACAGATCCTGGTGCAAACTACCTCACTTTCGATGATCTTCTCACACACTCAGGAACCCCAGCTCTTCCATAGATCCTAGTGCAAACTGCCTCACTTTCGATGATCTGCTCACACACTCAGGAACTCCCGCTCTGATACCACTTGATGGGGAGCCAAAATTGCTCAAACCAAAAAACCCAATTCTCATTAAACAACTTGAAAATATTTATAGAAATGGCAGTAGTCTACCAAATAAACTCCTTTATTCCGAAAGATAGTTTTTTTTATTTTTATTTTATAGCATTTCTAGCCCTGGAAGAAAAATAGCCCACATAGGTCCAGAATGGCCCTCTTGCCTTCACTATCTGCAACTCTGTCTCAGCAGTTTTTCGACCCCTCATGCATGCCTTTGCTTCCCTCTTTTAAAATCTCTAGCGTGACTCTCTGTTTCCCTTTTCTGGCCCTTCATTTCATTTCCCGTGCCTCTTCATTATCTTGGCTTTCGAAACATTTTTTTTCTTTTCGACTCTTGGTCTTCGTTTGCTTTCATTGCACCTTGGTGCCACGTGCTTGTCCAGTGCTGCCACTGTAGACTCTGTCCGCCTATCAACCAATGATGATGTTCGGTATACCCACCGCTCGATAATTTCCTCTGTAACGGCCCTTATAATCGCCTGCCCTTTTTTTTTTCCTTTGGTCACAAAAATGCGACATGTCGCGATATCGTGACACTTTTGCTTCTCTGCACCTCCTCGCATTTTTTGGTCATGAAAATGCGACATGTCGTGATATCGCGACACTTTTTCTTTTCTCGCCATCCTGCCCTTTTCGAGTCGCGAAAATGCGACATGTCACGATATCGCGACACTTTTTCTTTCTTGCGCCATCTCTCGCCTTCGAGTCATGAAAATGCGACATGTCGCGATATCGCGACACTTTTTCTCTCTTGCGCCTTCTCTCGTCTTTTGGTCATGAAAATGCGACATGTCATGATATCGCGACACTTTTCTCTCTTGCGCCTCCTCTCGTCTTTTGGTCATGAAAATGCGACATGTCACGATATCGTGACACTTTTTCTCTCTTGCACCTCCTCTCGTATTTTGGTCGCAAAAATGCGACATGTCGTGATATCGTGACACTTTTTCTCCCTTGTGCCTTCTCTCGTCCTTTGGTCGTGAAAATGCGACATGTCACGATATCGTGACACTTTTTCTCTCCTTGCGCATTCTCTCGTCCTTTGGTCACGAAAATGCGACATGTCGCGATCTCACGACACTTTTTCTCCCTTGCGCCTTCTCTCTTCCTTTGGTCATGAAAATGCGACATGTCGCGATATCGCGACACTTTTTCTCTCTTGTGCCTTCTCTCATCTTTTGGTCGTGAAAATGCGACATGTCGTGATATCGCGACACTTTTCTCTCTTGTGCCCTCTCTCGTCTTTTGGTCGTGATAATGCGACATGTCGCGATATCGCGACACTTTTCTCTCTTGTGCCCTCTCTCGTCTTTTGGTCACGATATCATGACACTTTTTCTCTTTTGCGCCTTCTCTCGTCCTTTGGTCATGAAAATGCGACATGTCGCAATATCGGCCCTCTCTCGTCTTTTGGTCACGATATCATGACACTTTTTCTCTTTTGCGCCTTCTCTCGTCCTTTGGTCATGAAAATGCGACATGTCGCGATATCGTGACACTTTTTCCTTCTTTTTCGAAGTGTTGCGATATCGCGACACTTTTTCCTCTTTGTGGTATTTTGCTTTTCGTTGGATGCTCCTGCATCAAAGGTCGACCAGAATCAAGGGATCGTTAGCAAAAATGTTTCCGAGCAATAATGTGAGTAGAAAAACACTACTAGCATAACTCAAGGAGCGTCAACAAGGCAAGAAAAAGCACGCCTTCACACAGTTGAGCTAACAGCCCTAAACAAAACAGCAAAAATATACAAGAAAAGGGCGATCAGGTTTAGGTGGTGAAATTATAGGTGGGTTAAGAAGATATTGTTTGAGGAGTTCAAATGCTGCCTGACATTCATCGTCCCAATGGAAAGAGACATCCTTCTTAAGAAGCTTAAGAAAGGGTCCAATTTTATCTACCAGCTTATCGATGAAGCAATGGATAGCTTGAAGCTTACCTTGTAGACTCCGTAATTCAGAAATATTTGTAGGTGCGGGTATAATAGTGATAGCTGTAATCTTGAGAGGGTCAATTTTTATGCCATGTAAAGAAACTATAACCCCCAATAATTTACCTGACTTAACGTCGATTATACATTTGGCTGGATTAAATCAGATATGATATTCCCTTAATCGATCAAATACTCTTCTCAAGTCATCTAAATGGTCATCTTCTTTAGTAGAACGAGCTATAATGTTGTATACATAATCGTGTAGTATATCATGCATCATATCATGAAAGATATAAGTCATGGCTCATTGATAGGTTGCACCTGCATTCTTCAACCCGAATGGCATCACTTTCCAACAGAAAGTCCCCTAAGGGGTAATTAAGAATTTTTTAGCCTGATCTTTAGGAGCTATCCTGATCTGATTATAAACAAAAAATCCATCCATTAAGGATATCATTCCACTCCCAACAGTAAAATCAATGATCTAATCCATATTGGGAAGGGGAAAATCATCTTTAGGGCATGTAGTATTAATATCTCTAAATTTTTTACAAACCCTAACCTTAGTAGTTTCTTTCTTAGCTACGATAACTACATTCGAGATCCATTCAACATAATCAATGGCTTGTATAAAAATAACATTCAAGAGTTTTTCTAACTCCCCTTTGACTAGTAAGGCCACTTTAGGATGCATTTTTCTAAGCTTATGTTTAACAAGTTTAGCATCCGAGTGTACTACTAGGTGATGCATAACTACAGAAGGGTCTAAACCTGGCATATCTTCATATGTCCAAGCAAAGACATCTTCATATTCTTTAAGAAATGCAATGTATTTATCCTATTTTTCTTGACTCAATTTTGATCCAATGTTGATTATGTGAGGGTTATCCTCGGTTCCAATGTTAATTTTTATGAAATTTTCTACTTCCATGTGTAGATATCTCTCAAAATTAGGTGGGGTGGGTGAAATGCCCAATTCTTGTAATTCTTCCAAGGTTAGCTTGGATAATTCATCTTGAGGAGTCATGGCCTCAAGCTAGGCTATACTAGGTATAGAGCCATCAAAATAAAATCCATTATGTAATAATTCCTCAATGGAGACATCGTGAAAGATATCTCCCTCCAACTCATCGTCGGATTCAACGATCATCTCAGGATAAGCTATAGATAGAATATTACATGTGAATGTTTTATTTATTAAACGCAAGGCATCGCGCGCATCTAAATAATCTTGGTAACATATAAGATGGTCATCATCCTTAAATGGGAATGGCTGACCCTTACTAGGAAATATGCCCACACCACATCGGGCGGGCCACACTTCTACCTCAAAAGGTTCTTTCATACCATTCTGGAAAGGTCCCAAACCTTTCCCTTTATATCCCAATTTCAGCATTATAGGTTTGGATTTAATATATTCATTAGTAAAATAACATCGAGCATATCCATCATAATGAGTTTTGATGTTTCTAGGTATTCTACCCCAGTCATATCCCTTATAAATAAAGGTACAACTCCCGACTTGGTAAATACTTCCCATAGGCTGTGGGAGGCCCAAGGTACAAGGAGATGGTGGAAAATTATTTAAAATAAGGGAATCTTGCATAGAAGTATTTATTTATTCTGATATAAGGATTTTAGATAGATCGGGTAAGAGCTCGTTAGTGAGAGCATAAGAGGTAGAAGGAACATTCCCTATGTCTTATGATGCTAAAAATATAAATTTGGTGGATGTAGATGGTGTAGAGGTGTCGATAGATGGGTCTATTAAAGGTATGGAAGTTATAGGAGTAGAACAAGAGACATTGGTTGTGGGATTAGGATCTTTCTTAGGTCCTAATGTGGTTTGTTTAGAAGATGGTTGAGCTATATGTGAAGGTGCAACTGATGGAGAAGAAGTAGATGACTTTGTGGGTGTGAGTTTCGCACGTTTAGATGGATAATGAGAATTAGGATGTGTGGATGACAGAGTAGGGAAAAATTGAACTCTAATAGGTTCTGCCAAAGCACACATATCAAAGGGTCTTGGATCACCATGAATGGTAACCAACTAATTCTTAAATTCGAACTTAACACATTGATGTAAGGTTGAGGGAATAGCTCGCATCGCGTTGATCCAAGGACGACCCAAGAGTATATTGTACAATGCAGGGCAATGTACAATAAACACGATCGTATCCAAGGTTCTTGGACCAACCTACAATGGAATGGTAATAACTCCACATGTTTCTTGTGTTTCATCATTGAAAGCTTTTATGATCATATCAGTTCTTTTCATTTCCTCACTTCTAAACCCGAATCTTTGGTAGAAGTCAAAAGTGCAAATATTTAAAGATGAACCATTATCAATCAAAACTCGTTTGACTACTACATCTCCAATTAAAGTAGTAATATACAAGGGGTTATCTTTATGTAAACTATGTTGGGGTATGTCTCTATCTCGGAAGTCAATACAATCAACTTCATGAGTTATTATAGTATTGGCCATGGCTTCAGGTTGAATGTCTTGTGGTACCATCATCTGGATTAATGTGAGCATTAATTCATCTCTATGTGTAGGAGAAGATCTTAAAAGGCCCAAGAGGGAAATTCTAGTTGTAATATTTAATAATTGTTCATTAATATTATAAGGAGGTTTAGGTTGAACATTAGGTGCATGATTCCATTTATTAGGAACCTTCAAAACAAATGGAGTTGATCCACCATTCTAAATTTGATCTTGTTGATAATTTTGAGCCTGTTGTCTAGTAATAGCTCCGATGGTACCCACAATATTATTCTACGGATGATGAATGGGTCTTGGTCTAGCATTTATAGCTAGCTCATTAGAAAGTAATCGGTGAGATGATGGTCTAGTAGTGACTCTTCTTGGAAATGGTTCTTCTGGAACCATATAACTTGTGATAGGGTGAATAGTATCTGATTCATCTTCAGAACTATTCGATTGATTTGATGTGATTTCCATATCACTCTCAATCTCATATTCTATATCACTAAGATCAGGTATCTAAATATTATATAGAGGCTTGGTTGTAACCATGGATAAAGTCGTGTCAAATATTTCTAGATCATGAGTAGGTAAATGCCCACTAATAGTTCCTACATATCGGGCAAGAGGAGGGACATTATGATGTTCAATTTGATTAGCCACCTCCTTACCATGTTTTGGTAAGGGATGTTGAAAGATGTCTAATGACTTATTGGCGTTATGATTCTAGTTTTGTGGGGTGTTCTTTTGAAAATTATTAGGAGGATTCTTCTTAGGTTGAAAGGCTTGCACCTCCATCTCATTGTTATCAATCAAGTCCTATATTTTATGTTTTAATCTTTTACAAGAGTTGGTAGTGTGTCCAGGTCCTCTATGGAAGTCATAGTGTAAATTTGCTCTGTATCCAGGTATAGTTGGATCAGGTTCCTAGATATTTGGTAATTGAATCAAACCTCATTCTAATAATTGCGGTAGAATAGTTGATAAAGGTTGATTTAACCTAGTAAATTCTTGAGGAGGTCTATTAGGAGGTTTCAGTACAAAATTCTCCGTTGTCTTTGCAGCATTAACATTAGCAATATTTCTACTATCGGTGACTCCATCACCCACAAATTTTTTATTCTTATATTTATTTTTGGATGTTTTCTCATCGTCTTTCTTTTTAAGCTGGCCTCTCCTAATGAGAGCATCTTCCACTCTTCGAGCTAAGTCTATGGCCTGATCGAAGGTGGTCAAGGTAGCAGTTGATAATTCATAAGATAGTTGCTCTTGCAAATTATTAATAAAGATGTCCAACATCTCCCTATAAGGTAACACAAAGTGCAATTTTCCTATCAACTATCTCCACCTAGCTAGGAAATTAGCAAAGCATTCATCTTTGTCCTGTTTTAAGTTATACAAATCTTTAATGGTCACATGTCTTTCAATGTAGGCACTAAATTGATGAAAAAAAGACTCGGTAGTTTCTTAGAAATTCCTCAAAGAATTAGTGGGTAATTGATAATACCACTCTAATGCCATTCCTCCCAAGCTTTTTGAGAACATTTTTAGTAATAACAAGTCATCATGTGATATATCATGACATGCTATCCTAAACATACGAAGATGCTCTATGGGATCTTCGATTCCTTTATATATGGGAAGAAAAGGCATAGGAAAATGTTTAGGATACGGCTGTGCTACGACTATAGGATCTAAAGGCTGACTACACATCTCTCGATAGTTGTACGAGGGACGGTAGGGATCTATCTGGTCCATGCGTAAAACTAGCTGTCTCACCATGGTTTCAATATTACTAGTTGGTCCACCATATTGTTTCGGTGGGACATAGGTATGGGATCTATGAGTGTATGATGGTGTGACATAAGGATTAGATGCTATATTTCTATTATGCAAAGTGTTGGTAGGAAGATTATTATGAAGGGGATTTGTAATAGTATTATGTTGTACCCCAGATTGTTGGTAATTGGTGTTTGGTTTTGTTTTGGGTTTTTGTTGATTTGAGGTATATTGATCAAGAGCTTGGAAAAATAGAGCAATAAATGATGGTTTCTTTTGTGTGGGAATGTCCCTAGGCTTGTTAATAGGTACTTTAGATTTTTGAGTAGCTTGTTGTTGCATGTTTTAGATCATAGCTGCTATATCCAAATTGGATGGTCCAACTTGATCACTCTCTTGATCAATAAAGGACAAGGGATTAGTGCATGTGTGAAATACGTCTTCTAGAGTTGCTTGAGTGTCACTAATTAGATCCTTTTCCATATGGGCTGCTCTATTAAAAACACCAATATTAGTATTAATGAACTTCCAGAATTGTTCCATATTCTCAAAAGTGATAGCTCCTCCCGAAGACATTTTAGGGGATGAGGATCCTTCCTCTCTAATAGTTTCTTCTTGTTCATTTCCTACAACAAGCTCTTCTTCTTGCTGGTCTAGGGTTCCTTCTTCCTGAACTTGGTCCTCAGGTTGGTCAATTAATGGTCATCCTAACCAATCTTCATCTTCTTTAGTTTGTTTTCCATTCCTAAGTCTAGGCATTGTGCTAAAATTAGGTTTTAGCAAATATATATACTTATATATATATATATATAATATATATATATATATATATATATATATATATATGTGTGTGTGTGGTGTGGTAGGGTTGAGAGGTATATATTTTAACTATATACCTACTATAATACTTTTAAAAGGAAAATTTTTTGTTTTTGTTTTTTTTTTTTTTTTTGATTATATTATTATTTTGCGAGAATAAAAATAACAAACAACATGCTAGTTGCAAGAAATAACAATAGTAAAAAGAATGACTTAGTTTTATATGAATATTTTATGGATATCATTGATAGGGTCAAGTTCATCAGGAGTCATGAAATGCTCCTCTTCAAATTGGAAGTGGTTTTTCAAGAATTTGACAAAGTGTGCTATCGTAATATGATCTACTTTAGACTCTGACATGTAAAAATAAAGTTCATGGCAATACTCTCGATACAACACAACTCTAGGAACTCTATTCCATCTCTTTCTATCCATAAGAACGACTTATTGATCCTCTATACGAGATAGAAATTTATGTACTACAACTACGTTCTCAAGGTACTCCTCAAAGGTGTATAATTCAGAAGACACAAGTGCTCTTTTATCTACTAACCACCTATGGCAAGCTCTTTGAAGTTCATGATACAAAGTCACCTAATCAGGATCCAAGATTCTATCTAGGACAAACCTCTTAATTTGCCTAAGTTCTATAGATCTGGATTCAATAATACCTAATCTCCTATCAAGTTCGTCCCACAAATATTGGGCTCTATTTGTTTGAGGTACTCTAAGCACAGAAGTAATCTCTATGGCCGTTAATTGATTTTCAACATTTATGGTGACAACTCGTCTTCTATTATAATCTACCATCTAAATATGATATGCAAATTTAACAGTTTTATAATGATTCTAGATGTTCTTAATAATGTTTTTTTTTTTTTTTTGGATTGTTTTCAAAAGGTGTTTTAGTTTCACGTCGGGTTCACCAAAATGTATCACCCAAATTTTTTGCACCCTTACCTTCAGGCTAAAGGATCCATGCCCGGAAGGGGGATGCGAGAAGTATGGGACAATACCTCGGATGGAGAGGCCCTTTGAAGGTCGCACCTCTCGGGGGAGGGGTATAAGGGTGAATTTTCGACGGATGGTGGGGTTCACCAGGAAACTTTGAGTGGTATTTTCCATGCCTAGGTTGAGAATGGGTTTGATGTGTTCATTTTATATTCAATCATTCATATTCCTAGGTTGGCCAAAATGAATCTAAGCTATTCTATATGAAATTTTTGGTTTATATGAAGACAACAAACATAAATGAATCCTAAATACATAAAATATCTAAAATGGAGAAGAGTGCACCTGATTTCTGATGTCTGATGAATATTTTGAAGCTTGTAGGAGTCCAAATCATCCCAGATATGACAGGATCATCTATAATTGTACATAATCATCTAGATCACAAGAGATCATCTAAGATCAGCCAAGATCATTAGCGACCTGACAAATTCGTCAAACGAATTCATCATAAACCTGCAATCATGAAAATAGACACCAAAAACCAAAAATATAATTGCAAGAATGATACAAAATGATAGAAATAAGAATATAAATGCTTAAATGATAGATCCTAATATCAAATCAAATGGGATGCAATGTTTTAATAATTTATTTTGAGTTTTATCATGCAAATATGCTAAATGAGGTGAACTCCAAGATGCAGAACAAGAGTGAATTAATCTAATGCACATTTAAATAAGAAAAAGAGATAGAGAATGCAAACTCAGGGCTCTGATTTCCCCCAATATGAACTGTAGTCAAAATCATCTACAATCATACGAGATCATCACCGATCTCGACAGGATCATCCAAAATTGAGGTTGAATCGCCTGCGACTATCCGAGCTTCCTCCAGTTGAAACACAGTGAGATCCTACAATAAAACTTGAAAATGCAAATGCAAATGATGATAGGATTTTCTAACACAACAAAAACTAAATTTGCAGGGAAATGATCAACCAGGGGAATAAACTAGGAAAATCACAAGTTTATATAGGATTAGAGGGAGGTTAGGAGGTTGGGGATCATCCCAATATGGGAGATCTCCAACGTAGGAATCTCCAACCACGTAGACACGCTTCTGCCCGAGTTGGAGAGGTTTTTGAAACATAATCTAATTATGAAAATTTAGTTTTGGGATGAAATCATCTGGACGTTCTGTTCCAAACGAATTCGTCCGATTTGGGACGATATTGTCCAATGGTCAAACAACTTCTAAAAATGGTGCAAAAAATGAGGTGAGCGATTAACGGGTGGTTTCGGGGTTAAAATTCAATTTTTTTATCTTTTACTGAGGGTTTAACTGTGCCAATTTTAGGGTGCTACACAACCAAATTTGAATAAATCCTAATGACCAACACAAAACGACCTTCACAACACCTTGGGGAACATTTTATTTTAGGTTTATGCCCTTTGGTCTCAAAAATGTAGGAGATACTTACCAACAAGACATGACTTATATTTTTCATGATTACATGCATAAAATCATCAAATATTATGTCGATGATCTCTTGGCTAAATCTAAAACTCGACAAGAACATATTGATGTCTTGGAAAATATTTTTGATTGACTTCTAGAATATAAGGTGAGGTTAAATCCCAAAAAGTGTGTCTTTGGTTTTATCTCTGGTAAACTTTTAGGATTCATTGTCTCCAAAAGAGGCATTGAAGTGGACCCAAATAAGGTTAATGCCATCATGGAAATGACACCCCCAACTAATATCAAGGAATTGCGTAGCTTGCAAGGCAAAATTCAATCAATCAAATGTTTCATTGCGCAACTTTCCGATAAGTGCAGACCATTTAACCACTTGCTACAAAAGGGGGTGTCATTCGTATGGACAGAAGAATGTCAAAAAACATTTGAGGACATCAAGCGATACCTAACTTCTCCACCAGTCTTAACTCCTCCTAGGTCGGGGGTCCCTTTTCATCTATATGTCTCAACCACAGAGGCTGCTTTAGGGATGATGCTTGCACAAAAAAATGAACAAAATTGAGAGCAAGCAATCTATTACATTAGTCGAACATTGGTAAGTTATGAAATAAGATACGCTTATGTAGAAAAGCTATGCCTAGCAATGGTCTTGGCCACTAAGAAGCTACACCATTATATGCTAATTCAAACAACCTATGTCATAGCTAGAGAAAATCCTTTGCGTTATATGATGTCTCGCACTTATAACAACACCCATACCGCTAAATGGATAATGCTACTCACAAAATTTGATCTCGAATTTATTAGCCAAAAATCCATTAAAGGTCAGGTTATCGTCGATCAACTTGCGGAAGCTCCACTACCTAGTGATCATCCTTTGATTATTGAGCTCCTAGATGATTCGATATTTTTAGTCATTGAAGTAGACAATGATGTCATTCCCAAGGAAGATGTCGATATCACATTATTCTTTGATGGATCTAAGTGCGAGAAAGGTCAAGGTGCGGGAGTTGTCTTTCATACACCATAGGGGATTCCTATCCCCTTATCATTCAAGTTAGACTTCTCATGTACAAACAACATAGTAAAGTATGAAGCCTTAATCTTAGGTCTTCAATCAACTATAGCTATGGGTATTAAGCGTATTCGAATATTTGGGGATTCTCAACTTGTAGTGAAATAGGTAACAGGAGAATACCAATGCAAAGAGCCTACCATTAAACTTTATCATGAAGTAGCAATGAGATTGCTCTCAACATTTGAATGGTATGAAATCAATAACTTACCTCATTCGACTAATATATTTGCAGATGCAATGGCCTCTCTTGGATCCTTGATTCCAAAGAATGACTTAGGAGAGGTACAACCCCTAATAATCTCAACAATCTCTAAAGCAACCATTGTGCGCGTTGACCCAAAAGATGGACAAGACGTTTGCTTTATCCATACAAAATCATGTGAGTCTTGGTCAAGCCCAATAGTAGCCTTCTTAAAATTTGGAACACTCCCAACGGACATGTCTCGGTCTGCCAAATGCGCTTTCAAGCAAAGAGTAGCCCGTTTTGTCCTCTTGGGTGACGTGTTGTATAAACGCGGTTATGATGGAATCCTGCTTCATTGTCTCGAACACGAGGAGGCCCAAAGGGCCATTCATGAAGCCCATGATGGTACTTGTGGTGGTCATTTTAGTGGAATGGCCATTGCAAAGCATCTTTTATGCATGGGTTATTATTGGCCCACAATGGAACACGACTGTTGCACATATGTCAAAAATTGCAAACAATGTCAAACACATGCCAATTTAACTCACGTACCATCACAAGCTTTACAGCCAATACAAAGTCTCTGGCCCTTTTCACAATGGGGCCTAGACCTAATTGGCAATATTTCGCCCTCCTCTTCGGGACAACATACATTCATCATCACCGCCACAGAATACTTCACAAAGTGGGTTGAGGCCATACCTCTAACTAGTACGATAGGACCTCGAATTGTGGATTTCATACTCCATCATATCATCTATCATTTTGGCATTCCTTCTAAAATAATTTTGGATAATGGTAAGTCTTTCAAGAACAAGGATGTTCGAGCACTTTGCGAAAAGTATAATATCCAACATAGTTTCTCGACTCCTTATTACCCACAAACAAATGGACAAGCTGAAGCTACCAATAAGACCTTAATTGCCATTCTTAAGAAACTTGTCAAAGAAAATCATAAATATTGGCATACACAAATCCCGTTGGCACTTTGGGCTTATCGAACAAGCATCCGAACGCCAATAGGAGCAACACCATTCTCTCTGGTCTATGGAGCTGAAGCTATTATGCCTCTTGAACTCGAGATTCCCTCCTTACGAGTTTCCTTGCAAGAATTCATAGATGACGATACAACTAGACAAGCACGACTTGACCAACTCACGCTTTTAGACGAAAGGCGAGTCAACGCATTAGAACATTTACGAGTTTATCAAGACCGCCTCAAGCGTGCTTACAATGCTAAATTCCATCTTCAAGAATTTCAAGTAGGGGATCTGGTACTCAAAGAGAACCAACAAAACACCAATGCTTTGCCACACCTTCATGACAAATTTATGGCAAATTGGTTAGGTCCATACATAATAACTCAAAAAGTGGGTAATGGTACTTATAGACTTACCGATTTAGAAGGAATAGAGGAACCCAAACCACTTAATGTTCTTCATTTAAAGGTATTCTATTGTTAAAAGTGACACTTCATATGTATATATACATGGCCTTTTAAAAAAAAAAAAAATCACATAGGCATGCACACATTGCATACACTCCATTTGCATTTACATTTTGACATGCATCTTCACTTTTTGCATTCATGCATTGTTTCATTCGCATACATTAAATCATACATATTCCATTGCACTATACAATTTCCATTTGCATATCACCACTCCATTGCATTAGGCATATACATTTGCATCCATCCCATCCTATGTTCAAAGATCTGGCATAGTAATGATGATATGGCCATAAACAAAAAGTCAAGTTATAAAAATTGGGGGTACCTAGTTTGAAACAATCATGCAACTTTTGCAAAATACATAAGCCAACAATACCATATGCCAAAATCACAAAGCCCAGGTTTTCAGTCACTCAGCCATTTCTAGTGTAGCAAGCAACCTCCAAATGGATGTCCGATTTTCTTTAGGACCAAAACACACTTTACATACTAATAAAGTCTTGAGCATTGCCGATTGATTTCGAATACAATCCTGAACCAACCACATTTCCTCACATCTTAAGAACATTATGAGATAGGGGGGCTAGTACCATCCTTGGGTAGTACCTCGGGGTGAAAGGGAGATATCCCTCGCTTGTCCCATCATGCAACATAGTCCAAAGCAAAAATAGTGGTTTTCACCACTATCAAAATTCCTCCCAACATAAACATAAAAACATAGAGTAGTAAGGATAGGGTCAAAATTCTCATCACACTTCGGTTGAGAATCCAATTCCCCAAAGCTCTATACAAATCAACAAATTCAACACCTACACCCCCGATCCCTAAAAGTTGTAAGGATCATACTATGTTTCCCTCAAAAATTCATGTAGTCATCCCCAAGGCCCAAAATATCAATCCCATTCGACTATGGAGTGAATATCCATCGGGGCTATAGATGCTTGACTGGTAGTGGAGTAAGCTCATGCGAGGCGACATGTCTCTCCTCCAAAAAGGGAGACCTCTGAACGCACATAAGGATAGGCTAGTCTCAGGTCATCTCCATAACAGGTCATGCCTAACTTACTCATAATGGGTTAATGAACCTCACATGCACACACACTGGTACTTGATTGGATAGGGTCATTGTCATGCTCAAGACTGGGTAATTGAACCTCACTCGCACACACATCTGGTCCTAAAGAAAGTTAGACAACTTAGTGAGTTTGGTTGATAACACTAGTATGTTTGAGTCTTTGAAAATCTTTCAGTCTTTCATATCAACATCCATATCTTCTTCCATATCAACATCCATATCTTCTTCCATATCAACATCCATGTCTTCATTAAAAGTCAAGTTGCAAAAATGCCAACAAATTAGGTACCCCCGATTGCCAAACAATGGACAACAAAAATGGCCAATAAAATTTTTGAACTATAAAAATATCATTCGAACACTATGCATTCCTCTCATATAAGTGCAGATTCATTATACGTTTACTTGCATTAATCATCCATAACACATGTCATTTAGCTGGCATTAATCATCCACATAAACATCATTCATATACATGTCATTTAGCTTGCATTAATCATCCATATAGGCATTATGCATACACATCATGATTAGCCTACATTAAGCATCCATAAAACATTCAACACAAATTGCATAAAACATAAAAGCATTCACACAAAATATGACACAAATATATAAAAGGCCATGTATATATATATATATATAAATCGCATATACAATGAATGCCAAAAAGGCTACAAGGGAGCACCAAGGCTCATATACAAAATAGTGCATCTAAGCACTAAGCTAATGTCCATGAGAGGACCCCTGAGACCTAGTAGGAGCCCTCGGCCTAGTACTCTGCCTAGACTCAGTATGCCTAGATGGCTCAGCCATAGAAGAAGGAGGATCCGATAATGTAATATGGTTTTGCATACACACATCCTCCAAGGAATGTGCATATGCCTCACTAGCCCACAGACGCCGTAAGTCCATCTGATGTCGATGCTCCTTCACCAACATCTCTGCCTAAAGTCGTGTGACCATAGCCTGATCACTAGCCACAGCTACCACCCACTCCACCTCCAGCCGAGCTATAGTAGCCTACGACTCCCTATGAGTCTCGAGCATAACCTCATGCTCCTCGCGAAGCTGCTCCAACTCCACCCGCAACCTAGCCACCTCGGAGATCTCACCCATCCCCTCATCATCCTCCCTCTCCTCCTTGGCCAACCCCATATCCGATGTCTACTGAGCCGATCCCCTCGACCATCTTCGACTCATCGATCGTTGAGCCCTCATCCTCTTTGAAGTCACCCTCGACCCCATAGCTACCGCCTCATCACCCATAATCTTTGGTACCCATACTGGTTGGGCACCAAACCACTCCACATACTCTGGAGTCACCCTAACATCATCTACATCGGGGACCTCCATCTCCTCATCATCCTCAATCACCACTCACCATGGCTCCGCACATGGCAACATCCCCTCATCTCATTGGTGTCGATACAACACCGGCTCATCTGGCACACCCTGAGGCAAGCCAAATTGCCTCAACACCCATGAGTACTAGAAGTACTCCACCTCCTCATCCCTCCACCCAACCAACCACCAAGCCTACCTCACCCGATGTAGCTGCTCCCCATCACCATCCCATCGGGCTCCACGCCATGGCCTCCAGGTCACATTCGCCCAAGTCAACCCCGACCACATATCCCGATACCACTGGCCGGTATGCACCTCTCGACTCGGTTGAACCTCCTCAGCCACTGCCCATCACCTAGCATAAGGCTCCCCCATTTACCATGACTCACATGGCAACCCCTCGAGCTGAGCCACCACAAAATGCTCCCAAGCCCAACACTGTAGGAGGAAGCTGCACCCAATCCCCTTCCTCTCCCTTCGAATCACCTCATATAACTCCTGGTACAACTGCGCCAATAAGGCAGGTGCCCATGCATACTCCTGGGGATCCCTCAATAGATCACTCACCAACCCCAATAGGTTCCATGGGAACCTACAACCAGTGCTATTAGGTAGCACTATGTTCGCTAACACGAACATGATCAAGGTTGGGAGTGCATCCAACTCCTTCACCTTGTACATGCTCAAATAGCATATACCCCCATCTCCCATCTGGGCCTCCCGCCATCGATCCCCAAACATCCGCTCCATCTCCACCTTCTTGTCATGACCAACTACCACCCTCTCCCCTTCTATTGGCACCTTGAGAATGTGGTATACATCCTCAAGTGTAACAGTAGCCTCCCTAGTCGACAGCTGGAACGTCCCCCTATCGGGTCCCATATCTCTATCAGTGATGAGAGATATCCCTCATTGGCCCTCACCACATCAAGCCTAGCCACACCCTCTAGGCCTACCCTACCCAACAACACCCAATAATCAACCGTCAACTTCTTCCTCATCCCAAGAATGAGAGGAGAAAACCGATGTCGAGGCTCTATGTCCCTCAACTATAGCAACAAACAATTTCATTAATACTATTACAAAAAAAAATAATAACAAAAACATGCACAAGAGATAAAGTATTTTTAAACATTATCGAGGAAAATGGTGCCTCAGCTCCACCAATAGCATTCGATCCCTCCACCGCCATAGCTTCCATGCAAATTTCTCACTAGCCTCACTAAGCTCACACACCCACTCCACTCCTCAGACGTAGCTTCTCAAAGTCCGAAACACACAAGTGAGCCTCACGATTCACTCAGAAAGCTATTTATAGCTTTCCCTAGCGCATTCAAGCATAGGTCTGCACCTACAAATTTGTAGGCTCTCCTGGGCGCCTGCGGGCGCACCTAGGCGCAACTGTGTGCTTACGGGACACCACAAGCACAGCCATGCGCTTGGCAACAAAATGGCACAAAGACAAAATCAATCAAAATGGTAGCTTACCTCCTCCAAATTTCACCAAATTTCATCCACACATCATGCACATCCTAAAATCAGGTTTTGTAAAAACAGGAAATCATTTTGCAAGCATAATTTTCGAGAATAAACCAAATCTTCAAAATACGCTAATTGAGGCACAAAATACAGCAAAACAATCCAAATTTTCACAAAACTCACATCTGATCATTCTGCATTACATTCTTCATCATCACATACAATTGTGCAAAAATCGGAGTTAAACGAACCTCGTATCTAGTAGGTTATTCTATAAACTTGGCGATTGCAACGATAGTCATCCATGCAATTCGGTAAGATGAATAATCTACAATAAGGACACTTGACAATGATCATCATCCATTATCACATCATCAAATATCACAATCACATTTGGCACCTCACATTTTGAGTACAACTTTGCCAAGAACAATTTGCTCAAAGGCGATCATTGATGCCCTTTTTCGTGGGGCACGAAAACACGGATAATCAAAATCACAAACACTCATTCATTTGACAACAGTCACCATACAGGACATATCGGTAGGTTGATTGGTTCCATTATGGAATTGGCGAAGAAATTTCCACAATCACTACCCCACCCCTACGTTGACTTAGTCATCATGCATCTTCATAAATTGCATACTCAATGATGCCATTGTGACATCTTATTCAACAACATCGAATCATCCCAAAGTTTGGGGCAACCACAATTTGATTATGATTTCCCATGATAGGATACATCTCACAATCACATGGTATTATACACCAACCCCTTTCCCACCGTTGGGGCATAAACGATATCACATTTTACATCATTCATATCATCCACAATCACATGGTATTATACACCAACCCCTTTCCCACCGTTGGGGCATAAATGGTATCACATTTTACATCATTCATATCATTCACAATCATATTGCATTTCACACCATTCATTCATCACTGGCACAAATTCACCACATCATGCATTATTAGCACAAAAAATATTTTCAATTGGCTTGTGAGATACATTCATAACTCATTCACCAATTGAGGGGGTAAGCTACAAAATTCAAAAAATTCTTTATTCTTTTGTCTTCAACATTAGTGCTCAAATCCAACGACAGAGAGAAGTTGCTTCTATGCCCATAGCCCAAACAGGTGTCTCGTATTTTTGCACCATATTGTGTTTCACGCAACATGGTACAAAAAGGGGCATCTATAGACACCAAATTACAGCCACTAATCCTCCATCCTAACCATTCCACCACCCACTTGTCCACCATACACCTTTCCTACCAATTATTTGGCCCAATTCCACCTTTCCCACCTTCAAAAGGCCCACTTTAGCCCTTTCCCGCCATTTCCTAACCCAATTGAGATTATTTTAATATTATTTTATTTATTTAATATAATATTTTATATTATATTATAATATATTTATTATAAAATATATATTTATAAACTCAATTAACCACAACCATCCGATCCAATCTAATCCCCACCGTCCATCTTCATTAATCCATGCCACATCTAAAAAGTAATCTCAACCTTAGGATCTAATTTAATCTTAGCCACACGATCAAAAGTGTAAGGCTAAAACCCTAAGAAAACCCTAGGTTGGATTATAAATAAGGGCATTTGCAAATGCTCAAACCCTGGAACCCTGATATTAGAATTTGTACTCTTGAGGAGATCATTAGTGAAGCCCTAGCGAAGTAGAAAGAGATAGAGCCCTAAAAATCTAAAGCCCTAGCTAGCCAATAAGACTTCTATTGTTCCAGCCATCCCCCATATCCATCCTTTCCACTTTGCCATCCTCCATTGTTGTTACCACCACTTCCATCCATCCACTGCATTCATCGCATCCTCCAGATCTGCTTCTGCAGATTTTACCCTCACCACAGGCGCTCTCCCGAGCTTGTGAAGCTCGCTGCAGAGCTTGCCAAGTGCACACCTGTACCTACTGCATTGTAGGCTCACTCTAGAGCCTGTGAAGCTCGCACCAGAGCCTACCAAGTGTGCATGTTCGAGCCTGTTGCAACCACAAAAACGTGAATCAGAGCCTGTTGCATCATGCCATCTACTATCAAAACTGCAACAATGAAATGAGGCATCATCACAAGCAAGGTATATCTTTATTGGTTTTATTCTGTTACATGATTTTTATATTTTGCATGCCATTTGATCTATTTTTAGTTAGGGTTTACTGATGTCTGAGGGTCTCACACTGTGGAGCCCTCACAGGTGTTATTAATCCCTTTCTCTATTTTTGTGTATGTAGATCTATAGATTCTACATATTGTTGAATGGTTGTTGAAGCTGGAGTGGTCCGACATCGGATACCTAAAGCCCACTCATTCCATTGGAAGCGAGGACACACTATATGAAGACACTTCATTGTTGTAGCTAGGGTTTCGGAGAACCCTAGCATTTTGTAAATCTTTGTATCAAATACTCACTGAGTACAGATTGTATCAAAAGGAGTTTATTGGCTCCCCCCTCTTATTGAATAAATCTATCTATTTTGTGCAATCTTGTGTTTATTTGGGTCATTTGATTTCTTTATTGTTTAAGTGTCATGTTTTCGTCTTCACAGGTTTCACTAAATCATTAAACTAGTTGACTGAGTAATCATATAGCTAGCAACAAAGTCATTAACTTATAGATTCTAGAGAATATCAAAGCACAACACATGATATAATCTAGTTTACTAGTATACTATCCAATGGCTTGCATAGTCAACACCTAGTTGGCACCCCCTTGCATAAAACAATGACACATAGCATCTTCTCATTTATTGTTTCTTTATCTAGTCAGCACCTAGTTGACATCCCCTCAATTAATCATGCAAATACATGTGACAACCTCCCATTTCTTGTAGCTACTAAATTATTTTTCAATGTTTTAGATATTTTAGAGGAATTTTGTTTCATTGTAGGGACAAACTCTTGGGATCCTTAACTTTTATATACAAAAGCATTTTGAACCCTTTTTTTCTAATCATATGATTTTTGAGCTCTCTACATTGGAAATATTATTTTTAGTCACAACATAATGTAGAAATTTATTTTTAGGTAGGAGAGTTGTGGATAACCATGTGCCCTTATTGAATGGTCCAAATTATGACACTTAAAAAAATAATATTGAAGGTTTCATTTATAACAAGTGACTACTCAAATATGTGAATGAGGTTCCTCAAAGTACCAATTATCAAGAAAGAGAGCATTTTTTTAGGGATAAGACGTATGAGTCCCTTAGTGTGATATATCTTCATGTTTATAAGATTTATGATGCTCATGTTAGTAGAATTACAAATCCCAATAAATTTCTTTAAAAAATTAGGGCTTATGTGATCGTGTTAATTCTACACATATTAGTAGGTTGAAGGTAAAGTTTAATACTCGGATTCTTTTGAGACTATTGATGAGTATATCAATATGTTCAAGAAGTTAGAATATTATATTCACATTGCTAGAGGAATTATTAAGGAGAAGAAAATTATTGATGATGACAAAAAAAATATTGAGCTTCTCAACATTATGTTCAACAACATATATGAGTCATATAATATAGTTATTATTTTATTTGAGATAATTCATGTCTACTTCCTAAGTTCTTATCCTCCTCCATTTGATAAAGTTTTCAATTACATTCTTCATCACAAACCTTAGAGATAACAATGTAAGAGTCACCCTCTCACCTTCTAGGCTCATACAAAATAAGTGATGAAGACTAAGGTTGAAACAAGCCAAAGTAATATTAGAATAAAACTAGGCCCTTGAAGAAGTCAATTTGCACTTATTTTAAGTAGGAAAGACACAAAGAAAATAATTTCCATATATGAATCAACAATCTTGATAAAGATTACAAAAAGGGGGTGTTGATGCTACTCTTTTGTATGCTCATGGTGAAGATGATCATGATGATGAAACCTCATGATAACGTATAGTTGTTCAATCAACGTACTGGGCATCCACTTCTTCTAATGAGTGGATTGTAGATTCAAGAGCAACTTGGCATATGACCAAGCAACGAAACCTTCTATGTGGATATAGCATATAACACTTAGGAGAGCATGTTATCATTTGGGATGATTCTTAATTAAAGATAGCTAGATATGGTGAGGTCAATATTAGTTCTTCCTTGCTTGATAAAGTTCTTCATGTTTTAGTGTGGGCTCAATATTTTATCTATATATTGCATCACCCATACAAATAAGAAACTATAATTTTGGTCTAATTGATGGACAATCAAGGATATTGTTGATGGATTAAATATAGTTGTCTTAGAGTAGTATATGATTTAGATCAAATGTACAAGTTGGATGAGTAATTGATTCCTCCCACTTCCTCCTTTTGGAAGAGATATTTTATGGTTATGGTGGCATAGATAGATGATGTTAATCAATGATGGCATCACATACTTAGGAAAATTAGCTATGGGTAATTGAGGTATGTGTCATCATCAATTATATAATTGGATTTCTCTTATTTCTCCCCTTATCAATGTCTATGAGGGTTGCATTTTGGAAGAGTCAAAGAGAGTCCTTTACAAAAGTGAATACTAGGTCTACAACATGACCCTTGAAGGTCATTCACAATGATATTTTTGGACTATTTGGTACACCGTCTCTCTTTAGGAATAGGAACTTTCTTCTTTTATTGATAATTTATCCTCTTATGTATGGTTGTATAATATTCATACAAAATATTAGGCTTTTAGGAAGTTTGAGGACTTCAAAGCACTAGTGGATATTTAGTTTGAATGGAAGATCAAGTGATTTAGGATGGATGGAGGAGGTGAGTAGGTGAGTAATATCTTTTCAAATATATTCTCTTCGTGGTACTACCTTTGAGATAATTTTCTATTATAATGCAAATTAGAATGAAGTAGTTCATTGAAACAATAGGGTGATTATGGATATGAATTGGTGAATATTGCATGCTAAGGAGATGGAGCCCCAATTTTGGGATGAAGCAGTCATTTGTGAAATACATACCATCAATCTAATTATAACTCAAGCTATTCAAGGGATGAATCATATTAAGAGATTGACAAGTGATCAACCTGATATATCTCACTTTCATATCATTGGATCCGTAGCATAGGCCTATATGCCCAAATATAGTTGAAAGAAAGAGATATTAAATAGTTATAAATGTATATTTGTGCAATATTGTTGTGGCCATTGCACAACTAGCCCCAAAATTGATGACCTACTTTAAAATTTTGATGTTTTGGAGGATATCAATTGTCTTTCAGTGCTAGTTTTCATAGGTTCTAAGGTTCAGTGTTTTGTAGTGTCTTCTTTCATTAATATCCAATGTTTAGTGTTTTGGGTTAAGTTGATAGGTTTAATTTGTTTTGTTTTAAGTTTTAAATGTCAAGGTTAATGTTTCCTTTTTATTTTGTTTTTAATTGTTAATCATTTAAATTTGAATGATTTATATAAAATATATATATATATATATATAAAGAAGAAATAAAATAAAATAAAAGCATAATAATAATAAAATAAAAAAATAACAACAAGAGAAATAATAAATAAGAAAAGAACATATATGTATACAAAGAAAATAAAGGGGACATTATGTAAATAGGAACTAATAAGCTCATGTTATTCTTTATTGCAGATTGGACACAGACGTAGTAACAACTAATGATGTGGCGGACTCGAGGACGTACACTATTGACTGGGATGAGGATTGCCAACTATGAAATTACGATGTGGTATTGACATGGATGCTTTACAAGGTGGATAGTCCCTTATATAGACTTAAACCCTACCAGACATTATAAGGAGGATGCGGCCATGGATAGAAATGCTGACGATGGACTGCATAGAGGTGATATGGCGACTAATAGTAGATTGAGACCTACCTAATACCAATTTGGATAGCATAAACAAACACAACTGACTGGACCACATAGAAGGGTAACAAATGCATATTATGTGGACCATGGATGGGATAGGTTGATTTATCGCTAGTTCATACCATTCTAGAGCTAATTCGGATGAACAATCATGGATGTTGCATAGTTCATGTGGTTGTCGTGATGGGCGACCACGGGATAATAGAGTGGTTTCTATCATTAATGCCAGAAGGCATCGATATTTGAAGCAAGGACTATAAAATTGATTTCCACTTATGCAGTCCAATATAAATAGTTTGATGTGGTGAGGGAGTTACTCTCCAATAAGCACCCCAAAAGGGTAAGCAATTGGTGGGCTACGATTATGATGTGGGACTTTAGAGACTACTTCGATGGCAGTAATGGAACTATCAAAGTCTATTTTTGAGTGTATATAAGCTTTGAAAATAAACGCAGGAGCATTTGATGGCAGATTCAGGTGTTGAATGCAAGTGAGGACAAACTGGGAGAGCCCCAAAGGTGGTTTTCCATCGATTAGCAATTGTAGAATGTTACAGGTCAAGATTGGACCTTGTTAATCTTGTACATTTTGATTATGCGACACAGATGGATATATTGGTACATAGATGTCTTATAGAGTGTTTTTGGGCCTATCTTTGATGGAAAACAAGCGTAGAGAGAGTGGTTTTATAATGCATTGTCGGCTATACATATGAAAGTGGACAAAATTTAATGAAAGAGTTGCAGGCACTATGTGAAGGTTCATCGAGGAATGAAATGATGTTGTTTGATAATCTAACGATAAGATTACCTATGACTAGGATAGCTCAAATACATCATGATTACAATAGGTTTATGCAAATTGTGGGTCTATAATCAAATTCATCGTCTGCTAGACAACATCAAATATGACAAAATGGATGCACACCTTGCATATAGATATACACATAGATCATATACGGTAGACATGGATAAGAATATTTTGGGTAGATAAGCAAATTGCTCTGCTTGATTTAGTTTGTTTCATATAGCTTTGGAAGGTTGCATGAGCGAAGCAAAGAGGTCCAAGAGCAAGGAAGCAGAATTGCAGACTCTTTTTGAACAAAGTCATTGTTCAGTAGTATAATAGGATATGAAAGTGCATACACAGTGGATGTTCAGTCAGCATGCAAAGATAGAAGTATTTCCATGCCCAACAACTAGCACATGATTGGGCGGTAGATTGTCTCACATTGCGTAGAGGTTATCGAGAAAGAGGGACAAATAAATTTATTTTTAAACATGGATGGTATGTTACCACCTGTACACTATGATTTATCACGTCTACAAGAAAATAAAAGAGGTTACAGGTTTTCAAATATTATCGCATATCTTTGTGAAGTTACCTTCAGATGCCACCAGATTTAACAGTGGAGCGACACTGTAAACACCCCAGTACAGGCAGTAAAACCTTCCACATTCTAGTTTTGCAATGGTCATAACAAGTTACCGGCATAATAAAATCACATAAAATAAATGTGAGTAAATAATATTATATGCACTGGGAGGAATTGCAGGGAGGATACATTTTACAGGTCTAGGCGGTTCTGAGATGAATAAAATAAAGGAAAAAATAAATAATTAACACCAAAGCATTAAATGCAGAACATGTTAGATAATAAATCACAAGGAATGATAAGTAAATATTAACACCCTTATGCCATGCACAGTTCATTTCTACATCAAAATGTAGGAGGACACTGTGTTTACATGGCCTCAAAGCATCGATACAGTCAGGGGACATATGGTGTGCATCGGGTCTGTTGCAAAATGCTAGAAGACCATTGGAAATCCAAGTACCAAAGTGGTGGGTTGTAAAGGGATTTGGAACACTCAATTAGGTATTATATGTTGTAAGGTGTCAAAAAAAATCTATTACACGTAAAATAATCACCTGTACCCTATGTTTCGTTATCTAGTATTAAAGTAGTTTTGTTGTATTAGGACTATAATATCCTCAGTGAGAGCGCCAAAGGGGATTTCAAATAGGAGATTGTCTAATTGTATAAGGCATAGTAACACCTTATGGAGAAATGCATTATGAAAACTAACAAGGAATTATTGAAGGAGGTGTTACCAAATATCAACCAAACAAAATTGAAAGTGTTTTGAAACCAAGTAGTGGAATATGAAATGAAAAGACAGATGGAAAAGTTTTAAATACATATCAAAACACAAAAATCAAGGCTAGACATTTTTGGAACAAGAGGAACATGGAAGAAGATTGGAAGGCCCTCAAACTATTGCCAACAGTCTGGTTGGAAATTTGTATGCAAAAAATGAGATTTTGAACAAAATAAAGCTTTTTATTGCACACCTTTCTCCACATGTTTTAGAAATTTGTAATGGTATTTTATGCATGAATATGGTAGCATCATTTGAATGTTTTAATACATGTTTTACCCCTAGACTCTCGCCATAACCATATTTTAGATTGTGTGGATGAAGGTCTAACCTGGTTGTGTTTTGTGTTCAGGATCTAACATTTTCTACAGCCTAGGCTGGTTTAGTTTGCAGTAGTTTCTCTTTGGTCATTTTCCATATTCTGGTCCATATTCCAGAATTTTAAGTTTTATTTTTATTTTTCTTCTAACCCTATCTTTTCATTTTTTTAAACTTCTGCAAATAAAATAAAAAAAATCCAAAAAAATTAAAATTCCAAAAATAGATGCACAGACTCCTAGATTAAGCTTTAATGTTTCATCTTAAGCAATTTCAGTTTACTTTGAAGCATATTCAGAATTATAAAAAATTACATAAAGTTGTCATTTTAAAAGGGAATTTCATAGAATGTGCTACTTGAGGAGGGAACTTTTTTTGAAGCGAGCAGGCGGGAAGCGATGAACTAGGGTTTCTGGAGCTAGGGAAAATCTAGGGCATCAGTTGGGTTGCCGAAGAGATTTCTGGTTACTGTGGATCTGAAGGCAAGATTGCTGCCCCAGGAGGGTCCAATGGGGACTTCTCCGGATCCTCTCCTAGGGAGAAATAGCTCTTATGCAGATTTGTTAAAAGATAAATCTCCATCCAAGACTGACGAAGCTCAAAGAACTGCATTTAAAATGCTCTTTACGGCTGCTGGAAACAGATCAACAGCTCATCGAGTTAATGGATGCCTGCCACAGTCCGAATCAAGGCCCAAGATTGTCATTGAGCCAAGGATGGTCGAAGAAACAGTCTTATACAGAGCCAATCACGATTTGATCTGTAAATTCATGGGTATTCGCCCTACCCTAAATTTTTTGCACTCCTGGGTCCGGAAAAACTGGGAGCCTCATGGTGAGTACTCTTTATGGTTTATTAGCAATGGGTATTTTATTGTTAGTTTTTCTTCTCTGGCCGATAGAAATAGGGCTTTCGAATCAGAAAAGAGGAATCATGGTCCGACAGGATTATTTGTTCAACCCTGGAGAGTGGGATTCGATCCTCGAATTGAACCCACTGTTGTCCCGGTTTGGATCCGTTTGTATGCACTTCCAATGGAGTTTTGGAGTGAGCAGGTTTTGGAGATGATCGGTAATTCCCTTGGAAGACATTTGGGTGTCTCCAAAGACACAATAGAAGGGAACACAACTGTTTATGCAAGAATATGTGTGGAAATGGATCTTAGCCAGCCTCTACCGACAGAGGTGGAACTTGAACTTGCAGGACTATCTTGGATTCAACAACTGGATTATGAGGCTCGCCCTTTAGATGCAGAGTTTGCCACAAATACGGGCATTTGGCCCGATTTTGCCCAAATAATATGAACACAAAAATGGAGGCTCCTCTAGGAATGTCAAATCTTCCTAAGGAGGGTAAGTCAACAATAAACAAAGAACCAACCAATACTTCTCAGGGTAAAGAAGCTCAGAGAGATGGTTTTGAACAGCCCAAAAGAAGGAGAAGGCAAAAGAAAAAAGATGGTAAAGAGCAAACCCAACTCAAGCCCGCCAATAGGTATGAGATATTTAAGACACTAGTGGACCAAGAGGAACAATTCATGGAAGGAGTGGATGGTAATAGTGAAAATAATAACATCCACGTTCAAGCTCCTCTTTCATCTCCCCCGTCATAGAGCAGGTAATTGACCACAATGAGTTACCGCAATTAGAGAGTGTAGGGGCATTGATAGTGCATAACCAAGAGCAGCCAATAATTAAGGATGTCAGCATGGGAATAGCAGAAAAGAATAGAGAAAGGCCAACTTTAGGGATAACTCAGGTGGAAAAGAGATCAAAAAATAGCAACTCTCAAGGAGTGGGTAGAAAATCAAATAAGGAATTGCTAGCAGTTCAAGGAGACAAACTGATCACTGGAGGATCGGTGAGGCCAATAGATTCTTACTGCTCTCAAGGTAACCAATGATTATACAATCATGGAATGTTAGGGGTTTAAATAGTAGAACCCATCAATCTGTTGTTCGAAGACTCTTAGAAAAATGTAAAACAGATTTTTTGCTTATTCAGGAGACAAAAATGTCGTTAGATCTTATGTGTAAAACAGTTAACAGAATTTGGAGGGGTGCTGGTCATATGGAAGTGGCTGCCCAAGGTGCCTCAGGGGGGATTGTTACTCTTTGGAACTCTCTTGAATGGACTGCAATAGAACATCTAGCTTGGAGGGGTGTTCTCACATCACATTTTAGGAATAATGTCACAACTGAACATGTTTTAATCACAAATTTTTATGGGGCTCAAAACCTTGATGGTCAGAGGCTTCAATGGAAAGTTGTGCATAACATGAGAATCTCAAGGGAAGATTTAGACTGGATTATTGCTAGGGATTTTAATGCTAAATTATCCTCTAGAGATCAGGAAGGGGGAACCCCAATTTTGGACCCAGGGGATCGACTTATGATTGCCCAAGTCCAGGCTTTACACTTAGTGGATATTAAATGCCCTGGAACCAACTATACTTGGACTAATAAGAGGAGGGAGCCACATAGCAGGAAGGTAAAGTTAGACCATTTTTTGGTTTCAGAGGAGGCATTTGTAAAATGGAATACAAAATTTCAGATTTTGGAGGGTCCAGTTTCAGATCACTTTCCCATTTTGTTGGAAGGAGGGACTAAGACAGGGCAACATCACAAACCATTTAAATTTGAGAATTTTTGGTTACAAAAAGAGGAACTTCGAAAGAAAATTCCACAGTGGTGGGAAGAAGGTCGCCCAACATATGGGACAACAATGTTTAGATTCCACAAACAACTTCATTATGTCAAAGCTCAACTGAAACATTGGAGGCGAGCTAACAAGACAGACTTCCAGGTCCAAAGAGCTCCTTTGGTGGCCAGATGGGATGAGGTTCAAAAACACTTTAGGGAAGGAACAATTACAGAGCAGCTCAAAGCCGAGGATGATGCCTTGCGTAAAGCGGTTGAGGACATTGACAACCAAGAGGAGACCTACTGGAAACAGAGAGCAAGAACCACTTGGTTATTAGAAGGTGATAGAAATACCAAATTTTTCCATCGGACTGCTTGTGCTAGGAGACAGATGAATAACATGGAAGCTCTTCAAGATGAGAACGGACACTCCTTTGATACACTTCCAGGTATGCATTCCCATTCAATGGATTATTTTTCTAAACTTTTTAAGGAAAGTATGGTGCAAGATGAAGAGGCTCAAAACGACGTTATTGTTGTCATACCTTCCGTTATCTCTAGAAGAAGAAAATCAGACCCTTCTTAAACCCATTGATAGAGAGGAACCGAAGAATGTGGTCTTTGGAATGAGCACCGAAAAACTCCAGTGTCCATATGGCTTTCCAATTGAGTTTTTTCAGGCCTTTTGGGATAACTTGGAGGAGGATGTAATGGTTGTTATAGAGGAGTCCAGAGGTAGTAAAAGAATGCTTAAAGCATTAAATCATACTTTCATTACCTTAATTCCAAAAGGGGAGGAGGGGGTACATATTTCAGATTATAGACCTATTGCCTTATGCAATGTGATATATAAAATAATCACAAAGGTAATGGTTGAGCGGCTAAAACCTCTTTTACATAACATTATCTCCTCTGAGCAAGGGGGTTTTGTAGAGGGTAGGCAGATCCTGGATGGGGTGGTTCTAGCTCAGGAGGCAATCCATTCAATGCAAACATCTGGTAATAAAGGAATGTTCATAAAATTAGATATGTCAAAGGCTTATGATAGGGTGGAGTGGAGCTTCTTGGCAAAGATGATGGCAGCCTTTGGTTTCTCTCAAGATTGGATAGAATGGGTCATGAGTTGTGTCTCTACTCCGACATACTCAGTGTTAATCAAGGGTCTTCCCTCGCAACCATTTGGAGCCACTCGAGGCCTTCGTCAAGGGGATCCTTGCTCTCCCTATATTTTTCTCATATTGGCTGAAGGACTAGGTAGACTTTTCTTGAGGAGAAGACAACAAGGTTTGCTAACAGGTATCAAGGTGGGTGAGGAAGTTTTGACTCACCTACAGTTTGTGGATGATACTGGATTGGTGGGAGTGGCCAGCTTCAGGGAAGCAAGAATGATCAGAGATACTCTTAGTGTCTACCTTAGGGCTACAAACCAAGTCATCAATGATAAAAAATCCAAAGTGGTCTTTTTCAATCTTGATCAAAGGCTTCAGGACAGAGTTTTAGAGATCTTGGGATTCACAAGGACTTCTCTCCCAAGTGGTTTACTTGGGGGTCCCTTTGCACTTTAAAAAACTAAAAATAGATATCTGGAGGAATCTTTTGGATTGTATCAAGGATAGAATTAATCATTGGTCTCACAAATGGTTAAGCTATGGGGGTAGATTAACTTTTTTATAGTCAATCATTCAAAGCCATGCCAATTTATAAATTCTCTATCCCGGCTGCCCCACATACTATATGGAAAGAGTTGGACAAGATGGCTAGAAAATTTTTATGGGAAGGAGTAAAAGGAGAGAGGAAATGGGCCTTAGTAGGTTGGGACAAAGTAACCCAGCCCAAGGTAAAAGGAGGTTTGGGACCGAGAAGATCCAAGATAAATAATAAAGCTTTGGCTGGAAAGCTTTACTGGAGGTGGATTTCCCAACCAACTTCCTTATTCAGTAGAATCCTAACTAGTAAATATTTGGGACATGTTAACCCAAATGAGGTGGGCCGTTTCCCTTTGGATGGTACTGGATCCTTAGTGTGGCAGGCTCTCAAGTTAGGATCTCAGGTAGTAAAAGATCGATTATTTTGGAAAGTGGGGAGAGGGGAGAAGGCACGATTTTGGACAGATTCATGGGATCAATACCCACCTATCATTGTTGAATTTCCTGAATTGCAACCAATAAAAGCAGCCATTGAAACCAAGGGATGGGTCCAAATTGAAAGTTATTTCACCACTAGTCAGCTGGGGGAGTATAAGTTTAAGCAGTTTAAGAAGTTGGATGAGTGGCCAATTTCAATCCCTCCGGATTTGGCACCCATCATGACTAAAATCTTGACAGAAATATTTCTCACAGGTAGAGACGAGGAGGATGAATTAGCTTGGGGCTATGGGAGCCTTGGTGTCTACACAATGAAGGACGGATATGACAAGATCCTTCCAGAGCCTCCCCCTCATACTTATCAAGTTGAGGATTGGAGAAAGATTTGGCACTCCAAAGGTTGGCTGAAAGTAAACTTTTTGCCTGGCAGTTCATGCACAATGGAATTCTCACTTTTGATAATCTCAGATGTAAAGGAATCATCGGTCCTTCTCAATGTGTCTTATGCTACAAGAGCGAGGAAACAACTGATCACTTGATGTTTGAGTGCCCTTTCACGCGCCAGATTTGGAAGAGATGGTTTTCATATTATAAAATTCAAGTTAATGGTGACTTGAATCGGATTAATATCTGGGAAAGATGGAAGAGGGGTAGATTTAAATCTAAAGCTCTTCGTATTGGTTGGGAGCTTGGATTAAACTTTATTTGGTGGCAAGTGTGGTTGGAGAGAAATGCTAGAATTTTTAGAGAAACTTTTTCTTCGTTAGATGGAGTTTGGCAGGTCATTTGGAGCAAAGTCACAGAAACTGTGGTCGTCTATGCTAAAGAGGAAACTCAGGTTGTTATTGGGGCAATGGAAGAGGGAGTTGAAGTGCAAGAGGGACAGGACAGAGCTAGTTGGAAACCACCCCTAGAAGGTTGGATTAAAATTAATACTGATGGAGCTGCAAAAGGCAATCCGGGTAGAGCCGAAATTGGAGTGGTTTGTCGTAATCATGTTGGAACAAGTGCTCTATTGGGAACTGCAAGGCTTGGGAAGAGCCACAAACAATGAAGCAGAAGCCATAGCTATCAAATCTGCTTCTATTTGGGCAGTTAAACAGGGCCACAGGAGGATAATACTTGAATCAGATTCTCAAATAATGGTTGGAGCTCTAGATTGCATGAGGAACTTTGCCTTGAAAGCATGGAGGTTGAGGATTCTTGTCACTCAAATTAAGGAATTATGGAGGGAATTAGATGATGTGATTCCAGTTTATGTGAGTAGAGATTTAAACAAAGCGGTCGACTTCCTGGCTAAGATGGGTGCTGAGAAGGAGGTAGGGGTTCAGTTGCACAGTGACATGGCTATTGAGGATGAGGTGATTAGGCAGGGTCTTGAAAGGTCCCTGAGCTAATGATCAAAGAAAAATCAAAGGGAGGAAAGGTGTCACGATATCATGACATGTTGCTTCATGGCCAAGGGAGGAAAGGTGTCACGATTTCATGACATGTTGCTTCATCATGGCCAAGGGAGGAAAGGTGTCACGATTTCATGACATGTTGCATCATCACGGCCAAGGGAGGAAAGGTGTCACGATATCATGACATGTTGCTTCATCATGGCCAAGGGAGGAAAGGTGTCACGATATCACGACATGTTGCTTCGTCATGGCCAAGGGAGGAAAGGTGTCACGATATCATGACATGTTGCTTCGTCATGGCCAAGGGAGGAAAGGTGTCATGATATCACGACATGTTGCTTCATCACGGCCAAGGGAGGAAAGGTGTCACGATATCATGACATGTTGCTTCATCACGGCCAAGGGAGGAAAGATGTCACGATTTCATGACATGTTGCTTCATCACGGTCAATGGAGGAAAGATGTCATGATATCACGACATGTTGCATCGTCACGGCCAAGGGAGGAAAGGTGTCACGATATCGCGACATGTTGCATCATCACGGCCAAAGGAGAAAAAGTGTCACGATATCGCGACATGTTGCATCGTCACGGCCAAAGGAGGAAAAGTGTCACGATATCGCGACATGTTGCATCGTCATGACCAAGAGAGAAAAGTGTCACGATATCGTGACATGTTGCATCGTCATGCCAAGAGAGAAAAGTGTCGCGATATCGCGACATGTTTCATCGTCGCGGCCAAAGGAGAAAAAGTGTCACGATATCGCGACATGTTGCTTCGTCACAGCCAAAGGAGAAAAATGTCACGATATCGCGACATGTTGCTTCGTCACGCCAAAGAGAAAAAGTGTCACGATATCGTGACATGTTGCATCATCGCGGCCAAGAGAGAAAAGTGTCACGATATCGCGACATGTTGCTTCATCACGATCTGAAAGAGAAAAGTGTCACGATATCGCGACATGTTGCTTCATCGCGTCAAAGAGAAAAAGTGTCACGATATCGCGACATGTTGCAACATCGCGGCCAAGAGAGAAAAAGTGTCACGATATCGCGACATGTTGCTTCATCATGGCCAAAGGAGGAAAAGGTGTCACGATTTCATGACATGTTGCAACATCGCTGCCCAAGGAGAAAAAGTGTCACGATATCGCGACATGTTGCTTCGTCGCGGCCAAAGGAGGAAAAGTGTCGCGATATCGCGACATGTTGCAATGTCACCAAGAGGAAAAGTGTCACGATATCGCGACATGTTGCTTTTCGTGGCCAAAGGAGAAAAGTGTCACGATATCGCGACATGTTGCATTTTCATCGCCAAAGGAGAAAAGTGTCGCGATATCGCGACATGTTGCATTTTTCGCCAAAGGAGAAAGTTCACGATATCCACATGTTGCATTTTTGCCAAAGGAGAAAAGTGTCGCGATATCGCGACATGTTGCATTTTCGCGGCCAAAGGAGAAGAGGGAAAGAGTGTCGCGATATCGCGACAAGTTGCATCAACAGACCAAACCGATCCCCTTGTTAGCTAGTTAATGGTTCAAGAGATTTGGCTCCATTGCAAATCTTCTTTTACTATTGTAAGCATGTGTTCTCTCTGACTTCGGCTGGGAAAAGTCTCTTCCCAAATTGTAATTGATCTTTGTTTTAATACAAGTTTTTTCAAAATTTTCAAAAAAAAAAAAGGGAATTTCATAATTTCAAGTTTGTCATCATTTCACATTTTAAATGAGAATTGAATTTCAAGCTTTGCATTTGTTCTCAAGCAATAAATTAACTTCCCTTTATGAAAATTACAATTTCATTAAAGGGGGTAATTTATATGGCATTTCAAAGGCTACTACATTTTCAAAGTTAATCATGTAGATTTATTTTCTTTTCATGCTCAAAGCAAGATAAAATGAATCCACTCATCATTTTAGATTCACATTTTAGAGATAGATTTTAATCTTTTGTTTCATGCTCAAAGCAAGGTTTAAAAAAGATAAAACTTGTTTAAAATTTGCTTAACAAAAGAAGATAAAATCTACCTAAAACACTTCAAGATAAAATGAATTAAATCACTTTACATCATGGTCATATGAGGGCCAATCACATTTTCTTTTCTTTTAAGTTTCATGAACAATCAATAGCATAGCATAATAAAATAATACCAACATAGGCCCCTTGTTAACAGTTACTTGCAAATCACTAAGGTATTCCTAGCACTTATTTGATACATTTTCACAAACATACAAGCACACATTAAGTAAAAGGAACCTTGGAGAAATTTCTATTTCTTTGCAAGAGAGGGTTTTCTAATCAAAATCCTAAGTGTGAGTGTGGTTTTGCAATTGGGTAAAATTACCACTCAACATTTTGGCGCTAGAAGGAGGGCCTGAATTGGTTCATTTTATTGCTATTTAAATGCTAAATTATTCATTGTTACTTGAAAGGTTATTTTAAGGCATTGGTCTTGGCTAATGAGGTTTTGTTGATCACATTCATTGATTTGAAAGTTCTTTAATTGATGATGCATTAATGCTAACCTTTTTGCAAATTGGAGAATGTTCTTTAATGCTATGGTTTAATTGATGCATATATTATGGTGATGTACAACATGATGATCTATATGTTAAACATTTGAAAATTGTTAGTCATTTCATGCTTCTTTGCAAGATATATTTCTCTGACTAACAAAATTGGTACTAAAGTTATATTCTTTAAGGTCCACTAATGGCAATGTTTACTTCAACTAGTGTATGACATCGGATAGGTCCTTTAAACATATTTAAACAGCCTTCACATCAAGTGCCTATAGATATGTTGAAGTGTAGGAGAGTATTTACCTCAGTTTAGGCATGATGTGGCCTCGATTGAGGAACATATTCAGAGATACAAGGACATTTTAATTTATTTGTAAATTATGCATGAAGATGTTGCTTGTAGGTTGTTTTCATACACATTGGATGAGGTTGCATTTGATTGGTATATCCACTTACCTCTAAGTTCTATCACTTCTTGGGCTCAACTAGAAGCAATATTTCTTAGCCATTTTGGAAAGCTAGTTGACCCAGTTATGATATTAAATCAGTTTATCTCTATCTATAAAGAACCTAATGAATCCATGAGTCAATTTAATGATAGATTCCATAGGTTGTATACCAAAGTGATGATACATTACATCATGTCAGAAGAAGAAGCCATTCAAATATACATGGGAGCCTTAGACCCCTTAACTTCTACATTTCTAGGGGAAATTCTTAAAGATCCATCCTTGCCTAGAGCCTACAATGAGGCAATAATAGTAGAACAATGGTGGATTTCGAAAGGGGTTGATGTGGGTCGATTATCATTACTTAACCCTAAGGCTCCAAATCAGATACCACCCATGAGTCAGGTTGATGCACATCCTTCTCCCATGATGAATTATTCTTCAGGAGTTATGGATTCCAACCAATACCAACCATCTAATCTAGCACCCTTGAATCAAATGATGTCTAATGTGAGCAATCAATGGGATAAAGTTGAATGTCCAAATTTTACAACCACCTTAGATATCATCCAAGAGGAGGTGCAAGTTTCAAAGCCAATATCCACCAATGAGGATTGTGGTAAACAAGCCCATCAAGATGTAGATATTGGTTCAATTTTAGAAATGCATGAGTCTTCAGACAATGGAGGAGTCCTAGATCTAACTAGCATTGAAATATGTGATAGGATAGGACCTTCCATAGAATTAAATGAAATTATTAAAGGGTGATCAAGAAAGCCAACATGTTCCAAATAATGACCAGATAGAAATGAAAGGCTTAGAGTCATTATTCACAAAGGAGGATTGGGACAATCATAGAAAGCTCAATACAAGAATTGATCCCATTGAAGAAACCCTTGATCCACCAAAAGTGGTTGAAAGTGAATTTGAGGGGGAATCAATAGATGAATCTAAAGAGCCATCAGAAGACACGATAGAATTTCATCACTTGTTTTTAGAAGATAATTATTATAATGATCAAGAAAGCCAACATGAGCCAAGTTGTGACAAGCTAGAAATAAAAGGCTTAGAGTCCTTATTTACAAGTGAGGATTGGGATAATCATAGAAAACTAAATGATCCACTTTTAGAAACAATTGAGCCCTCAAAAGTGGATGAAGGTGAGTTTGAAAAGCAATCTATTGTTGAATTTAAATATTGTGAAGAAGTGGTTGAATGTCACACCCTAGTTTTAGAAGATGATTATTATTGGTGGAATAAATGGGAGGACTTTTCCACTCTTTCTAATGAAGCACTCGCTTCACCTGATATGCAGGACAAGTTGCAAAGGCTAGTTCTATAGCTTAAAAGAAACATCGCTCAATTATAGGAACAAATGCCTCAAGATGCATATCTTGATAATTCTACAAATCATCCTCATGAGACAAAGGTCGAAGATACTAAAAGTGATATTCTTTTAGATAGTGGAGGGGTCCTAGAGTGGACTAGTTTTGAAACATATGATAAATCAGGACCTTCCATAAATTTGGATGAGATGATTAAAATTGATGATCAAAACCTTCAACATCCTCAAAATAATGACCAGGAAGAAATGAAAGAAGGGATAGAATCTCATCCTTTGATTTTAGAAGATGACAATTATTATAATGGTTGGGGAAGATATGAGGAATTATTTGTTTCTCACACTCCTATTGATGAAATTTCTATTTCACTTGATATGCAAGATGTTGAAACCTCTATCTCACATGAAGATCTTGCAATTCTTGTACAATCAAAAAATGGCATGCCACTTGCAAAAATAGAGAAGGTTCCAAAATTCGATCATTTTGAATATGATTTTATGGAACACCTTGCTGAAATAGAAAGGGAATAAATGGTAAATATTTCTTATGATTCATCTATTTTGGATGAGGAAGAGGTAAAATCTACTCTTTTATTCTTGAATACTGAAAAGTTGGGTACAAATTCACATGATTGTCTTGAAGATTCAAATGAAGAAATACCATTGGTGGTTAACAAGGAATTAGAATTTTCTATTCATCCAAAAGAAAATATTGCTTTGTTTGATCAACAAGATTTATGGTTTGAAAAGGATGGACATATTTTTGATTGGGTGCCTAATTTTGGTGTGTTTGAAAAACAGGTCATTGATGAAGATGAAGGGCTACAAGATGATGATGATGAGAGACCATGAGGAAAAAGAGGAAATTACAAAGGCTCACCAAGTCTTGGTAAATGAAAGTGTACAAAAGGTAGAATCTCATCCTTTGTGTCCAACCATTCAAACTCCAAGTAAAAGTTTACATAATTATCTATTGGATTCAAATGTTATCAATGATGAAATACCATTGGAGGTTAATAAAGAACTAGAGTTGATTTCTACTCACACCACTAATAAGATTGCTTTGTTGAATGAAATAGAAGTAGATGTGCTTGAGTTGTTGAATCAAGTTCATCAACAATTAACAATTGAATCTAGGATAAAAACTTATAATGATCCTCATTTAGTAGATATCCTAGATGCTTGCAAATTGTTGCATGAGTATGATTGGCCTAAAGACATAGATGATGACTTGGCTTTAAAATTTTTAGAAATAGCATCCTATTTGAAAGAACTCATATCTATTTGTGAAAATGAGAACTCAAGTCAAAATGATGAATCAGGATTCGAAATTTACACCTCATTAAATAAGCAAAGGATAGTTGAAAATCATGTAGTTACTTGTAAGTTTAATGAATCAAAGTTTCAACATGGAATTGCTAATATCATGGAATCAAATTGGTGGGGTGAGAGAGGTAAAATGAGAGTTTTTGTATTGTGTGGCCTAATCTTGTTTTGGTTGGATTTCTATAAAGCTTGGCATGCATATCATGATATATGTCTTTTAAAGTGTGCTAATCATGTTTGGGATCCAGGGAAGTGATAGCATAAATTTTGCATCATCTTGTACCATATTGTATATTATTGTATATAGTTTTGGTTTTCATGCTTTTGTTTTTAGATTTCCTATTTTTGTGCTTTGTCTCTAATTTTCTTGTTTGGCAAGTTTTGTTGTTTGCTTTCTTGTCAATTTTCATTAGGTTAGGATTTGGTTTGTTTCAAGTTTTGTTCTTCATTCTTGTAAGTGAGTTTTGGGTTTATTCCCTTGATTTGTGGTTGTGTTTTGTGGTAGCTACTAATTTATGGCCTCTTGACTATTTTTTTGTGTTCCTTTGTCATGAAGGATGAATTGCCTATCATGTGGATCAAGGAAAAGGGGATGAAGTTGTTTAGTAACCACTCCTAGATTTTGGGATTAAGATAGTGAATTTTGGAACAATGAATCATTTTGCTAAAGCTACACATGAACACATCATATTAAAGGGTATTCTTGAAATATTGAAGGATGAAGTCATTTTGGTTTGCAAATTAAGGAAAAAATCCAACACGCTCCATCTCTAGCTTCAAATACTTTCTAACCCATGTGGTGCATAAAATTTTGCAAAGCCATTTTAAAAAAAAGCAAGCAAAGGAAAACATGCTAAAATCAGTCACCAGGTTTGGATAAACTCTACCGGGGCTATAGACGCCTGACTAGCAGTAGGGCTCTATCTAGACAAAGCTTGTTAAAAAAAAAAGGTATTGCAAAATATCAATTAAACACAAGGGTAATTTAGATAAACTCTATCGGGGCTATAGATGCCTGACTGGCAGTAGGGCTCTATCTATAAAAATTATTTTTATGAGCAATATTTCTATAGCCTAAATGCAAATCAGGTGATGGAATCCGGATGGTTTTCAAGAATGCAAAATGAAATCACTTTCACACACATTAAGCTAAAGCAAAGGGTTCATGTGTTTCATTTGAAGTTATCTACCCCACCTTCTTGGATGTTGCTAGATGGTTTATTTTTTTATCTTTGGTTTGTTTGTTTTCAGAACTGGGTTCTTCATCCGAAATTCTCAGGAGCATTTCCCAATAGAGTTACCATTTGTTGTGGCCATTGCACAACTAGCCCCAAACTTGGGGACCCACCTTATAATTTTGTGTTTTGGAGATTTTGGTTGTCTTTGAGTGCTAGTGTTCATCTAAGGTTCAGTGTTGTGTAGTGTCCTCTTTCATTAATGTTCAATGTTTAGTGTTTTGGGTTAAGTTGATAGGTTTAATTTGTTTTGTTTTAAATTTTAAATGTCAAGGTTAATGTTTCCTTTTTATTTTAATTTTAATAGTTAAACATTTAAAGTTGATTGATTTATATAAAATATATATATAAATAATAAAAATAAAATAAACAATATATATAATAATAAAAAGAAGAAAAAAACAAAAGAAAACAAAAACATAAAAGAAAAGCATAATAATAAAAATAAAAATAACATAAAAACAAAAGAAATAATAAATAAGCAAAGAACATATATATGTATATGAAGAAAATAAATGGGACATTATGTATATAGACATTAATAAGCTCATTTTATTTTTTGTTGCAGGTTGGACGCAGATGTAGTAACAACTCATGACGTGGTGGACTTGAGGACGTACACTACTGACCGGGATGAGGATTGCCAACGGTGAAATTATGGCATGGGACTGACATGGACGGTTTACAAGGTGGATAGCCCCTTAGATAGACTTAAACCCTACTGAACAGTATAGGGAGGATGTGGCAACAAAAAGCAATGCTAACAACGGACTGTGTAGAGGTGACATGGCGACCAATAGCATACCGAGACCCGCCTAATACTGATTTGGACAGCGTAAACAAACACTGCTTACTAGACCACATAGAAGGACAACAAATGCAGATTATGTGGATCATGGATGGGCCGAGTTGATTTGTAGGTAGTTCGTACCATTCTAGAGTTTATTCGAATGAACAATCGTGGATGTTGCACAGTTCATATGATTGTCATGATGGGCAACCACGGGATAATAGAGGATTTTCTATCATTAATGCTAGAAAGCATCAATATTCAGAGCAAGGACTATAAAATTTCTTTCTATTTGGGTCGTCCAATATAAACAGTTTGACGTGGTGAGGCAATTACTCTTTAACAGGCACCCCAGAAGGGTAAGCAATTGGTGGGCTAAAATTATGACGTGGCACTTCAAATACTACTTTGATGGTAGTAATGGGACTATCAAAGTCTATTTTTGAGTGTGTCTAAGCTCTGAAAATGAACGCAGGAGTATTCGACGGTAGATTCAAGTGTTGAACGCAGGTGAGGACAAACCGGGCGAGCCCTAAAGGTGGTTTTTCATCGATTAGTACCTGTAGAATATTACAATTCAAGATTGGACCTCATAAATCTTGTACATTTCAAATTATGAGACATAGATGGATAGATTGGTGCATAGATGTCTTTTAGAGAGTTGTTGAGTCTATATTTTTTGGAAAACAAGTGCAGAAGGAGTGGTTGTATAATGCATTATGGGCTATATGTATGAAAGTGGATGAACGTTTAATGAAAGAGTTGTGGTGTTGTGTGAAGGTTCATCGAGGAAGGAAATAATGATGTTTGTACATCTAACGAGAAGATTACCTACGACTAGGATAGCTCAAATACATCATGATTGTAGTAGGTTTATGCAATTTATGGGTGTGTAATTGAATTCATCGTTAGCTATACAACATCAAATATGGTAGAATGGATGCACACCTTGCATATAGATATACATGTAGATCGTATACAATAGATATGGACAAGAATGTTCTGAGAAGATAATAAAAATGCTATGCTTGATTTAGTTTATTTTAGATAGCTTTGGAATGTTGCATAAGTGAAGCAAAGAGGTCCAAGAGCAAGGAAGCAGCTTCACAAACTCTTTTTGAGAAAATTCACTGTTCATTAGTACAATAGGATATGAAATCGTATACATAGTGGATGTTCAGTCAGCATGCGAAGATAGAAGTCTTTCTACACCCAACAACTAGCAAATGATTGGACGACATATTGTCTCACATTGCGCAGAGGTTACCGAGAAAGAGGGACATTTAAATTTGTTTTTAAATATGGATGGTATGTTACCACCTGTACAATGCAATTTATCGCACCTAAAAGCAAAGCGAGGAGGTAGTGGGTTTTCAAATATTGTCACGGATCTTGGTGAAGTTACCTTCAAATGCCACCAGATTTAACAATGGAGCGACAATGTAAACACCCTAGTACAAGCGATAGAACCTTCCATGTTCTAGTTTTGCAATGGTGATAGCAAGTTACTGGCATAATAAAATTACATAAGACAAACATGAGCGATTAATATTGCATGTGCCAGGAGGAATTGCAGGGAGGATACAATTTTCATATCCAAGCGGTTCTGAGATGAATAAAATAGAGGATGAAATAAATAATTAACACCAAAGCGTTAAATGAAGAACTTGTTAGATAATCAATTGCAAGGAATGATACGTAAATATTAACGCCCTTATGCCATGCACATTTCATTGTTGTATCAAAAGGTAGGAGGACACCATGTTTACACGACTTCGAAGCATCAACATAGTTAGGGGATGTATGGTGTGCACCGGCTCTGTTGTAAAATGCTAGAAAACCATTGTAAAGCCAAGTACTAGAGCACACTCAATTAGATATTATATGTTAAAAGGTGTCAAAAAATTTGTCACACGCAGAGTAATCACCCATGCCCTATGTTTCGTTATCTAGTATTAAAGAAGTTTTGTTTTTTAGGACTATAAGGTCCTCAATGGGAGCGTCAAAGGGGATTTCAAATAGGAGCTTGTCTAATTGGATAAGACAAGATAATGCCTCATGGAGAAACACGTTATGAAAACTAACAAGGAATTTTTGAAGGAGGCATTACCAACTGTCGACCAAACAAAAATGAAAGCATTTTGAAGCCAAGTAGTGGAAGATGAAACAAAAAGATAAATGGAAAAGTTTTAAATACACATTGAAACGCAGAAATCGAAGCTGAACGTTTTTGGATTAGGAAGAACATGGAAGAAGATTGAAAGACCCTCAAACTGCTACCAACAGTCTGGTTGGATATTTGTATGCAAAAAATGAGGTTTTGAACAAAATAAAGTTTTTTATTGCACATCTTTCTCCACATATTTTAGAACTTTGTAATGGTGTTTTATGCATGAATATGGTAGCATCATTCGAATGTTTAATCCATGTTTTACCCCTAGACTCTCGCCATAACCATATTTTAGATTGTGTGGATGCAGGTCTAACCTGGTTGTATTTTGTGTTCAGGATCTAACGTTTTCTGCAGCATAGGTTGGTTTAGTTTGTAGTAGTTTCTCTTTGGTCATTTTCCATATTTTGGTCCATATTCCATAATTTTAAGTTTTATTTTTATTTTTCTTCTAACACTATATTTTCATTTTAAAAATATATGCACAGGCTCCTAGATTAATCTTTAATATTTCATCTTAAGCAATTTCAATTTACTTTGAAGCAAATTCAAAATTACATAAAATTGTCGTTGTAAAAGGGAATTTCATAATTTCAAGTTTGTCATCGTTTCGCATTTTTTAGGAGAATTGAATTTGAAGCTTTACATTTCTATTCTAAAGCAATAAATTAACTTCCCTTTATGAAAATTCTAATTTCATTGAAGGGGGGTATTTTATATGGCACTTCAAATGCTACTACATTTCCAAGTTAGTCACGTAGATTTATTTCCGTTTCATGCTCAAAGCAAGATAAAATGAATCCACTCATAATTTCAGATTCACATTTTAGATTTTTATTTTAGTCTTTTATTTCATGCTCAAAAGCAAGGTTTAATAAAAAATATAAAACTTGTTTAAAACTTGCTTAACAAAAGAAGATAAAATCTACCTAAAATTTTTCAAGATAAAATGAACTAAATCACTTTCATCGTGGTCATATGAGGGCCAATCACATTTTATTTTCTTTTAAGTTTCATGAATAATTAATATCATAGCATAATAAATACCAACACGGGCCCCTTGTTATCAGTTACTTGCAAATAACTAAGGTATTCGAGCACTTATGTGATACATTTTCACAAGCATGAATGCACACATTAATTAAAAGGAACCTTTGAGATATTTCTTTTTCTTTGCAAGAGAGGGCTTTCTAATAAAAATCCTAACTATAAGTGTGGTTTTCCAATAGGGAAAAATTACCACTCAATAGCTATCCAAATATTAATGAAAACATAAGAATTAAGTTTTGGCAAATTTCCTTTAAAAGATAAATAAAATAAAATATTTTATATTTCTTATGGAGAATTATTCAAAGTAATTTTTTATTTTATGTTTATTCCTTTGCATTATCTCTTCCTTAATTTTATCCTTCTTCTTTATACATATGTTCTAGTAGACTAGTTATTCATTAACCTCCTTAATGTTTGATACATTCAATTGCACATGTTTGAAGACCTTCATTACCAAGCACTCATTTAGTCCCTTATATTAATTTATCTATATCAAATAAATGGTTATTTATGTTAATAAATGGTTATTTATGTTAATAAATATTTCAATTTTATCTTTTCTATAAATTGTAAAGCTAAGGATAGATATTGTTCCAATATTTTCCCAACTCCTCAAAATATTTATACTCGAGTTGCTTGACTAGTACTTCCTCTTGATCACCTATTTTATTTGTGTAGTTTCTAGATAAGGTGCCATATTATATTTGGTCCCATTTATTTGCTTATTCACGTTGACACCAAAAAAATCCTTAACTATTGCTTTCCTATGATCGAATCAAGACATTCCATCACATGGGATTTCTAGGGGCCTCTTTGGAATCCATTTGTATAGTTGCCTATTTTTATTCATTAGACACCATATTAGATTTTCCTTAATTGGAACATTCATTGAGTGCCTCTTTTCCTCATAATATTTTTCTTTACCAAATCACACTTTAGTTCTAAATTGAAACAACTAACAACAATATTGGCAAGCTTGTTTTCATCATTCTATGACATTGTTCTTCTACTTCCTCACCAATTCATTAAAATACCTCCCAATCCCCATGATTTCATAAACCTAAACATAATATCAATATTTTCTTCCTAAGGATATTCACTAGAAGTAATTTCCACCATCACTTGGATATAACCCTACTTAGTGTCCTTCCAAGATGATTTTATGTCTTTAGAAACATCTAATATTTGATAAATTTCTTTGCCAACTCCATAAAGGAATCATTATGTTACCTAAGACTATGGATTATTTCCTAATATTTTGTATGCTCCCTTTTGTGGTGATAGAATGAACATCTATCATACTCATTGTCCCTTTCAAATACATGGAAGTGAAACCAACGGTGATAAACTTATAATTATCCTTCACATGTTTCTTCTTAAGTGCCACCTCACATTTGGTAGAATAGTTTTGATTTTCAATCATTTTTTTAAAGGGTTTAACTATATTTTTTCCTTGTCTCTTATCCTTATATTTTTCAATTCAGTATTAAAGAAAATAGAGAGGATTTATCAATGGTTTTCTCAATCAATTCATTTTATTGGTGTCTCCAATAACTTGGTGAAGAAATCATCCAAGTATGAAGGGATATCAATAATATCCTTTACCTTACATTGTGAGTTTTCCTTGGTCTTCATCCTTTGGCTACCCTCTATCTCTTGTTTTACCTACTACCTATGTATCTTGGTCCCCTTTCCATGGAGAATAGTTATCACCATGATCTTCATTGTCACTCCTATTTTTTTATTTGATGAGGAATATGGGTAGGCATGTTCTTTTCTTTTATTATATTTTTCAACTCATTGTCATCTCCTTCATCATGATCAAGAGGTCCTACTCCTATTGTACTTGATATTCACACCCCTTATTTTTTATAGTGTGGTAACATATTCTTCTATGAGAAGGTGTTCTCTTGATAGTGGTATTTTTCCTACCAAGAGGATTTATTCTATCTACAAGTTCATCATTATCAAAAGTTTCTAGTATTATGAATTATTCTCCATAGTCAATAGGAAGGCTATTAAAAGATGTAAATAGTATTGATCCCTTAGTCATAGGTTGATCTCCTATTCCATTATTTTGCATGGCACACTTCTTTGGAGGATAGTTTGACTTATATGTCATCTAAGGTACCGTTTCCTCCTACAAGGATCATTATATCTCCTAATCCTCTTGCTCTTTTGTAATTAGGTTTCTAAATGCTTCTTTCCCATCAAGATGGTCTTTTGCATCCTCTTGAGCCCAATCTAGGTATTCTCTATAATTAATTTCCTTCATTTTAACCCTTTTCATACTAGTAAAATTATACCAACAATCTTCTTTAAGATTTGACTCATGGTAAAACATCACATCGAAGTGATAGGGTATAGAGTCTTAAAAACCTCCTTTTTTTCATATCTCTTTTCGCTAAATATGTATTCCAACTTGTAATATTGATCTCCAATGTCAATTGATCAATTTGGATGTGGGATCTAGAAGAGTATTTTCCAATAGTGAACAAGAGTTTCATCAACTTCTTTAAAGTGTAATTTCTCACACTTATCATTTATAGGCTTCAACTACCTCAACGTAAGGCAAGAAAATTCCAACTTGAAACCCTGATATATATCTTGAACTATTCTTGGATAAACCAATCTACCATTAGATGGATGGATCCCATGGCCTTCTTTGATATCGTTGTCTTAGCATTGTCTCTCAGTCTATCTATTGTTGGCTTCATGAAAGTATTTTTAACAATGACATAGTTCCTCAACTATCTCTCTGCATGACATGCCAAAAAGTATTCGAGTTTTGATATTGGTTGTGCATATTTGGTTCTATCCCCAACTATATTGGCTTGGGTTATTGTCATAGGAAGATATATAACAAGGAGGAATTCATGAAAATTTTATTTTTCTGCACCACTTTGGATAATTGTCAATTGCTCAAAGATAAAATAAGACCATTTAATTTTGAACATATTTACCAATATTAGCTCTAGGAAATCCAACATCCATGGTTAGAATTTTAAAGAGATCAATTCTTCTCCTAGTGTAATCAGTATGATGATGATGTCCCTAATTTTCTCAATGGTATCACTTTTGTATGTATTAACCCATGTCTTGAGGCCAATGTCTTGGACACTTGGATTTCTCTATCTCTACATGTATTTCAAATTCATGGTCCAAATTTGCTTCCACTACTCTTGACTTATCTTTTATTGAGGGAGATGGAGGTAGTGTCAATTGATATATTAAAGACCATAATAACCATTGTATTGCTTAAAGTGGTCACTTTATTCACCTTTACATATGATAGTTTAAGTGTGCTTGAGTCAAAATTCTTGGTGCACTCTAAAACTAATTCTATGCAAGGGAAATATAGCTCAAAAACTACAATTGTTATAATCTAAGAGGTGAAATGTTATGGTACCTAGGAATAGGTATATGGAGATATGATATTATATTGTATAAGGGTATTATGGATAGTTGGCATGGGCCACACATAACCCAAGGTTGATTATATTATTATATTATATTATAATAATGAGTGGGATGAGGGTTTAGTAGTCGACTTCCCAAAGTAGAATTAGAAGATGGGTATATAAAGAAGGGATATTGTCATTGTAATCATCATTCATATCGAGTATTCTCTTGTAATCATATTTTCCCATGAAGTGGCTTATGAGACCTTGCCCTCTCTAAGTGGTACTCTCATCTTGGGAGATATGGTGGAGTTATTCCTTCCTTAAGGAGTATTGATGGTGTTGCCCTACCATAAGGGTATTATCTATATTTATGTCTCATTGTGTGGATTATCTTTGTGGAATATTATTTGTGGATGAATGATTTGATATTTCTACATATTGGTGAATGATTTCTATTAATGAGAATAAAGTTTCATAACAAGTGGTATCAGAGCAACGATTCTGGCAAAGTGGAATTGTTTTTGTGGATTGCAGAATTTTGGCAAAAATATTTTTCTAGAAAATATCTCATTTTTTGGGAGCCATATCTTTGTGTAAAGTTGTCCGATTCAGATGATTCTTGTGTCATTTTATTCAAAATTTGAAGAGCTTTAAAATGAGTGGTCATATAAAGGAATCTGAGTAGTATTGAGGGAGATACGACCCTATGAAGTCAGCCATCTAGAACAAGGGTAGTGATAATTTTTCAAATCATGTTTTTTTCAAAAAATGAAATTTGAGATATTTGTCAGTTGGGGTAAGCAAATCATCTGTTGTTTTTTGGGTCTAATTTTTTATATGGAATTTTAGCTTCAAATTTAGTGGGAGATATATATTTTTGTAAAACCCTAGTTTGCATTATCATTTTTGTGGATGTGAACTCATGGCACTTCAAAAGTTTTCTAGAGAGGATGATATTGATGTTAGAAAATGGTGGACAAATTTTAAGTCTCTATATTTTGGTGATCCTTATTGGAAATTCCACCTTAATACATTTTTAGAAAAGGAAGCTAAAATATGGTTGTTAAGTTTTATGACTGAAAAGAATAATGGGTACACTTGGGGAGAAATGGAGCATGCATTCTTAAGTCATTGGGACCCATATAAAAAGATAGCTAGTTTGAAGGATACCCTCAAAGGCTATGCAGAAGAAATAAACAGGCTTCAAAAAGAACAAAAGGAATTAAAAAGAGAGCTAGAAAATTTCAAAGAAGTGGTAGAAGGGAAAAAAATGTCAGTGTGCAGACTGAGGGAACCACACCTTTAGTGGCAGATAAGCTAAAAAGTGGACAAAGGGATTTGTTTGAATCTAAAAATTATATTTTGCAGGTTCATGGTTGCATTCAGAAGGAAAAGGTTATTATTTCCATTAACCCTAGTAGCAGATATAATTTTATTAATATTGCCTTGGCTAAGAGGTTGTAGGTTCAAGCAACAAAAATTAAGGACATACAAATTGAGAGTGAGAATGTTCAGATTTTTTAAGATTTGAAGATCACCATGGATAAATATGTTTTACATTCAGATTTTCATGCTATTGAGATGGATGATGTGGATATTATTCTTGGTTATCCTTGGTTGGATTCTTTGGGTACTATTAACATTAATATGCAAAAGAAGTTTATGAAGTTATGGTATAAGAAAAAGAAGATAACACTACAGGATATTTCTCAGCTTAAGGAGCAAGGATCCAAGGAGAAGCAAGAAGTAATTATGGTAGGGAAACAAGTTAAGGAACCAATAGAAGAATCAAAATTCGAATCTATAGTAGCAGCAACAATAGAGTCCATGGAAGAAGCAACAAAAAAGTCCAAGGAAGCTCTGTTAGAAGAACACAAGGATGCACCAAAATAAGGGAACAAGAGAGAAGAGCATGAGGAAGAATTTAAAATAGAGGAACAAAATGTTGAAGAATCAAAGGAAACAAAACGTTAGGTTAAGGTTGCAACATATCGCCACCCACACCACCATGAGTGGCAACAATCTTGGAGGCATGGCTTAGGGCATCAATATTATTATGGATCTACATGGAGTCAAAAAGGCATCAAGTATGGCAGTGTTTGGCAAAAAAAATATAGTGATTTTGGATTTCAGAGTGGTGCAGCAGCATCAAGGAACAATAGGACCAATCATTCGAAATATCAGAGTAGAGCAGCAGAAGCATGGAGCCAACAAAGCAGTTATGGATATTCAAGTGGCACAATGGCAACTTGGCATCATCGAAGACCACCACCAATCAAGATTTCACTTGGATGGATGGATGATCAAGATTGGTACCAGTTGTCAGCATTGCTTAGAAGATCATATTATTTAGTTTCTTCTCATGTTTCGAGGATGAAACATTTGTAAGGAGGGTGGAATGTTATGGTACCTAGGAATAGGTATATGGAGATATGATATTATATTGTATAAGGGTATTATGGATAGTTGGCATGGGCCACACATAACCCAAGGTTGATTATATTATTATATTATATTATAATAATGAGTGGGATGAGGGTTTAGTAGTCAGCTCCCCAAAGTAGAATTAGAAGATGGGTATATAAAGAAGGGATATTATCATTGTAATCATCATTCATATCAAGTATTCTCTTGTAATCATCTTTGCCCATGAAGTGGCTTATGAGACCTTACCCTCTCTAAGTGGCACTCTCATCTTGGGAGATCTGGTGGAGTTATTCCTTCCTTAAGGAGTATTGATGGTGTTGCCCTACCATAAGGGTATATATATATATATATATATATATATGTGTCTCATTGTGTGGATTATCTTTGTGGAATATTATTTGTGGATGAATGATTTGATATATTTTCATACTGGGGAATGGTTTTTGTTAATGAGAATAAAGTTTCATAAAATTTAATAATGCACTATATTTAGGATTTAGTGCAACCACTTTGGTCAAGTCTTGGTATTCCTCCATGGAAATATCTATATTCGCTACCTTGGATAACTTGGAAGTGATAATTATTTTGTATAGAGGAATGGAATTGAACTTCAACCTCTTTGTGGAGTATATCAATTATTGGCCCTTAGTTTCTACATCAAGAAACATCCATTGTCAACAATATGTTGAGTAGGGTCTCAAAAGAAAATTATTTAGAAAAATCCAAAATTAAGGATTTCACAATGACAAAATCATGATAAAAATTTCACCAAGTGTCGAACTAGGCAAGGAAATCCATGCAAAAAATCAACCATTTGTAAGGAACCAACAAAATAACCCATTTGACTTCTCCAATTCATCACCCATAGGTAATGGGGATAAATTAATTTTGATGTTTTGAAACATGAAAGACCAAGTTCATGAATTAGGTTAAAGCAAGTTAACATTTGTATATGACATCCTTGCACCTATAGATAAGATCAGACTTAGCCAAATTTCCATTGTAAGAACTTAGGGAAGGTGGAAAACCAAAATACATAGAACCAATTTGTGCAGAGAGCATGTATGGGTGAACATTTTCACACCTATAGAGGATATACTTGAGAAATTTTCAATTATCAGAACTTATAGAAAATGGAAATACTCAGTTAGATGGTACTATTTTCACATTATGAGTGAATGTTTTTAAAATATATTTGCATTAGTAATGAGGACCCTTTCATCGCTTATTTTAGGTTTGTCTAATTAAAGGAATGGCAAGCAGACCTCCCCTCACCTATAAAGTAACATGACTTCGAAAATTTTTGATAATCATTGAATATTGTAGAAAATTAAGTATTGAAGCATTTAGAAGAAGTTCATATTACTAAATAAAAATCATGCTTCTACTTTGCACCTAAAAATGAAAAAAGAAAAAACTTTTCCACTTTTAAATTTTTTTATAGAGTCACCAACAAAATGGAAAGATATATTGAATGTATTTTAAGATGTCCTTCTACACCCACAGAGTGAAAAATTTTGGTAAATTTGGATGACAAGAGACTATTATAGGTTGCTTACTTGCAAGGGACATTTGGATTTATAACATTAGTATGACAAAATTTGACTTGATACCTTTACTTATATAAAGTAGGACACAAGCAAATCTAAAGGAGGTGAATCGAAAGTACAATCGTTATAATCTAGACTTCCAATTTTACATAGAAAGAAAGACTTTGATTATTTTTGTTAAAACAATAGGAATACAAGGAAATATCATATGACACATCGACATAAAATATGCCAACTCACACATTGTATGTTAAAAAAATGAGCAATGTGAGAAGGAAAGATTTGCAAAAAAATGGAAACTTATCTATAAGAAGGTAAATTTTGGGGGTTCTAGAAAAACCAAAATCTAAAGCTGGAGGTAATTTGAGATTTAGAATAGAATCAAGCATCCTTGAAATAAATTTATGTTTTAACCATGAACTTGAAAAACATCAACAAGAACAAATCCATATGATGCAAAGCATTATCTTATTTAGATTGATGATACCTCCTTACTTCAAAACTTCCAAACCAAGAATGTACAAAGAACAAAGACCAAAGCATTTTTAGAAAGGTAATGACACATTAATTGCAATTAGATGCAAACTCATCCCTAAATCTTAAGACTAAATTTACCTTTGCATAAAAACCAAATAGGAAGAAATTGCAATAGGAAAAAACTCAAAAAACCCTACCTATGTATTTCACCAAGAAATTACTAGAGAAAAGAATTTGATTGTTCAATTTTCAAGTTGATACCATTGTTGAAAAGTACTTTTCAAGTTATTTTTGTCTTAGAATTAGATTTTTATTTTGAAGGTGAGAAATCATAGGTGTTATGATAGCTAAGTGACTTATAGAGTGGAATTTTTAAAGGGTGTAATAAGAATAAGGGTAAAACCAAGGTTTTTGGTAGGTTAATAATAATGTTATTAATGACAATAAATAAAATTACTAACTATATTAATGATCTATAATAACAATGTGTCTTTCATGTACATTTTCAATGCCTAGTGACATAGGATGGTGAGGTGGGGATTGCCACTTACATGACATGTTGCATTGAAATGATATGTGGAGATGAAGGAACTATGTGGTAGTATAGTAGTGGTTATTGGTTAGATGGTCCCAACCTATCATGCTTGTGCTAAGTAGAAGTTGTGCAGTGTCCTCAAGTGAACAAGGTAAGTTAAAAGAGATTGTGATTTTATGTCTTCTATTCCCATAAAGAGTACTAGGATAGGCAAAATTGGCCTCGACTACTTCATAGGGATGTAGAATTATCACCTTGTGGCAATGCTTGGTGGAATGATTTGGTTAATATATGTACCTTTCACCCATAAAGAGAGGAATTAGCCATAACTTTGTAAACACATAAAGGACCAAACTTACAAACAAAATCCTTTAGAAATGGGACTTCTTCACTCACAAAAAACACTTCATCATTTTTCCCTAACCAAGGTGATTTATCAATTCTTGTAAACTTTGTCCCATAAAAGTAATATTTCAAAAGGATTATGCTTTTGTACCTAGGAATAGGCATATGGGGATATGATATTATATTGTATATAGGTATTATGGATAGTTGGCATGGGCCACACATAACCTAGGGTTGATTATATTATATTATAATAATGAGTGGGATGAGGGTTTATAATATGAGGATATAAATAAGGGATATTGTCATTGTAATCATCATCATTCATATGAAGTATTACTTGTAATTGTTTTCCTACGTAGTGGATTATGAGACTTTTCCCTCTCTAAGTGGCGCTCTCATCTTAGGAGATCTTGTGGAGTTTTCCTTAAGAATTATTATTCGTGTTGCCCTACCTTAGGGTATTATTTAACTGTCTCATTGTGTGGATAATTATTTGTGGATGAGTGATTTTATATTTCTACATATTGGTGAATGATTACTATTAATGAGAATAAATTTTCATAACAAGTTATATCATAGAAATGATTCTAACAAGGTGGGGATTGTTTTTTGTGGATTGCAGCATTAGGGTAAAAACAATTCTAGAAAATTTTGCAAAAACCATATCTTTGTAAAAAATTATCTGATTCAAACGATTTTGGCACCAAATTATATGGAATTTGAAGATATTTAAAATGATTGTTCATATAAAATAATTTGAGTAATTTTAAGGGATATATAACCATGTGAAGATAGTTATTTGGAACAAGGGTAGCGTTAGGGCATATTTTTCCATAAAAATATCTCATCTTTTATGAGCCATATATTTATGAAGGGTTGTCTAATTTAGATAATTTTTGGACCATTCTATGTAGATTTTGAAGAGATTTAAAATGAGTGGTCAAATGAAGGAATTCAAGAAATATTAATGAATATATGACCCTATGAAGTCAATCATCTCGAACAAGGGTAATGATAATTTTTCAAGTCACAAAAATTAAAATTGTAGATATTTGTTAACCAAGGTAAACAAACTAGTTGTAGTTTACTTTGTTTTTGAAGAGAATCTATAAAATTAATTGTTGATAGCAAGGAATACATGACAACTGAAAATTATTTTTTGAGAAACCATAGTTTTTTTCAATACCCTAGTTGCTTTGGAAAAAAATTGGGTTGAGTGTTGGAAATTTGAGTTAATTTGAGGTATTTTATGTTGTCATTGATGTCACATGGATCACATTTGGTTTTGGTGGCCAAAATATTTCATAAATAAGCATTTATGATATTTTGGAAAGCATGGCTATTTACAGGGTTTTTATGAAAACCAAGGCAGGCAAAATAAAAGGTTTTATTTAAAACCATGGTGGGCTTATGTGGAAAGGGCTTTTCTTAAAAGCCAAGGTGGAATTTTGTTTCATCGAAAAAGGACCTCCGGTGATGAAGATATTAAAGTTTAAAGTTTAAGTTTAAATTAATGGAGGGCCGACCTATGTGCAATTAATGGAGGTTGGCAATATATATATATGTAAAGGTTTCAATTTATTTTGGAAAGGGGGCATATTATATATCGTCGGAAAGCTTATTTCGAGGGCTATTTGACTAACTTATTTAGAAGGAGAAATAAGGTGTGTGTAAAGAGATATTTCTGATTTTGCAAAGGGGTTCCAAAAGTGAAGTTTGCCTTGTTCTTTTTCAAGAGGATTAATTCTTTCATGAGGTGACAAGGTATGCAATATTGTGATTTATTTTATTTTATGGTATAAGTGGTTTTGGGAGTGAAAAGGTTATGCAATGTTTTGATTTATTTTATTTTATGGTACAAGTGGTTTTAGGAGAGATAAGGAAGTTGTGCAATTAAAGGCCTTGGTGATGATTATTGAAAAGTGGAGTAATGTTGATTATTTTGTGATCTACTAACCCTTGTGAAGATTGGCAAAAGAATTTTGTGATTGTGGTAGATTTACAAAGAGGTTTTTTCATCTTCATAAAAGGTATGGGCACATTCTCCTATTGATTGTTTATGGTGGTTGATTTCTGAAATATCATTGGAGGGAAAAGGATTGTTTGTGGTTTCCTTTTCGAAAGTGGTTGGTTGAATGCTTCAAGGTTTTCTGAATTGAGAGTTGTGTTTAAACCTTGTTTTATAAGCATAGTTGTTGAAGCCCATTGGTTGTGAAAGAACTTGAGTTAGAAAAGAACATGAGTATCATTGTTATGTGAGATTTGTGGTTGAGCATTGTTGGAAACATTTGAGTTGGTTGATACATACTTGGACTAGGGTTGTGTGAGAAAGAGTTGTCCCTTGTGATGATTGGTTGAGTTGAGTTGATTGAGCCTAGTCAAGTGATGTGTGAAGTGATTGTTCAAGTTCTATGAAATAAACTATTCCATCATTCTATGTTGAGTTGAGATTAAGGTTAGAACATATTGAGTCTCTAACAATTCTCTTTATGGTTCTATAAGACTTGAGTTGAGTTGAGGTTGATTTGAGTTGAGTTGAGTTGAGAGTGATATTAGAACATATTGAGTCTCTAACAATTCTCTTTATGCTTCTATGAGTTGATTTGAGTTGAGTTGAGATTGATTTGGATTGAGAGTGAGTTTAGAACATATTGAGTCTCTAACAATTCTCTTTATGCTTCTATGAGTTGAGTTGAGATTGATTTGGGTTGAGAGTGAGATTAGAACATATTGAGTCTCTAACAATTCTCTTTATGCTTCTATGAAGTTAATTTGAGTTGAGATTGCCATTCATTGTTGAGTTCATTTTGAGTACTACTTGAGCATGATTGATTGAGCCTTTGAGAAGGCCTTTGGGATAGATTTGAGGATAGTGTTGGGATAGATTTGAGGATAGTTTTGGACAAGTTCTTAGTGAGCTTTTAGAGCAGATTTGGGCAAGTTCTTGGTGAGCTTGCTAGAGCAGATTTGGGCAAGTTCTTGGTGAGCTTGCTAGAGCAGATTTGGGCAAGTTCTTGGTGAGCTTGCTAGAGCAGATTTGGGCAAGTTCTTGGTGAGCTTGCTAGAGCAGATTTGACAAGTTCTATGTGAGCTTGTTAAGCAAGTTCTATGTGAGCCTATTGAGCAGGTTCTTAGTGAGCCTATTGATAGAGCTTTGGAGGTGATAGAGTACAGAGGATAGAGTCTCAGTGGATAGAGATCCAGCAGCCAACATAGTTGAAGACAGATCTGAGTGAGGAGTCTTCAAGTGGAGAGAGGTCCACCAGTCAGTGCAGCAGAGAGACAGAGTCTTCTAGAAGATCACATAGCCAGAGCAGAAGGGGAAAGAGTTCTCCTATGGAAGAGATCCATGAACTTGAGATTAGGGGATCAACATCTCCTTTGGACAGAGATCCATAAACATTGTAATTGGGAGTGATTCCCAAAGAGATTGATTGAGAAAGTTTTAGTAAAATATTTTCTCCGTGGAGTAGCCCACATTGGGTGAACCACGTAAATTGTGGTGTCTCTATTGTGTATGGTTTTTGTGCATTGCTTTGATTACTACTATTGATACTGCTATCTTTACACAACATAATATTGAATTGGAAGAAAAAGTAAAAAGTGGTCTTATACTGTTCACCCCCCTCTCAGTATAAGCTTGTGTTCTTCAATTGGTATCAGAGCGGGTTCCTTCAGAAAGGCTAACAACTTGAGGGAAGATTCTACAAGAACACACATGGCAAAGAAAGGCAAAAGAAGAACCATGAGATCTAAGAAGAAAAATGAATCCGATCTTGAAGCTCTAAGAAGGGAAGAAGAAAAATTAGTAAGATGTCTTGAGTGTGGTAAGCTTGGTCACAGGGCATTTTATTGTCCACAAAATGGGTATAGCAACAATAGAGAGGAAATGGAACTTGACTGGATTTTCAAAGATATTGTTGCTCAAAAGGCAACATTCAAGGTTTCAAAAGAAGAATATTCTGCTTGTGGTCAACTCGATCATGTCTCAAGTTACTGCAATGGCTTCAATGATAGTGAAGATGAAATGGAACTCAAGGAAGACAGGCACAATCAAAATAGTGAAGATGAATGCAAGAATAAAAAGAAAAGGAAAACATGTATGAACAAGGCAGGCATGACAAGAAGAGCTTGTATATGGAAGAAGCAATCAATGCTTCTAGCAGCAATAATGAAAGTCTCTCAGTCAGTGAAAAAGAAGAAGCTCCTACTGAAGATCAAAAGCAGGAATCTCAAGTAAGAATTTATCATGAAGAGGAAAATAGGCACAATTATGATCATGAAGAAAAGAAAGTGTCAGAACAAGCTTTTGAAGAAATAAAAAGAGAAAACTCAAGACTAAAGGCTCAAGCACAAGAGGATGAGAAGATGAAGGTAAAGCTCCTACAAGATCTCATTGATCTAAAAATCATGGTTGAAGAGGCAAAGAAAATTGAAGAAGATATGCTTGAACAATTAAAGGTAAGGAAGCAAGAATGTGAAAGATTAGAACATGAAGTTGTTTCCTTAAGGTTGGAAGTGAAAGACTCCAAGGATAAGTTGCACAAGTTTTGGAAAGGTTTCAAAGCACCAAAGGTCCCATATTTCAGGTTTGAGGAATCACACTCAAAAGGAAAGGAAGTTCTAAAATATGAAAGCAAAGAAGCACCTAAGATTTGTAAGGAAAGTTCCAAAGTTCCTATGGCTCCAAATATTCAGTTTGGTTCTTGTTTTGAGATAGGTGAATCAAGCTCAAAGGGAAAATAAATTCTTGAAGAGAAAGGCAAGGAAGAGGTTTTAGATGCTACAAAGAAGGTTCAAGAATGCAATGCACAAGTTGAAGATGATCATAAGGATAATGGTCAAGAAAGGATCCATGGATCAAAGAAGTTTGATTTTGCTAGAAGAAACTTCAAGGGAAGAAGGTATGGTTTTCAGGGACATTGCTTCTCATGTAACAGGATTGGTCATAGAGATTTTTAGTGCAAAGGAAATGAGCAACATGGTTTTGGTTTTAGAGCTACACAATTCAGAAGTCATGGTCATAATGGTCATGAAAATAGAGCTTCACAATACAGGGTTCAAGAAAGGAATGGATATGGAAATTATTTCAAGAATAATTTCAGGACATGGGCACCAACCAAAGGCTACAATATCAAGTGTTTTAATTGCAATAACTTTGGGCATATTGCAAGATGGTGTAGGACTCAATTCCAAACAGATCCAAGGCAAGAAGGTCAAGATTTCAAGACAAGAAGGTCAAAAAGTTTCAAGACAAGAAGATCAAGTAATTCATCAAGAGAAGGATATCAGAAAAACATGGAAGGAAGTTGATAGAGGAAAGAAACAAAGTGATATGGGAGTAAAAGTACTCCCACCCCAAAATTAATCACCTCAAAAGAGAAGGGGGTGAGGGGGCTAAGCTTAAGAGTCATATCTTTTAGCCCCATAGGTGTCCCTTTTGCCATTGATGTCAAAGGGGGAGAGATTTGAGTAAGGGGGAGAGCATTGAGTTAGGGGGAGCAGCCTCCAAAGAGATTATTGAGTCAGGGGGAGCAACTTTGATTCTCAGAGATGGTTTTTGTAGTGATTGTGGTGTTTGCATTAGAGGTGTTGCCATCAATGACAAAGGGGGAGATTGTTGGAAATTTGAGTTAATTTGAGGTATTTTATGTTGTCATTGATGTCACATGGATCACATTTGGTTTTGGTGGCCAAAATATTTCATAAATAAGCATTTATGATATTTTGGAAAGCATGGATATTTACAAGGTTTTTATGAAAACCAAGGCAGGCAAAATAAAAGGTTTTATTTAAAACCATGGTGGGCTTATGTGGAAAGGGCATTTCTTAAAAGCCAAGGTGGAATTTTGTTTCATCGAAAAAGGACCTCCGGTGATGAAGATATTAAAGTTTAAAGTTTAAGTTTAAATTAATGGAGGGCCGACCTATGTGCAATTAATGGAGGTTGGCATATATATATGTAAAGGTTTCAATTTATTTTGGAAAGGGGGCATATTATATATCGTCGGAAAGCTTATTTCGAGGGCTATTTGAATAACTTATTTAGAAGGAGAAATAAGGTGTGTGTAAAGAGATATTTCTGATTTTGCAAAGGGGTTCCAAAAGTGAAGTTTGCCTTGTTATTTTTCAAGAGGATTAATTCTTTCATGAGGTGACAAGGTATGCAATATTGTGATTTATTTTATTTTATGGTATAAGTGGTTTTGGGAGTGAAAAGGTTATGCAATGTTTTGATTTATTTTATTTTATGGTACAAGTGGTTTTAGGAGAGATAAGGAAGTTGTGCAATTAAAGGCCTTGGTGATGATTATTGAAAAGTGGAGTAATGTTGATTATTTTGTGATCTACTAACCCTTGTGAAGATTGGCAAAAGAATTTTGTGATTGTGGTAGATTTACAAAGAGGTTTTTTCATCTTCATAAAAGGTATGGGCACATTCTCCTATTGATTGTTTATGGTGGTTGATTTCTGAAATATCATTGGAGGGAAAAGGATTGTTTGTGGTTTCCTTTTCGAAAGTGGTTGGTTGAATGCTTCAAGGTTTTCTGAATTGAGAGTTGTGTTTAAACCTTGTTTTATAAGCATAGTTGTTGAAGCCCATTGGTTGTGAAAGAACTTGAGTTAGAAAAGAACATGAGTATCATTGTTATGTGAGATTTGTGGTTGAGCATTGTTGGAAACATTTGAGTTGGTTGATACATACTTGGACTAGGGTTGTGTGAGAAAGAGTTGTCCCTTGTGATGATTGGTTGAGTTGAGTTGATTGAGCCTAGTCAAGTGATGTGTGAAGTGATTGTTCAAGTTCTATGAAACAAACTATTCCATCATTCTATGTTGAGTTGAGATTAAGGTTAGAACATATTGAGTCTCTAACAATTCTCTTTATGGTTCTATAAGACTTGAATTGAGTTGAGTTGAGATTGATTTGAGTTGAGTTGAGTTGAGAGTGAGATTAGAACATATTGAGTCTCTAACAATTCTCTTTATGCTTCTATGAGTTGATTTGAGTTGAGTTGAGATTGATTTGGGTTGAGAGTGAGTTTAGAACATATTGAGTCTCTAACAATTCTCTTTATGCTTCTATGAGTTGAGTTGAGATTGATTTGGGTTGAGAGTGAGATTAGAACATATTGAGTCTCTAACAATTCTCTTTATGCTTCTATGAAGTTAATTTGAGTTGAGATTGCCATTCATTGTTGAGTTCATTTTGAGTACTACTTGAGCATGATTGATTGAGCCTTTGAGAAGGCCTTTGGGATAGATTTGAGGACAGTTTTGGGACAGATTTGAGGACAGTTTTGGACAAGTTCTTAGTGAGCTTGCTAGAGCATATTTGGGCAAGTTCTTGGTGAGCTTGCTAGAGCAGATTTGGGCAAGTTCTTGGTGAGCTTGCTAGAGCAGATTTGGACAAGTTCTTGGTGAGCTTGCTAAGCAGATTTGGACAAGTTTTGTGTGAGCTTGTTAAGCAGATTTGGACAAGTTTTGTGTGAGCTTGTTAAGCAGGTTTTATGTGAGCCTATTGAGCAGGTTCTTAGTGAGCCTATTGATAGAGCTTTGGAGGTGATAGAGTACAGAGGATAGAGTCTCAGTGGATAGAGATCCAACAACCAACATAGTTGAAGATAGATCTGAGTGAGGAGTCTTCAAGTGGAGAGAGGTCCACCAGTAAGTGCAGTAGAGAGACAGAGTCTTCTAGAAGATCACATAGCCAGAGCAGAAGGGGAAAGAGTTCTCCTATGGAAGAGATCCATGAACTTGAGATTAGGGGATCAACATCTCCTTTGGACAGAGATCCATAAACATTGTAATTGGGAGTGATTCCCAAAGAGATTGATTGAGAAAGTTTTAGTAAAATATTTTCTCCGTGGAGTAGCCCACATTGGGTGAACCACGTAAATTGTGGTGTCTCTATTGTGTATGGTTTTTGTGCATTGCTTTGATTACTGCTATTGATACTGCTATCTTTACACAACATAATATTGAATTGGAAGAAAAAGTAAAAAGTGGTCTTATACTGTTCACCCCCCTCTCAGTATAAGCTTGTGTTCTTCATTGGGAGTTAGAATATTTTTTTAAGGAAGAAGATATATTAAATGAATAAATGAGAAAAATAAATGAAAAGGTGAAAGTCATCTTACAATCCATCTAAGTCTATGTAGAAAATTTTGAATATCAAGAAATTGACAAAAGAAAAAAATAAGGATAATAATGTGTAGGCAAAAGAAAGCCCATATTTTGTGTTAGATAACTCAAGCAATGATCATGATGATACAAATATCTGTTTTTACATATTTATGGCTACATACAAAGGGAAAAGGTTGTTATTTCTATAAACTCTAGTACTAAATGTAATTTTATTAATATTGCTTTGGCTAAGAGATTACATATTCAAGCAAATAAAATCAAATTTATTAAGCATGAGGCTAAGAATTTTTTACATTTAGATATCTATTCCATTGAGAGGGATGATATATATATTGTTTTGGGTTGTCCTTAGTTGCTTTCTTTGGGTACTATTAATATTCATCTACAAAATCAGTTCATGAAGTTTTGATATAGGAAAAATAAAATAATAGTACAAGATATTTATCAATGTAATAGGTAAGGATTCAAGAAAAAATAGGAAGTGGTTATAGGAAAACAAATTGAGGAAAAAGTAGCAAAACATGAAATCGAATCCAAGAAATAAGTAGCAACAACAGATTCCATATAAGAAGTGTTAGAAGCAAAGTCCAAGGAAGACATAGAAGAGCACAAGGACACACCAAACAAAGGGCACATGAGAGAACAAAGTGTAGAGGAATTTAAAAGAGAGGAGCCAATGTTGAGGAGTCAAATAAATAAGAACATTAGATTAAGGTTGTAGCATATAATCATCCACACCATGAGGAGCGAAAATAATCTTGGAGGTATGGCTTAGGGCACACAATATTATGGTTCTACATGGAATCAGAAGGGCACCAAGTATGGCATTTTTTGGTAGAGAAGGTATATTGGTTCTAGTTTTCAAAATGGTGCAGCTATATTAAGGAACAAATGGATCCATCATTCAAAATATTAGAGTAGAGTAGCAAAAACATGGAGCCAACAGAGTAGTTGTAGATATTCAAGTGGCACAATGGCAACTGGGCATCATTGAAGGCCACCAATCAATATTTCACTTGGATGGATGGATTATTAGGATTGGTACTAGTTGTCAACATTCCTTGGAAGATCATATTATTTAGTTTCTTCTTATATTTTAAGGTTGAAACATTTGTGAGGATGGAATTCTATAGTACCTAGGAATAGGTATATGGGGATATGATATTGTATTGAATATGGGTATTATGGATAGTTGGCATGGGCCACACATAACGTAGGGTTGTTAATATTATTATATTATATTATAATGAGTGGGATGAGGATTTTTAATATGGGTATATAAATAAGGGATATTATCATTGTAATCATCATCATTCATATGAAGTATTACGTGTAATCTTCGTTGTCCATGAAGTGGCTTGTGAGACTTTGCCCTATCTAAGTGTGTTAGCTTTTGATGTTATATATTTAAGGAAATGCAACCACAAGGACTAAAATGAGCATGCAATATTAACTATATGATAATGGCAATATACTAAGCATGTAAAACTAATGAGAAACTTCTAAAATAACTCATAAAACTGCCATTAATGAAAGCTCACGAAAATAGGATCTTCATACAAAATGTGGAGATCTCAAATGCTCCATGCTTCATACAAGTTCTACATTGTATCTACTCTAGTCTATCTTATGCTACTCTCCTCCTCTCTATCACTCTATCAAAGGCCTATATATAAAGAGATATGTCTCTTGGCATTTCACCTACCTATGACTCTTCATCTTCCTATTCTATGACTCATGTACATGTGGACTACATGCACATTTACATTATCAAGTACTTTGCACATTCTAACACTTGTGCATTTATTACATTGCATAAAGTAAATACTCAAATCCTAATCTAAGACAAAATTCCTAATCTAAAGATGTACCCAAGGTGGTACATTGGAATGTACCAAATAATGTAATATATTCCAACACCCCTATGTATTACATTATTTGGTTATTGAAGACTTTAGTCTTCAATATGGATCTTCATCTTTCAGATGTTCTTCAACTTGATCTGGTTCCTATCCTTCTATTGGTTCAGTCTTCATTTTATTCTTGGAGCTCATGCTATCTTTTCTTGTCTTCTTCATTTCACTACTTCTCTGTATTTCAAAGTGGTTGATAAGATCTTCATTCTTGAATTTATTCAAGTATCTTTGATGAACAAGAGATCTCATTATCTTGCAAGTCCTAAGTGGATCAGAATTGATCCATTTTCATTCCTTTTGTTGGTTTAATGACCTTTCTTCTTGTTCTTCAAAAACTTCAAACTTGAACTCATTATTAGTAGATGCTTCAAAAATTAGAACTTGAAAAATACAATCTAATATGAATATCAATATCTCTTCAAATATCCTATAGTACTTATCTTTATAGTAATAGAAAAAATATGAGTGAGATTTTCCTCCACAATATTTACATGGATGGAAAGTCCAATAGTTTGCTTTCTCATGACCTATCTTGTTGCAATAAGTACATTGTGAAGATATTCCTATTCCTTTGTTACTTGTCTTTGGAAATTCAAGTTCATCCATTTCCTTGATAAAATGGTAAAACCATTTGTGTACAACTGAAGCTACTCTACCTTTACTTCTTTCATAGATTTGTAGGATGTCTTTCTGATCAATATTCTCTTCTACCTTTTGAGTATGGTTTTTTATTTTATTCCCAATATCTCCATTAATATAGTTGTCATCAATTCCTTTCATCATGTCATTGGAAGATGTTTCTATAGAATCTACTTTTACCAAACTATTAGCTTGTGAGTTCTCAAAAATATTTCTATGCCATATTGGTTCTTCTCTTCTAATTGCATCTTTCCTATTATCATTTCTAGAATCAAGTATGTCTCTGAACCATTTTGATTCCTTGAATCCTGTATACTTAATAAGTTTTTCCATAGTTATTTTTAAAGTAATATTTCTTGTAACTTTTTGGTTTAAAAAGAACAATTTTTGGTAGAATTTTAAAATCTCTAAACCTTTGAGGTTGACTACCTTATGACTCCCTAGTTTTGAGATTTGATTTTTTTGTCCAACTTGGAATTTGAGTATAGGATCAAATTTGATATACTCTTTTCAATTTTCCAAGTTTTGTAGAATACTTTGTATCTCTCAAATGTTTTGAATATAGTATGGTCTTGATAAAGTGCTTAGCTTTCTTAGTTTTCCTTTGAGTTGAATCCATTTTATCTCCCTAATGTTCAACTACTATTCTTCATATTATTTCTCCTATTTGTGAATATAAAGCTAAAGATAATTTTAATGCACTTTCAATTGATAAAATTTTCTATCTTCAAGACTTTAGAGTTGGATTCCTTATGTATCATTAATTTGAGCAAGAGACTAATATCAAGTGTAATTTTCCAACTTTCTAATAACTTTATGTTTTGCTTTCTATATCCTTTAAATTTCAATGATATAGTTTCTAAATTTCAAGCTATTTAATTTGGTGTTGAACTCCTTATATCTCCCTAATTAGAAATTTAGAAAATATGAATATTTGCAAATTAAATGTTTCAATTTCTATGTAGAATTCCTTTTTCCTCCAAATTAGGTTATTTGTAAATATTTCTTATGCTTGAATAAAGTAATTCCAAATGCTTTCCAATTAAATCTCTCTTACTTTAAAAGGCTTTCAAATCTCTTCAATAAAGCATCTAAGGTAATAGTATATCAATGCAATTCCTTATACCTCCATTTATCTAATTAATCTCAAGCATAAAATATTAACTAGGTTTAACCTTAGCATTAATGTTCCTTATTTCTCCTTTACCTTTATAAAATTGCAAGTTAATTTAAATAATTTCAAATACCTTCTTGACTATGGTGTGTGTTGTGTATGAGGTCTACTTCTCCTTGACTTCTCTGCAACTTGCACTTTGCACTCAAATTAAGGTGTTGTTTGCTTCTCTATCTTCAATGCAATATGATGCTTCTCTTATATCATTCAATGCTCTCCCTTTTTGGTGCCTTTATTATGTTGACTAAATTTCTCGTGTTGTTGGTTTTTTTCACCTTAGACTATGCTCCACTGCCTTCACTTACATTACCTTATTATTGCATGAATATCTTATGAGACTTAAAACTCATGCAAAGAAAATGTTTTCTCTTCCCTTGGAGTTGTCTTCTACACTGTGACACTTGGCAGTGTAACTCTTCACCTCCTTGTCCTTCCAAGTGGTGGTGATTCTCTTCTCTGTAACGTTCCTTCACTCCCCTTTTCTTGGTAACGTGTTGTCTCTCTTCTACGTGGTGTTAATGTTTCTTCACTCCTCTTTGCTTGGAAAGGTATTGTATCTTCTCTATGTGGCACTAATATTTAATTTGTAACGCTCCTTCTACATGGTGTTATCCTTTGTAATGCTCCTTCTATGTGGTGCTATCCTTTGTAATCCTCCTTCATGCATTGTATCTTCTCTATGTGACACTATCCTTTACTTTGTAATGTTATTTCATGCACTGTCTCTTATCTATGTGGCTCCTTTATTCTAATTTAGTTGATAGACTCCTCTATAATTTTATTTTTCTCCTCTTCATTTCAATGCCCTATACTACACCTGAATTCCTTTACTACGAATGACACCTCTACTTTACGTTGGTTGATCTTCCTAGTTGACATTTTTAAGATGGCACTGTGTTTTCCAACCTCCAATGGCCAAATAACCTTGGCCCTTGCAAATGGTGCTTTGGTGACTTTGACCTTGTTGTTTCATGGCTTTTTGTTGTCTCACGATGCTTTTTGACTATTGTACATAGCTTTATGGAAACACTGACTCGTGCCTTTCAATTACTTTCCTCCATGTACTTTCAATTATCACCCTTGCTTTCTTAAAATGATGGTTTTCCTCTAGAATGTGGTTGTGGTGCCTCTTATTTTTACTACTTTGGTGTTTTCTCTTTACCAATACGTGATAATGGTGGTTTCTCTTCCATGTCACATTTTCCTCATTGGCTACTCTTCTACTATAGCTTCTCCTTGACTCAATGCTTGGTGGTTTCTTCTATGGTGACTCCAAGCTTCTAATTCATGCCAAAACTTTTACCTTTTGGATAGTTTATTGTATCCAATATTTGCTATATAGTATTGGCTTGTTTATTTTCCAATAGATAGTAAGGAGTTGATATTTTATTTTCCTTGTATTATATCTAACTTCTCCTTTCTTTTGTGTAGGTTTTAATCCCTTGCAATGTTGTCTTCTCCAACTTTGAAGACATAAACTTGAGACCTTTCCTCTTGCTACTTTAAAACCTCAAATATGGTGCTTTTAAAGACTTAATAATAAGCTAAATAATAAACTTTTATTGCACCAATATTGCATACATTTTGGTCTCCTTTTATAGCTAGATTTCTTGGTGATTTGACTCACCTATTTGCTGCCCTAAACTTGTCTATATTGTAGCTCTATATTGATTTTCAAGAGGCTTCAATTTTCTAAATACTTCTTCTTATCTTGTTTTCCAAGAATGTATAATTTTTCAGCTCTCATTTCTACTTAATTGTTGCCTTGAACTTGTCACTTTTGCAGCTCTAATTGCTACCCAATTTTTGCCCTCTTGCTATCCTAAACTCTGTAATTTTTAGCTTCTAATGCAGCCAATTCTTCCTTCATTTTGTTGTCCTTAACACTTTCAATTCTGGTGGCATATTCTAGCTCCTTTATCCTTCAATCACCTTGTCAAATTCTGAATTTAAATTGTACCTCCTTCTCAAGAATCTGAATGCCTTGAGATCTTCAAGAATCCTTTCCATAAATTGGTAAACTTCTTGCCAAATATTTCTTCCTTTTTGGATTGTTGTCGAATTGCAACAGTTGTTACAAATTCTTCTTTTTATCAATATCTTCTCCTTGCTTTCAATCTTCTCCTTTGATCTTTCATTAAATCTCCTCCAATGGCCACTTTTCAACTTTTTAGTAGGGCTTCTCTAGCCTTCTTCTTTCTCCTTTCAACTTTTCTTGAGACCTCTTATCTTGGGTCTTCAAATTCTATAGCTTCTCAAATATTCAATAGGAATTTTCCTAGTCCTCCTCTATATTTAATCTTTAATCTTCTATCTCCAAATTTGGAATTTCTTTAATAGGACCTCTTTCTTGGGTCTCTTTCTAGAGTCGCTTTCTACTTTCTTCAATCTGCAATCTGTAGTCTTCAATATTCTATGGGGACTTCTTTATTGAGTCTCCTCTATCTTTAATATCCAAGGGGCCTTCTTTATTGGACCTCCTTAATCTTAAATATCTACTTTTTTTGCAACAAATAATTAATCCTTGCACGAGGAAAGCACATAGACTTTCAAGTAATCGAAGATGAAATTATTCTCTATCCATTGTAGGAAGCTTATCAACTTCTAAAAACATTTTTTTACAACAAAAAATTAGACTGTAGCAAGTAAATCCATGCAAATATTTAGATCTCTATAAATCAATAAACATCACTAGTTATCCTTCAATCTAGTAGAAAAGAGATCTATGATGAGTCCTAGTCTTCATGAGTTTTTCTGCAAACCTATGGAAAGAATCTAACCAAATAGTAATTTAAAAAATTCTAAAAATGATATATCCTTTCTCCTCTCAAAGCTCTCTCTATTTCCTATCAATCTACCTTGTGCTTTGATACCATTGTTAGATTTTGATGCTATATATTTAAGGAAATGCAACCACAAGAACTAAATGAGTATGCATAATTAATTATATGATAATGGCAATATACTAAGCATGTAAAAGTAATGAGAATATTTTGAAAATACTCATTAACTGCCATTAATGAAAGCTCACGAAAATAGGATCTTCATACAAAACATAAAGATCTCAAATGCTTCATGCTTCATATAAGTTCTACATTATATCTACTCTAGTATATCTTATGCTACTTGATGAGTGGTCATTTACCACATATTTTTGTATCAGAATTACTTCATTTACCTGATTAATTGATATGTTTATGTAAGTTATTATTAATAAAATACAATTTATTAGTAAAAATGATTAATTATGGTAATCTAACATTTATGTTTGATTTGTATCAAATTTGTCCGAGTTCTAAGAAAAATGCAGGAAAAAGCATGGATGATTGATAAAGAAATCACAGAACCTTTGGAATGCACCTCGGACGAGAAGAAGAACCATAGCAGTTCGGTAAACAATAGTAATTGATCTTACTAAAGCATATTACTGAAGCATATTACCGAAGCATATTACTAAAGTATATTACTGAAGGTAACTACTGAAGGTAACTACTGAAAGTAATTACTGAAGGTAATTACTGAAGAACAATTATTGGGGGAATGTTACCAACAATTACTATTGACCGTGGATGGCATAATCAAATGGACGACACATTACCATGGACGACAATAGATATCTTCTTGCTTCTCGCATAATATCTGCGAGAATATCTCCAGTTGATAAAGTTTTATAAATATTTGTAATGAGTTTATTTGTAATTGTAAAAGATTGTTAAGACTTCCTGGAATAAAGGAAATAAAGTCTTAACATCTATCTTGCGAGTTAGTTAGAATAGATAGTATCTTGATAGGATTATGTGTAGATGCCACTTGGACCAATAAGAATATTTATAAGTCCAAGTCAAAATAAGAATTATATTAGGTTTTAGATTATCTGTTGATCTATGTACAGTCACCATTCCACAAATCAAGCATGACAAATACGTGGAAAAATAAGTTGTTCATATTGTATTAATTTAGTATAAAAGTACATAGAAGACCTAGAAGAAGGTCTGGGTTGTTCTACGTTGTTCTACTCTATTCTAGATTATTTTACAGTTGCAGTTTATTCTGAGGAAGCATGTACAGTTGAAGCTCCAGCAATAAAACAACATTTTCTTCAAATATGGTATTTTGTATCAACTGTGTAGTTTGTTTAATCTCTGTTTTGTAAATTGTAGACTTATTACCTGCATTCATAAAATATGCATAAATATTAGTATGAAACATAAAACTTAGTTACTGATAAGGTAAACTAGGGGAGAAAGACTTACACTGCCACTTTAGGAGGTAGGGCCCACTCCTAATAGACAGTCCCTGAGCTCTCTCGCCCCTGCATTAGATTAGGATTAGTTAGATTTGCATTCTAATTTATATAAAATAAAATAAATTGCACGAGGATCCTCATATCATAAATTAGTTCCTCACACTTAGATTAAAACATATCATAAATTAGTTGCAAGTAATCAGATGCATCAGTAAATTACATCATTAGTAAAAGTTAGATTGCATTTATTTACTATATCTTGCATAATTCATCCTTGCATAATTTTTATATTTCTTTTTGTACACGTGTACGCATGAATTCTAGAAAGAAAATTGAGCTAGACTTAGTATTAACTTCTACGATATAATCTATATGGGATTGCTACTTTTTAAATCTAACCTTGATTTCCCTCGGATTGATAAAATTAAATGTAAGCTTCTACAACCGATCATTTTGGCATCATTTCAGGGAAAGTAGCATCGTAGTAGTTGGTCAAAAAAGTTGCTTGGCAGTGCAAAGCGAGTGGACTTACTTGTACGCATGAGATCATGTGGACACATGGGCCCTTGGTGTGCATACGAGTCAGAGTAGATATTTACGTAGATGGTACACATGAGACCTCCCTACTATAGATAGGCTGCAAAGAGCCCCACCTTACGACGTTGCTAGGTTCATTTTTCATAAGGATTTCATGTTTTACTACTTTCATAGATTAAATTTCAATTCCTGCAAATTTTAATTTCTGCAAATTTCTTGCTTTGGGTAATTATTATTGTTAAACTAGTTAGGACCTATAAATAAAATTAGGAAGTAGGTGAACGCCAAAAGTAACACCCTATTTTTATTCTATAGGAAGTAGTTACATTGAGTGACACAATTGTAATGAAATCCTCCTATCCAAGAAACAATAAGAAGTTACCTTTTATTTCAGCAATTTTATTTTCACCTAATTATTACTAAAGTTAGTTGTATGGATTCATAGACCATGGATCACACTTAATTTTAGTAGCATTAGGTCATACTTTTTCCCTAATTTTTCTAAAATAGGTTGTATGGATTCATAGACCGTGGATCACATCTTATTTTAGTAAGCATTAGGTCTATTTAAAATTATACATATTTCTTTTTTTTTTCATTTTGTTAAAAGTATATATAAATTCTGAATTTTATATTTAAGTAAACAGTAGGATTGAAAAAAACAAAATCAAAACCCAAAAATAAAAAAAAAAATATTTCAAAAAGAGAAATTAAACAAATGGTTGAAAGTAGTCAGATTGAATTCATAGACCTTAGAAAATTTTTGATACAGCAAGAGGTTAATCTTCTTGTTGATCAAAATTTCATAACAACCAAACCAGAATGGGAAGCACTGTGTGAACGTGTTGACTCTATCAACGAAATATCAGAAGAACTTAAGAAGATAAAAAGGATTAATATAGCAAAAAATTTAAGGGTAAATCATCCTACACCTTATGATAACTTGGGAATAAGTTGTGAAAATTGGCTTTGGGATAGAAGAGCAATAGTAAATCCAACAATTTATCCTTGGAATCAATACCTTGAGGATTCCCTCACTGTTCACAATTTTCTTGCAGAAATAGAAAAGAGAGAATTAGCCCTACAATACAACAAGAGATACTGTAGAATTCCTAGAGTTGTACGTTTTAGAGAATTGTGCCAAGAATTACGTTACGAACTACAGTTTGGAATTCCTAATCCTATCACAACTAAAGCTTATCTTGTTCAGCTAATTCAATTATTGGTAGATTATTTTAACTTTGAAGAGGAACATTTTATGACACCAGACCAACTTGATCCAATCAACGATATACATAAATTATTCAAAGAAGATTAGACATAGTGTTTAAAATAATAATAATAAAAATAATAATAGGTTTAGAACATACATGAACAGACCTAGAGACTCTAAAGGAAGATTTATAAAAACTAATAAAATAGAAAAATCCCCAAGAGACTTTAGAAAACCTGGGATTTTTAAAATAGTAAAAACTGAGGCTACATCATCAACCAATCAAGCTGAAATCCTAGATCAAGATCCCAATACATATTTATTGTCCAATCCAGAATTTGACAACTACATAGATCCCTCTTCTATTTTTACTGAACCTATACCTGAACCAATTCTTGAATTCCTATATTCAGGAATGGCTGATGCACAAAGTGAAATAGGAGAAGAAAACCATGGAAATGAGAGACAAAGGCAAGAGAGACAAAGACAAGATCAGGGGGAAATTAGACAAAGAAAAACATTTCCTTTCCCAATCTTACATACAGAAGATGGAACAAGGGAACCTAAATCAATCTCTATTTCTGTATTGCCTACTTTTCATGGAAAACCCCATGAAGATCCTGATGCTTTTCTTTTTGAATTTGAAGTAGTATGTCAAGCTTATTTTTACACTACCAATGAGCAAAAGTTAATATTATTTCCTTCTACTCTTAAAGATGCCGCTTTGAGATGGTTTATGGGTCTAGGAGAAGGAGTTTGTAATCGTTGGGATGGAGAAAATGGATTAAAACAAATATTCCTTGAAAGATATCAAGATTATTGTAGAGTTAGGGATAAGAAAGCTGAGATTTTTCATATGAATAAAAAAGAAGATGAATCTTTGGAAGATTATCTTGAGAGATTTCAATTTGTAGGATCTAGAATAAATATAGATCTTGAAGAAGAAATCCTAAAAGAACTTTTTCTGAAAGGTTTAAAGGAAGATGTTCTTGAAATCTTAAATCTTATGGCAAAAGGAGATATTCATTCTATATCACTTGAGGAGATTATAAATATTTGTAGAAACTATTCAAGAAACAAACCTTTGAGAGGTAATAAATACATATCTACAGGAGTAGGAGTGACAAGAGCTGAAATTGGAAATATGTTGGAAGGTTTAAAAATTGATTTATTGAGTAATTTTACCTCATATTTGGATTTAATGGATAAAAATACAAAGGATAGTGAAGAAATTTACTGCCATAGATGTAGGAAAAAGCACAATTCAAGAGAATGTCCTCTCAACATAACAAATATCTCCAATATTTCTGCTTGTTGCCAAATTTGTGATAAAGATCATAAAACTAAAAAATGTAAATATATCTCCGTTGTTAAAGCTGCCATAAAAGAACCAGAAGTAGAAGAGGCAGAAGATGTTTATTTTGTTGCTCAAAGATGAAATGGTCCATTTAATGGCCCATCAAATTGGTCAAACCCTAGTTATCCCAACCAACAAAGGCCTAACCAATGGTCCAATACACCAAACTGGACAAATTGGAACTCTTACAACCAAGATTGGAATATACCCCCATGGGCTCAATTTATGGCTAACTCTTATGGAGGACAACCCCCATGGAATCAAGGAACACAAAATCAAAATATGCCTGGTTGGAATAATAGTGGCCAATATAATCAAGGTGGCACTAATTGGTCTCCAAATACAATGCAACAACAAAATTCTCAAAATCAATTTAGGGGACAAAATACTCAAAACCCACCTCAAAATAGACTTCTACCACCTCCAAACAATAATAATAATCCTCCTAAGCAATTACCTCTTCCAGCTCAACCAGTTCCTAACCCTAATAACAATAAAAATGTCCAACAAGTCTATGAAACAAATGAAACATGTTCTATATCTATAGAACCATGTCAACAAATTCAATTAAGATCAGGAAAGGTGTTGGAAGATAATGTCACTCTCACAAAATATGATGATCCTATTGAAAACTTGGTTGAAAATGAAAATGACAACAAGAAGGAAACAAAAAATCAACAGGAAAATATTCCAACCAAACAACAAGAAATCCAAACAAGTAAGGAAATAGAAGTACCATTTCCTCAAAGACTGGCAATACCAAAAGAACCATCCAAGCCAACCTTTAATTTTCTTCAAGAAATAGAAGGTGTTACTATAAAAATTCCTTTATTACAAGCTATCAAGGATATACCCATTTATTCTAAACTTATCAAAAATATATGTTCAAAGAATAAAAAGAAGAATGAATTTCAAACTATTCAAGTCATCGGACAATTATCTGAGATGATGATAGGAGATAGGTTAGTACCCAAATATACAGATCCTGGAATACCTATACTCACTGTGCATATTGGAAATATAACATTACAAAATATTTTGGTTGATTTAGGAGCCGCTATTAATGTTATGACCAAAGAAACAACAGAATCCTTAGGGATACAAAAACTACAATTAACTTCTATTGTGCTTCAACTCGCTGATAGATCTACTATTAAGCCAGAAGGAAAATTAGAAGACATTATGGTCTCAGTAAGTTCATGGGAATACCTGGTAGACTTCATAGTCTTACAACCCAAAAATAAATTAGGGGGACATCCCTTAATTTTAGGATGACCATGGCTTGCAACAGCTGATGCTTACATTAGTTGTAGATCAGGAAACATGACTATTTCTAATGGCAAGGATACAAAAGATCTTAGTTTATTCCCTAAATCACTAATAGAAGAAGAATTTCCAAAACAATTGTGGTATGATTTTCCTCATGAATATGATGATATCCAAACTTTATCAGTTAATGTTCTAATAGAAGAACTTGAACAAGAAGTTGAGGGACCCTTACCATTATTGTTAGAAAATCAACAAGAAGAACAAGGTCAAAACAATAGTTATTTATCTGAATCTTCTATTTATGAAGCAAGCACAAGTCAATCTCAAATGGAATCATATGGCTATGATTTGAATATTTTTGAACATGAAGTAAATGGAATAGATGCAAATACAAAAAAATGTAAACAAATAAATATTATACCTGGAAGAACTCTTAACATCAATAATGAACTCCTGAGCATACAAGAGTCGCAATTGGTAGATATGCTTAAAAAGCATCAATCAACATTTGCATGGAACTACGAAGACATGAAGGGTATCCACCCGAATGTATGTACTCATCGAATATTTATTCAAGAAGGTTGTAATCCTGTAAGACAACCCCAAAGACGATTAAATCCAGCTATGAAAGAAATAGTTAAAGAAGAAATCATTAAACTCTTAAATGCAGGATTTATATACCCAATTTCAGACAGCCAATGGGTATCACCTTTGGTGATAGTCCCTAAAAAGAATGGTAAATGGAGAATTTGTGTTGATTATAGAGAATTGAACAAAGTAACCAAGAAATATTATTTTCCCTTACCATTTATTGATCAAGTCCTAGATACCTTGGCTGGAAAGAAATATTTTTGTTTTCTAGATGGTTTTAGTGGGTATAATCAAATCTCCATAGCTGAGGAAGATCAAGAAAAAACAACTTTCACATGTCCTGTAGGAACTTATGCTTATAATGTTCTACCTTTTGGATTATGTAATGCACCTGCAACTTTTCAAAGAGTTGTGTTAGCTATCTTTGCTGATTTAACAAATGAATGCGTAGAAGTTTATATGGATGACTTTACAATATATGGTACTACTTTTGAAGAAACTTTATTAGGATTGCAAAAAGTTTTAATAAGATGTCAAGAGCAAAATATCTCTCTAAGTCATGAAAAGTGTTTTATGATGATGAGAGGTGGCATTGTTCTAGGACATTATATATCACAATATGGTGTTAAAGTAGACCCTGCAAAAATTCAAGTTATTCAAACTCTTCAACCTCCAAAGACACAAACCGAGGTGAGAAGTTTCTTAGGACACGCAGGATATTATCGTAGATTTATTAAATATTTCAGTAAAGTTGCTACTCCTATGCTTAAGCTCTTAACTAAAGACAGTGAATTTAATTGGACAAATGCATGTCAAAAAGCCTTTGATGAAATAAAAGAAATATTGACTACTGCTCCAATTTTAAGAGGACCAAATTGGGAATTACCATTCCACATACATTGTGATGCTTCAGGTTATGCAATAGGAGCAGTATTGCAACAAATAGAAAATAAAATACCTTATGCTATCTATTATGTAAGCAAAAATTTGCATGGAGCTGAACTTAATTACACTGTTACAGAAAAATAATTTTTAGTTGTAGTTCATGCTCTCAATAAATTTAAACATTACATAACAGGGTATGAAGTATTTGTTCACACTGATCATTCTGCTATTAGATACTTAATGAATAAAGCAACAGTAGGTAGTAGAGTGATTAGATGGCTTCTTTTATTACAAGAATTCAATGTCACAATTATAGATAAAGCAGGAAAGGATAATGTTATTGTTGATCATTTATCTCGCATGCAAATCTTTGATGATAATGAGTTAATACCTGATAATTTTCTAGATGAACATTTATTTGCTCTTTCTATTTTTACCCCTTGGTATGCTGATATTGTAAATTATTTAGTAACAGGAAGAACACCTCAACATTTTACACCTCATGAGCGTAGGAAATTAATACATCAAAGTATTCCTTTTACGTGGATTCATGGAAATTTATTTAAAAGATGTCCAGATCAAATAATTAGAAGATGTGTACAGGAAAATGATGTATATGATATTATTAGGGCAGCACATGAAGAACCTTGTGGAGGTCATTATGCCACCCAAAGAATAGTTAACAAAATACTTAGAACTGGGTACTTTTGGCCTACTATGAATAAGGATGCTCATCGATTTATTGATAGATGTGATGCTTGTCAAAGAGCTAGCAAACCTACACCCTCTATGGAAATGCCTTTGGTTCCACAAATAGCTCTTGAACCATTTGAAAAATGGGGAATTGATTTTTTTGGACCTATAGACCCTCCAAGTGATGGTAATAAACACATACTTGTATGTACAGATTATGTTACCAAGTGGGCTGAAGTTAAAGCTCTCCCACGAGCTCAAGCTGAACTAGTAGCTGATTTTCTTTATGAAAACATAATGCAACGCTTTGGAGCACCAAGAGAATTAGTTTCAGATCATGGACCTCAATTTACCTCCAATGTGATTGATTATTTTGTTAACATCTATCAAATAAAACACAAGAAAACCTCACCATATCACCCTCAAGCTAATGGACAAGTAGAAGTTACAAATAGAGAACTTGAAAAGATTATTACAAAAACCGTAACTATTAATAGGGGTGATTGGAATGAGAGATTAAAAGAAGTTGTATGGGCATATAATACAACTTGGAAAACTACCACAGGTTTATCACCATATGAAATGGTTTATGGAAAACAAGCCATCATGCCCATTGAATTTGAAATAGAAACATTACGCACATCAGTACAACTCGACATGAATTTGGATAATGCACAAAAAGAAAGGTTGGAAAAGTTAAATATTTTGGATGAAAGAAGATTAGAAGCCTTGCATAGAACAGAAATAACTCAACAACAACGTAAGAAATGGCATGATAAACACATTGTACCACGTACATTTCAATCAGGAGATTGGGCCTTGTTATTTGATTCTCGATACCAAGATTTTCAAGGTAAATTAAGAACAAGATGGCTAGGACCCTATGAAATTGAGGAAATATTTGGAAACGGTACAGTTAAGCTTAAGCCTATAGATGATTCAACAAGAAAATTACTAGTAAATGGCCATAGGCTTAAACTTTATAAGAAGCCATTATCTAAGGAAGAATTCCTACATCAATTTAAAAAACATACTGATTTGCAATATATTTCTGAACTACAATCAACTACTATTCAATAAATTCTCTTTTTGAAAAAAAAAATATACATATTTATACATATACATATACATATACATATATACATATACATATATACATAATAATGTAATTATTATATCAAAATAAAAATGATTATGCTTCCTTTATTTCATCATGAAGTATCTACATTTCTTTTTATTTTTCAGTCTTCAAAGTTTTTCAAGAAAATTCTTTATTTCAAACTTTGTAGAGAAATGATGACCACATGATATATAGTACCTTGTTGCTAGATGAAATCTAGGTATTTTTCAAATATTCAAATTATATCTGGTATATTGAACAAAATTCTCATTGAAAATAGAACAAATATTTTGAAATGTTATGAGTAACTTCTAGATGATTAAGTTTTCTCTTTTAACCACACACACATACACATTTAAAAGACATTGTGACGTTTTGGAAAATTAACTCATGTATTATATTTGCCATAAGTGAAAAGTTTCCCTTGCTCATCTATTTATACGCATGGTCTAGATTACTAATGAATTGGCAAAAGGACAAGCTCGCCCTATCCCAAAAAGAAAAAAAGAGAAAAATTCCCTTGCTCCTCATCTAATCGAGCAAGTATCCCCTAAATTCTTGTTTCTCTACAAAATAAACAAGAATCCTACAAAGAAAAACATATACTCTTGCTTCTCCTCAAAATAAGCAAGAAGCTCAAAAAACACTACAAAATCCCTTGCTAAGCAAGTATCCCAAATAAAGCATAAAAAAAGGGGGCAAAAAGAGCTTGAATCCCTGGAATTCTTAGTATTTCAAATACCATGGGATATTCTTTATTAAGGTATCCTTACGTATTAGCAATAAGTCTGGACAAGACCTCTAGATGCTTATAAGATCAGCTAGCTTTTGGCATGTATAATCCTTGTTGTTTTTTAACCTTACTCATAATGGGGAATGAATCTTCACTGCACACACAAGTTGGTTTTGGAGGAAAACTTGAACATACTAGGATAACTTTAACACTAAACTGATTTGTGTAAGTATTCTCCATAAGCATCTTATGTAAGTAGTTTTTGTAAGTATTTTTCGTAAAATACCATTATCAGTAATATTATTCCGTAATTTTTTTTTTCTTTTTTGTAATTATCAATTGTAAAAACCTAATATATATAAATATAATAATTAAAATATAGTAAATAATCATGTACGAATTAATATTCTAAAAAAATACATTATATAATAAATAATATTATATTAAACTTAATATATTAATATACATTATTAAAATATCCAATATAATTATATAATTCGTATAATAAAAATATATTAATATTATATTATAGGATCTACATTATAACATACAATATAACTATATCTAATATAAAACTATATAATATAATATCTTTTTTCGAAAAATATAATATATAATAAGTTATATAACACATATATCATATACATATATATATATATATATATATATATATATATATATATATATATATATATATATATATATATATATATATAATATAGTATATAAATATATATAATATTATTATAATATAGTATATAGGACATGTTACATTATAGATATTATTATATTATAATATAAATTATCATATAATATATATTATAACTAAAAATTATTAAAAAAAAGTGTGGGAGGTGAGCTCATTGATACAAAGGTAAATTTGCATTAACAATTAACATTAGGTTACAAAGTTTAAATAAACATTATAATAACCATGCTAGAGAAAAGGGGGGGATAGGAGAAATTAAGGGAGAAGAAAATAAAATCAAATTCTCTTGCCGCCCAAAGATGTTGTCGTCCAACTGTCGTCCAGGTAAGGTAAAAGGTAAGTAATCTTACCCAAGGTAAAATACATTTTTTAACCTTTTACCAATGGTAATTTTCCAACATTCTCCCCCTTAAAGTTGAGAGGACTGACTATACAGTCTCTCAGCTTTATAAATTGAGCTTTAGCCATGCCTTTGGTGAAGATGTCTGCTAGATTATCCAAAGTGCTGCAGTATTGAAGCTCAACTATCTGTTGTTCCACCATATCTCTTATGAAGTGATACTTCATATCAAAATGTTTTGACCTTTTGTGGTGGATCGGATTATATGCCAACTGTATGGCACTAATATTATCACAATTCAGTTTGGTTGGACCAATTTGTTTTTCGCCAATCTCTTCAAGGATTTTCCTCAACCAGAGGATTTGAGTACTAGCATGGGTAATGGCTATATACTCACTTCCGTAGATGATAATGCTACAACAAATTGCTTCTTGGAACTCCAAGTTATTAGTCCTGAACCTAGACTAAAACAGTTCCTTGATGTAGATTTTTTGTCATCTATATTATCGCCCCAATCGCTGTCACTATAACCAACTAACTTCACAGAGTTAGACTTGTGGTAATGGATTCCAAAATCCAATGTACCTTTTACATATCGTAAAATTCGTTTGGTTGCTTGAAGATGCAGCTCGGATGGGCATGCCATAAACCTTGATACTAGAGAAACAACATACTGTATATCTGGCCTAGTGTTGGTGAGAAACATTAAACTCCCAACCATGCTTCTGAAATTGGTCATGTCAACTTTTGGTGCTCCATCATCTTTGCTTAGCTGGATTCCATGTCCTGTTGGTGTTGCAACTGATTTGCACTGCTGCATAGCAAATTTTTGAATCATGTCACGAGCATATTTCTGTTGACATATGAAGATCCCATTCTTTGATTGATGTACTTCCATTCCTAGGAAGTATCTCATTAATCCGAGATCCTTCATCTCAAATTGATTCATCATGGAGTTTTTGAACTCCATATTCATTTTATTATTACTACCCATAAATATTAGATCATCCACATATAAACAAACTATGAGGATATCTACTCCATTCTTCAGGTAGTATAGAGTTGGTTCACTCTTGCTTTTTGTGAAACCATACTTGCTGAAATAGCCGTCAATTCGTGAGTACCACGCTCGTGGTGCTTGCTTGAGGCCATAAAGTGCTTTTTTCAATTTATAAACAAGGTTCTCTTTTCCTTGTTCTTGGAAACCTTGAGGTTGTTGAACATACACCTCTTCTGTCAGGTATCCATTTAAAAATGCACTTTTCACATCCATGTGTTGAATGTTCCATCCTTTATGGGCTGCCAAGGAAAGAACAGCTTCGATTGTTTCTTGTCGAGCAATCGGGAGCAAAGGTTTCCTCATAATCTATTCCATATTTTTGAGTAAAACCCTTAGCTACTAATCTTGCCTTGTGCCTTTCAATGCTTCCATCAAGCATTGAATTTGGTCTTATAGACCCATTTACATCCAACACATTTTTTTCCCTTGGGAAGCTTCACAAGCTCCCAAGTATCATTCTTTTTAATTGAGGATATTTCCTCTTCCATGGCATCTTGCCATATACTTTCAGGACATGCTTTTTCATAGCTAGATGGTTCTAGCTGTGCAGCAGCCAACAAAGCATAATTGACTACATCACCCCTTGGTTCATGAGACTCATCATCTCCTGACATTTGAAGATTTTCAAGTCTTGACAAAATGTCGTCCATCTCACTAGCTTGACTCCTAGTGTATCTTTGTTGGAAATTCCTATCCAACATTTGAGAAGATGGATGACTTTGTAGTATGCGCTTTCCTTTATTTGTCTCTTTCCTTTGAGAAACTGGATCAATATCCATCGGACTTGGAGCGCTTACAGATCTATGAAATCATTTTGGAGAGTTTGGGGGTGCCAACAAAGAAGTCCCTCTTGGACTTGGTGTACCACTTGATGTACTTGATGAAGATTCCTGATGTGGACTTTGTGGAGGGGAACTTTTTCCACTACTTTTCTTGGGTTGTACAAATGTGGAACTTTCCGAATTAGAGTCTATATCAACAAATTTTTTATGACCCCATTCTCCCCCTTCATCAAAAATTACATCCCCTGGAGATAATTATTTTATGTGTCTTGGGATTGTACAATCTATACCCTTTGGTCGATTCACAATACCCTACAAAAATACAAGCTTGACTCTTGGGATCAAGCTTCTTTCTCTTCTCCTCAAGAATGTGTGCATAAGCTAAAGAACCAAATACTCAAAAATGTTTGACATTTGGTTTCTTACCGTACCATCCTTCATAAGGAGTGATACCATCTAAACTAGAAGTCGGACTTCTATTTAGAATATATGCACTAGTTCTCACTGCATCCGCCCAATAGCTGTATGTGAGATGCTTTGTCTGAAGCATTGTTCATGCCATTTCAACAAGGGTGCGGTTCTTTCTCTCGGCCACACCGTTCTGTTGTGGGGTATAGGCAGTGGTGAACTACCTTTTTATCCCATTTTGCTTACAATAATGTAAAAATTCATTTGAGGAGTACTCTCCTCCTCTATCAGTGCGAAGACATTTGACATAGTAGTCACTTTGCTTTTCTACATTATTTCTGAAGTCTATGAAGCAATCAAATGCTTCATCTTTGTGTTTCAGAAAATAGATCCAACACATTCTAGAATAATCATCTATGAATGTTAGAAAATAAGAATTGTTTCCAAGGCTTTTTGTTTGCATTGGACCACAGATGTCCGAATGTACTAGCTGAAGAGGATAGCTTGCTCTCCACGCTTGGCCTCTTGGAAACTTCGTTCTGGAGTGCTTTCCCAAAGCACATGCTTCGCATACCTTCTTATGTTCTTGAATTTTTGGTAGTCCTGTCACCATAGCTTGTGATGTTAACATTTTCAAGCTAGCGGAATTGAGGTGACCATATCTCAAGTGCCACAATTCACTTGGATTTGTAATAGCAATGTTTGCAAGTTGAGCTCCCCCTGGCTCACCAAATTTTAGAGGGAATAACCTATTCTTTGTCATAGGTACTTCTGTGATGACTCGGTTACAATTGTTTTTATCAAGGATTGTACATTTTCTGTCATCAAAAACTAATTTGTAATGCTTCTCCATCATTTGGCCAACACTTAACAAATTGTGTTGTAGCTGTGGAGTATAGTATATGTCATTCACTTTTTTAAGGCCTTCTTTTGTTGGAACTTCCATAGCTCCAATGCCTTCAACTTGCAAAGATTTATTATCCCCTAACTTAACATGGGATTTGTAATTTGAATCTAATGTAGCAAAGAGATTTTCTTTGCCACTCATGTGGTTGGAGCAACCAAGTATCCAAAATCCATGTATCTTTAAGATTTTGATCTGACTGTCCATAAGAGAGAAAAAGATTTGATGGACCTTCTTCTTCTCCGTAGAATGAGCCATATTGACTGCTTTGATCCTTTGAAGACTTTGACCAGCAGTCACGAGCGAAGTGTCCTTGTTTCCCACAATTGAAACAAGTTGTTTTAGTCTTGTTACTTCCTCGTCCTTGATTTCCACGGCCTGCATTGCCGCTTTGGTTCTGATTGGCTCCTCTGTTTTGATTTCCACCTCTGTTTTGATTGCCTCCTCTCGTAGGAGTTGCTTTGGCCTTTGCCTCTTTGTTGTTGTCCTCTGCCTCGGCCTCTTCCTTGTCCTCGTCTTGCAGCTTCATTCGAAGTGAAGGCTTTGTCATCACCTCCATAGCTTGTTGAAGGTGCTCCTTGAAGTCTCTCTTCATGTGATGTTAATGATCCAATCAAACTATCAAATGTAAGAGTAGAAAGGTCTTTGGATTCTTCAATTATGATGGCAATGTGATTCCACTTAGGAAGAAGTGTTCTCAACACTTTCTTCACAATTGTTTCAATTTTTGTGTCATCACCTAAAGTTTGCATCATATCAACTACCGCTTTGACTCGTACATACGTAGTCACCGACTCTTTCATTTTCCTTCATTCTGAGATTTTCAAAATCTCTTTTTAAGGTCTGAAGCCTGACTTGCTTCACTTTATCACTTCCTTGGAATCCTTCTTTCAAGGCATTCCATGCATCTGTGGCAGTTAAGTAAGATGCAATTCTAGGAAAGATACTTGGATCTAATGCCGCTTGAAGATGGTATAAGGCAAAAGAATTATTTTTCTGTGCATCTTTGAAGATCTTCTTGTCGGTTGCACTCAAAGTAGTCCAATCTGTTGGAGCAGTGTAACCGTCTTCAATACTATCCCATAGTCCTTTTCCTATGAGTAATGTCCTCATTTTGATGGACCAGTACTCATAATTATCCCCACTGAATTCGGGGATTGGTAGATTGTTACTTGATCCCATTATTATCTAATAAAACAAGAAACCTCTCTTATATAGTCTTATTTCAAAAAGACTTTACAAACTATCAAGCCTTGCTTGATTTACAATCATAAACAACTCACTCTTGTTGTTGTGATTCAGCAATTACAAAATTGTCAGCGACTTGTTCATCGTCGTCACTGATCAATATAATTTCAGGAGGAGTTTGTAGGATTTCAACTGAATTACTATAATGAGTATATTCAGATCCTTGTGAAGCAATCGCCACTGTGTCGGATTGTTCAAATCTGCTCCCAAAGGAGTTATCTTCTGAATCTGCTTCGTATCCTAGATCAGGATTTCTCTGTTGTGCAATAACCGCGTTTTGCAACTGTGAAAAGACTGTATTTATTCCTAGTGTTCTCACGTGCTCATCAAAGCTTTCAGCGTTTGTTCTCAGTAACAAACTGCAAAGGGCTTGGTAACATCCTTCCGATCTTATCATTTAAGAAAATTTCCCAGAAATTTTCTTTTACAAAGATTTCCTCTTAGGAAATTTTTCTAAATTTTTTACCTCTTAAAGCGTAAAAATTTTACAACTATTTCCTCTTAGGAAATGTCAATCATCAACTTTAAATGATAAATAAAAACCTTTCAATTTTTTTTTTTTAAATTTTACAGCTATTTCCTCTTAGGAAATGTCAATCAAAAAAAATTTTTAAAGTTTTAAAGTTTCCTTATAGTTTTTTTTTAAATTTTTTTAAAAACTATTGACCCCGCCGAGGTTCGATCGTGCGACCTCGCGGGCGTCAAGGCAAAGGGTAGCCGCTGTGCTACCGGGCAGATCCGGGAGCTAAAGCAGGCTCCCTGCCCTTGTTGCTTTCGCAAGATCGCGCGAAGCAAAATAAAAATGACCCCGTCGAGGTTCGATCGTTCGACCTCGCGGGAGTCAAGGCAAAGGGTAGCCGCTGTGCTACCGGGCAGATCCGGGAGCAAAAGCAGGCTCCCTAGCCTTATTGCTTACGCGTCGAACGCGAAGCTATTATTGGCTTCGCGCTTCGGCGTGAAGCAAAGTTTTTCTTTGGGACTTTAGTCCCACATCGCCTATGCGACGATGTTTCTGCTCTTTAAAAAGAGCAAAGCACACTAAGTGCTTTGATTGCCTATGGGCAGTCGTAGGCTGTGAACAACCTTTTGCCTCGGGCCACGCGTAGGTCGCCACGTCAATGAACCTCGGGCTACATGCCACCTCGGGCCACGTGTAGGTCACCACGTCAACGAACCTCGAGCCACGTGCAAGTCACCACGTCAACGAACACTCCACACACGCCTCGAGAATCATGTCGATCTACTCCTATGGGCCGCCTCGTCCAGCTCCACCAACGCCTCGAGAATCATGTCGATCTGCTCCTATGAGCCACCTCGAGATCCATGCCGCCTCGGCTCCTGCGGGCTGCCTCGAGATCCGTGTCGTCGCCTCGAACTACGGGCCCCATCGCCTCGAGATTCGGGCCGGTCTCGGCTCTCGGCTCTGATACCAAATGTGGGAGGTGAGCTCTTTGATACAAAGGTAAATTTGCATTAACAATTAACATTAGGTTACAAAGTTTAAATAAACATTATAATAACCATGCTAGAGAAAAGGGGGGATAGGAGAAATTAAGGGAGAAGAAAATAAAATCAAATTCTCTTGCCGCCCAAAGATGCTGTCGTCCAACTGTCGTCCAGGTAAGGTAAAAGGTAAGTAATCTTACCCAAGGTAAAATACATTTTTTAACCTTTTACCAATGGTAATTTTCCAACAGAAAGGTGGCATAAATTACATGAGCCACGTGTCAAATTCTAATACCCGACCGCGTATACACATGTAGAGCAATACGAACCGTTGATCCTACAACTTAATCAATGGACTATATTTATCATTGCATTTTACTTCAACCAATAGATTATAAGGACGCGGATAAACTCTCTCCACCGTTGATTGTATAGAGATAGACGGTCACAAATTAATCCGAACAAACACAAAGGCATATGCGATTATAATTTTATCATCGTCGATTGTAGGGTTAGGCGGGTTGACAAACAACCTACGCCGTCGATTAAATCTGGCTTAAACTCAATTTCGCATCATCGATTAAAACTGACCTAACTTCGATTTACCTTAGGGTAAATCCTCAGTCGATGATTAAAAGCTCGATGAAACCTCCATCGTCGATCGTAGCCTAGGGTAAAGGGTGATAAAAACTTAGGGTAAAAGGTGGCCAGAGTTTTTGCCACGGAGCATTCACTTCCATTTTCGACGTTGCATGTGGCCATGCAAGTGGAAGTCACTGGAATTTTTACCAGACTCTCCCAAAATCCTCAAGATTTCTTGCAATTCGATTGATGTATTCTAGTTTTACACCTTGCAATTCTCTATATTCGGATAAAATATGGAGGCTGGTAACAAAAAGGTGATTAAAAGCTAATTACGTAAGGTGGCCAAACCCCTTTTCCTCTGCGATTGTGACAGGCGACAGGTAAAATCACTTTCTTTTTCTTTATTACTTTTTTGTCTTCTTTATTATTAAAAAATGATTTCCTGTTCATAATTAGGATTCTCTGAGGATTAGGCATAGTAATTTGTTTTTTTTTCTTCCAAGCAAATTCGGAATCTGTCATTAGGGTTTCTACGAAAATCTTAATTAAAAAATAATATTTAGGGCATAGTTTCTATTTTAGCCCTAAAATTGTTCAAAATTTTTGAAGTATTTAAAAAGCCCTAAAATTGTTTTCCTGAAACTTCTTGAAAACCCTGAAATTATTTGGGGGAAAATGGAAATTTTGTACTTTTTACTTGAAAATCTGTTCTTTTGACAAAATTTTCTTTATTTTTGGGCAAATTTCGATTTTAATTTGGGAAATTGATGAAAAATGCATAAATTTAGGACAAATTCACAGACAATTTGCTTGAAATTCTTTATTCTATACTAAATTAGCAAATTTCTTTTAGAAAAATGTGAAATTCTTAATTTAGATTTTTTTTAGGTAAAAATTTAGGTAAATTCCTTAAATTAATTAGGGATTATTTTGACAAATCCATTATTCTCTAGTATAATTAAGCCTTGTTTATAAAAATAAAATATCTAGGGTTCGTTTTGAATAAATATATATATATATATATATATATATATATATATATATATATATATATATATATATATATATATTTATTTATTTATTTATTTTGGTTTAGTTAATTTGTAAGAATTATAGATTATGTATTGTATACCTTTCTCATACATTCTGTATATTTTATGTAATTCTACGTAATTTTGTATATTTTACGTTTTTACTCTCTGTACATCTTACGTTTCCTTACATACTTTGTATTTTTTCTTATAATTTGTACTTTGTATATCATACTTTGTACATTCTTGGTATTGGTATAAAAATAAAAAAATGGGAAGAAAAACCTCATAAAAATATATATACAAAATAATAATAATAAAAAAAGGGTTATATATATAAAAATACGGATTCCTGTTGGCCTCTAAAACAAATTTTGTGTCTTCAAATATTGTAGGATTTTGGGTGATTAAAAATTTTCTCAACTCCAGTGACCACAATGCCTAAACCTATGTTCCAAAAGCGTAGTGAGCCATCCTCTGTTGACACACAAAGTTCGAGTGACTCTGTGATTGAATTATTTGAAAATGCTCGCTGGTGGGAGGCACTTACTAAATTTAAAGGTCATGATGAAGGGGTAGCAAGATAGTTTATTTTAAATTGTAACCCTGATACAATGATCACCCATGTTGGAGGTTTGCAATTAACGTTAAACCCAAGTCTGATTTCTGAAATTCTAAACTTACCTGAGGTTGGTGCACTCTTTTATAAGAACTCAAAAAGCGTCACTCAGTTGGTAAAAAATTTGATGAAAAATGCACAATTTTAAGGGATAAAGAAGGGTCAATTAAGGGGATTGCAACCTCTACGCTCCCTCTTCTTTGGCAGGAGGCAGTTGTCCTCATTATCAAATTTTTCACTGTCGAAGGACGAATGTCCATTCTGTTAGCCTATCATATTCGAATGTTGCTTAATTTGAAATATCCTGACAAAGATGACTGTGTTATTAATCTTCCCTATTTCCTGTTTCAGTCGTTGAAATCAACAGTTCTAAGGGTTAAACCAAAAGCTCCTAAGGAAAAACCTAAGCTACACTTGATTTCTCACCATGGTCTGATTAAGTTAATTATCTTGAAAAAGGCTCATGAAGTAAAAGTATCTTGGAGCCGAATTGTGGAAGAATCCAATGTACCTGAATATTCAGAGTCTTCTGAATCCGAAGATGATCAATCTCCAGAAGAAGATGACTCTGACAGCCATGATGAAGAACCTGAAAGCCCAAAGAAAAAATGTAAAGATATGAGATTTAAAATTCAACCTAGAAAGCAAACAAAAATTATAGAAGATTCTGAAGATAAACAAGAGCCAGAATTACCTGTAAATGAAACTGTTGTAGAAACCCTGTCATATCTCAAAGCACAAAATACAGTTCTTCAAATGAAAATTGACAGGTTAAGAGAAGATTTTACAGAACAGTATAAAATTGTACAACGCGCTCTTTCTATTCAATTTGAATTAATTAAACAGCTTTCTGTGGATAAGACTGTGAGACCTGCAGACTCTGTCAACCGACCGCCACCTGTTGAAACTTCCCCACCTAAAAGTTCTACCTCTAGGAAAAAGCCTAAGAAATCGATCAATTTTAGTAAACAGATATCTACTAATAAATTAATTGACTTTTCAAAGGTTCTTGAAGAGGATAGTTCCCAGCAAATTCATAATTTTTCTCAACAACATCAATCTATAAAACCGAATGTGCCAACTAATAAAGGGAATGCATTAAAAGGCCTTGCCTTGAATGTAGGGATGCCTTTGGAAGATGATCTGATGGTACATAATGAAGAACTCCATTCTTCACAAGCAAAGGATGCAGAGCAAAAGGGAAGTGATCAGGAGGTCGAACATATTAAGACGATTATGGTGGAGACACCAGTTACAACCACTATAGTAGCTATAGACCAGAGAGCTAAGGGACAGGTACAACAGGTTAAAAAGGAACAAAAACTACCGGGAACAAGACCCCGATCTTCTAGAATTTCTTCTAGACTCTTATCGCAACAGGCTCAAAAATAGTAAAATAGTGACAAAAGACTTTTATTAAAAATCAGACTTATATTTTTTTATATCTTTCATTTTTGTATGATATTGAAGACAGTTTATTTGTATATTTGTATATAAGTGGATGGATAGTTAGTACTTGCAAAAGACAAAAATATTTTCTTTGCTATATATTTACTAATAGAAAACGTATTTTATTTTGTATATGATTTGTAAGGATGTTATTTTGTTTCTTATTTTTGTCCTTTGAAGTATGTTTTTTAGAAAATAAAAAAAAACAAGTCTATATATTTATGCAGAGTGTTATGATTTTAATATATATTCTTCTGGAGATTATTATGGTTCTGATTAGATTACTGTATTTCGATTACTATACAGAAAATAGATTATGGATCTGATTTTTTATTTGATTAGAAAATAAATATTCAGATTATTATACATCTATTTTTGTGTGTGAACTGTCTTGAAATTCTGACACAAAAATATGCATGTTTTTTTTATTATAATGTTACTTTTTTGAATAAGCAATGCATGTATAAAATTGTTATTTCCCTTGTATTTACATTTTTCTGTATGCATGAGGACATGCATAAACTTCAGTTTGGGGGAATGATGAGTGGTTATTTATTACATATTTTTGTATCAGAATCACTTCATTTACCTGATTAATTGATATGTTTATGAAAGTTATTATTAATAAAATGTGATTTACTAGCAAAAATGATCAATTATGGTAATCTAACATTTATGTGTGATTTATATCAAATTTTCCCGAGTTCTGAGTGAAATGCAGGGAAAAGCATGGATGATTGATAAAGAAATCACAGAACCTTTGGAATGCACCTCGAACGAGAAGAAGAACCATAGTAGTTCGGTAAAACAGCAGTAATTGATATTACTGAAACATATTACCGAAGCATATTACTAAAGTATATTACTGACAGTAGTTACTGAAGGTAACTACTGAAGGTAACTACTAAAGGTAATTACTAAAGGTAAAACTTGAAGATCATTTCTGAAGGGTTACCACCAACAACTACTATTGACCATGGATAGCATAATCAAATGGACGACACATTACCATGGATGACAATAGATATCTTCTTGCTTCTCCATAATGGCTACGAGAATATCTCCAGTTGATAAAGTTTTATAAAATATTTGTAATGATTTGATTTGCAAATTGTAAGACTGTTAAGACTTCCTGAAATAAAGGAAATAAAAGTCTTAGACAACCATCTTGCGAGTTAGTTAGACAGATAGTATCTTGATAAGATTTTATGTAGATGCCACTTGGACCAATAGGAATAATTATAAGTCCAAGTCAAAATAAATATTATTAGGTTTTAGATTATCTTTTGATCTACGTACAGTCACCATTCCACAAATCAAGCATGACAAATACGTGGAAAAATAAGTTGTTCATATTGTATTAATTTAGTATAAAAGTACATAGAAGACCTAGAAGAAGGTCTGGGTTGTTCTGCGTTGTTCTACTCTGTTCTGGATTATTTTATAGTTGTAGTTTATTCTGAGAAGCATGTACAGTTGAAACTCCAACAATAAAACAACATTTTCTTCAAATATGGTATTCTGTATCAATTTTGTAGCTTGTTTAATTTTTGTTTTGTAAATTGTAGAATTGTAACCTGCATTCACAGCATATGTACAAATATTAGTATGAATTATAAAACTTAGTTACTGATAAGGTAAACTAGGGGAGAAAGACTTACACTGCCACTTAGGAGGCAGGGCCCACTCCTAATAGACAGTCCCTGAGTTCTCTCACCCTTGCATTAGATTAGGATTAGTTAGAATTGCATTCTAAATATATAAAATAAACATATTGCACGAGGATCCTCATATCATAAATTAGTTTCTCACACTTAGATTAAAATATTTCATAAATTAGTTTATAAAGTAATTGGTTGCATCAGTAAAATTACATCATTAGTAAAAGATAAATTGCATTTATTTATTAGATCTTGCATAATTCATCCTTGCATAATTTTTATATTTCTTTTTGTACACGTGTACGCATGAATTCTGGACTGGAAATTGAGCTAGACTTAGTATTAACTTCTGCGATATAATCTATACGGGATTGCTACTTTTTAAATCTAACCTTGATTTCCCTCGGATTGATAAAATTAAATGTAAGCTTCTACAACCGATCACTACTCTCTCCTTTCTATCACTCTATCAAAGGCCTATATATAAAGAGATATGTCTCTTGGCCTTTCACCTACCTACGACTCTTCATCTTCCTATTCTATGACTCATGTACATGTGGACTACGTACACATTTATATTATCAAGTACTTTGCATATTCTAACACTTGTGTATTTATTACATTGCATAAAGTAAATACTCAAATCCTAATCTAAGACAAACTTCCTAATCTAAATATGTACCCAAGGTGGTACATTGGCATGTACCAAATAATGTAATATATTCCAACAAAGTGGTGCTCTCATCGTGAGAGATCTTGTGGAGTTTTCCTTCCTTAAGGAGTATTATTGGTTTACCCTATCTTAAGGGTATTATCTATATTTGTCTCACCGTGTCAATTATTATTATGGATAATTATTTGTGGGTGAGTGATTTAATATTTCTACATATTGGTGAATGATTTATATTAACGAGAATAAAGTTTCATAATAGACTAAAAAAGTTTAGAATAATGTTGTCATTAATATAAATTCTTAACTTGTCAAAATTTTCAAAGTTAAATGGTAGAAATTGAACAGTCAAAAAATTGTACTATCAATTCCCATAACTTATGTGGGTGTAAATAGGGAAAATGCATATTCAAATACTAGGTGTATATGATCTATTTATTTTCTTGTTTAATGGTTCATCAAAAAGGAAGTATATACCTTGAAGTTTAAAAGTTTAGATTGCCCCTTAGGATTCCTTGCCCTTTGTCCAAGCCATCTCTTAAGATAAAATTTATATATAATTTATAGTTACTTTGATTGTGTTTAGAACATAACTTAGTTTCCATATAATATTCTTGAGCACAATTTCATATTGGTTATATGTTTTATAACAATCACCTTGAAAATTAAGTAAGTTTGGAAGCTTGAAATCTTGAAATTTGGCTAAGTGCTAAATGAATTATGTGTCAATATACCAGTATGAATCCAACAAAATTTGAACCATGCTTAAACAACCTAGGAGTATATATTTATGATATTAATTAAAGTAAATATTATCATATATGTATACTCATTTACTTAACTTTTATTATAAATTTATATTGAATTAGAGCCACTCATTATCACTTGTTATAGCTAGAGTCCCTATTTTTGAAAAAAGCACTACTCTATTGGAACAAGAGCAAGGCTCTATAACACCTCCAATCTATAAAAGGCACTCTCCCAAATCAATCTCATATTCAAGTTAACTTAGAAATTAAGTTTTTTTGGTCATGTTCAACCTTCCTTGTAATTATTGATATCTAATTTATCTTGGTCAATGATGCTCTTGATAAGCTAAACTCAAATAGTCAAATTAGTTTATATACTAAGTCAAACAAGTCATTCTAATAATAGAACAACCAAATTTTTAATTAAGTAGGAGCAACACACAGTTGTCTTCTTCCCCTAAAGATGCACTTGCCACTTATATGCTAGGTTAGCCCTTCAAATCCTTGCCTCATATCCCTTCTTATGAGTCTTATTAGAAATTGGCAATCCACCATAACACAAAGAAAAAATCTTTATTCATTGCCCCTTGGATTTATGAGTCCTTACCTCAAGGTCAAGGTAGGGTTCTTATCAACCAAGAAAGGTGCATTTATCCAAGCCTCCTTACAATATCCTCCCAAAGGATCAATCAAAGACAATCAAGGACATCTAGGCATCCAAATAAAATGAAATTTTCTCAAGGCAAGCAATTTCACCAAATGAAGTCCAACTTCTCTCTCTTTCTCTCTCTCTCTCTCTCTCTCTCTCTCTCTCTCTCTCTCTCTCTCACACACACACATTTATGTTAAATTACTATTGGATTTTGCTTTATTGTTTTTAAGAGTTTTGCTATAATTATTACCCTTCATATCTACCTATACACACAAAAATTCGAAGGATGTTAATTTATTTTACTATGACCTACCTTTCCCATATTTCTATCTAGCCTTTCGAGTTTTAGTTGATTTAAAATAATGACAGTATTTCCTTCACCTTTGGGGTGTAGTGTCCTAGACACATCCAAAATTAGGTAAAACATCTTGGTGAACCAAATGTGAACCACTCCTTGTGGATGGGTCTACACTATATCTACCACTCATATCTTAGTTATCCATTTGTTAATGACTGGATCTTTATCAATCAAGTTCTCATTCATCGATTGAATATCAATGAACATATCTTTAAAATTTACGTGACCCAAAGGGGTAACCTAAAACCAAGAAGGAACAAGCTGACCAAAATGAGAAAAATAAAGAAGAAATTTTAGAAATGATGGTCAATAAGAAAGAACCAAGTTATCACAATAGCAAATACAAAGTAAATAACCCAAAATAGGATAGAATGGTCTCCCACCCCCCAAATCCTACTTAAAAATATCTTTGATAACTTTAAAGGAATCATAGCCCTCGAGGGCTAGGTGGATAGTGCTTGTCTATCCAAGCACTTGCCAAGAAGACACCCAGGTTCAAACCTTGGGGGTAGCCTATTTGCAAAGGTAGTATGATTTGAAACTTTTGAGTGTGTGCCAAATTGATGATGATGGTACAAATCCCGAGCGATCGGTGGTCCCCTTCACGTCGGGTCAACAATAACGAGATGAAATAGGTTTGGTAGGAGCAACCCTTGTGGTTTGAACCCTGCACTTGTTAGTTACTAAAAATAGTGTGGTTGTGACCAACTCTCCTATGTAACAAAAAAAATCTATAAAGGAATCATAATTAGGAAAAATGAATATACCATTTGTTTAAGATTCACTTATACAATTACAAGACGATCACCAACAATGCTATAACCTCAAAAAGGGTAAAAAATAAGATGCAAAACAAGAAAAAAAAAGGTTGAACAAATTTAAAAAGTGGAAATTCAAAATAGTAGTACCTCTCTACCAAAGGCTCAACAATAGAAGTAAGGATTCTCAAAAACAATGAATTGATAAATAACAACCATGGCTTGTTGGATGATCACAATTATCTCAAGCAATATTATAATACCTTCACAACCAAGTCAGGTATCCTAAGACAAAATAAATGGTCTATCAAAATCCCAGACTTTCCTTTCTACCCCAATAAGATCAAGCAAAAATATTAAAATTGGAAGGTCGATAGCCTAAGCAAAAGAATCCTTCCATCTTGGAGGAAATGCTCAAAACAAACCCTACACTTAGACTACTCCCCATAGAGAAGCAACAAAAAGTATTCTTTAAGTTGCAAGGAAAAGATACCCAATAGATCCTCAATACTCAACGTAAGCAAAGCCAATTTTGGTAATTCCAAAAGCCAAACCCTTAAGACAAGGCAATGAGTCAAAAAAAATGGTAGAAAATTTGGGTATTGAAATGAAATCTATAAAGAATCAAGCAACAACTTGACCAATATATTAATGGTGAGCTTAAATTATTATGCCAACACCAAAAGCAACAAGACCACAACCATGTGATGCAAGTCAAGTGAAAAAATCACAACTAAGGAAATTGCTCAACGAACCTTTAGCTCTTCATATTGCAAGTATTACATTACCACCATTGCCACCTTGTCTCTATGATATCAAATTATCTTTACAGGGATTTTGCAACTAATTTAGAAATTGGCTATATCTTTTAGAGGACCCATCCTAGATTAGTACGCTAATCATCTCAATAAATGGCGTTAATCAATTAATCGATCTTCTTAGATGAGTTTGGGGAGTTTGGGGCTATAACAACACAAAATGATGTTATTTGACAAATTGTTATGGCTACACAAGCATACAATAAAAGCATTGAGAGTTTTATGAGGAAAAACCTTAGTTGTTAAGCAATGTATAGCGTTGATAACAATAGTCTCAACGAAATATTTACTAAAGTTCTCCTACCACCAATTTGAAATGGCTTAAAGCAATATTATAACTTTACAACTACAAAATATTTTATGGCACATGCTATGACTTTAGGAAGGCTAGAAGAAGGTAATTTAAAGATTAAACCTAAAAACAATAATAGAGATCTTATACAAAATGGTGTTACCAATGTTAAACTCTTGCACACTGTAAATATTACTAATGCTTATTGACAAACTAAACACCATCTATTTATTTCATGAAGAAAGCTAAAAAAGAGCACAGACAAAATCCACAAGTCAATTTCAATTTCAATTTCAATGCGATGCTATCTATGACTATGAATCGACTTAAAAAGGCTATGCCTAGATGAAGAGATCAACCACCTACATTTACCAAACAAAAACCAAGACCCCCTTGATTCAAAGATAGCTACTTTTATTTTTGGCATGGCATTTCTAGGCATTATTTTGAAAATTATAAACATTTAAAAAAAATCATAAATTACCTTGGTTGGTGAGAATTATGATTTTAATGCCCTTCTAAAGAAGAAAAAGACTAAATATGGTTATTTGGTTGTTGATTATGATGCTAAAAATGATAACTCTCAACATCTCACGAGTCAAAAGCTTACAATTTATAAAAAAACTCTTCCTAGATTATGAAAATATCCAAAATTTATCTCTTGAGGCTTACAATGTTATTTACTTTAATGAAAGGGTTAGATACTTAATTAGATATGTGGAGGTGAGTTATCCACTAGTTAGACAATGGTCATATTCAAGAATGGGTAAAAACGTGATTTTGGTAACAAAGGAATTTCTCACATATTTGGCATTTACCTTTTATTATTCCCAAGGTTCATGGATCAAACAATTACACTGCATACACACTTTATGGCGCTACTTTAGAGGCTCAATCTCCTATCTTGCATTTCCATTCTATATATAAACACCTTGGGGACATTCCTACTCTCCTGCACTATGGGGGTCAAGGTATGTGGAAGCATTCCAATATGATTTCATCCATATATATTTAGGTATTATTTTAACAAAATTAAAGACTTTCTAGAGTAGAAATAATCACCAAGAGTCATTTAGTCATTATTGCACCATATGTTTCCTTATAGACATACCTAGTTTTCTAAAACAAAATCTTTATTTCATCTTTTTAGCAATATTGATAAATGTTCTTTGTTGGACATTTTGAGTCCCTAAGTTGAAATGTTGTCATTGATGTCAATAGAGCAATAAATGTCAAAAGGATCTATGAAGGGTTTTGTGAAAACCAAGGCAGGGAAAATAAAAGGTTTTATTTAAAACCATGGACATCATATTTGATTTGGGTTTTTCTTAAAATCCACGTTGGGCTTTCGTTTCGTCGAAAAAGGTGCCTCGATGATGGAGTTATTTTGTGTTTTAATATTTTTTTTTAAATTTAATTATTTAAAATTTAAATTCAAATTTAAATGGAAAGTTTCCTATCGACATCATCATGCAAATACAATTTTAATATTTATGCCGATGTCTTCAAAGTGTTATTAAACACTATATAAAGGGGTGGCAATTAAACCAAATAATCATCCTTGCTCTCGTGTGTTAATTGCCTTGGAATTCGAAAGAGCTCGTGTGAATTGTTGAAAAGGAAGCAGAGAAGAAAGCGCAGCGATTTGGAAATCTCAAATGTGGTATGAGGCGTGGCGCATTGGCGTATCAATTTTGCTAAGACTGTGGGCAGTGCAAATATCAGGGATCGAATCCCCTTAACGGTAGTGTGTAGGAAGCACTTTGGCGCTTTGTCCTTTGCGGCAGGTGAAGGAAGATTAAAGGCCCTTTTGGCCTTTGCTTTTCCAACGAGCACTTTGGCTCGGTTGGAATCTTAGTCGCGACTAAGACGCTCGCGATGTGTGGCGGACGGGGGTTCGAATCCCCTTGAGAGGTATTTACATTTTTGCCTTTAATAATTTTTATTAGCCCTAAAGTTTGGAGTTATAAGGTATTTAATGGGAATTAAATTTTATCATTAGGGTTGTGATTATTATTGCAAAAGCATATTTGATTTATGTTTTATTTTGATGGAAATGGAGAATAGATTTTAGAAGAAATAAGGAGTTGCTGGTAAAGTGATATTGAGAGATTTATTATGGGTTATTTTTAATAAGGGTTTTTATTAAAATAGACTTTGGTGGATGTGTTTATGAAGTTGGAGTGAAAAGGGTGTAAATTAAGTTATGTTTTTATTGTGATTATTTAAAAGACCACTAACCCTTATTAATATTGAAAAGGAAAGTTGTGATTAAGTGTGGCAGATTTTGTGAACAACTTATTGACATCAAAAAGGTATGGGCACATTCTCCTATTGATTGTTTGTGGTGGTTGATTTCTGAAATATCATTGGAGTGAAAAGGATTAATAGAAGTTTCCTTTGTGAAGATGGTTGGTTGAATGCTTCAAGGTTTTTATGATTTGTGAGTTGTATTTAAACCTTGTTTCATTAGCATTGTTGTTGAAGCCCATTGATGATGAAATGAAATTGAACATGATCTAGAAAAGAACATGAGTATCATTGTTATGTGAGACTTGAGATAAAGTATTGTTGGAAACATTTTGAGTTGGTTGATACATGCTTGAACTAGGGTTTGTGAGAAAGGGTTGTTCCTTGATGTGATTGGTTGAGTTGAGTTGGTTAAGCCTAGTCAAGTGAATGTGTGAAATGGTTGTTCAAATTCTATAAAACAAACTATTATATATTCTGATTTGAGTTGAGATTGATATTGAAGAATATGACATATTGAGTCTCTAACAATTCTCTTTATGCTTCCATTGAGATTTAAGAATAGGACATATCAAGTCTCTAACAATTCTCTTTATGCTTCTATTAAGTTGAGATTGGGATTTGAGTATAAAACATATAGTCTCTAACAATTCTCTTTAAGCTTCTATGAGATTGAATTGAGATATTGATTGTACTTTTGAGTATAAACATATCGAGTCTCTAACAATTCTCTTTATGATTCTATGAGATTGAACAAGTTCTGTGTGAGTTTGTTAAGCAGATTTGACACAAGTCTTTGAGAAGGCTTGTGGACTGTTTTGAGTTAAGCTTTTGTGAAAGCTTGCTAAGCAAATTTGAGCAAGTCCAAGAGAGGACTTATTGAGCAGATTTGAGCAAGTCCAAGAGAGGACTTATTGAGCAGATTTGAGCAAGTCCTAAAGAGGACTTATGGAGCAAATTTGAGCAAGTCCTAGAGAGGATTTGTTGAGCGTATTTAGACAGGTTTTGTGTGAACCTGTTGAGCAGATTTAAACAGGTTTTTGGGTGAACCTATTGAGCAGAATTGTACTAGACCGACTGTACTGTGTTTAGTGCAAGAGATTGAGCAGAAATGTGCTAGACCGACTAAACTGTGTTTGGTACGATGATTGAGACAGAGCTTTGGAGGTGACAGAGTATAGAGGACGGAGTCTTAGTGGATAGAGATCCAACGAACCGGGACAATTGAAGACAAGATCCGAGTGAGAAGTCTTCAAGTGGAGAGAGATCCACCAATCGGTGCGAAAGATAGAGACAGAATCTTCTAGAAGATCACTAGCCAGAGCAGAAAGGGAAAGAGTTCTCCTGTGGAAGAGATCCACGAACTTGAGATTAGGGGATCAGCATCTCCTTTGGACCGAGGTCCATAAACATTGTAATTTGGAAAGGATTCCCAAGAGATCATTTGAGAAATATTTAGAAGAAATATTTTCTCTATGGAGGTAGCCCACATTGGGTGAACCACGTTAAAATCTGTGTCTCTATTGTGTGTGGTGTTTTGTACATTGATTTGATTACTGCTATCTATACACTGCATAATATTGATTTGAGAAAAAAAGTAAAAAGTGGTCTTATACTCTTCACCCCCCCCCCCCTCTCAGTATAAGCTTGTGTTCTTCATTCTTAAGGTGTAAGATGAAACTGTGAAGCCTTTCCTTGCTTTAGAATACATGATTATAAAATTTTATTAAAAAGTAGTAAAAGTCTACAAATTCTTTGTTTGCCATTGAACATTTCCCAAGCTACAAGATATTTTCAATATTCAAGGAAGTAAGAGTTATTTTTCTAGAATATGTTTGTTTTTTTTATAGGTTCTCTCTTCCTACAAGAAGGTTGTATAAAAGCCTTACTATTGTAAGGCTAAGTGACTGCACCACCCCCATACCGAGTATGAAATTAATCCCAAGGGTTAGCAATGCAACCCTATTAAGGCCTTAGACCTTCAACATATAATCAATCGTTATTTGCGTATGGAAAGTCAGAGTACACAATAAAAAAAATCAAAGGTAAAGGAAAATCCTTTGCAAGAGAAAAAAATAAGAAAATAATCTAAAATTCAAAATTTCAAGTTAAGGAAGATTAAGAAATAATATAATTCAAAAATAACAAACAAACGAAAACACAAGAATATATATCTATATAAGCAAAACAACATAATGATTTTATTGCTCAAAAAACAATTTACAATGTAAGCAATCTTTGAAAAGATATGTGAGGCTATAACATTGCATCTAGTACTCATGCCTTTACAGTCAAACATGCATCTCTCTTTTATACAATATTTTTGGTGTTGCAAACCCACTATATTAAATATGGAAAGTCACCCACATGGGAATTGTTATAAACCTCTCTTCTCATTAACAAAAATCATTCACCAGTATGTAGAAATATTAAATATACAACCACAAATAAATTCAAATAAAGATAGATAATACCCTTGATGTAAGCCAACACCAAAATTACTTCTTAAGAAAAGAATCACTCCACAAGATCTCCAATTCCACGAGCCAATATTACTACAAAAAATAATTGATATGACTTCGACAATTGAGGGTACATCTCTTTATACAAGAATGTGATAGTTCACCTTCCATGAGTTACAAGGTTGTCCATGTGGTGGTTCACCTTCCATGAGTTACAAAGTACATAACATTATAAATCAATACTATGTTAGATATTATTATAATTTTATATGTGACCCATGCCATAATACAATATTATATTATATCCCCACATGCATATACTTAGGTACCTAATAGAAATGTGGTGATTCACCTTCCATGAGTTACCAAGTGCATTTAATTGAATATTATATACATATGACTTGTATTTTTGTGTTTTTCTTCTACTAATGTGTTAACATGGCTAGAGATACATTTTAGCTAAGAAAATCTATATATATATATATATATATATATATATATATATATATAGTAAATATTTTGTTTTGAAATTTTTAGGGCCTTTAGATAATTTTTTCCCTATAGTTGGTCGAGGAAAATCATGCCAAGACTATTCAAAACTTCTAAATTTTGAATAGTCTTGTTCAATGCATTTTGAAAGGATCAAAACAAAGTTCCAAGTTGAAAGTTATGCCCTTGATAATATAGGATTGAAAAATAGGCTTTTGGGCATTTTCAAGCATTTTTAGACATAAAGCCATGCCAAAGTTGTAGTTCTCACTTTAAGCTTTCTAATGCATTTTGAACCTATCAAAACATAGTTTGAAGCACAAAGTTATGCCCCCAAAAAAGGTCACATGCCCGAATCAAAAAATCCATTGGATTAACAACATAGAGCTTTTATCATATTCAACATTGTGCCAAAACTCCTATAATTGGGAGATTCTCTTGTCATTTATTGTTTTGATATTATTTGTTATTACAATTTTCATCCTTATGAGATTATCTCTTCTATGAGATTTATTTTTAGTCATAATTCATCAAGAAAATCACATCTATTAGACACCATGCTTTCTTATACATTAATCCATCCTACATGCATTCTTATATATAAGCATCCTGCATCAATAAGTTACTCGAGCATGTATTATTTGAGCATTTATATATGTGCATCCTAAGTGGATCGATTATAGAGCATTCCTATTGGGCATCCTACATGGATTAACTATAAAGCATTCACTATTTGAACATTTTTCATCAATGTTCATTTTTTGCTTGGTTTACATTATTTGCTTGGTTTACATTATGGAAAAAATGGGCAAAAACATTATGCTCAATTACATAGAATCAAAGATTGTAAGGGAGACTAAACTTGGTGAATCACTTTTTCTCATCGTATTACGTGTATATTGATTTAATTTTACCCTTTAATCAGCATTTGACATGTAAAAGTATGAGTCACTTCAATTTTTCTACAACTTTACAAAGTCTTCCATTTACATGGATACTATACATTATGTGATTTCTTACTTATCTCCTCAATAGTGCTCACCAATGTATTTACAAAAAGTTGTCATTTATAGTTTTCATATGCCAAACATTGTCACAAGTATGAAATTTAGGAAAACATTATATTCATGCATTCAGAAAATATAGATGCAATAGAAACATGATAGTTATGCATGTAGAAAATAATAGATACATTGGAAAAATGAGTTATGCATCAAGAAAAATGCATTAGAAAATAATTATGATGGGAAAAGTAAATGATATAAGAGCACTGAGAAAAAATATGCATAGGAAAAATATAGAAGTGCGTGCTTAAAAAGGTAAAACACGTTCCCAATATACGATAAAAAATGATACAGAATACATTAGCTTACAGGCATCACAAAAGTCCAAATTCCAAGTCCACATACATCAAACCCAACAAATGCCTACACGCATATATCTAATCCTCCTTCAGAGTAAATATATCCACAAGTCTACCCACCACTTGGGCAAACTCAACACATGATGGACTAACATAGATGGAATCTCAGTGGCAAGACCCTGAGCAATGATGTCTCTCCATCCATCAAAAGGTAGCTACGTACGTCATTTCATTAGTTTAATCACATGGTACATTAACCATTCTTCTCATGGACTACACGCATATATCTAATCCTCTTTAGGAGTAAATATATCCACATGTTTACCCACCACTTGGGCAAACTCAACACATGGTGGACTAACAGTAACTGTAGATGGAATCCCAGTGGCAAGACCCTGAGCAATGATATCTCTCCATCCGTCAAAGGTACCTACATACGTCATTTCATTAGTTTAATTACATGGTACATTTACCATTCTTCTCATGGACTAACAACTATTACTAGCTTGGAGGCAATGATCTAGCATCCTCATTCATTCATTCTGTATCTATCTACTATTGCCTTCACTACCCTACTTGCAACAAGAAGTTAATAATCAGGCTAATTGCTGAAATATTTGCAATTGTTTCAGGCAACAAAATTTTATTTATAAATCTAAAATATTTTATATTAGACACAAGCTTAACTTACTGATTATAAATCCTAATTGTTTTAAAATTAATAAAATGTATCTATCTGCTATTGCCTTCACTAGCCTACTTGCAACAAGAAGTTAATAATCAAGCAAAAAGTTGAAATATTTGCAATTGTTTCAGGCAACAAAATTATATTTATAAATCTAAAATATTTTATATTAGACACAAGCGTAACTGCTGATTATAAATCCTAACTGTTTAAAATTAATAAAATTTAAGCTTACAGACAGCCATAACCTCGTCTGAGATTTGCTGAGCAAAACAAATAAATAGTACTTTAATTTATTCGATGACAAGCAAATTTTTGTTTTGTCATTGCTTATAAACTACTGAAATTAAAGATAAAAATGATCCACTCTGTCATACACACTTTGTGCTCAAATACACATCCCCTTTTTTGCATCCTTGCATACCCAAAACATTGAGAAATATTGCAGAGAAAAATAGTGACGATAAATGAGTCAAATAAAACGATGAAGGCAGGAGACAATCTCTGACACACTAGCAAAATAATTATATCTAACGGAAGAAACTGTTTGAACCAACCCCCTGTCAATTTTTAATAAGTTCATTTCACCTTGTGTTTTGCCTCTCAGATGGGACCAATGGGGTTTCCCACGTAAAGAAAGCATTCTGATTCCTTCAATGGGCCGATGTGTTAATTTCGGTGAGTGAAATACAGCAGTTTTGATTCTTTGTTTAACTTTGTCCTTCTAAACCAACAAGGATCATCAGCAAACCATGTACATATACCATACATTCCATGCCTTCAGACAACAAAACATTCAAAAGGATGTGAATGAATTACAATAGTGCACACAGGCCAACAACTTGCATAGCCCATGTTATCGAATTCATTCATAAAGTATCCTTCAAGAATTTGTTAGAGAAAACTGATAGAGAAAGGAAGATCCACATGTTAAAAATCATCATGGCAATAGCCTGACCCTAGCATTTCAAAGTGAATTACAAAAAGTTTTGCACTACGCCTGGCCTTGCAAAACAGAGAACTAAATTCCTTCAATATGCTTACCTGGCAGTTTACATTATTTTGCTATGAAGAGGTATGTTCTTTCATGATTCAGATGGTAACAAGAAAGGTTACATACTAGTTGCTCTCTCTTGTATTCATTTGTAGCCAGAACACAACTCCCTGTAAAGATGGTTATCCAAAAAAATTTAATCAAGCTCTGTTTACAGAAACTATAAATGCTCTTATCAATAATTGATATATAAGCTACTTTTCAGTATGTTTCAAAGCTGACATTTTCTTCATTTTTCTGCCACATAAACACAATCATGTAATCTTGAAGCTTTCTATAATTAGAAGAAACTAATTGCGACAATTGATGAAGCAGGTGTGAAGATGAAATCCTATCAAACACCCATTATTTTATCTAGCAAATATACATAAAGGAAATAAAGAGTGAACAGTCTTCTATCTGGTACCTGTTCAACATGTTCAGCCTCATTATTTTATTCAACGAGTATTCATAAAGGAAAGAAAGAGTGAACTGTCTTCTATCTCATACCTGTTCAACAACTTTGGCCTCTCCTAAGGATATTATCTATGTTCCATGGGGACTCATCCTGGGATTTGGGTGTCAGCTTGGAGACGTGTCCATCACAAAATGCATCTTGCATTCCCAAAAGCTGTCCTGCCATCCCTGTTCCAGAATTTCATGGAACATAGCAACATGCTATAAATCAACTTATGACTTATAAACATGTTTTATGAACAGAGTTGGACTGCTGAAATACCAACTCTGGCCTATATCCTGAACCTGCATGTAGAGCATCCTGCCTGAAATGCTGACATACTTGCTATCATCATACGATGTTTCTTATAATAGTTTAATCTAACCAGAATATAGCACATTGGAAAAACTAATAGTGAAACCAGCTGTCAGACCACATTAATCCAACAAATACAAAGCAAACAAATCACAAAATTCAAACATGGAAATTCAACTAGTTTCCTTAAGCAATATCTCTCTTTCAAATATGGAAATTCAACTAGTTTCCTTATGCAATATCTCTCTTCCAAATATGGAACTTCAACTAGTTTCCTTGAACAATCTTTCTTTGAATATACTGGTCTCATTAATTCTCAAGTCTCAATATTGTGACAGTTCCAGAGATCATCAACCCTCATAATGATTTTAACAGAATAGAAGTGCTGCTATTTTTTATTAAAAAACAAAAAGGTACAGGGATTTCACTGAGTAAATAATTAGAAACCAGGTACTGGCATTTCATTGAGCAATAATTAGACCATATATAACACGCCAGAAAAATTAATAGTGAAATTAGCGGTCACATCGCATCAATCCAACAAATACTAAGCAAACTAATCACAAATTTCAACACGGAAATTCAACTAGTTTCCGTACACAATCTCTCTCTTTGAATATACCAGTCTCCTTAATCTTAAGTTCCGCTATTATGACAGTTCCAAGGATTGCATCAAGCCTCATAATGATTTTAACAGTATAGAAGTGTTGCTATTTTGTATAACAAACAAAACAAGTACTGAGATTTCATTGAGCAATAATTGGACCACCAGCACAAATATACAGTAAGGATTTCACCATCCGTATCAATCCATTTGGTCATTTTCCTTTTCATGTTTCAAACTGCAAAAATGTGAAATATCAGATTAAGCCAAAACAAAATGACAACTTGCATAGTTTGGATTGTTACATAAGGCTACAGGCAATATTGAAACAAGTTTTATGTGAAACAATCTGAAAAAAGTAATGGTGTGACAACAAAGATGCACTTCTTCAGATCTAGAGACTACATATTTTATATAAAATAAGCTAATTAGTGCCTCCTATGTTTTTTCTGTACAGTGATGACCCTTTTGGCAAATGAATTCTCAACAACTGAAAATGAATTGCAACATGCTACCTGAAAAACCATCCACCATTTCTCTTGTAAAAGTAACTCAGAAAGTCTTGCACAATTGCTGCATTAAATTAGATAAGTTTGCTGAATTATAATTACTGATATCATGAAGGGCATTCTTCTTAGCTTTCGTTGCAAAAAGAAGAAGATATAGTAAAGGCACAGGGGGGAACCCCCCAAAAATGAAAACAACAGTGAAAGCAATGACAAATTTTGATCTGAATAGTTAAAAGCCAATGCTTGATTTCTCAGCCAAATGGTGCCTATGGCACCAATAAAGTATCATTATAACATCTTGCTAACATATAGTTTCTTTTGCCTCAAAAGTTCTACGAGTGAAGGCAAAATTTATCCAGTCTAACTGAATACAAAGCATGCAGGTGCTGTAGCATGACTTCAATGACTACAGCAAAAGCATGAGAACCGTTATATACGACATTGAAAGAATGCACTGCCTAAGTAGAGTGAAGGTTACAATAAAGGCTAAATATTAGTCATAAACTTGAGAAAAGCTTGTACAGAGCTAAATAAGGGCTGACACAGTATTGGTTTTCATCTTGTTACAAGGGGAGTAGTTGGGTAGTTGGCGTATGCGGTGCTTTAAAAGCATACCACAGATATTGTGGCTAACTCGTATTGGACTGTTTAAAAGAATGGATCTATCCTAATAGAGTACAGGTGATAATAGTCACCATAAGAAAACCGATTGCACTGGCTTTCTTTTGATTGACTGCAAACAAACATTGGTTGTACTTCAAAGTACAACATTCAACCAAATCCATACAAACTATTTGCAACCATCTGGCATGACTTTATCAACGTATGTCTTTCAACATTTCATCATCATCAAGATTCAACCACGCTTCATTATCAATAAAGTCATCCATTCCAGGAAGTGGCAAGTGTGATAAATCAATGGCTCCCTCAGCATCACATGGAAGATCCTGAGTACTATCCAGAATACTTCGCATTGTCACTTCATCCTTATTGCTTGGCTTTTCATCAACATTTGCAAATGTTGATGATAATTTACTTGGTTCTTCTGTGGGTTTTCCCAGAAGACCATTTACTTCCTTTAACAGCTGGGCAGTTTTATGTCTTGGTTTGGCTTTAGGTTTTCTCTCTACTTTGACGTTTCCTAAACCTTGTAGACCACCCTTAGCATTGTTCAACCTTGCTATGCTCTCTTTGTTCTGCCCCTTCCCCTCACGTTCTCTTTCACTGCGTTTTCCCTTTGCCCCTCCAAGAATGGAACTTGTAAGAACAGACACATCTCTTACAGTGTTGCTGCCTACTACATGCTCAAGGAGGACTTCCTTCTTTCTTGTTCGAGTAGAGCATGATTCATCTTTCCCAACACTTTGTTCTAATGAAGATGCAGATGCTTGACATAACTCATGCTCCTTGCCTCCTTTGTCTTTCTTCTCTGTTCTTCGAACTACAAAACGCCCAAGATTCTGAGAAGCTACAACTGAGTCACCTGCAAAAATGATTAATATTATTAAAAAAAATTAAAGAGAAGGAACCAAGAATAATGATATAGATCTCATTGTCTAAACATGGTAATGAAAACCAATTCACTGCATATTCTGCATAATTTAGAGAGTATTTAAACAGATGGATACCAGCAATTACTATTAAATGCCAATTGAAAAAACACATTCTCCATGCTTAGCATGAGAGGAGTATTAAAGAAACAAACCACCTTCCATGCATTGACAGCAACATTATTAATACCAATAACAATACCTGAACAAAGCAGGAACTAAAAGAGCTTGCAGCCCAAGCTTAATAATGGATGGGGCTTAATGCACAATACCCAACTTTACAGCTTCACGCACAAAGTGATTTCCAGATACTTATTTTGTACCATTATATAAAGCATTTCTTCAGATATTTTGCTCAAAAAATCCAGTTTGAGAAATTGGTTATAATTAAGCCACACTGCTGTCAAAATCCTTTTCATATTCCCGAGTAAGTTCAGGACCATGAATAGGTTCTTAATCTTTTTTTTGGGAACAAACAGGGACAGAAGCTGAAAACCATAGGATTGGGACCTTAGCACTCCTTCCTTGTAACAGTAATGAACAATAAAGTCCATACATAATTTTCCCATCATGGTATCAATCTTAAGGAATTGTTAATGATGTATTAGTGTATGCTACATGTTATGATCTATCTATCACAATTGAGCTCAGTATTCACTTACTACCAGAGCAATCAAAGTTGACACTTTCTGGAACTAAGCTATTATCGAGCAATAAGCACTGCCAAAAATAGCCTCACTATGCAAACCACATAAAATCTGAATATCACTGCTACTCCTTGGACATGAAAATCAATATTACCACTATCCAATGAGGGTTATGTAATGAATAAGCATACAGCAGATTTCAGTAGATGTTATCACATTCATCTCATGCCTCACTTGTTACTTCCATAAGTGCCCTGTGATTGGATAACCCTATCCTTTGCATTGTATTTGTACTCTAATCCTTTGAAATATGGATTAACATTGATAACAACAATGCATTAAGGCAAACAGAAGAAGAGGAAAAGGCGCTTAGGTATGAATGATTGTTGTAACATTTGTACCCTAAGTCCCATTGAGCTGCTATGGTCATACAGGGACATAAATGTTATCTGTTTTTTTCTTTCTTGAGAGCACAGTAACCACAACAGTTCAAGAATGGAAAAAATTCAATCTTACAAGAAAAGTTTTCCCTTTGGTGTAGTAAAATCACCATTATTACAAAGAATTAAAAGGACAATTATGCACAATGAAGGTTTAGAACCAGCCTTGCATTTGTTTTTACGTATACCAAAGCTGACCATTAAATAAAACTAAATCTTATGTTCTAAACCAATCTCATATATCAACCCAAATAATTCTTATCTCCTGCCACTGCACAACCTTCCAAAGACTTGTTTAAAACCAGGATGATTTCATGTTAATGTCAGCTTCTGGGGATATACATGTTTTGAGCAAATATAAGTTGCAGATGAGAAAAAGGAGAATATGGCAAGCACCAAGTTAAAAAACACAGGAAAAGGACAGAAGAATCGGACTTCGGATATTTCATATTATAATTCAACTATCATGTGCATAAATCATGTATGCCTTGCATAGAAATCATTTTGCACTAACGATGAAGCTTTGCAAATCTTAAACTATGACAAACACATATTTTATTTAAAAACAAATCCCACATCCCTAAATTGTTTCTTTATTTGTTTAATAGAAATTTTCAAAGAGAGATTCCAAATTCTGAGTGCTATCAAGAAAAGTGAAGAACACAAGGAAGAGGGATCTATAGGGTGGATCAAAAGAGCTATCAAAAACATGACAAACATCAGAAACGTTGATCGACCTTCTACACAAATCAATACAAACATGAAGACCTGCAAGACAAAGATTGATGAAGGCATTACAAAGGCAATCATGAGGGGCATCATGACGCCTTACATAATGGCATGTGGCACTCCTGTCGTAAGATGATGTTAGCCAGCTCAGGGGACAGGCAAATCAATTTCTACAACTAAACCTGATATAATATAGCAAGCAACAGAATAGTTACTGTTTGTGTTGCATCATCTTTAAAACATAAGCAGGCAGGCAGTCTGACGTGGAAAATGGATGCTGGGGCTAGAGAGGGTCCCAGGCCAGCAGATGATATCACAAAAGCTTTTGTTGGACAATTGTAAATGATGGTGATAGGACATAGCCAACATGACCCTTAAACCTTCCGTATAGACTCCAATTTAGACTGATTAACATTTGAGTTCCATTTCATAAACTGAGAAGTCTTTGGATGGTTTATAACAATGCCATCTTTCATAGAGCAGGCGTTCTGTTGGCAAGAAAGCTTTCAGGGATATCAGTTTCTGAGCATAACATAGGCATTTTCAGAGCTACAGCACAGTCTAGAGATGAGTCCCTAAGGGTTCTAAGTGTAGTACAGCTATGAGGATTCCCAAGGATGAAGGAATGACAGTTCTTAGACCAAGGAATTGCAGTGTATGAGAGAAGACTTTGTCCAAGACGGGATCATGGTTTAGACGGCAAATCCAACTTCAGTCAGCAGGTTAGTCTTTAGATGGTGGCACAGCTTAGACAGCAAACATCTGACAGCACTTTGGTCTAACGACGCTTCACAGACGACAGTTTGGTATGACGGCAGCTGCAGTCCTAGACGGCGATCATCATGACGACATGACGGCAACCCTGACGGCATGACGGCAAGGTATCTCGGCTTACTGCAACGTTGACGAGAGCACTCTTGACGGCATCGACACTCCTGACGGCGTTTGCAATTGTTACTCTGGTTGCACTTTGGAATTCAGACAGTGACTGTAATTCTCCCTGCGTCTAAGCCCGTCAACCTGCAAACAATATCAACACTTGCACAATATCCTAACATTCTATCACAGTAATCATCATCACAACATTGGACACAATGGGAGAGCAAGATGAATTTGTCTTCATTATCAGAATGGCACAACATACAAAATGACAGAGATTCCAGTTACTGTGACTGCAATCTGACTTATCAACCCAGCATTCACGCTGTTACAGCCTTGCATTGCCTACGTCTAGCATGGATTACCAAAATGAAGTAAGGGGGCTATTTAAAGCAATGTCCTAGCGGTTGACATAACCAATTCCCAAGATGTCGTTACAAAACTGCCCCAACTAATTACATTGTCAACCTTAGCAAACCTTAGCAACCTTATAATTAATTGATTTATTAAGGATTGCAATGACGGCTGCATTTACATTTCATTTGATTTCCTTACATTTCATTTTGATTACATTTCACTTCATTTTAATTGCATTTCATTACATTATATTTAGTGTTTGGACATTTTCACAAACACTTTCATTTCTGCTTCTTGGAACTGCTGCCTACATCTGTCCTCCCCTTTAGACTGGTCGCTGTCCTCAGTGACTTTCTTCTCTGCTTCATCAAGGTCTTGCTTGCTTTCTGTGTTGGATCATGCATACCTTCCAAGTCAGCGATTTGCAGCTTTAAGGCTTCTCTCTCGTCCCTGAGTCTCTTGGCATAGTTGTAGTATTTGGCCCATTCTACACCATAATGGTTGGCTTTTTGTTCCATCACTGCCAACTGTGTCAAGATCTCCTCCTCCCTCTTTGCGAAGGCCTCATTTGCAGTCCCCTGCATCAGTGCTGCAATGTGTTGGTTCTTCTGTTCCAACTCTTTCAACAGTTCCTCCTCTCGCTGATTTTTCTGCTCCAACTCCTTCAGCAATGCTTCCTCTCATTGGTTTTTCTGCTCCAACTCCTTCAACAATGCTTCTTCTCGTTGGTTTTTCTGGTCCAACTCTTTCAACAATGCCTCCTCTCACTGTTGTTGAAGTGAGCTTGCAGATTTTAGTTGTAGCAGTTGTTCCTCCATATTCACAATAAATTTTCTCTATCCCTTACTTGCTCATTCATTATGTGCATAGTTCTTCTTGAACTTCCCTTATCTTCTTAAGCTATTTGTCTAGCTGAGCTATGTCATCTTCTATCTGTCATTTTGCTAGCTGATATTTCTCCTTTGAGATTTGCAATTCTTTAGCTTGGTTCTTTACCACAGTGTGCAACTTCTTTATCCCATCAGCTAGCCATTGCACTAAGTGTGCCAGAAAATTCATTTGAGCATACATTGTGAACAATTCAAGTACCAATTCTACTTGTTGTACCATCTCCTTATTAGCTGGATCTGATAGACTGCGATGTCCATGTCCATGTACATATACACAGGCTGGTTCCGAGTATAGTGTCGGTACTCCTTGTGGCAACTTCTTTACTCCTTCCATGGTTTTGATGCTTCCAGTCTGTCAATTCCCATGGCTGCTCTTGATATATGCTGGAAATTTCAGTCCTCCACTATCCTTTCCAAGCCCATTTTACCAACTTCTTAAGCTCCTCTTTCTGCCATTAGTTGCCACTGCTTCCACTATCCTATACAACCTACCTCAAATTCCAGCTTTATTCTGTCCATTACTTGGGTCAACTTAGTGAAACAAGTAACAACTTGCTCATTAATATGCGCCCCAAATTCTGGTGGTAGCCTAAAATTTGGTACCTCAATTAGCACATGCTCACTAAGGCCATCATCTACCTCTTTTTCTATTTCTTCCTCTAGTACCTGCTCCTTCCCTTTTCCTGAGAGATCAATTTGTTTCTTTGCTGTTTTTCCCTCAATAATTGCTTGCTCAGATTCCTCAATTAATCTATCCTGTTTTTGACTGCTTTCTCCTTGAACTAATTCTGCTTTATCAAAGAATTCACCCTCTCGTGGATCTATCTTCTGTTGCTCCTGCAGTTCATGTTGCTTTGACTCCTGCCCTTCTTCCAATTCAATTGGATTCTGCTTGGTTCCTAACTCCTTCCCTTCTTCCACCACCTTTTCTTCTTCCACCACCTTCTCTTCTTCCAGTTCAGTTGGATTCTTCTTTTCAGGCACTTCAACAGATATGGCCATCTTTCGAGCTCGTAGCTCCTCCACGACAGATGTCACTCTGAAAATGGAATTCTCCTTGCAGTACGGGTGATGCCATTGGATCTGTATGCTGAGCTTCTGCCAAAAATTCAGCTGGTCCAATCTGTACATCCCCACTTCCATCCTTTGCTTCTGTGTCAATGGGCTCCTTGGTCTTGAAATCCTCGTGTGGCTTCTTATCAACTGCAGCTTCTGCTTCCATATCTGTTGGTGCTTCTCCTGTTTGATGGTGTGCTTGTTCCAGAGTCTGTTGTATTCCTAGCATTACAACGTGACTCCTTGCAATCTATTATGCTGCTATCTGCTGGACTGAACTTTATGGTGGAGATTGTGATGGTTCTGGTGGCACATATTTCCTTCTTCTCTTCAGAGGTGGTTCTTCTTTGGCTGCTACTTCTTCCTCTTCCGAATCTTCCAAGGGCTCATCCAAGAGTGTCTCCTTTCTAAACATTTGTTTCACCCTTGGCTGCTTCTTCGGAGTGTTCTTTTGTTGAGGTTTTGCATTCATCCACCTCAATACTGTTGATGCTAACTCCGGCAAATTCTCTGGGAGGATCCAATCCAGGAATCTCCACACCTTCTTGAGATGCAACATCCAAAAACAACCCAATAGCATGGAATACCATTGAGAAGTTCTTTGTGTACGCATCAAGTTCTTAATGTGCGATGACAAATAGGTTGCCCAATCATAGGCTATACCCTTCTCTATACCTTGCAGGTATGGTATCAGCCAAATAGGCAACTCCAAGGCCCTCTGCTCTCTGGACAACCTTGCCATAAGCACATTCATGATGCATTGCAGCCCTACATCCTTCAACTGGGCCTGCTTGACTCCTCTACTTCCATGCGACATTAATATGTCCACCTCCTTATCCAGAGTTGTTACACTCTGGATCAATTGCCTACTCTTCTTGGAGTCCACCATTTCTTTGACAACTGCAGTTCCTTTCCTTGGCAGCCCAAATGTCCTCCTAAAGTTTTCTTTGGAAAAGACAATAGTTAACTGCCTCTCTCCCACCTGCAATGTGCTCGCATTCCTTGTGGGATCATAGGTCTGCAGCATCTGCAACAAGTATTCCTTATAGAAATCCTTGTCAAAATTTGGTACTTGCAAGATAAAATTCACTCCTGCTTCCTTCAATCTTTGCCGCAACACATGTTCTTTTGGTGCTCTTTCCCACCATGTTCAGCAATACTCCCTTGTGGCATGTATCCACGTGATATCTCTAAGGGGTACTTGCTCTCGTTCACTCTGTCTGACCTCCTTTCCTTTTCCTATCGGAATGCTCTCTTCCTGGCGCCATGCTTGCCTTCCTTGAGCCTGTCCCATCTCAAAACTGTGTTCTCGTTCACTTACTCCACTAGCTAGGGAATGTCCTTGTTGGTGCCTCAATCGTTTTTCAAACATGGACTCCTATGGCGTTCCTCTTTGTTGCTTCACATATGTGATCCTCTCATGAATCAAGGGTCTCCTTTGCATCTTGGACAATTGCAACTAATGTCACGCCAAACCCTTTCCTTGTCACCTCGTCCTTCAAACGACACTTGTCCGACCTTGGCAATGAGTACTGCTTGTGACGGTAGTGACTATTATTTTTCTAACAGCTGGTCATACTTGCCTATGACGATGGTCTATGACAACAATCCTTCACACTGTTTGTGACAATAGTCTCTGACGACACTCATTGCCAACAACTGTGATGGCAATATTCCTAGTTGATGATGACGACAACAGTTCTCTTTGTTGATGGCAACAACGACTTCCTTCAAACGGTTCAGTCTTTAGACTCCCATTCTTCCCGCAATCTTCCAACAAAATTCCTCTGATGATGACACTTCAAGTTCTTTCACTGCAAATAGCACTGTGCATACAACATCTCTTCGTCCTCTGACAACAGCTCCTTTGGCCTTTGGCTTCTGTCAATACTTTTTTGGTAGCAGCCCTCAACTTGTCTTCGTCTGATTGCGAGTTTGTCAACAGTAGTTACCCTTATATGCACTCTTTATTGCAAGTTTCACGAAGCCTTCATACTTTCGTTGTTTCTTCCACGTCTACGGCTATGGCATCCTTCGTCTAGTTTCTCAATATTCTTGGTGCATAGGTACTTTTTGTTGGCTTAGTCTTCAAACCCTTGTTTGTTTTGACTTCGTCCGTTCTCTGCAACACTAGCAAGCATTCAAGGCATCCTTGGCATATGCACTTCCTTCTGCAACTTTGTATGCATTGTGCATTTGCCTTCCCCTATGCCTCTATTTATACTCTTCGCCACATGCAGTTGTCGCCCATGCAAACCATTACCCAACCGCCACTACGTGTTTCAACTGTCGCATGCTTGCCACCTCGTCACCTTGCATGCAATTGTCATCCTTTTCTAATTTTATCTTTTTCTATTTTTGTCTTTTTGTCTTTTCTTGCTTTTTATTTTGTTTTTATTATTTTTGACTATTTACATTATGTACATCGTGGCCCTTGCCACATGTCACCTTGTAAATCGCATGGCGATGCCAATGCCAATTTCTAGCATATCCACCGACGACTCATCCTCCTGTCTGTGACAACGGCTCCCTTCACTTGCTAATCCGTCATCACTATTCATTGTTTGTTTGTTGCCTATTCTTACGGTTTCCTCAGCTTTGGGGTGTATTATTTGCCTTCTCTCGGAACATTCCTCGTCCTTTGTATTATTTGCCAATCCACCATCCCTCCTTGCTAATGATGCCTCATCTTCTTCGACATGTGGATCTCTATCTATTCTATCAACCCCTTGACTGCATCTAGCATTGTCAACCTCCTATCAGCCTCCATCATCGGCACCTTTCTTTCCGTCTAGTTGACGACCAACTCTCTTGCTATCATGCTGATGTCTATCAACATCGTCCTCCTGTTGACATCTTTCCTTGTCATCTTGATGGCCTACTCTTTTGTCATCCTCTCGACCCCTCTTATGACAACCCCTTATGCGATTGTCGTCATTCCGACTACACTCAAGTCTCTGTCTGACAAAACTTTGGCATGTCAGACTTACAATTTGAGTTCTTATTGGCACTTGACTTCTATTCCGGAATCCTCGTCTCCCCCGAAACCTTTCCATATTTCTTCCCCTTATTCTCGAGCGAATCTCCCTTGTTTGGGACTGCCTTACTCCTAGTTGTCCAAGATTCGTCCGGTTCCTCAGCCGCTCAAGGCGACCTCTTCGGATTCCATGGGTCCCACGAGGTGGTCCTGACGGTCCAACCCCATGATCTCGTGGATATTGGTTGTTTTGTACTTGATCTGCGAATAGTCCTTGCGGCCTATTATGTCGATCAAACGACCTATGGGTAGCAGGAAGGGAATTTCTTCCCCTCGAGCCATCGAGAGGGAGATCAACCAAACTCCTCCCTTGGCTAGGTATACTTGGGTTACCAAGAAGACCTATCAATCCTCTCGGATTGCCCAAGTTACCTCCACTCCGCTCTCTCTCAAGTAATTCTGCTCTTGTCAATTGTCTTTCTCTATTTTGAGTTCCTGGTGACAGTTGCCTTAAGGTCCTCAATCTTCGATCTGCTCGCAACAATCGTCTCCTCCATCTTTCTTCCTCAAACTGCCTTTGTGGTTCACAATCTGCCAATGCTCCCCTATATTGAATTGAGAAATCAAAGTCAGTGCTTGAGTCATTTCCTTCACTTGTTGTTTGCATAGGCCATCTAGATGTTTCTTGCACTCATCTTTGTAGTCTTCTTACTTCTCTCCTTTGCCTTCTCAATTGTCTAGTTGCAATTTGGTACTCTTGTACCTTAGGTCGAACCTTGTCTTCTTACAAGATCATTATTACTACTTGAACTATTCCCTGTTCTTTCTTCATCATCTTGAGGGATTACTTGTTCATTATTTGCATCTTCTTGAACCATTTCAAGGAATCTTACACCTGCTCTTTGGCTTCGAATTTCATCCCTCTCTCTCCTTCTCAGAGGATTAGGACTTGGATGTGGATTATTATTCTCTCTGATCAGGAAGATTTTCATCACTACTTGAATCTTCAATCCAACCTCCTCCATTTCTTGGTTGTATCAGTACTTCCCTAATATCTCTCCATAATATTTCAGTAGTTTGTTCTCTACTTAGCCGATATTCTATTGGATCAACAAGTTCTTCCTGGTTTTGTCATGGTCTTTCCTCAATCCTCTCCTGTTGTTCAAGTGCTTCCTCTTGTTCTTGCCTTTGAGGAATTGGTTGAGCTAGGTTTCTATTCCTCCTTGATCTTCTTGTCAATGGGGAACTTGAACTAGTAGTACTACTACTATTCAATCGAATTCTTAATGTGTCCGAAGACGAGCTGCTTGAGCTTAAGGAGAAAAGGCTACTTTTTGAAGGTGATCCTTCATTGCCATCGACATTTCTCCTTAACTCATTTGTTTGCCTTTCTATCCCTTGTTCAAATTCATCTAACTCTACTTGTCTTAGTTCTTCCCTTTCATTCATTCGTTGCATTGTTTCTTCCAATTCTTGAACCACTTGTTCTCTCAATCTTGTATTATACATTCTCAAAGTTTCATATTCCTCTTGTAATTGTTGTGTTTCTCTTATCATTTGTTGCAGAACTCCAGATTTTGTTGGTTGGCGTGGCTCATCTCCACTTTCTACATTCTGAGTTTCATCCTCAGATCCCCTCATGCCTGACTCTCTTCCTTGCAATGCTACATTGGTTAGAGTTCGGAGTCTCATCTCTTCCTCATTATCCGAGAATCTCACATGAACCTACAACCTTCTTCATTCTATTGGTCTAGGTTCCAACTCCCTTTGTTCAATCACAGGTTCTCTTCCTATCCCGAATAACCATTCTAAGTTCATTTGCTCATCTTCCCGAGCTGCACCTAGATTGGTGGTTCCACTAGGTTCTCGTTCATAGAACCGTATTCCTTGATGTGGTGCTTCCATTGATCTTCTAAAAGTTTCTCCTTGCGATGATTCCAAGTTGATCACATTCACGTGTGCCTTCACCTTATACATCTTCAACTTAGAACCATTTACTGTTTCAGGGCATATTGTCCCATCCAACTTCTTAAGTCGAACAACCCCATTGTTCAACACTTCTTCTACCTGGAAGGGCCCAAGCCATAAGGTCTTCAACTTACCTGGCTTGATCTCTCTTTTGCCATTAAACTTAAGCACTAAGTCACCCGTCTTCAAGTTCAACTTCCGTAGGTGCTTATCGTGCCATAATTTCCTTCGACATTGGGCAATCTCTATTGCCCACTGTGCCATAACCCACTTTTCTTCCAGTTGTACGAGTGTCGTGAGCCTCTCCTCTAGGCTCTCTTCGTCACTCAGACGATTCTCCACTGCTACCCTCAAACTAGGTACCAGGAATTCCACCGACACTACAACCTCTTGTCCATACATCAACTGGAAGGGTGTGTGGTTCATTGTTGGCTTGAAGGTTGTCCTATACGCCCACAGGACTGTTGGCAATCTTTCTTCCCAATCGGCTCCTTCCACTCCACATGTTTTGTACATTATAGATACAAGGACCTTATTCGTTGCCTCAGCCTGTCCATTGGCTCTAGGATAATACGGGCTAGACAAAGAATGAAAGATCCTGAATTCGGTGGTCAAGTTCTGAATAATCTCATTGACAAAATGTCCTCCCCTATCACTTGTCAATTGTAGGGGGATCCCAAACCTTGTAATGACTTGCTCATACAAGAAACGAGCAATGCTCCTTGCAGAGTTATCTAGTAGAGCTCTCGCTTCCACCCATTTTGTCAAGTATTCAATAGCTACCACGATGTATCGACACCTCTTCCTTTTGCTTGTTTTGAAGGGTCCCACAAAGTCCAAACCCCATCTCTCAAAAAGCTCCTGTGGTTGAGAAGGGTATAATGGCATGAAGTCTCTCTTCAATGGCTTTCCCATTCTTTGGCACGTATCACATGCCTTAACATACTCTTTGGCATCGTGATAAAGGGTAGGCCACCATAATCCAGCTAACAACACTTTTCTTGTTGTTGCATCTGGTCCCATATGTCCTCCAGCTAATCCTTCATGCGCTTCTTTCAACATTGCTTGTACTTCCTCCTCCATGACACATCTTCTCAGGATTTGGTCAGATCCCAATTTATACAAGCCTGCAATAAGTGAAAACGGTGCCACTTTTGCAATGATCTTACGTTTTTCAGCTGTCAACATCTCCTTTGGCAGCTCCCTATCGACAAATATTCCCCTATTTGTTTATACCAAGTTGGTACTGCACTTATCATGAACAATTGTGCATCAGGAAATTCATCTAGTACTCCTTGTGCAGGTTCTCCTGAGCGAAACCTTGACAGTTGATCCGCTATCACGTGTTTCTTCCCTGGTCTCACCACCACTCAAAACACGAATTCTTGCAATGTGATGAGCCACCTGCTCACTCGCCCATATATCGTCGGTTTGTTGATTAGATACAACAATGCCTGATGGTCTACATAGAAAGCGAATGGGTTGGCTAGCAGGTAGTGTCTAAATTTTTGTACTGCATATACCATCCCCAAGGCTTCTCATTCCGTAGTGTTGTAATTCTTCTCCGCCCTTGACAACAACCGACTTGCAAAATAGATGGGCTGGTCAAGCCCAAACTGCCCCTCCTGGGCCAAGGTGCATCCAATAGCAAAATTTGATGCATCAACATGGACATGAAACTCCTTTTCCCAATTTGGAAATACCAAAATGGGCGCGCTCACCAACTTCGCCTTCAATCCTTCAAAGGCCTTTTGATGTTCCTCCATCCACTTGAAAGGAACACTCTTGCATGTAAGGGCATCCAACGGATAAGCGGTTTGTGCATAATTCCTTATAAACCTTCTATAGTATCCCACTGTTCCTAAGAAGGTCTTAATGGAACTCACGTCGTATGGTTCCTCCATCAACAATACGACTCGTATCTTATCCGGGTCAGGCTTCAATCCTTCCTTATAGACAATGTGCCCCAACAACTTGTCATAAGGGACCATCAATACACATTTTCCAGGGTTTAGTGCTATCTAGGCATTCCGACACAAGCCCATACATTCTTCTAACACCTACAAATGTTCGGTTGTTTTGCCATACAAAGACCAATCATCTAGGAAAGCTTTGAAGTTTCCCGTGGACATTTGATCAAAGATGTACAAAATGATTCTTTGAAAGGTAGCAGGTGCATTGCATAACCCAAATGGCATCCGATTATATGCATATATGCCATTCTCTACTACAAAAGTAGTCTTCAACTTATCCTCCTCGACAATACTGATCTGGTTATAGCCCGAGAATCCATCCAAAAATGAATAGATCTCATGTCCTGCTACCTCTTCCAATATGGAGTCTGTGAATGGGATTGGGAAGGGATCTTTTATAGTTACGACATTCAAGCTCCGGAAATCTACACAAATCCGGATCTTGTTGGCTTCTTTCTTCAAGGTGATCACTATTGGTGACACCCATTCACTCACCGTAACTTTGAAAATAATGCTTGCTTCCAACATTTTCTCAATTTCAGCATTCACCAGAGCTGCATATTTCGGATTCATTCTATATGGTCGTCTCCTCACTAGCTACGCACCTTCAATCAAAGGTATTCGATGTACGCACAACTCTGGTGGTATTCCCTTCAAATCCTTATAAGTCCATGCAAACACGTCCTTGTACTTCATGAAAATTTTGAAAGTTGTTGCTTTCAATACAAGGTCCCAATCATCTCCACATTGTATCATCTTTTCTTCCCCATCTTCGCCAAGGTTCATCTGTACCATCCTTGGTCCTTCATACTTCACCGTATCTGGCTCTTCTATTGCTTTGAGTACATCGATCGGGTGGGCTGGTTTATCTTCAATGACCGCATCACCTATTGTGTACTCTGCAAAGTTCTTCGAGAATGTCCACTTCTCGCTTTCCTTATCCTTCTTTATCGCAGATCTTCTTCGACTACTTTGGCCAACTTCTGGCTCCTTTTCTTCATCCTGGTCTTCCTTTTCTACATGGATGCAAAAACATTGTGGTGTGAATACTTCATAATCTTCCATTTGCCAATGGAGAAGTCCTTTATCATCATCTTGTTCATCTTCTATACAATCCTCGAGCTCCAACACTCCTTCATCAAGCTCGTATCCTGCTTCTTCGTCTGATGACGAGCTTCCTGATTCGTCCGAAGTTGCAATGTCTTGACTTACGGACTGATTCTTCAGATTTATCATATACTTGTGTTGGCCCTTCTTAAATGTAAGACGTTCCTTCTCCCAATTATGGTTCACTTTTGCCATCCTCAACCATCCACGTCCTAACAATGCATCATAAGCTGGTTTTTGCATTGCAATTATTACAAAATCCAAGATGAAGTCTTGATCTGCTATTCTCACTTTTTGGTTTGTCAGTACGCCTTTTGTTTCTATCCCGTACTGATCTGCTCCATACAACCAAAAATTTGGGGACCGTAAAAATGGTGCCCCAATGTCCCTCCATGTCTTCTCAAGCATGACATTAACACTCGATCCTCCATCTACAATCACCTGAGTCAACTTATGATCCAATAACTCCATGTGAACCAAAGTTGGCTTCTTCCTTGCTTCAATCATCAATATCGTAGGATCAATGAATTGTTCTTGCTTTATTGTGGCAACCTCTCTTGATTCTTCTACTTTCTTGGTCTTCACCATTTCTCCTACTATGGCATATAACTCTGGTAGTGCACCAAGTAAATTAGACACTTTCACTTCAACTATCGTGTTCAATACTTGTGCTGCCAATCATTCCATTGATGATTGCTTACTCAATATCTCCTCAAGCTTTTTCAAGGGTTTCTCATGGAGTAATCTTTCTTGCTTTGCTTTCTCGAGCTCCTCCTTTACCATGTCATGGGCTTCCTGCCATCGCTCCTTCTCCTTGGCAGGATTTGGGTATTGCTCAGCCTTCCTAGCTTGAGCTCTTGTTACTGCTAGCACTTGTTTCTCATTTTCTTGATGGTCAATTACTTCACCAATGTCAATCAAATTGACATTTTGTGTCCCACTAGTACTTGCTTTATTCGGGCAATTCAGATACTAATCTCTTGCGATCAATTGCAATGTAGCAAGAAACAATTGCAACCATTCATCGAGTTGCATCACCCCATTTGCTCTCCAGATGGTGGTGCAAGTACCTATATGTCTTGCTAGATCTTCTTTTCCCTCTCCAATAAAGGGTGGGCATTTTTGCTTGCCCGCTCTATTTGCAACGTTCACCATTAGGTAAGTTTCCACCTCTTCATCGCTTGACGATGGTTCTTGTGGGATCTCAACCCACTCCCTTTCTACAATTGGTGGCTCTACTTATTGCTCTTGTTCTCGTGCTTCTACTCCAAATAGTCTTCGTCCAAGTTCTCGTGCGTCTATGCTTCATAACCTTCTTCGCGAATTATGTGGCTCTGGTCTACCTCCCCAAGTATCCACGTGTGGTTGCTCTAGTGCCTGACTCCCATCCTCTACACTCGTTGGCAAACTTCTTCCCGCTAGCTCAGGTGTCACCATCCACCCTTCATTTCTTTGCGCACTCCCTACGTTAGCATCTACACGAATGTTTTCTTCAACTATTTGGTGTTGTTCCTCTTGCACTTCATTCTCCATTGTTAGCAACAATGTTTGCCACCTTTATCTTTCGTCCCTCGTACTATCGTCTTCCTAAGGGTTCCACACTCCACTTCTGGTTGTCTAAGCTCTTCTCCAAGCTGCACTCCTTGGTTGACAAGTCTCACACTTCTCCTTATAGGTTGCTCCAAAGCTCTTTCTTGATTCCTCCTTCATCGTCCATGCAACCTCGAATTTGTCATTCACCTCTTCGTTTGTCATGCTTGTTGCTCTCTATTGACCCGTACTTGTTTAGGCAATGGTGCCAAATGTAGCACAACAATGAGGATTCCCAAGGATGAGGGAATGACAATTCTTAGACCAAGGAATTGTAGTGTATGAGAGAAGACTTTGTTTGAGACGACATCATGATTTATACGGCAAATCCAGCTTCAGTCAACAGGTTAATCTTCAGATGGTGGCACAGCTTAGACAACAGACATCTGACTGCACTTCAGTCTGATGACACTTTGGTCTGACAACGCTTCATAGACAACACTTTGGTATAACGGCAGCTACAATCCTAGGCGATCATTATGACGGCATGGTATCTTGGCTTACTCCAACGTCGATGATGACACTCCTGACGACGTCAACATTCCTGACGACGTCGACATTCCTGGCACTCTCCTAACGGCATTTGCGACTGTTACTCTAGCTGCACTTTGGAATTCAGACGACGACTATAATTCTCCCTGCATCTAAGCCCGTCAACCTGCAAACAATGTCAACACTTGCACAATATCCTAACATTCTATTAGAGTAATCATCGTCACAAAATTGGACACAATGGGAAAGCAAGATGAATCTGTCTTCCCAATCAGAATGGCACAACATACTACATGACAGAGATTCCAGTTTCTGTGACTGCAATCTGAATTATCAACCCAGCATTCAGGCTGTTACAACCTTAAATTGCCTACGTCTTCTCATGATTACCAAAATGAAGGGGGGCTATTTAAAGCGATGTCCTAGCAGTTGACATAACCAATTCCCAGGACGTCATTACAAAACTACCTAAACTAATTACATTGTCAACCTTAGCAAACCTTAGCAACCTTATAATTAATTGATTTATTAAGGATTGCAATGACAGCTGCATTTACATTTCATTTAATTTGACCACATTTCACTTCATTTTAATTGCATTTCATTACATTTCAATTTAGTGTTTGGACATTTTCACAAACACTTTCATTTCTGCTTCTTGGAACTGCTGCCTACATTGAGTTTATAAGAGCCATTTATATCTGCTATGCATAATGGACATCATATTCGTTAAAGTGGATACAAGCTAAATTGTTCCCCAGGGTGTGTTCTACTGCAAGAGGAGTCTTTATGCGATACATTGGTATCTCTCACTTTGTATGAATGCTGTTAGGGATGCCCTCTGCTGTTGGTTAAATCTTTTGTATGGTTAAGCAATTTTTCTAGGTTACTTTTATATAATTGAATTTAAAGTCGAAGCAAGGATATTTATAAAATAATTGGATTTGATATAACCCTTTGCTCCCAATAAATTCCAAGTTAAAGAGCATTAAAGCAGCGTACCTGATGGCTTATCATTTGCAGGGCTTATAGTACTTCTAGTATTTATGTCCACATGGATAGTCTCTCCCTCAGTTGTGTCTTCTAATGATTTTGCAGTTGTCTCCTTGGATGCTATGCAGAAAAGTTTCTCCTTCAGCGTGGGTTCAGTGAAGCAGCTTGTGCCTGTAGCATCAAAGCTTTGACACCTATCCAGTGTCCGCTTCACAAAAGCCAATGCAGCCTGCTTTGCAGCCTTGCTTCCTGCACTCCTTTCATTAAAACCTCCACCTCGAGGTCCCTACATGGCCAGAAATGCCTATTAGAAATGTCTGTTCAGGTATTTGTCTATCATATGCCCAAAAATTGAAGTTTTGAAAAATAATAAGCACATGAATAACAAATGGAGAAAAATAAAAATCTATTAAAATTGCATTCGAGTTAATTAAAAGAAGGCAACTACTGTAAGCATCCCTCCATTAACACTAACCATCAGAAAACAAACAAACTAGGACAAACAAATTTGTTCTCTAAGAACATAAGCATCAAGCAGTATTGAGTAGATATTTCCATGTATTACCAAAAAGGGGGCACTTCTATTAAAATATGAGCCCAAAAAAAAAAGGATTTATAGCGTAAAAATATTCCAATGTCCACATCGAATAAGTACAATATTTGATCTCGAATTTGTATTCAAGCAGGGAAGCAAACTATGCTCACCAGATATCGATTGGAAGCTCTCATAAGAAGCTTGTCCATAGCAACACCTTCATTCTCCCTGAAAACCATTGTGGTAAATTAAATTGTGCAATTAGAATAAGGATACCAGAAGCTGGGCACGATGCATTTATGATTTGCTTTCTATTTAGATAAAGAGTTAAAAGGCAATATGGGAAATAATAGTTTCCTCAAATTTCCTGTGGCAAGATTAACCTTCTAGATCCTTCAATTGCAGATAATATTCAGAGCAGTATAATCGGCAAAACAATAACAAATTGCAACTAACTAGAACTATGTCACAGAAATGGGCAAACAATATTTCACAGCATTATCTGGCATCTTGCTGCAAATTAAAGGTAACCAAATATTAGCAAAACTATCATCAATCTTAAATCAAGTATTTAGCAATTGTCTTTAATAGAGGTAATTACCTTTCCTCTAATGGCCGCCTCTTGGAAACAACATTTTCCAACTTATTTATCTTAGTGTTACGTTTGCAAGCCTGGGAATGGAACAGAATACACAAGTAATCGATGTATCAATGCACTCAAAAAACCAAAAAAATAAAAGGAGAAACAAATTTCCACAACCGACGTACAATAACATATCTAACACAAAAACAACAATAAGCTTTTTTATACAGAATTTATGAGATAAGAACCTGTTGTCGAAATTCATTTTCAAGTTTATTAATGTTGTTCTCGATCCTGTCATCATCTTCCCGTGCTAAATCAGTCTGCAATGTTAAAAAAGAAAACAAATAAGTTCAAGACAAATACTTTTGTTCAGAATGATAGTGGAAAACTCACAGGCAGCTAATGCTTTTGTGCATAAGAAACAAAGGCACTTCCACTGAAGATTGCACCTCAGTTCATAAAAACAAAGAATTGGGATGCATACCACTGGTTCTGGAAACATGCCAATGCTCTTAAGTTCTGAAAAAATCCTCTTATCCAGAGACATTTGTTCATATCCAATCTCATTTGTCAAAATTACAGAAAGTGAGTAATTAGCTTGATGATCAGATTGCAAGTCATTTTGATTCCTCTGCCATCCTAATATGCACCTCTCATCTGCATTGCCCAGGTCTGCCTTAGAAATGCCAATTTCTAAATCATGTAAAATACTATGTTCTACTTCATTTTTATCAATGTGGTTGTGGACTCCTGACAAATATTTTGTATGCCCATTTGAAGAAGTAAACGCAGTGGGACAGTTGAGACTCCCATTAATATCCTTTTTCAGTGCTGCTGCCATGTGTGGATCCTCCTGGTTGGAACCTTTCTGCACGCTGCCAATGCTGAAACAATTTCCAAGGGGTGACACTTCACTCATATAATCAAAATTCTCACACTGAATGTCATCACCAATTGTTGTTCCTTGCTCCTCATCATCATCAATAATTAGAGCAGAAAGCAGTCTTTGCGATAGTGGAACGCTGCAAGCCCTCAAAACACTATTTTCAGTATTTGTACTTGACGTCTTCTGGCTTGAGAAAGTTGGACTTGGGCTTGGGCTGCCTTGTGTTGCAACAGAAATGAAATCAACCTGCAACTAGAGAAAACCAAACTTCATAATGCTGCTAATGGACAATTACTAGCAGAATGTATGCATACTTTGTTAGGGCAAATTACAGTGGTTGTGCAAGCATTGAAAGGGATATATATCAAGACATTATCTTTTTGTGTGTAACCATATCAAAAAAAGTCAATATAATATCTCTAATTCCAACTATTCTTGAGCTAAAGCTTCAAAATAAGTTTAAGTAAAGGCCATGTCTGCAAGGAAGTCAGTAGCAGATCAACAACAACGCAGACAAAGATCAACATATTGCCAGCAATCATTTGACCCCCACCAAGTGATTTAGACAACATGGAATGCAGTATATTGATTGAAGTACAAAACTGTAAATATATTTAATACCACATATTCAAGGGAGTAACAACAATATAAACTGTAAAAAATGGGTTGCATATTCATCACCCTCAATCCTATATACTCATATTGTGGCCTAAAATAAATTGCTTACAAAAGTCCTCACATCTATGTAGCTTATCCAGGAGGATCATTATTAAATTCAAATATCGCTTTCACTCAAGGAACAAGAAGTGGCTACTTTGGTGGAGGTATTCTTCACCTCCTAATGCATCTACAGGATAAATTGCAGGTCAACATTTTATTGTTTTAACCCTTCAAGCATGCAGTCAAATTGTCCAGATTTGACTTGCCAGCAGATTGTATTTGACTTAACATTTGTCATACAATAAGATAATTGAACAATTGCAATAAATTTAGAGGGCTATATGGGTTCCGAGCATCAAAGGGAAATTCATTTATATAAGACGAACATGTAAAATATATTATTGAAAAGCTTGCAATAACTTGGAGAAACGAAGATAAAATGAGCTGAAATATTTTTTTTGTCAATGAGTTTACACGTTTTTATATAAGACTTAAACTTGTAAAACAAATAGAAATTCATATGCTTCATCATACCCCAAAAAATGCCAAAATACCATCCGGGCAGTATCTTATTTTGAGAAATAAACAGTTGAAATCCCAAGCCAAGCCCAAACCCATAAAAGACATCAAAGGAATGAATGCTAAAAAAGCTAAAAGGAGACTAGAGGTCTAAATTGGAGGAAAGAGCAGTTTCTTGTCCCATTCTGTCCATGTACTAATCTCCAATGATGCTTCCTAAATTGGTGGACACCATGTTAAATGTTTGTGTTTAATGCATTTGCAGTCATATTCTTTCATGAGTACTAGATCTCGAGATCCGGGTATTTATGGGAGTGAGAGTGAGCAATTCGGGATCTTTACCAGTCCAGAGCAACTACTACTACTTCCTGTCTGCAGTTTGAGTGATTCCAAGTGGAAGGGTTGCCCGCAATACTCCAATCTGGTTGTTGAATTCTACTTCTCACACAGGTTTAGGTAGGGATGGTACCATGAAGAAATCAGGTGTCCATGGTCTAACTCTTGATAAGGATTAGAATAGGACTTAGAATTATTATTTTATTGTTATATAAAACGTGAAGCACTCACGTTGGCTTCTAGATAGTTTGTTAGATCAATTTTAGATGATCTTCAATATAGCTTCTTAGGTAACTAATCACTTGTTTTAGTTATAACCTGTTCACGTGCATTTCTGTTGTGATTCGGATGTTATCCTAATTTTGGCATCTTATATGCCTGTAAATACTTAGCATCTTAATAAAGCACTCAACATTTTTTTGTTCCCACGTCAATGATATCAGAGCAATTTGATCAAGGGTTGGGTAGAATGTTTTCAATCCTTGTTTGGGTTTAGCTACTTCTAAGGTGAACGTTAGATTTCTTACGTGTTACTCTGCATATTCCAACCATTCCAGCGACTTTTCGACGTGTTTTACAGGCCTGCTGTGTCACTTAGAGGTCTTTTGTCTATTGTTTTATTGATGTTAAATTTAGCTCCAATGAGACATCATTCCGATGAACCGTTTTTTCGCCATGACTTTCTGACATTTTGTTCCAGTGCATAATTCTGTCAAGGTTTTCCCTCGACGTGTTATTTTGATGACACACAACTCCACGAACTTCCTAGGAGTGAGGCCGAAGTAGAAACACATGCCTGCTCCACGTCTTAAAGCAAGATCAACCAGTGAAGAAAATAATATTGCATTATTGTGAATGCTCAATTTTGTTTGACAATTATCAGCAGTTTCGTCGTTTGGTGCTCTTATCGCTTACTTTTGTCGGCGATACATGAAGCTATTGCTTTTGCTACCCACCCTTCATGCAAGCGCTCAAAACGTCTTCCCATAGGAGTACAAAACCAGTTTGCACATGCCATCACCATGGAGTTGAAACACGCACTTTCAGACTACTAGCCATCTTCACCCGCTTGGCTCTTGTGATTTTCACCTGCAGTGATGCGTTTTCTTGCGAAATTTTCCATCGATGAACCTTTGAAGCTAATCAACTTGGAAGACACCGATTAGGCTCAATCTCTTTGCTCAACATTGTGTTCAAGAACAACACCTTTGCATGCTTTTTTTCGTCTCACCGATTGCAACTTCATTGAAATTCCGTCATCCCAATGGGTAGAATACATCCTAGCGCATCAACAGACCGACGTGTTTGCCTACGACGTCCAGTTTCTTTAGAAATTTGCATGACGTCAAATGTTTCATGTGCACACATACTAAGCCGCGTACATGCGCCTTCCACAGCAACATGGTCTGGTGGGACAAGTGCACATTCCTCCTAGTTGCTTCAATAAAATTTGTGCACATTCCACCTTCTCGCATAGGTTGATTTTTGTCAGTTAAGTGACGTTGATGGAGTCTTCCGCTCAGTCTTCCTGTTTGACCACTACGCAACCCAATTCCTTTTATACCATGTGTGCACAAATTTTTGCGCGCTTCCATCTACACATGCACACTCCAAACTAGCAAAGATCCAAGGTAATTAGCAAGACGTCACCGCATCACCCTCATGGCACGAGAGTGAAGCCATTGGACAAACCGATAACTGTTGGTGGACAACGACCTTCCCGGTGAACAGTTTTCTAACAACGTCCATCGTTCTGGCAACGTTCACATTGCCGACGAAAAGTTCGAAATTCTTCAAGATCATAGGCAACAAGCGTTGTGCCTAGATCCGGTGGATGTGTTTTAGGTGTGTGATGATGCATATCAACATCAAGATCATAGGCAACAAGCGTTGACAAGTGAATTTTGACTGTTAAAGCCGAAAGGGAGGATCTCAAGTTTTACTTTTTTCTTTTTTCTTTTTTCCTTTCTCTTTTTTTTTTATACAAGGAAAAGAAACACTTTATAAAGGTATAAAGGTAGAACCTTAGTTGCATGGAAAATATTAAAACATTAATTAATTAATTCTTTTATTAAATAATTAATATATACGCATAATGATTAATTAATTCATTACTATATATGTGTCAAAGTGCATGACACATTCAAACATTATTTTTAATACACAATTTCCTTAAGTTGTAATTGGCCTAATCCCTCTTTCACTCTTTTAGCTTTGAACATGGGTATTCTGATCCAGTCCATTTGTATGCTTTCGAGCATTTGTAATCCTTCGAACATTGTTACTCGTCATCATTAGTTTCGACAACTTTGTGATTAACTTTAAAAAACATACATTTTAGGCCTTCAACACCTTTAAATAGCCATTCTAGGTTTCAATTTCCTCACAACATGAATCTTGTGAATTTCACGAGTGCTTACTCCTACTTGGTAGTCTCGTTAACTAGATCTACCCATCCAATTGCACCTTTGTAAGGGATATGCTTCATTATCGTTTCTTAGGCATCAATGCTTTAAAGTACATTTCCAAAATATTTGCTTGAAGATACACCCCTTTTAGTACAATAATTAGACCCAACATTCTTTATGTCTCGAATGTTAAAGGCACAAGTTTGAGATCTATGGAGTAGTTTGGTTGTAGTAAGGAGCAAACTCTAAGCCACACTTTGGGATACATATTGAGAGGGTTTAAGCTCTAATGCCTCCAAATATGATCCCTTGCAAACAAACAATTGTCAAAGAATTGTCCATGTCAAGTTTATAACTAAACCCCTTTGACTTGAAAGATCTTATATATTTATAAACTATGAAACACGAAGCATCCGGCTATGAGAGAGATCAACATTTCAAAGAGAATTATGTCTTTGTACCTTATGAGGAATCGATCCCGTTAGTATTTTGAAACCAAATTGCTCATGCAATCACAAGCATCTCTATTGATAGCTTTCAGCCTTAATGTATTCCTTGGATGCTCCCTCTACCTCCTTCCTACCTTCCCATGATAAAGTTGGGAGTCAAAGGACACACTTATCAACAATATATTCAAGTCACTTGGACCTCTTTCTTGCAACCTCTTCACACTAATATTTCCTTGTATGGCAATAAATTCTTGCAAAAAAAATTGATGGTATCATGACATTGATTGAACTATCTCTGCCATCACTCTAATCCTTAATTCAACAAAGAAGAAAGACGTTCACCAAATAAGGGTGCTATCTGATGACTCGTCTGTCTAAACAAATGAAAATGGCTGCTTCTCCTCCAGTTTGTCGTCTTATTTTGAAGTTAACAACTAGCCTTTGTTTATTCTTATTTACACAAGTTTCCATTTATAATGCCATGACAGCTCAAGTGATTTAAAGGAACATCTCGAGGACACTTGAAAAATTATATCCGATGTCACTGTCACTTTGAAGGGGATGAAATAAATAGCTAATTGTTCATGGGAAAGTTTGAATCCAATGCACGCTAAAAAAACTAAAAGAATCCCAATATCATACAACAATGACCAAACAATTTTTTTCCATCCAATAATAAAGCATATCGCATCAACCCTCTCTCCTTCGATCCTATCATATACGTAGATATAGTGAGCACAAGTAAACTAACAAAGTTGAGGAAAAATAAAAGAATCCATTGGAACACAAATCTACAAGAAAGTGGGATTTTTACCTCTAAATAAAAGACTTGCTACAGGTTTATATTGTTTTTCTTTCTAACCACTGACCACTCTCCCCCTTCCTCAACCTATCAAAAATGGCCTAAGGATCCCCCATTAGCCAACTGAGAACTTGTTCTCATGAACTTTAATTTTAGGATAACCACCATATTCCTCATGGTGGCAAGACCTATTGTCTTTTCTCTCTCCAAAAGGTGGAGAACAAGGAACACTTTATCTTTAGATGCCTTGTCTATTATGATATTTAGAATAAGTTTCATTGTATATTAGAAACTCTAGGGGTTCACTCCCCACTTTCTTTCACTAACCTAATCAAAGGTACCCCATGCTCTTCCTCAAGGGGTTGTCACTTTGAAGCATAGAAACGTTAAAGGATCATGTAGACCGATCATGCTGATTGTTTCCTCCACCTAGACCATTTCGAACAGTGGACTAGGTAAGCACCCTCTAGACAAAACCACTTCAGACAAGTCATTTGAACAACGCTCTTCTTTGTTGATTGCCACTAGGGTGCATAAAACACCTCACTCTTAGGTGAAATGGCTCTCTTCTGCTTTGATGCCAAGGACCTTCAACATCTTCTAATTCTCGTCTTGGGCCTTAAGCACAACGTGCATCACTTACCAGTAAAGACTTGTGGCACTTGAGCGTTAGGAGCATAGTTACCAGGTTCATTTGAACCCATGCCGGTTTTAGTCAAGTTCGAACTTCCTTGGCTGGACGGGTTTGGTTCAATTCTTTCAATTATGTTTTTTTAAATATAAATTCATAAAATATGCAATTTTTTAAGATATATTTAAAAAATAATAATAATAATAATAATAATAATATAGAATCTGAATTTTCTAATTTTTTGCATCTATTTTTATTTCTCCATGAATATTTTGTGCATATATGTATTAATTTTCCGAACTTTTATGGACTGAACCAAACTTTCTTGGAAAACCCAAACCTCCAAACTTTTTGGGCCTTCTAAACCTACCAAACTGAACCATACCTCGTAACCATGGTCTGAAGCATTTAAGGGGAAGGATCCCACTCCACCTACAATCACTCAATCCACAATTGTCATGGCTCTAAACACTCCTTGAACAATATTATTAGATCAGGCATTGAACCCTTTAACATAGTGGATGATAAAGGCATCAACCCTTTGGCCAAAATTGCAACTACAGATGTTGGAATGCCACCTTGTAGCTTTCATCGCCAACTTTGACCTTCACTAGCTCATGGCTTACTAAGGACCTCTCTTTCAAGGCTATTTATTCTTGTTGCCAAATAGTCTCTTCTAGGTCTTAACGATTTTGGATTTACCCACTCTTGATTTATTTATTTATACTTTCCAAAATTAGTTACTTTTCTACTACTCCAAGGGTGCCTTTTATCCCTGTACTTTGTATTAAAACATGATGTGCTTAAAAGTCCTATTGACATACTTGTTGAAGCTCGTCCATCCACAATCATTACTTGCCCCCTAACACACTCACTACTTGACCAGAAGAAGGGTTGAAATATTAGTGGTAGGGCAGCTGGTAGGAGCTACTAGGTTTGGGTCCCACCTGGTCCAGGCTTTTCAACATGATATCAAAGCAAAGTTGGTTTCATCCCTCAAGTGTGACTTGAAGGTTGGTATTGGACCATATCAATCCACACTCATTACTCAACCCCTACCATACAACTGAAGTAATAGCAAGGAGGTCTTCGGTTCAAGTCCTAGCTGGTCCATGCTTTTTAATGCTGCCTCATATATTCTAGGGCATTAATAAAATTTAGTCTTATTTCATTTGTTAGTTTTCCCTCTTCTCTCTCCTCTCTCTCTCTCTCTCTCACACACTTTTTTCTACTTTCCGAATAAACAAATATACCAAAAAATCCTGTACTCCTATTTATGTAAACATATATAAACAAATTCTGTGTACTCCTATTTATGTAATCCATAATTGCATTATGACTATTCAAATCAAGTGTTAAAAGATCCAACTGTATTGTTATCGAAACTCACAAGTCCAAGTTCCAAGCCTATAGAAGCAAAAAGTGTTTAGTTAATATATATATATATATATATATATATATATATATATATATATATATATACCATACTAACCTCTGGATTGGAACATGTAACATTTACACTTGCATCTACTTCCAAATGCCCTTTCATCTGCATTCAGAATTCCATGAATCTCAGTTTAATAAACAAAACAAGACTTCAGCAACTCACAAATAAATTCCCACTGACCTACTTAATCAATATGCTCCCACTGCCATTTATTTGCTATGCATTTTTGAAGATTAACATAATCACAAATAAATACCAATTATTTCATGAATCTCTAAAATTAAAAACCATAGTACAATCTAGAAGGTAGAAACTTACATGCGTACTGGTATAAAAATGTTAAAAATAAATTATGTGATGCATTACTGAAATATTGGATTCTTTAAAACGCATAAATCAAAATCAATGGGTTTCTGCACAAAATAAATAAGAGTTCAGAAAAAAAATTCAAATATTAGTAACTTACCTTATACATTCTCAGCCAATGCAACTCAAAAAAAGAGATTGCTTGAGTACATTTGACAAAACATTATGAATCTCTAAAATTAAAAATCATAGTACAATCTAGAAGGTAGAAGCTTACGTGTGTATTAATATAAAAATCTTAATCAATTATGTGGAATTCATTACTGAAATATTGGATGCTTTAAATGCATAAATCAACATCAATAGGTTTCTGCCCAAAATAGATAAGAGTTCAGAATATTTCTTGAAATGTTATTAACTTGCATTATACATTCTTGGCCAATGCAACTCAAAAAAAGAGATTGCTTTGCAAGTACATTTGACAAATCATTCTCTATAGGAAACCATTCAACAACTAGCAGGTCTCTACACCAAAATAACTAATTTGAGTGGCAACTTATCCACAGCTATTTTTAACATGCATACAATTCACCCCCTCATCTTTCAGATGTATCAATGGACTTCCAAGCTAAGGAAGACTAATAATGACCACAAGTCTGTTTGCAAGCATGCTTTACTTTTTAATTTCATGTTTGGAACAAAGTTAAAAAATTGTGATCCGCAATTAATCAAGGCAAACATAAGCAAAAATCAATCAAATTAAAAATAATAGTAACATATTTGAAGATATCAAATGGCACATACTCAAGTGGTTAAAACATGGATTTCCAAGGCAGAGATCAAGGTTCAAATCTTGCAAGGTGATATGTGCATATATGCCAAAGTGTTATTGTAGTAATACCACTATATGATTGGTTGAAATGCCATGGTGGCACAATCTGGAGCTTGTTTCAATCCTATATAACCATTAAAAAAAAAATCGAAGATAACATCAGATTCTTTTTTTTTGGGCAAATTAAATCATTTATCCCCAACCAAATTTGCTACTTTTATATCCAATATTTGAAGATATTGGGTATTTAAAAAAAGGATTGCCTACTTACTTAGATAATAATCAGGAAGTTCGAAAAAACGTGTGATAAAGTGATAATCGCAATTTACGTAAAATGTTCAACACTGGTTCAGAAATGCATGGACTCTTCAAATGGATAGCTAATAAAGACCAACGGTGAAAGAGTATTTGCAGGTAAAGGATAAGATACACATCAACAAATTATCTGAATATAAATCGCACAAGTTCAACAAAATGGCCCTGTTATCTCACCTAAACATATATTTTTGTTATAACATTACTGAGAATAGTAAGAATTGAAATTATTATTATAATTTTGAAATTCTGAGAAATAAAAACATTAGCATTTAAATGAAACCTTAGAATGTAACTGGTTCATCTTTATCTCAGGTGAATGGTCTTCAACTTTGAAAAGCATCACTTCTTTTTGACATGAAGCAATGACATTTACCAGAGGCCTATGTCTAGCTATGTTAATCCAAACAAGTTTCTTTCAATACAGCCCTCTCTTTTCCAAGCAAAGCAGTTCAGACTCTTCCATAATTTGGGCCCTCAAAACTGTTGCAGAGCTACTCATCATGACGAAATCTTGACAATATGGAGACCAATCAACAATGATGGAATCCCATGCATGAATGGCTCTTGCCACTATACTCTAGCTCTAAATATTTTTTTATTTATGTTTTTCTTGTTTTTTATAACGTTTAGTTTTAATACGTACTTAAGCGGGCCCTTTTTTAATCACCAAAGCGCACTGTTTGGCCAAACAAGTGCTTCAAATGGCAAGAGAAGTATACACCTGCACTTGAGTTTCAGAAAATTCGTCCAAAATATATCCTGACATTTTCAATTGTCATCATTTTAGAAACATTTCAAGGCCCAAAAATGAGGAAAGGCATTCACTACAACATGGCTTATAAAATTAACATCAGATATTTTACCAATAGCTCCAAATAATCCAATTGAAATTATCAGTCTGATAGTAACCACAACAGTCTTGATAGTTGCTGCTACAATCCTAGTGAAAGCTCCTCAAACAACATTGTAAGCGAGACACACAAAGCAGATGGCAACATGTCAAGGTGTGTTAAATCAACACACAATGAAAAGGACCCCACAGTGCAATTTTATAAAGAATTGAGACATCATACAATGAATGTGGGATAAGATAAACATAAGCATGCATTAAAACCAAAATGGTAACCATAGAGGCTTTACACATGAAATGCAGTTATAAGATACATTGCAGCAAACTTCTGTCTCCCTGTTTCTTCATGTCACATTATGTACAAAAGATGACACTATATTCAAACATAAGACCAAAGGGAGGCCAAAACACGTTTAAACATCAAAAACACCTTTAATGCATGTGTTTTACAAGAGTAGACTTCATAACACATGAATATACAAGAAATTGGAGCATAATCTAAACTATAATATCCATAAAAATGGGGAAAAACTTGCATGCACTACTCATTCTAATCTACAAAATAATGGTCAGATTCCTGTTATAGTTGGAAGTTGCCATTTTCATGTCACTCTTTGAAGAAAGTAAACAGTAGCATGGTCAAAAACTCATAAACAGCCAGAGTCGACATTTCTTAAGAGAGGAGAATAGCATCATATAAACATCAGTCAAAGGATTTATGGTAGTAAAAGCTTGTACAGAGTAGATGTGGTTAATGACATGGCAAGTAAATAAATTGCTTAAAACATGGTCTGTAACACTAAATTTAAGACAATTGCTATGTGAAGGAAATTTACTTGCTTCAGAAAATCAAGATCATCTTCCGTAACTTTCCTGAAGCATGGCTCCATTTCCTTCCAATATGGCCCTGAGCATGCAATATCTGTAGCACCCACTCCAAAAGATTAATTTAAATTAATAATAATGATGTTAAAGCTACTTAGACACAATGAATAAAAGTACACCAAAACTATGAATCTCATATAAAAACATCACAAAAATTTGCCATTGTGTATATAACGTTGGCTATCAATCTAAAGTCGTTTAAAACTGAAATCGGACCGCTTGCGTTAAGAGCCTCCTCAACAGCTGCTAAAAGTTCTTTATGATCATCCTCCATTTCACCTGTCAAAATGCATAAAACATAAATAAAATAAAAAAACATTAATATCTGACTTGATATAATATGTCCAATAACAAATCAGATGTATGGCAATAATTTTCTCCAGTTACCCAACTTTCTTTGAACAATATAATACTCATTTCTAAAAAGAACAAAAGCAAGGAACCTGTAAGGTCTGATGATCCACTATTTACTGGGCGCCTAGATCGAGTTAAAGACTTGCGATCAGATACACTTTTCTTGGTCAGACGTCGGCTTGGCTTGCTGCCACAAAAAAAAAAAACGATTTTACATAAAATTCTGGACATCTGATTGCTTCTACTAATCATATGCCAAATCTTTACCACATCAATAGAGAAAATAATTCCTAATTGTAAGCTCAAGGGGGAAGCTTTCCAGTTGTGTTTGAGCTCTCTAGCTTTCTGACACGTACTTATAAAGCATGTCTGTAAGAACTTCAAGAACTGCTAGTTTTTAAATATACTCCAGGAGTTTATAGGGCAATTCCTCCTCTTGGCACAACTGGCTATGCATTGTATAAAGCTTGCTCATGTATTAGGTCATGCTTCATATTTGGGTATGAAAATTATGTATTATTAAAATTTCTATAGTGTTGCTTCCTGCAGCATGTTGAGGTGAGAAAGACACTGTTCAGAGTGGTATTTGACATTGATGAGATGATTTTAGGAAACTGTTACTTAAATGAAATTCATCTTTCAGGCAGAGTTTAGCCTGACATTTTGTCTTCCATTAGTGTTACTACTAGAGCTCTTAGTAAAGAAAATTATCACTGTGTTTTATTAATTTCTGTGCCAGCTAAATAGCTATATTTATTGAGGTTTTTGATAGAGCTTCAAGCAGGTATTTGAATTTCACATGAATGACTTAAATGATCGGTTAACAGAACTGCAGGAGGCATTTGATGTATAATTCATAATCCTCTGATGTTGCACATTGTGATAAACTATTAAGTTCTTACACGTAATTATAAAGCATGTACGTAAGAACTGCTAGTTTTTAAATATACTCCAGGAATTTATAGGGTAATTCCTCCTCTTCGCACAACTGGCTATGCATTGTATAAAGCTTGCTCGTGCATTAGCTCATGCTTCATATTTTGGTTTTGAAAATTATGTACTATTAAAATTTCTATATTGCTGCTTCCTGCAGCAAGTTGAGGTGATAAAGACGCTGTTCAGAGTAGTATTTGACGTTGAAGAGATGATTTTGAAAAACTGTTCAATAAAAAAATCTTTCGGGCAGAGTTTAGCATGACATTTTTCTTCCATTAGTGTTACTACTAGAGCTTTTTGTAAAGAAAATTATCACAGTGTTTTATTAATTTCTGTGGCAGCTAATTAGCTATATTTATTAAGGTTTTTGACAGAGCTTGAAGCAGGTATTTTAATTCCCATTGATGACTAAAATGATATGTTAACAGAACTGCAGGAAGCATTTGAGGTATAATTCATAATCCTCTGCTGTTGCACATTGTGATAGACTAGTAACTCCTTAAGTTGATAAATAAGTCATTTGCTATGGGGCATCTGTTAATTTAATTTTGAGATATAGCTGGCATAATATCCATAGAACAACTCTCAAAGATTCGTAAATTCCATGGCTAACAAAAGTAGAGAACTGGGAGAACAACTGGTAAGCCGTGCCATCTCAATAACATTTATAGTAGGCCAAAGAGGGTTGCTGACCCTCTATGCATAAGAGTTGTAAAAATAAGACAATAGGCATACCCTGGTAGCCCCTCCCTGAGGGGTACATTATCTCACTACTCTATAACAGTCTATGAAGTAAACATCTAGAGGGTTTTTGCTACCTTCAACCACTGTAACAACCAGAAGGGAAAAAAGTGATCAATCTAATGTACTTAGAGTCCCCCAGAAAGCTCAATTCCTAAAAGCAACACCATGTTGAAGATAAAGAACCAAACACCTCTAGTAGGAATAATGGAAGCAGATTGTAAGTGATCCTCCAAATATTCTATAAGACAATTAATTTCTCCATGGCATCTCCTAGTAAATGGAACACCTAAAAATAAATTGCTTCCTTGTCTCCACCTCCTGGAGAGGAAAGAAAGGTGGAAAATCCTCCATCTTCAAGGAACATGGTGGTCAATCTCAACCCCACATGATGAGAACAAACTCTAAAATTGACCAAGTGGACTCTTTCAGGCCACATGTCCAATGATGTTGAAGTATTCAAGACAAATAATGGTGCCATCAGCAATCTGCAAGGAATACTCAGAATACAAAGGCATTCCAAGGATAAGAGGTTACTAGAGACAAATCGAAGTGGCTTGAATATATTGTCAATATATATCCTTTTCAAGGAGATGAGAAGAAGCATTAAATGAGTATCTAATTAGAGAGAATCAATCTATGGAGACAAAAATAGATTGAAGGAGCAAACTAGTCTCAAAGGACAACATCATTGTAACTTAAGCAACCAACTTTGAAAACATAGAAATAATTAAAGAATATCAATACCAGCCTAAGAAAAGATTGCCCATGGGCCTCAAACTACAAAAGTAGAAAATGAGCCTTGGAACATCCTTAAGTCAAAGGGGAAATCATCGCCCACAAGACATTGCTTTTTGATATTCACAGCTTTCAAGTACCTAGTCAGCTTCCCTTGGCTGATCATGCCATGTTGACTTTCTCCTTGAGTTCCTCCTCTTTTACCTCTCCATCTTTTCCTCCACCATCACCCAATCCTACCAACCATCCCATGATTCATTTTAATCTGTGTTTGGCTGATGATTATGCTGGTCGTCTCTCCCAATTGATGTCCCAATACTACTCTCTTAATTCCACCAAAGCAACAACCAAATATAAATTTTTGTCACATACGTTATGGGATGCAACCCTTGACTCCTTTCCCCACATTTTTCCTCGCCAAAGCTTGTTCGTCACATTGGTGCTTTGCTCCATGAATCGTTGGTATAATAAGGAATGTAAGTCCATGCATCGAAAGCTCCATTTTGCTCTTATCCATGAGCCTGCAACTATATCTTCCACTCAAAGGGAATATAAATGCCTCATTCAATGTAAGAAGTGAAAGTTTCTTGTCGCTACGTGTTGTGAGCTTCTAGATGCTCTTCATCACTCTCCCAAAGCCTTTTGGCACACTCTTCTTCCTAGGAAGCCCCATCTGATATGCATTGATGACAAGCCCTGGGTCTCCCATGCTAATTCTTTTATGATATCCCAAGGCAACCCACCATTCATATCTCTTCCCCCCTCCCCCCAACATCATCTCACCTCTTCTCTTCTAGGGCTTCAAAAGAGCTATACATAAATTAAGTACCAACAAGGCTGTTGATTTTGAGGGATTTCAGACTGAGTTCTTGAAGTATGGTGTTGAAGCTCTTGGCTTTCCCATTTGCAGAAATATTCCATGAGGTTGTTCGATCTGGGTTCCTTGCCTCTTGGTCACAGCATATTATCCACCCCATCCAGAAATCTGGGACTATTCAAATCCGAGTAACTACAGAATTATCACGATTGGGCACACATTTGCAAAGCTTTATGCAGCAATTTTGGATATGAAACTCTCAAAATTGTTGGAGCAAGAGGGCAGGCTGGATTTAGAAGGGATCATCAGATTATTGATCATGTTTTCACTCTCAGAGCTTTTATTGAGGAGGCTTTCCAACAGCCCTCTAATGTGTTTTTCAGATGATGTCCAGAGCACCATTGGCATCAAACAAGGGTGTCCTCTTTCTCCTTCACTCTTTGGGATCTACATTGATGAGCTTGAAGAACTTATTCGTCAATACACACATGTTGACAATGGTTGCCTTCTACGTCATGTCTTGATAGTTATATTGCCTTTTGCAAATGATGTCTTCCTGCTCATACTCCTGTGGGCTTACAAAGACAGTTGGATGCTCTTGCTTGCTTTTGCGACTTAAAACACTTGGCAGTCAACGTTAGCAAGACAAAGGTGATGATCTTTAATGCATCAAAGAGTAACCTGTATAAATTTCAGTTCTTCTATAACGCCGAGTTCATTAATATCACCATTGCTTACACCTACTTGAGGGTTCAATTTATAGGTCCTTCCCTTAATCTTCGGCCAGCTTCACAGTCACATCTTTGCAAGGGATACGCATCTCTCTCAATCTTGGAACACCAATGCTTCCAACAACACTTTCAAGACATACCTACAAAGATGCATCTCTTTGATTGCATCATCAAACCCAAAGCCCTTTATGGATCTAAGATTTGGGGTCCAAATCCAAGGTGTGTTGATTGGGCTTGCATTGAGTGGGTCCAAACTCCAAACTATTTTTCTTTTATGGATTTATCCAATGTAAAAAAACAATTCCCCAATGTATTGTTCAAGCTGAGTTTGGCATTCATCCTCTTGAGAGCATTTTCAGAATTATTTTTCAGCTTCATCGCCTTAGATCCATGGGTGGGTGTACCATAGGTCGAGAGAGATACCCATATTTGGCGCTTTGCTCCTCAAGATGCATAACCTATAGGGGTTCTTTTGGCCCTCATTGTGGATGGTACTCAAAAGTTATTTCTCTTCTTCAATCAGTTGCCATCTCCATAGATCAATTACCTCCTTTCAATTACTCAATGCTCCTCCTTGCCTTCTTCATAATAAGAGAGTAATTAATCAAGTAGTCAAAGATGATGTTTATCGACAATATATTCAAATCACTTGGGTTGCTCTATCTTAACCTTTTTTTCCTAAGCTGGCCTTCTAAACTAAGCATTTCATGAGGATTAAGAATGGAATTATCACTTGTCCTAATTATGTCAAGCGACAATGGACACACAACCTTAGAATTCCTCTTGGTCAACTCAGAGTATGCTCACATCAGTTGCAGGTAGAGAGGGACAACCATATTCCTTGAGAGGATAGGGTATGTCATCTTTGCTCTATTTGGGAGGTGGAGACTGAAGAACATTTCATCTTTAGGTGTCTTGTTTATTATGAGATTCGAGGGAGGTACTATTGCTTGTATAGAGACTTAGGTGGATCGCTTGCCACTTTTTTCAGCTATCCCGACCAAAGATGTTTGGTTGTTTACCTCAAGGAAGCTATGACTATTCAAAGTTGGTTATTATTGGGGAGACAGACTACTACTCGACTAATCACCTCATTCTGTTACCCTATCTCTACAATCGAGAGTAACAAGCACTCATTTGAAGCTACAACTACCCAAAATATTAATGACACATTTGCGCACCCTTGTCTGCATACAAGAGCGGCTAATAGGGTTTCGATTCTTTCTCCTTGCTTAAGACAAGACAAGACTGAAGTTCTTCGACACCAGGTTTTTGCCACTCCTCACATACCGAGGAGTTGTAAACAAACATAGCTTACTAGTTTATTGTTCTCTTCTATTGGTTCCACAACCACAAATGCTAGAAGTCTTAAAGGATCGAACTCCATCTTCTCCTAGGATTATCCAACCAAGCCCTCTTAGTCCTAGCCATTCTCCTGGAAGCATCATTAGATCCTATGTTGGCCCTTTTAGGATGGTTGGTGACGACAACAATTGTGCTTCTACTTTACATCCCAAAATAGATTAATGTTGGTGCTTGGATCCATTGTAGCTACGTTGTATCTCCGTTGTACCTCAACTTCTAGATCTCTCTTAATCATTTCTTTTAGCATGTTTTGGTTTATCCATTTTGGGTAACCCTCGAGGATAGTTCAAGCAAAGAAAGCGAAAGGTGGCAAACATTGTTTTTAACAACGGAAGAGGAAGCACAAGTTGACACGCAACGAGCAAATGAATATTGGACCAAGGAGGACATTCATGCAAGTGAAGGCGCCAACGTGGAGTGTGCACAAGGAGACGAAGTGGAACAGTTGGTGACATCGACACAAGTGCAGAGGAGAGTGCCTAGAGGTGTAGAGGACGGGAGTCAAGCACGAGGGCAACCGCGAGAGAGTGTGCGGAGACCAGAACCGACGTTCGTATATTCGCAAAGAAGGTCGTGGAGCGTAGGTGCACAAGGAAGCGGTCGATGATTGTTTGCGAGAGAAGAGTCATCAAGTGAAGAAGATCAACCACCAATGGCGAATATAGCTGCAGCAGCAGGAAAACAAAAGTGCCCACCATTTCTAGGAGATGGAAAGGAGGACCCAGAACGCCATATTGGCACGTGTGAAACAATATGGCGAGCAAATGGCATTGATGATGAAGGATCTTGCTTAGACTATTTTCGGCTACATTGCGAGGAATCGCAATGGATTGGCATTTAAAAAGAGCAAATCCCTTCACCACGTGGGATGAATTAAAGGTTGAATTCACAAAGGAATTCAGATTACTCCGTGATGACACAGAGATCATCGGAGAAATCTATTCCACAAAGCAAAGAAAGGATGAAAACATCAAGTCGTACAATAGGAGACTAAAGGAACTCATCGACAAGATGGAGGCAAAATCGACAGACGGGTTGCAAAAGCGATGGTTCCTAGACGGATTGCTACCAAGATATAAGAAGAAGATGAAGGTAGTACCACCTACCACCTATCAAGAAGCCTTTGATAGAGCTCTCAACTTGGAGAGCGAAATGAAGCAAACAACAGTAGGAGGGAGTCACTATCATGACGATGATTCGGATAGTGACCGTGACGACTTGAATATTGCCATCCAGGCCATGAGAAAGGACCTAGAAAGAATGATTAATGATGTGAAGGGAGATAAGAAGGAAAATAAGGACATTTGGTGTTTTGATTGCAAGGCAGAAGGGCACACAAATGTAAATTGTCCAAAAAATGCGTTTTGTAACATTTGTGAAGTTGTAGGGCATGCTATTGCGGATTGCTCATTTAACCTCATAAGCACAAGACATCAAACCCTAACAGTGCAAAAAGAGAAGGACGAGAAACCTAGCACTTCGAAAAGTGGGCAAGGAGCAACAAGTGGCGGTTATAGGAACAACCGCCAAGGAAGACGCCAACCGCAACAAGGGAATCGACCACAAGGTGGGCAAGGTCGACTACAATATGATTCGGATGGAAGACCCATTATTCAATGTCGAAGATGCCAAGAGTGGGGGCACTTTGCAAGAAATTGCTAGAATGCACCAGTGGGAGGAAATGTCGAAAACAATAGTGGGATGATGTGTAGATGGTGTGGACCGGGCAATCATAGGGAGGCCAATTGCCCAAAGAAGGCAAGTTCGAGTAACTCACAGAATGTCAATTTTATTGACATCAAAGAGCCTCCAAGGGACCAACAAAACAAAGAGAAGCATGTGCTAGTTGTAATGCGGGCTCAAGCAAGGAAAGTTGAGCAATATTTGGACCCTACCATAGAGAAGGAAAGATGGTAGGAAGCACATGACCAAGTCAAAGAAGAAACACGAAGGACCAATCAAGAGAGACTCCTCCAAGAGAAGAAACTCAAGAAGCCAATATAAGTGAAGAAATAGAGATGTCAACACAACAATTGGCAGCGCAAGTGCTGAATACAAGTGTGGAGGTGAAGGTATCCAACTTACTTTGCGCAATACTGGAGCTTTATGCAATGGTAGGAGAAATGACACGAACAAGGAAAGTGGTGGAGCCACGATGCCAGCAAGAGACAACCAAAATAAGAAGGGATCAATTCATTGATCCGACGGTGTTGATGATTGATGCTGGAAAGAAGCCGGCATTAATCCATATTGAGTTGCTAAACCACAAGTTGATGCAAGTAATCGTCGATGGAGGATCGAGCATGAATGTGTTACCAGAGAAGACATGGAGAGAACTTGGGGCACCATTTTTATGGTCTCCAAATTTCAGACTATACGGTGTAGACCAATATGGCATCAAGATGAAAGGAGTCTTGACTGCCCAGAAGGTGAAGATAGCCGACCAAGAATTCATCATGGATTTTGTGGTCATCGCCATGCAGAAACCAACATATGATGCGTTGTTGGGACAAGGATGGTTACGCATGGCGAAGGTCAACCACAACTGGGAGAAGGATCGCCTAACATTCAAGAAGGGCCAGCATAAATATATGATAAATTTGAAGAATCAATCCGTTAGCGAGGATCTCGCGACATCCGATGAATTGGGAAGTTCATCATCAAAAGATGACAACGGACAAGAGCCAAATGAAGATGGCATGCTAGAACTGGAGGAGTGCATAGAAGATGAAGAGCACTCAGACAGCGGACTTCTCCATTGGCAAATGGAAGACTATGAGGTCTTCTAGCCAAATTGCCTATGTATCCAAGCAGAAGAGGAAGAGGACCATGATGAATGAAGAAAAAGTGTGTACGAGGTTGGTGAGTGTAGTAAGAATGTCAAATCTGCACCTAAGGAGGAGAAAGAAAAGTGGACATTCCCAAAGAACTTTGCAGAATATATTGTCGATGATGCTGTGATTGATGAAAAGCCAACACACCCGTTTGACGTGGCAAAATTGACTACTGAACCTGATACCATACAATATGAAGGACCAAAGATGGTACAAGTTAACCTTGGCAAGGGTGATGAGGAGAAAATAATCCATTGCGGAGAAGATTGGGACCCAGTGCTGAAAGTGGCAACTTTCAAGATCTTCATGCAATACAAGGATGTCTTCGCATGGACGTACAAAGATTTGAAAGGGATTCCACCAAAATTATGCATGCATCGGATTCAGTTGATTTCGGGTGCACAACCAGTGAGAAGGAGGCCGTATAGAATGAACCCAAAGTATGCGGCCTTGGTCAATGCGGAGATACAAAAGATGTTGGACGTAGGAATCATCTTCAAGGTTACGGTGAGCGAGTGGGTGTCACCAATTGTGATCACCTTGAAGAAGGAAGGTAATCAGATCCGCATATGTGTAGACTTCAGAAGTCTAAATGCAATGACCATAAAGGATCCCTTTCCCATACCCTTTACTAATTCGATTTTGGAGGAGGTAGCTGGACATGAAATCTATTCCTTTTTGGATGGATTTTCAGGCTATAATCAAATCAGCATAGCCGAGGAGGACAAGTTGAAGACTACATTTGTAGTAGAGAACAACATCTACGCATATAATCGAATGCCATTCGGTTTATGCAATGCCCCAGCCACATTTCAGAGAATCATCTTGTATATTTTTGAACAAATGTCCACAAGGAAGTTCAAAGTCTTCTTGGATGACTGGTCCTTGTATGGCAAAAAGGACGAGCATTTGAAAGCACTAGAGGAATGTATGAGGTTGTGCATGAATGCTCGGTTATCCCTAAATCCAAAGAAGTGCAAATTGTTGGTTTTGTACGGGAAGTTGTTGGGACACGTGGTGTGCAAAGAAGGGTTGAAGACGGATCCCAACAAGATCAGAGTCGTGATAAGCATGGAAGAGCCATACGACGTCAGTTCGTTGAAGTCCTTTCTAGGACACGTCAGGTATTATAGGCGGTTCATTAAGAATTTTGCACAAGTGTCCCACCCATTGGACGTGTTGACGTGCAAAAATGTTCCTTTTCGATGGACGGAGGAGCATCAAAAGGCCTTCGAGGAGTTGAAGGCAAAGCTGGTTTGTGCACCCATTTTGGTGTTTCTAGATTGGGATAAAGAATTTCATGTCCATGTGGATGCATCTAATTTTGCAATTGGATGCGGATTGGCCCAGGAGGGGCAATTTGGGCTAGATCAGCCCATTTACTTTTCTAGTCGATTGTTGTCAAGAGTGGAGAAAAATTACAACACAACGGAGCGAGAGGCTTTGGGGATGGTATATGCAGTTCAGAAATTCAGACATTACCTACTTGCCAACCCCTTCGCCTTTTACGTAGATCATCAAGCATTGTTGTATCTGATTAATAAACCGACTATTCATGGGTGAGTTAGCAGGTGGCTCGTCACATTGCAGGAATTCATGTTTCATGTAGTGGTGAGACTAGGGAAGAAACACATAATAGCAGATCAATTGTCACGGATTCGCTAGGGAGAGCCTATACAGGGAGGAGTGTTAGATGAATTTCTAGATGCTCATCTATTTGCAATCAATGTGCTACCGTCATGGTACAAGTACATCGGAGAATACTTGTCAATGGGAGAGCTACCAAAGGAGTTGACGACAATAGAGAGGAAAAGAATCATCATCAAATCAGCACCATTTCAACTAATAGCTGGCTTGTTATACAAAATCGAACCTGATGGAATCTTGCGAAGATGTGTAATGGATGAAGAAGTGAACACAACGTTGAGGGAAGCTCACAAGGGACTAGCAAGAGGGCACATGGGGCCAGATGCGATGGCGAGGAAAGTGCTTCTGGTAGGGCTATGGTGGCCCACCCTCTATCGCGATGCAAAGGAGTTCATGATGGCATGTGATACATGCTAGAGAGTTGGACGACCGCTAAGGAGGGACTTCATGCCATTGCACCCATCACAACCGCAAGAGTTGTTTGAGAGATGGGGTCTTGATTTTGTTGGACCATTGAAGACCAGCAAGAGGAAGTGTAGATACATAGTGGTGGCGATAGAGTACTTGACAAAGTGGGTCGAGGCAAGGGCATTGCCCGACAATTTTGCAAGGAGTACGGTGAGGTTCTTGTATGAACAAGTGATCACAAGATTCGGCATGCCCTTGCAGTTAACGAGTGATCACAGAGGACACTTTGTCAATAGGATAATCCAAAAGCTTACCATCGAATTCAAGATCTTACACTCATTGTCAAGCCCATATTACCCAAGGGCAAATGGGCAAGCAGAGGCAACTAACAAGGTCTTGGTTTCCATCATGTACAAGACATGTGGTATTGAAGGTGCTGACTAGGAGGAGAGATTGCCAGTAGTTTTGTGGGCGTACAAAACTACATTCAAGCCAATGACAAACCATACACCATTCCAGTTGATGTACGGGTAGGAGGCAGTTGTGCCGGTGGAGTTCCTAGTACCAAGTCTGAGAGTGGCGGTGTAGAACCATTTGGGTGACCAGGAAAGCCTAGAGGAGAGGCTAGCAACACTAGTGAGACTGGATGAGAAGAGGGTGATGGCACAATGGGCAATGAAGATTGCCCAACGTCGGAGGAAGCTTTGGCATGACAAGCACCTAAGAAAGATGAAGTTGAAGCCAGGTGACTTGGTATTGAAGTTCAATGGCAAGCAAGAGATCAAGCCAGGTAAATTGAAGACCTTGTGGCTTGGACCCTTCTAGGTTGTAGAGATGATGGAAAATGGTGCAAGCAAAATTGAAGAAACTGGACGGGACATTGTGTCCTAAGACAATTAATGGCTCAAGATTAAAGCCATACAAAGTAAAAGCTCAAGTGAATATGGTTAATCTTGAACCAGTAGAAGAGGAGGCAAGTATAGGAAGGTTGACTGCAACACCAAATCAGCCTTCAAAACCTTTTGAAGGTGTGTTGGTCCACGAAGAGGGTGAGTCGAGCAGGACCAAAGAAGAAGATGGTGCCAAAGAGGACAATGACTCCAAGTTAGCCTAGGTTGTTTGGAGATGGAAATGGCAAACAACCCATAATTGAACAGGAGGAATTGGAACCCCTCCCCACAGAACGTAGAAGAATACGGGTACATGTAAGATTCCCAAATACGGAAGAAGAAAACAGGCTGAGATCACTAAGGAAGAGGAAACACAGTAGATGGTGACAATAGAAGATGGACAAGAAGAGCCACCAAACCATGAACCTCAGAGTGATGGAAGTGAGTATGAAGGAATGAGTTTGCTAGCAAGAATTGGACTTGCACAACAAAGAATGTGTAGGGAAACGCAACAATTGCAGGAGCAAAGTGAACAGTTGCACAAAAGAAACGAAGAGTTAAGGGAACAAGCTGACCAAGAAATTGTGAGGCTACGAGATGATATTCGAACTAGAAGACTTGCAACAAATGAAGTGCTATGGAGGGATATATTCGAAATACCTTCATCAACTGAAGGAGAAGTTAGGAACTAGAGAACAAACTCCAGTAGTATGTCCTTGACGAGTTCTAACAATAATGAAGAAGACTTGAGCAGTGACAGTTCAAGCCAAGAACTTAGAAGAAGAGTAAGGACAAATACATCAAGGACACAACAAGTTCCCCAAGTTGCAAATAGTATGAATGAAAGACAGCAAAATACCTCTAAGGAAGCAAGGTGGACAAGGAGAAGGACTGGTGATCCACCAATAAATTTGAAAGGTTCCTTAGAAAGTCTAAGTGGTCCGCAAGGATTACTAAACAATCCAAGGTGTGTGCATGGGCTTTCTCAGTTTGCCTAACCAAGGGGGGAGGTTGGTTGGCCTCTTTCTCGATATTTTGAGGGGAAATAATTTCCCCTCAAACTCCCCCTAAGTCAAGTAGTCAACGAGTTGGCCCATCAGAACCACCCTCTGATAGCGTAAGACAACAAAATGCCACACATCCATCTAGTTGGCCCATCAAGACCACCTCTATGTTGTTGTCAAAACAAAAGAAGACAGAGAAATAAAATACGTAGAAATAGGAGACCACAGACAAGCCTCGAACAATTTGGAGTGAGGAGCAGACCGTTACAAAAGAATGTTTGGGAGGAGTAAGTGCACAAATAAATGCATCCAAGAGACCGCTGCAGAGATGGCAACGACGAGGATGGCCAAGGAGGAGAGATGGTGTATTCGGCCACCCAAGCCATAGTTGAGAAAATTTGCAAAAAATCTTGATTCGAGCCAATTTTCCCGATTCACAGCTTGGCCAACTTTTTTCGATTTTTGCCGATTTTTGTGAGATGCATGAAAAAAGCTTTTTTTCAATGAAAAATTGCATTTTCTTCGGTTTTTTCAATGAAAATTTGCCAATTTTTCCCAATTTTTTTGTCGATTCCCGATTTTTCCTGATTCTTTTCCCATGCCGATTTCGATCTGATTCCGATTTTCTCAACTATGACCTAAGTCGTACAAAGGCAGAATGGTTGGCGATGATGGCAAGCAAACAGACAAGGAGGTATGCCAAGCACCCATACAAATGAGGGAAGGATGACAAACCGTCATACAGATGTTGCTTGTATGGCAGACTATCGTACAAATAGAAGGCATCGTACAAGTGACATGCATCATACAACCACAAGCAACAATACAAATGAGGCTAAGGCTTGTACGACAAATCATGATACAAATGAGGCATGGACAGAAAGTCATCGTACAACGCAAACTCATACACCTAGACGTTGTACAATGCCAAGGCAGATGGAAGTTCGATGCTGTCAAGAGAAGAATGAGGAGGAAGAGCCATTGGTGGGACAAACAATCCGAGTGGATGTCTGTATCATTGTATAGATGACATGGCAAAGATAACTTAGATGCATGGCAAAAAGAAAAAAAAGGGGGGGAGAAAAAACATGATGTTCAGTTACATGCAAAGGTGTAGTATTTAGGAGGCAGTTACCACACAAAACCCAATTGTCCTCCCCACTTCACCAACTTATAAAAACATGCATAGGGGAGGCATGAGCATTCAAATGCTCAGTGCCTAACGAATAGGAGAGGGGACCAGTGTGTATAGAGCTGCCAACAGAGGACTAAGTAACTAAACAAACACACCCTCAAGAGGAAGCTACGATGTAAAGAGTGGAAGACATCGAGGACAACACTGCAAACAGGGAAAAAAGGTTTTATAGACGGCTAAAAAGCTTTACAAGTGTATGGGTAGTACAAACCATACAGACGACTGCAGACAAGAGGAAAAATCAAAGTTGCAGATGCATGCACGGGAAACTACGAAATTGCAGAAAGCATCGTATGAACAAAGTGCAAAAGCACATGTAAGAAGACCATACGGCTAGGTGTTGTAAATGTGAACAGGGATTCACCTCACTAGGCTTAGAAAGATCCCTTTCCTAAGCCTAAGTGTGAACACACCCTATATTTGTCGGCAATTTCTGTCGGCAAATTCCCGTACCTTCTCTCCTAATATCCCTCCTAACGTCTTCCTATTTTCCCTCCTCCTTATCCCTCCGTGAATTCTTCTTTCCCCTTATCCCTCCAACTTCCTTATCCCTCCGCACCTTTCTTTCCCCTATCTTCTCCCTCCTTATCTCCTATTTCCCCTTATCTCTCCTTTGCCGACTTTCCTCCTATTCCATTTCTATATATTATGTAATTCGAATATGTTGCAAGGTTGAATGCTTCAATTAATAAAGTTGTTAATTTTATTGGTCCTGCATTTTTCTGTTGATGTGATTGCGTTCGGGTTCAATATCTGGTATCAGAGCCAGTCTTCGTCGTTTGACGGGCACGGTTCCCGAGGCGAAGTTAGGTCAGCGTGGGCACGGTCCCCGAGGAGCGACTAGGCGCGCATCCCGAAGCAGTTCACAGCAGGGCACGGATCCCGAGGCGGATCGTACACAGGAAAGGCGACACGTGGCAGTGGCACGACTCCCGAGGCGGATCGTGCAGTGTCAGGTTGACACGTGGCAGCGGCGCGGCAGTCGAGCAGTGAGGTCGCGACACGTGGCAGCACGAGGTAGCAGCACGCGGATCGAGGTGTGACACGCAGTTCGAAACACGGTGACGTGGCAGCATCATCTGGTTGGTCGAAAATTTTCGCCAAGCGGCGGAAGGCGATTGGCCCACGTGGCAAGCAGCGACTTGTCAAGAGGTCGGCGGCAAAATTTGGTCATAGATCGACTGCCCGAAGGCAGTCGAAAGTTATAGCGAGGGTTTCAGTTTAAAAACCCTCGCGCGCCTGCAGCCGGGCGCATGTGGGATAAACCCACAACATTTTTTTTTTTTTTAAATTCGTCCGCAGACGATATTAAATCGCCCGCCTTCTCTTTTATTTCATCCGAGCACGCTTGGCGTGACGGTCAGAGTTGTTCCCTTGCTGTGCGTAGGTCTGCGGGTCGAATCCCGCTAGGACATAATTTTTTTTTTTTTTAAATATTTGCCGTCGGGGAGTTTTAAAAGGGAGGTATTCCCTTTTATTTTTAGCAGGGCCGTGAGGTCGTGCGGCTAAGGCGCTCGCGCAGCACTCTACCGATCGCGAGTTCGAATCGCGCAAAGGTACATTTTTTTTACAAAAAAGGTTTTTTAAAATTTATTTAATAACTTTTATATTATTTTTATTATCTTTTTTATTAAAAAATCTAATTTAAAAAGATAATTTAAAAATAATAAAAGTTATTAAATTTATTTAAAAGGAAAACCTTTTAAAAAAAAAAAATTGTTTAAAAAAACTTTTTGAGAAGTTTTATGAAAAAGAAAATTAATGTGCTCATGCAATGGTAGATGTTCCGATCTGAAGGAAGTTATCATGCACTTATCTCTCTTTTGAAGAGAGAATCGCCGGAATCCTTTGATGCAAGGGTTCGCCGAACTAGTCTTCACACTATATTTAGTCAGTTGGAGAATCAGGTGATTTCTCACCTAAGAAAGCCAGACTCAGGATACGAGGCCGATTCCGAAGACAATATCTTCGGACAGAGAATTGAAGAATCCGACACTGTGCAATTTGTTTCGGATGTTCAAACTGGTGCCAGTTGTACACCGGGTGTACCAACAGATGAAGTGAGTGTGGGCTATACACCACGCTCTCCTGAGCCTGATCCTGACCCAGTGGAAGCAGAAGAAGAAGAGGAAGAAGAAGAAGAAGAAGAAGACGGCAACGAGCAGATCCAGTGGAAGTGAAATCTGAGATTGTCATCATTAGCAACAGTTCTGAAGGAGAACATAGATGCACTAAGAAGGCGAGATTTGATTTAAATTATTAAATCATATTGTCCTGCTTTGTATTTCCAGTTTGCCTCAATAAAAGTACTTGTTTGCTTTGAATAAAAAGTTGTTTATTCTGCAATGGCTGCAAACACTAGTCTACCAATCCCTGAATTTAATGGTAGTGACTATGAATACTGGTCAATAAAAATGAAGACTTTGTTGATAGGAAAAGGTCTTTGGGATGTAGTTGAGGAAGGTTATACAGAACCAACTGCTGCTGAATGGGCAGCATTTTCTAATGCTGATAAAAAGACAAGAAAAGAAGCACAAAAGAATAATGCTTTTGCTTTATATCACATTCATGCTGCTTTAGACAAAACTATCTTTCCTAGGGTTGCATCATATGTCATTGCACAAGATGCATGGAATGCCTTAAAAGAGAGCTATAGAGGCAGTGACCAGGTGAAGCGAGTAAAACTGCAAACCTTGAAACGAGATTTTGAGAATCTCAAGATGCAGGAGAATGAAAGAGTTGGAGATTACTGCGTGAGAGTGAAAGCAGTAGTCGACAAAATGGTCACACTAGGAGAGGATATCAAGCCAGAGATGATGGTGAAGAAAGTGTTGAGAACACTTCTTCCAAAATGGAATTCTGTTGCAATAATTATTGAAGAATCAAAAGACTTATCCACATTGTCTTTTGATGCATTAACTGGATCACTTCTCTCACATGAAGAGAGATTGCAGGAAACTCCTACCACTAGTTATGGAGGAGATGACAAAGCTTTTGCCACACATGAAGGAAGAGGTAGAGGCCGAGGCAGAGGTCAACAGAGAGGCAGAGGCGGGAACAATCAAAGAGGGGGAACTCCTAACAGAGGAGGTTCATCCAATAGAGGTGGAAACCAGAATAGAGGAGGACAGCAGCAATACAGAGGGAAACAATGCGGAAAAGGAAAAGGAGGAGACAAGTCAAAGCAAGTTTGCTACAATTGTGGCAAACCTGGCCATTATGCTCGTGATTGTTGGTCAAAGACTTCACAAGGAAGCAGCAGCAACCAGAGCAGCAGTCAGTTTGGGAATTTTGGAGAAGAGGAAGAGTCCTCAAATCTCTTTCTCTCTTATGGCCAGACAGAGCAAAATTTGAATGATACATGGATTTTGGACACAGGGTGTTCAAATCACATGAGTGGCAAAGAAGAACTCTTTGCTAAGATAGACTCCTCATACAAATCCAGCATTCGGTTGGGTGATGACAAGTCATTGGCAGTTGAAGGCATTGGAGCTATGGCGGTTCCAACAAAAGAAGGCATAAAACATGTAAGTGATATCTATTACACTCCTCATCTTCAACACAATCTGTTAAGTGTTGGTCAAATGCTTGAAAAGAATTATAAGTTGATTTTTGATGAGGGTAAATGCACCATTTTTGACAAAAACCATAGTAATAGAATCATTACACAAGTGCCAATGTCAAAAAATAGATTATTTCCTTTGAAGTTTGGCCAGCCAGGAGGAAATAAGTTAGCAAATGTAGCTATTACCAATCCAAGTGTCCTATGGCACTTGAGATATGGTCACTTGAATTCTGCAAGTTTGAAATTGCTAACTTCACAAGCAATGGTGACTTGACTTCCCAAAGTTCAAGATAGTAAGGAAGTCTGTGAAGGGTGTGCCTTGGGCAAGCATGCCAGATCGAAATTTCCTCGTGGACAAGCATGGAGGGCCAACTATCCTCTTCAGTTGGTACATTCAGACATTTGTGGTCCGATGCAGACCAAGAGTCTAGGTAATCACTCTTACTTCCTACTTTTCATTGATGATTGCACAAGAATGTGTTGGATATACTTTTTGAAGCATAAGGATGAAGCATTTGCATGCTTTGTTGATTTTAAAGCAAAAGTTGAAAGTGAGAGTGGATATTCTATAAAATGTCTTAGATCAGATAGAGGAGGAGAATACTCCTCTAATCGGTTTTGAATTTTTGTAAACATCATGGCATCAAGAGGCAGTTCACGACTGCCTACACTCCACAACAGAATGGTGTAGCAGAAAGAAAGAATCGCACCATTGTGGAGATGGCGAGATCAATGCTTCAGACAAAGCATTTGAGTAATGCATATTGGGGAGATGCAACAAGGACTAGTGTTCACATCTTGAACAGAAGTCCTACTTCGAGTTTGAAAGGAAAGACACCTTATCAAGCCTGGTATGGTAAGAAACCAAATGTGAAGTATTTCGAGTATTTGGTTCATTGGCATATGCTCATATTCTCGATGAGCTGAGAAAGAAGTTGGATCCAAAGAGTCAGGCTTGCATTTTTGTAGGATATTGTGAAAACACAAAGGGTTATAGACTCTACAATCCTACAACTCGAAAGATTGTGGTGTCAAGGGATGTGATTTTTGATGAAGGGGGAGAGTGGGGTAAGCCCCAAATATTCAATGATGTTGAAGCCACTGATGTAGTAGCTCAGCAGGTGCAGCCACAACTACCACAGAAAGGAAAGCAGTCTCCGCCCTCACATCCACCAAGTCCATCTTCAGATTCAACTGCTTCTCCAAGTCCTTCTCCTCAACGATCAGTTAGTTCCTCACCAATGGATATTGATGTTCCATCCAAAGGTAAGAGAACTTTACAGTATCATCCATCCTCTCAGATGTTGGATAAGAATTTTTCAAGAAGATATACTAGAAGTCAGGCTAGTGAAATGGAATCTGTTTTACATAGATTAGAAAGTATGCACTTGTATGGTGATGATGAATCACAACAAGAACCCAGAGGAGATCAAGTTAACTATGCATTGTTAACTAGTGCACAGCTTGAACCTTCTAGTTTTGAGAAGGCATGTACTCAGAAGATTTGGCAAGATGCCATGGAAGAGGAGATAACCTCTATAAAAAACAACGACACTTGGGAGCTCGTGAAGCTTCCGAAAGGAAAGAAATGTGTTGGCTGTAAATGGATCTTTAAGACCAAATTTAATGCTGATGGAAGCATTGAAAAGCATAAGGCAAGATTAGTGGCAAAGGGTTTTACTCAAAAGTATGGAATAGATTATGAAGAGACATTTGCTCCTGTAGCCAGACAGGAGACAATCGAAACAGTTCTTGCCTTAGCTGCACACAAAGGATGGCAAGTACAACACATGGATGTGAAGAGTGCTTTTCTCAATGGCTACTTGACAGAAGAAGTGTATGTTGAGCAGCCACAGGGATTTGAAGTGCAAGGTAAGGAACACCTTGTTTACAGATTGAAGAAAGCACTCTATGGCCTGAAACAGGCACCAAGAGCTTGGTACTCACGCATTGATGGGTACTTCAAAGAATATGGGTTCACAAGGAGCAAAAATGAACCCACACTTTACTACCTAAAGCAAGGTAAAGATATCCTCATAGTTTGTTTGTATGTGGATGATCTTATTTTTATGGGTAGTAATGAGAAAATGAATAGGGAGTTCAAACACTCCATGTTGACACGGTTTGAGATGAAAGATCTTGGATTAATGCACTATTATATTGGAATGGAGGTTCATCAGTCAGATAATGGGATCTTCATCTGTCAACATAAGTATGCTCAGGACATGATCAAAAAGTTTGCTATGGAGCATTGCAAACCAGTTGCAACTCCAGTTGGACATGGGATCCAACTAAGCAAAGATGATGGAGCACCAAAAGTTGATGTGACCACTTTCGAAGCATGGTTGGGAGTTTGATGTTTCTCGCCAACACCAGACCAGATATTCAGTATGTTGTATCTCTTGTTTCTAGATTTATGTCTAACCCCTCAGAGCTGCATTTGAAGGCAGCTAAAAGAATTTTGAGATATGTGAAGGGTACATTGGATTTTGGAATCCAGTACCATAAATGTAACACTATCAAGCTTGTAGGCTTTAGTGATAGTGATTGGGGTAGCAATATTGATGACGGGAAGTCAACATCAGGAAACTGTTTTAGTCTTGGATCGGGACTAATAACTTGGAGTTCAAAAAAGCAGACGATGAGTAGCGCTATCTTCAACGAAGCAGAGTATATAGCGGTTACTTATGCTAGTACTCAAGCCTTGTGGTTAAGGAAAGTACTGGAAGAGATTGGAGAACAGCAAAGTGGTCCGACCAGAATCTACTGTGACAACATCAGTGCCATCCAATTGGCATATAATCCGGTCCACCATAGCGGAACCAAGCATTTTGATATGAAGTATCACTTCATCAGAGATATGGTGGAACAAGAAATTGTTGAGCTTCAATATTGTCACACTTTGGAGAACGTTGCTGACATCTTCACCAAGGCAATGACAAAAGCTCAATTTGTAAAGCTGAGAGACTGTGTAGTCAGTTCTCTCAACTTTAAGGGGGAGAATGTTGTAAATGTGAACAGGGATTCACCTAACTAGGCTTAGAAAGATCCCTTTCCTAAGCCTAAGTGTGAACACACCCTATATTTGTCGGCAATTTCTGTCGGCAAATTCCCGTACCTTCTCTCCTAATATCCCTCCTAACTTCTTCCTATTTTCCCTCCTCCTTATCCCTCCGTGAATTCTTCTTTCCCCTTATCCCTCCAACTTCCTTATCCCTCCGCGCCTTTCTTTCCCCTATCTTCTCCCTCCTTATCTCCTATTTCCCCTTATCTCTCCTTTGCCGACTTTCCTCCTATTCCATTTCTATATATTATGTAATTCGAATATGTTGCAAGGTTGAATGCTTCAATTAATAAAGTTGTTAATTTTATTGGTCCTGCATTTTTCTGTTGATGTGACTGCGTTCGGATTCAATACTAGGTAAGTGCAAAAGAACGTCGTATAAATTAGGCCAGTGCACAAACAGAATAAGAGTATGAGAGGTTCAAATCTTGCATAAGAAGTGTCGTACAATCAATAGCATGTACGACACTGTTGTACAAGTAGTTGATGTCGTACAAGTCGAGGATGTGAACGACAAGGACGTACAAGGTGAAGTAAAGTCTCTTGTTGTACAAGGAGAAGATTGTATGGTAGTGTCATACAAGGTGTAGCAGCCATCGATTTTGTACAAGTTGGGGTCTAACAACACGTCGTCGTACAAGCCAAGGACAACAAAGCCATACAAGCGCAAGTGAAGTTGCAATCGTACAACTATGAGTTGTCGAAAGTAGACTGTAAGCATGATACATAAAAGGCCAAGGATTGCGAAAAGAATCCAACGGGTGGACTAGCAAAGAAAAAAGGTTCCACTTGATGCAGTGTTGCAATCGGAGTCTCGCCCACAAGGAGATCGCATAAGAGTTGGCCCCAAGAGAGGCCTAGTAGAATGTGTACATATCAAAGAGAGGGAACGCGGAATGGACACCAAGCAAGATAGAGTGAGGCAACATGATGGAGAACCAAGTGTCATACCAAGAACCAACACTCTAGAAGAAAGAGAAATGAAGGCTTCACCTCAAGAGAGGGAGAAAAGCAAGGGAAGAGAAAGAATGCAAATCCCCTTGCAAGAGATGCAATGGAAACAACCAGTTGGAGAATTTTGTAGAAATTGGTGGTAGGAGAATTCGCCAGAGCATCCACTAAAGATCGTGTTCAAAAATGCAAGCATGCATCATATTTTGCCAATTCCTAATTTCAAGAAGGATTTTTTCAAGTTGTTTTTGCCACAGATACTACAAATGTACAATCTAGAGCATCATTTGAGTAGAGTCATGATTGGTAACAAGGAGGTTCAGGTGGTATTCTCCTCCAACAATTTTTGAAAGACTTTCTGATTGCTAAATTCGGATATACTGATGAAGGAGGCATTTGATAAGAGCATTGGTGGAAGAAATTGGTGGATAAGGGTACCAGTCTTAGTCCATAAGCGGCAAAATTGTTGAAATACAGAGTCGTGGATTGAATTTTTGAACTACATATACCATCCCCAAAGCTTCTTGCTCTGTTATGCAAAGGAGTTGCAATATGCCATGAACGTGATCATGTCCAAACTCTCTAGAGAACAACGAACCTTGGAGATGCCCCCTTGGCTCATACCATACATGGCAAGAATTATGGAAAGGGTGCCAAATGATTGGGCATCAAATCTGTCAAGCCACATCAAGAATTTTCTTATGTAGTAAACAAGAAATTTCTCAATGGCTTTCCACGCCATTGCGCTAATGATGATTTCGGAGCATGTGCCAAGTATATTGTAACGAACCATTACACCAAAACCTCGAGGTGGAAGTGAAATCCGAATACACCAGGATCATAACATTCCCACCCACTTCGATACCAGACTCTAGACAGCGGGTTTGACTCTCTGTCCACTCCCAGCGGTGACTCTGGCACGGCAAACCCGACTTTCCGCCCGCTTCGCAACTCAAACCTGGGTGGTTGCTTAGATACCAAATGTAACGAACCGTTACACCAAAACCTCAAGGCGGAAGTGAAATCCAAATACACCAGGATCATAACATATATTCAGGTGGATTCATCTAATGCCACTGACAAAGCCAAGCACTTTGATGAAGAAGGGTATCCTAAGGAAAAGGAAGATTCGGGAAGCCTCAAGAGACGAGGGCAAGTGAGGTTTTGGAGGATGCTAAGCAAACAAGAACGGAGGGGGAAGGAAAAAGTGACATAGGATGTTGGAACAGCAGTGGACGGGAGCCCAACCACAAGTCCCAACATCAGCAAGAAGATCGACAGTAGTCACAGAGAGAACCCCCACAACAAGAGATGGTGGCAGTGCATAGCAAACCGTGGAAGGTCGACATAAGGGACACGTGGGATGTCACAGGAGCCAGTGCGAGAGGAAGTTCCTACACAACCAAGGAGTCAGGTTGTGCATACTAATTCGGGTACCAAGATATTGACTCCTGAGAGTGCTACAGTAGGTGAAGAGCAGCCAAGGGAGTCACTTGTGCAAAAAGTACAAGCAGAGGAGGCGAGAGCACAACAGTCAGAGGAGAGGACTGCGCAACAACAAGTGCAAGATCCTATTGTTGTTGTAGATGTGGGCGAGGAGATCCAGACTGCAGTGGATACGGTGAAAGCATGACCACAGGTGGAAGAAGAATTTGCGGGGAATGTACGGGGAGAAAATGCCCTCTCACCTAAAAGCTTTGATAATACTCCAATGCAATTTATGCAATAGGTGGATCCATGTGGATCACCTCCATTGGATGAGGAAGCACATATTGAGATAACATCTACAACAGAGCAAATGGCACCGAATCCAACAGTGCCCGAAGAAAGGAGGTATAAGGGTAAACAAGACGCATCAAAGTTTTTAATCTAGCAAACAGGAGAAAGTAGTCAGTCGTCGAAAGCATCGGAGAGGAGAGAGGGGACAACGGCCGAAGTAGGAAGGATTTTTGATCGGGCCAAGTGATATAGGAAGGTAAGGCAGCCAAACAGAGAATCAACTTGACATGTCACGGTGGGGAGGACAAGGAAACTACCACTAGAGACAACAGTGACACAAAAAAGGTTGAGGAGACGAGCGAGCATTTCATTTTGGAAGTGTTAAATTAGAGGAGACCTCTAGGTTTGGGTGAGAGCATCACCAAGCAGGTTGATAACTTCTTTGATAAGTTGACCGGTGTGTTCGAGAAAGTGCATATCGAGTTCAAGATCGATTGCATTGGAGATTGGTGACTGTGGCAATTGAAGATAGAAAATAAAGGCAAACTGGTGCATTGAGCTCGACACGAGGAGCGGATGAAGAAGCTTGCCAAACTTCATTAGGCACAATCATAGGAGCTATAGACTAGCAGTGTAAATCGATGTTGGGAGTAAAGAACCTGCCAAAAGGGACTCAGGCACTCTATTAGCATTTAGCGCCAGTATATGTGGACGAAAAGAGTTTGGCAGCCCATCCTGAGGAGGAATCAAGTGTCAAGTATGTCAAACTTGCACCTGAGCTAGTGAATTCATATGCCAAAATGAATTTCTTGGCATACCCGATCCAATGGTTAGCTACAGAGTTAGAGAAGTTTCAACAGACAGTTTGTAGCCTGGAGTTGAAGAACAAAAGTAGGCTAACTAGTTGTAGACAATGGAGGCACAACTTCGACAGGTGCAAGAGGATGTCGAAGCAAAACTAGCCGAGTTGAGGAAGGAGGTTGAAGAAAAGAAGGCACAGGAGAAACAAGATCAATTGATCGAACAACTGAAGTCCGAGTGTGCAGTGAGGGAGCAGTTGTCGGAAGCAAAGAACCATGAAGTTACTCACCAGGATCAACTAATAGCAGAAAGAGATGATTATCAGAAGAGGAAGCAGTTGACAAAGCTGCTAAAGCAACCAAGAGGGAAGCTGAGACTAAAGCTATGAAAAGAGAGGCCGAGTTAAAGGCTAGGCTCGCAGAGTTTGACCAAAAGTCAAATCATTACGGCTTACAATGGGCTAAATACCAAGCCTTTGTGAAAAGGTTGAAAGGAGAGACCGAGGCCTTGAAGCTGCAAATCCAAGATCTCATACGTGTACCTGTTCCCACGCCTCAACCTCAACAAAACCCAAGTCCCCAAGAGCAAAGGCAGTCGTCGACGAGGAGGTTGACCAATTTAAAGGAGAAGGCAAATGTAGGAGCTAGTTCTGATCAGTCTCAAATAAATAAATAGTGTAGAAATTCAAATAAGTGCAATGCACACAAATGTAAATGAAATGCAATTTTGTAATGTTTGACGTCAAGGATGATGACGTAAGCATTTGATAATTTAAAGTTTGTAATGTACAACAAAATGCATGTGATTAAGTATGTGCGAACGAAGGGTAGTTAGATGATGTGTCCAGGCAGTAGTTGTTGTTAACTACCATCCCTCAAGGATAAATAGAACCCGCCATTTATGAGCAAGTATCGTGTATCTATCATAGCCCATCGTAGACGGATATGTAATGCAAGTGTCGTACAGGCAAGAGTGAATGCAATACTATCCATTTCATCCTTCATCTATGTGATTATGTATATTGTGTGTGATGTCATTGTTGTAGCAAGGTAGATCTATAGGTATTCTTTCCAATTTCTGTATGTAGGATCAAAGCAGTAGTTGCAATCCGGAAGTGTTGTATGAGGAGTGTCGTCGAGAAAGTGTCTTACGAGGAGTGTCGTCGAGAGAGTGTCTTATGAGGAGTGTCGTACGAGAGAGTACCGACAAGGAGTGGCGTACACGTCTTGGTGATGAAGGTTGTAGTACAAGTAAAGTCACTACTGTACAAGTGGATTGTCATACAAGTGACTGCCGTTCAAGTGGAATGTCATTCAAGTCATTGTCGTACAAGTGGAAGCAACTTGTCGTACAAGTGACTGCCCATACAAGTGAGACATCATACAAGTGGAGGAGATTGATGATTGCAATCTTGGTTGACCATTGATAATATCAAGTTGTTCCTGAAAACATTGGAATACTCACCACCATGCTACAATTAAGAGATGAACATGCAAATTGCACATCCAAGTATGTATCAAATACCATGATCACCATCTGCTTATGTTTGTAGACAAACTGGAAACTGAAGCAAGCAACTTTGAAGGTACTGAAGATGAAAGCTTAGTGTTACTAAGGCTAACATCATTAGCAAGCAAAACTCACAAAATCAAGCAAGACCATTCAATTGTCTTCACAAAGGATGGGCAAGGGAACCACATCATCATATAATAATATCACAATCAGAATATGATGCAATATACAATAATCCTCAACATGTGTTTGTTGTCTAATAAAATCTTCAAAATCATATATGACTTGGATCAACAAGAAAATACACCCCTGTTTGATAATGATTGTATTCTCGACACAATCATAGAGAACATGGGTAATCCAAAATTGACCAGCAACTGCATCATAAAGCAGAATGGTAGTGTGCTTTATAAACTTTTTAAAGAATCATTGCTGCCAACCCCAAAATCTGATCCAATTATTTTTCTTTCTGCAACATTGATCCTTTGCTACTGATTTTGATGATAAATTCTCCAGCTTTCTCTTCTTTTCCCTCTTCAAACAACTCTTGCAATGATTCCCCTGTGAAAGTATCAACATAGCTAGCTCAAATATCACTATATGCCTCATGCTCCAAAAAAAATGTTTATCTCATCTGTCCCTGTTGTACAAAAGGTAAATATCCTCACCTCCTATTCCTCTTTTAGTCTCTTCGATCTGCCTGTTTCACATCTAAGTTGGTGAGAGCTAGTCCTCAATTGGGCCAGGAGCATCTTTGCTTTCTAATTGATATTTGCCCCTATATAGGCCTTTTGGTGGTGATCCTATGTAGGGTTAAATTCAGCAAGATAATCAATAGGCAATTCAGAAGAGATATGAGGACCTCATATATGGGGGTCAAAGGCCTAGTGGCAAGGATATAATCAACGACACTGGCACCTCTACCCTGTCAAAAGCAAGTGAATCCACTAGAGTTCAAAAAGTAGGCAACAATTAGGAGGAGACTGTGACTTACCCAGCTGGGTAGGAGACAATTAGAAGAAAATTGTGACTTACCGGCTGCAGAAAGTGCCTCCCATTAGCTGCGACTAGATTCTTCACCTCTGCTGAGGCTTTCTGTAATTTATGGATAGGTGTTTGGCAAATTCCAATGCAAGCATTAAAATCACCCCAAAAATTTGACATCAGTCAAAAGGAGTGAGCATTAAGAAATCTAAGCATAAAGGTTAGGGTACAAGACATCATCAATATAAATAACAAAAAAAGAGGAAACTGGAGGAAAGTAGCAAAAATCAATAAAGGCATCACAGATGGGTTGGCGGGAGGTTGGGAAAGGGGGGGGAGGGGGGAGAGAGAGAGAGAGAGCACTATAGGACCTGCACTGTGCACCAAGGGTACTCATGAAGGTAATCAACAAAACATTAAAACAGCAACAGTAGCAAATGAGGCAGGCTAACCCTAAACACTATCTTATCTTCAAGTCTCGTGTCAAGTACGACACCCAAGGATAATCACTGACAAATGAGATGATCCAGTTAAGATTCTTATGGGTCTCAATAAGAACAATGTGATCTTAAAAAAGGGCAGCTTAGAAGGTACTTGAAGAAGACCACACCAGTGCATTACACTTTCAACAAATGATAAAAATACTACAAGCACCTATTCAGACCCTTGCCATGTCATTTTGTTGGCCAAGGATGAGACCACCCTCTTCTTCCCTGCTTGGGGAGGGGGGAAGGGGTTCACAAATTACTGCTTTGCTATAGAAGATAATGGCCATTAGTGCATTTCCTTGCAGTAACAACCTATGCATAACCTTTAGGAAGTTCCTCCACTTGGAGTTGTCCCAGTTCCAAATAAGCTAGATAAAATTGCTTCTTTTGGTTTTCAAGGCCTACAAACATTCCTCAACATAACAGAACAGCATGAGACAAGGACCATCCAAACTCACGCAAGCCCTGTTAGGAATAATGTCCATAAGGTCCAAGGTTTTGAGCATGAAAACATGGCCTTCCTACAAGGGATCAACATGCTTCAAGAGGCCATGAACCTAAAGGGTGGATTCCTTGGCCTTGTGTGTTTTTACCTCAGCAAACTTCACCTGTACAGCTAATTCAAGGATTGGGGAAGGGTTTGCTTTTGACAATCCCCGTCTACAAAATATTAATTCACTTCTGACTGGACTGTTGGTTTTGTTATTCAGATTCTCAAGTTGAATGGAAAACTCTTATCAGCTTATTTTGTGTATCTGAAGCTACCCCTTGGAGGCAATTAAACCAATCTATGGAATGTGTTTGAAATTCCCAAAACCAAGGATGAACAATCCCTGGATAACTGTCTGCAAGATAATTTTTATTCAGATATTCTTCATGACAAAAAATGCATCTATTGAAATTTGTGGCTTACTATTTAGGTGCAATTGCTTTCTGTAAAATATTTTGAAAACTATATTTTGTTAAAACTGGTCTTAATTCACAATGTCTCAACATCTTCAAAATAGTCACTAAAGATCAAACAAAGAGATATTTGGGGATACTGTGGTTGACTGTATCCTGGTATCAAAGGACCAAATCTCAGTTGGAGGGAAATTAGGAAGGTTTAAGCTCCATAAGAGATTGAAGTTCAAGATCAAAACAACCATAGTGAAAATTTTATTTCCTCCACTACTTAAGATGTTGAAGGGATCTTAAATATATACAAAGGTTAATTGAGTAATTCCTTCAACACACATGTATTTGTTCCTGGAAGATTACGCTTGCAGAATCCTGATGCTATTAAAATAGAAGATCAAGTGCAAGAATATGTATATTAGTGGTAAAAGTAAATCACATTAACAAATAGCTTAACTTCAATTGCCAAAAATCCTTCAATTGTTGTCATTGTGATAATACAGTTGCAGAAGAGAAACTTCGCAATAGGGAGGAGACACTTATGATAAAAGGTTAATAATTTATCCACACATTGTTTGCTGAGAAATATCACATTAAGATATAGATGCTCAAAAACGTAACAGTAGTTAAGTAGCAGTTAATAAAGATAGGAAAAAAGGTCTAAAAATAGAAGCTTAGTCAATATTGCTAGAGTTGATGATTTTCTTTTTGAAGAGAATCTCAAAGCGACAATAGTGAATAGACCAACTCTATTTCATCAGTTTTTGACACACAATAGGGATGCATGGTAATACAAAGGGTGTCTCCAAATAGAGGAGAAATTCTGTTTCCTTCCAGTGTCAGTTCTCATCTGATCATATATGTTAAAAATTCAGTTGATTAATATTAAATTTCATCAGCATCTTGAATTTTCACAAACTATTACAAATCCTTGTAGGCTTTTGGTATGCCATTTGGATTAATAAGGTTTGCATTTCAATATTTAAAAAACAAGAAGAGAAAGAAATATTTGCTAACCTTTCCACTTTTTCAGAAACAGGCCCCATACTTCTTAGCAGCTTTGCATTTGAATTTGTATCTATTCTGTCACTGGCTTGACAGACACCCATCCTCCCAGCCGCCAAAACCCTTCCACCTCTCCCTTGCCTATGCATACCGTCCACATTGCCTTCTTTGGAGCCAACCTTTGACTTCTTGTTCGGTAAAACTAATGTTCCAAGACCTGGAACAGCAGACTTAAATTTGACCTCTGCACTTGCACTTTTTTTGTTTTTGTCCACGGATTTACTCTCACCATCCCCTTGTGGATGCTCATTTTCTACAAAGCCAGTTGTTGAATTTAAATTTTCATTTTTTAACCTGCTCTGAGGCACAGTGCTACAGTTGGGTGAGCGGCCCTGAAAACCTGATCCTAAAACTCCATGGGAATCAGATTTGGAACCCTTAGCAGTAACTGTATCAGGATAAGTAAAGCCTTCTGCAAAACTTCTATCATCAACTTGATTTGTTGTTGAAGCTGAGTTTACTCTTCTTGTAACACGGGCATTTTTTTTGGACCTATGCCCAGTACACTGGGTTGCAGGCGGCGAAGCTGATCTTGTTGCTGCTGGACAATTGTTATTGCTCGATCCAACAGCAACCTGGACCTTGTGTGTACCTGAAGGCCTCTCCCAACCATCTAATGTAGGTGATGCACGTGTAAAACGCGGGGAAGAATTAGCTGGTACAACTGAACTGGATCGAGGCGTTCGAGAAGCCTTCCCCTTTCTGATTACAGTTGAGTTAACTGCCTGATTCTCTTCATGGACAGTTGGCCTGAAGATAGCAAATATACACAAAAATATTTAAAAACAAAACCAATCAAACCAAAAAGAAGCATAACCTGGAGGTTATCCCTTATCTGAGAAATACAAACAAAGAAACTTCTCAAAGAATAAATCCATGCTATCTTGTTTGAATAAACTAACTTCAGATAAAGCCTAAACTACTTTATGTTGCTCAACCTAGTTTTAAAATACAGCTCAACTGCTGAAAGAAATATAAATTCAATTTATTCATATTTAGAAATAACAACATAAATCCTAATCCATTTTCTTGTTATCTTGTCTCTTAGGCCATAACAATTAACTATTACTATTTTTGTACCTTAACATGATCCTTAAGAAAGGGAACAAAAGAACAAATAAGGCAAAGTTGCATCCACACTAGAAATAAGTAAATACTTGGTATTGGTTTTAAGAAAAATTCGATCTTTGTCCAATCCAACCGAGCGTTCCTTCTTCTCATTCACAAAACTACTTCCATCAGGTTCACTTCTGGCCACAGTGCACACATTCGAAGTATTTTGTGGAACGAAACTTTCCTGCTTGTGTGTGGAATTTATTCCATAAATAGCCCCAGACCTGCCAATCATGCAAATAGTCAACTCTATTCGTATAAACAATTCTATTTTACGGCAGTTACAGATGTGGAATACAATAGCACAATTCAACCAACCATGAAAGAAGAACAAACTCAGGCACTTGTTAACAAAAATAAATGTGATGGCAAGGATGCATGTTCATACAAATATTTAGGCTTGGAACAGAAGCAATCACAGGAAATTTGGATGACTATGTTTGCCAGCATCAAAATTTCTTATGTTCCATGACAGTCTACCCATGAGAAAAGGCTGCAAAGGTGATGAATGAAACTCTCATGAAATAATGGCTATACAAATAAAAAGAGTCTCTTACAGAAACTTTTGTACGGTATTTTAAGTTAAAATGCCAAACTCCATCCAACCAGAATAGCAACCATTGATATTTATACCTTTAACATATATTACCCATACATTGTTATTTACACAATTAATTATATCAAGCATACTGATTGTCAGCAGTCTTATCTCATTTTTATAAGAGCATTCAGAATGCTGACCACCAAAGATTGAAACAGAACGCATACTGATTGTCAACAGTCTTATCTCATTTTTATAAGAGCATTCAGAATGCTGACCACCAAGGATTGAAACAGAAGATTCACAAAAAAAAATGTTCTAGAACTATACATGTATCCCCAGAATAATATTTAAAAATGCTGTGTGTGTGTGTGTGTGAGAGAGAGAGAGAGAGAGCTCATATATTTCATATTTGTGATACCTTGTGCACGAGGGCTTCCAGCTTTTGTGCCCCATCATCAAAAATGAGAAGATTATGTAAGATTGTGTTTGAGTAAGGTTTGTGTATGATCCTTTATAAACAGTCTGATGTGGAAAATGATGTTATAGTCCACCTTCAAAATAAGTAAACTTGAGCTCCGAGATTTATTAAAAGGCTCTAACTAGGGTTTTATCAATAAGATATAACTAGAAACAAGATCCACTTTGCTGCTTAGTCCTGTCATTAAGCAATATGTAATAGATGTTTTTCATTTGAATTTGCATTAAATTTATTAATTTGTTTTTATATGGATCTATAAAAAGTTTCCTTAAAGCGGATTAGACTTGCCAATTTTCATTAAAAAAAAATTAAAATCAATTTCGAAATAGGAATAAATTAGGTTGCCCTTCAATGGAAGTTGAGATAAATATTAATTTGTAAGTTTACCGTTTGTAGGAAATATAGCCATTATGGAACAATTGACTATTAATAAGTCATATACTAATAGAACATTTAAATCTCCTTGACACATTGTCCTAAACATAGATATAAAGGGTATTCTTATCTTTTTAACTTGAAATCCATTTATTGAAAATAAATGAATTTGTTATAATTTTGGGTTCTGGTTTCTATAATAAATTTAAAATATTAAATGTGATTAAATTATATCGACTTGTCCCACAATGGTAGATGCAGTGGTTGTGACCTTTCTTTCAGTTTGTGGGGACCATGGTTCCATGCCAAGGACATCTATCATACTTCAAATATAATGAAATATTAAGTGGAGTTCCTTACTCTCTTCAAAAAACAGAGGTTTGTTCTTTTTAAATTTTTTTAATTATATCAACAAATTTCAACTTAATATTTTTTTTAAAATAACATTAAATTTGAAATGAGTAAACTAATGTGCTTCACCCAAAAGGTTTGGGGCAAGCAATAGGGAGCAAAGTGTTGACTTTTTTTTAAATAAAATTAAATTTGGAATGAGTAAACTAAAGTACTTCACCCAAAAGGTTTGGAGCAAGCAATGGGGAGCAAGGAGTTTCACACAGCAAGCCTATATTCCAAAGCAATGGGGAGCAAGGAGTCTCATACAAAGCCATAGAAAATGGGTCAAGTGAATCCATATTGTACCGAAGCCCACCTTTATGTTCATTACAAGCTTTGTCCAATTCAAGCTGTGTTTTTCCGATGTTCAGTTGAATACAAGAAAATCATCCATGTATACGAGCACACAAGAATCAACATATGGTCATAGCATGTCATTCATCATTGCATGAACCTTGTGAGTGCATTGATGAGGCCAAAAGGCATAAACAACTATTTATACATACCTTATTTGGACTTAACAATTCTCTTCTAGATGACATCTCACGTAATTGGTATTTGTTGATGTCCCGATTTGAGGTTGACCTTGGTGAAGTATTTGGCACCCCTAAGTTGGTCAAAGAGGTCATCAATCTAAGGAACAAGATATCAATTCTTCACCTTTATATTGTTGAGCACTCTGTAGTCAATGCAGAGTTGCCACAAGCTATTTTATTTGTGCACGAACATAATTTGGCTTCCATAGCATGAAGCATTGGGTCGAATGTGACCTAACTATAATAATTTTGGGATTTGGCACCTAATTTTATTGGTCTTTGGCGTTTGGAGTTTTGATGTTGTATTACTTCTTTTTATTGGAATAAAATTCAATCTCATGTCTTTTGTTCCTTTCCTAACTCGTGTTTTTTTAAAGTTTAATATTTTCCTTCTATTTTTTGCCACGCTTTTGTTGTTGGTATTATGCTCTTCACTTGCCGCATAATGCGATCTGGTGAATCAAAAAGCCTCCAGCACTAGTAGTATGCTCTTCACTTGCGTGTAAGTGATCTGGTGAATCAGAAACTAGTTTGCTTTTTTTTAGTACTGCTACACCATGTTTCATTTTTTATTAATGAGTTTACCCATTAATGGCGCACGCTGCTCTACCAATTATTGACCCTTCAGATTTTGAATCCTCTCCCATAGTTCCTAATAGTCCCCTTAGTTCCTCTGTTCGTCTTCCTCGCAAGCGTCTACGGCAAGAGGGTTCACGGCAACAAATTTGGGAGCTTGAAGAATGGGTCTTTGGCACAAATAAAATGGAAGAGTTTTGTAGAGGTCTAATAGAAACAAAATTTTTTGCTCAAAACGAAAGAGTTCCTTGTACACAGGATAGAAGGACCTTCATAGATGGAATCGGTGCAATGCATGGTGTTCCTCCACGACTAGAGTCTTTGGACAAGTTGTTGGAAACAAGGTTCGAAGAATTCAAGATTTTGAGCAGAAAGGTAGAAAAATGCCATTCCAGGCTAGCCCGACTTGAAGAGAATTTGGGCAAAGGCATTGTTCCCCATAGCCTACGAATGGAAAACCACGTCTTCAACTTCCAGATGAAGATATTAATAAATAGTTTTTTGATGAGTCGGAGGCACTCATAGAAAAATTTTGCTTGGAAATGGCTAAATTGTACATCTGTAATTTCAAAAAATATACAAATAAATTAGCTACTCAGGCCAATGATTATATTCCCAATATTTTATTGCCTGCAATTAAGGAAATTCTTGTAGATGTCGTAAATAAACATAAGACAATTTCTCAAGAAATTGCTTTGGAATGGGAATCCCAAATTAAAGAACTTTTTGAGGGAAAGCTTCAGGCTTGGAGAGTTGAAATGCAAATCCAGAAAGATATGCAAGAGAAAGCTAAAGCTGCTCGAGAGAATGCTGCTTCAAAAGTCCCAGAAGTTAATATGTTAGAAGCTACAGAAAGCGTAGCTGACTTGGTTAAAAGAGAAATCAAGCAGCAAATTGATCATCTGGAAAAACTAATCACAGGTGCACAAAAGAAATTTCCGGCACAACACAACAAGAATAAAAGTCACAATAGAGGGCCAAACCAGAGAGCCTCCACTACACAAAAAAGCAATCACAACAACATCCACAACATAGAAATAAACAACAATGGTAGCCACAACAAAGGAATAAACAGCCAAAACAACAACAACAACAACAAAGGTAGCAACAACAACAGGGGCATAATTTAAACTTTTGGGGTCCTTCTCCAAAAATATGAAAGAAGGGGAGAAACTTTCAGAACCGCACTTCCTATGTGCAACAGCAATTGCAACAGGACAATGGCAGAAATTTCCGCAACTCTGGTTTCGAGAATCCGAGAAAGGGTTTTGCCCCATTTGTTTAGAAGCAACAAGGGCAAGGATTCTTCCATCATCAAAATGGCGGCGAAAACCAAAAATAACCCCTTGGTCCACAATTTTCAGCCCACAAGATTTTGGCCATCGGTATTTTTATAGGAGTCTTGTTTGGGCTATGGATGGCAAAATCACAAATCTTGTTGTCCATAATTTTTCTTCCAGAAAGCTTACCCAGAATGAAATTGAGGCCCTCATCCTGGGTTTAAAGTTCCTCCCTGTTCCTCCTCCCATGGCCAAAGAGGTTCTAAAACAGGAGTTTTCAGCTTTTTGTAGACGTCTTCGTCTTGAATGGTTCTTTGGACCAAGAGGTGGCCCTCCAAAACCACTTAAGCCCATTGATCCTTTCCATGTTTCCAACCCAAGTTTTACTCCCTCACAGTTTTACAAGCCTTTGGAAGAAGTTATTGGCATGGGTGAAATATTCCTCAATAAAAAATTATCTGTTGTCAATCCCACCCGCCAACGTGCCTTTCCACCCCATATCTGGTCTACCATTTGTTCCCTTGCCAATGACAAATCCATTGTCATTAGGCTCAGAGATAAAAACTTGGGTGTTTGTGTTTTGTCTATGGACTGGTACATTTTAGAAGGCTTTTCCCAGCTTTCAGATCAAAATGTTTACTCTGAAGTGAATAGAGTCCCCTGGTAGGATATTTTTTATCAGCTCCAAGACTTGCTTGACTGGGCTTTTAGGAGGAATCTGCTTTCAGAAAACCACAAGAAATTTATGCTCCAGGTAACACCATCCTCTGCTAGAGTGTGTGTTTTTTACCTGCTCCCCAAAATCCACAAGCCCAAGCTTTTTGGTCGACCCATCTGTTCCTATTGTGGTTTCATGCTCGAACCTGCCTCCAAATGGCTTCATCATCTGCTCTTGCCAATTTTATTGAAGCAAAAAAATCATCTCTTGGATTCCATATCTCTAATTAAAGATCTGCATGGTCATACTTTTCCTCAGGATATTATTCTTTTCTCTTTTGATGTTGAGAGCCTCTATCCCAGCATCCCCACCTCTCAAGGATTGGCAGCCCTTCATCATTTTTTGAGGAACGAATTTGATCCAACCAAGACAAACTTTGTGGTAAGGCTTGCAGAGATAGTGTTAACACAACACTACTTGGAATTCAAAGGGAAAACATACAGGCAGATAAGAGGAACAACCATGGGAAGTAATTTTGTTGTGGTTTATGCTTGTTTATTTCTCTATCATCTAGAGGAACAAGTATTTAATAATGTTGTTGTGGAAAATATTTTATTTTATAAAAGATACATTGATGATGCCATTGGAGTTTGGCATGGCCCTAAGGAGGATCTTATTGGTTTTCTTGCTGCCTACGGTTCCTTCTATGATAGTATTAAAATTACTTCCTTTATTTTTGATTGTGAAGTAACACTTCTGGATACTGTGTTTTTTAAGGGGCTTGATTTTGCTCAGACTGGAATTCTTTGCACCAAATTATTTTAGAAGCCGATGAATGCCTATCAATACATCCCTGCTTCCTCCCATCATCCAGTTCATCAGAAAAAGGCCTTCATCATGAGTGAACTCAATATATTTCTGGTTAGAGAAAGCTCCAGGGATGGATTTATATCTGTTAAAAATAAATTTTTTAATAGACTCAGAGCTAGGGGATATCAAATTAATTTTCTCTTACCTTTGTTTGAGAAAGTTAAATTTGATGGCAGGCCTTCACTTTTGGCCAGAGTTTTGGAGCGAGCAGCACGCAGACATGGATCCAAAATAAAAATAATTCCTCTTATTTTGAAGCTGGACAACTGCAATTTTGTCAGAGATCTTCGAATCAACACAGATATTATTTCTCCAATGTTTGAAAAATGGAGAAAATATAGAGAGCTCAAGCACATTGCTCGAGGCATCATTTGTTGGAGGAACCAAAAACCTCTTCGAACTTATCTATGTAAAAATAAAATTGTTTAAGGGACTTTTTCCCACCTTGTATTTTCACATTTTTAAATGTGTTTCTTCTCTTTTCTGGGTGGGTGTTGTTTTTTTTGGGGGTTGAGCTTGGGACTTCTCTTATTTTCACCATCTTGGTCTATAAACCTACGGTTTGTATTAATGCTTGGGTGTTTTTATCCCACATGAATTACTCTTTAGCTCCCCCTAGAGTTAGGTCTTTATAAAGAGAGGTTGTACCTCTTTGAAACTCACTCCGCTGATGAGACCTGTAGGTCGAAACGCGTTCAGAGTTTTGATGTTGTATTACTTCTTTTTATCGGAATAAAATTCAATCTCATGTCTTTTGTTCCTTTCCTAACTCGTGTTTTTTTAAAGTTTAATATTTTTCTTCTATTTTCTACCATGCTTTTGTTGTTGGTATTATGCTCTTCACTTGCCGCGTAATGTGATCTGGTGAATCAGAAAGCCTCCAACACTAGTAGTATGCTCTTCACTTGCGTGTAAGCGATCTGGTGAATCAGAAACTAGTTTGCATTTTTTTTAGTACTGCTATGCCATGTTTCATTTTTTATTAAGGCATTCCTAGAACCAGGTTGATCAGATGCTTGATATAACAATGGAGCCATGCTCATAAAGACATCTTTGTCTATCAAAACCACTTGGTCCATTTGGTGTTGTTATCCCTGTTAAGCATCTATAATGGACTAGTTCGTGGTAGGAGCAAGTTTTTTCAATTGATAGGGTTTGATCATCAACAACACAAACTTGTATGTATGTCTGATAACCTTGAAACATTGTTTGATATTAACAGGGAGACCTTGGTGGGTGAAACCACCTCTAGAACCCTATAGCAATGATTGTTGAGTGTGATGATGGCGTTTTGAGGTCTAGACTTAGAGCCCATGGCATACCCACATGTTGTCTAAGAAGGACATCACACATGTCGAGTGGAACGACATCACCGATACCTCATCCTAGAAAGGCTTGATGGCAAAGGGAAGGCAACATTAATTATTGAAGCAAATAGCTTTTCCTTGTTATAGCCATCCCACATTGCATGGTTAAGGATGTGGTGTATTAGCTAGCTTCATCCTTTTGATTCCATCTACAAAAATCAAGTTCTTCTATTTTCCATTGTCCATAATAATATATTGGGGATCTCCCTAGATCCACATAGTGGAGCGTAAGAGGCACTTCTCGTTCAAATCATCAAGCACCTATGTTGTGGCCATGATGGCATTATGGTCTACATCAATTATTAGCTTCTCTTTATCCTGCGTTAAGCAAGAAGATGTTGGCGTCTATTTAGGTGGTGACGAAAGCGTTTGTCCTTTAGCTAGCAACGATTAACAAGCATGGCATTCATCCTTGTTGTGAAATCAACTTTTATGGTATCCACAACATTTCCCTGATTTCTTTGGTGACTTCTTCAACTCATGTTGTCACAGTAGTCCCTTGCTATACAATTTGACTTTGGCAAAAATCTTAGGACCATTTTTGCACTTCTTTAATTGTGACTTTTAGTTGGAGCCATATTCCTTTTGGACATCTTTGTTGTTGAACTTTGCTTCAATCTCCATTGCATATTGAGAGGCTTCTCCCTGTTGGTTACGAATCTGCCATGAGGAAAGGATTTTGGGTTAATGCGCCCAGATTCGCCCACCAGCATGAAAGGCCGGAAGGAAGAGATGCCTTCCGTGCCAATCTCCGGAGAAGGCCGGCTCCTTTTGGGGGGGTTTATGTTCAAGCTAAGAGTGCAGGAAAGAGATAAATGAACAGAAAGAATATACAAATATACTTGGAGTTGGTGGGGGGGAACTAACAGTACGGCAACCAGCAATCACCAATACTTACTGCATTATAAATACAAAGCATGACTGAGAACTGCAAAATCTATGTGTACTTTCGATACCTAAGCAGTGTACGCACAGCTACAATGGTCCCCTAGCAAACATTCTCCCTACAAGGAGAACTAACAGCACGGCAACGCATCAATCACCACTACGGACACTAACATAAGTAGAAAGCAACCTAGAGATATCAGAGCCAGGTATATGTGTCATGCAGAGATTTTAACCGCACAGCTACAATGGCCCCCTAGCAAACATTCTCCCTACAAGGAGAACTAACAGCACGGCAGCGCATCAATCACCACTACGGACAACAACGTAACACACAACTGATGGAACTGCTACCACATCTATTATATGAAATTTAAAAGTACACAAACAATGCTAAAGGCGCTTGATCACCAAATGCTGAAACGAATCAACGAGCCGTGACACAGGGAAGCGTAAAGCATAAGCATAAAGAAATAAAAGCAGCAGAACAGAACCAGGCATACAAATTATATTTATAAGCAGAAGCACGGTTACATTAGTTCCCTAACAGACATTCCCCTTCCACCCTTTACAATGAATTCAAGGTGGGTTTTTATAGCCCGAGTCCCTCCCGTTACATTAATGGGCACAAGGTCCCGATCAAACAATAGGCGACAAAAGCGGCGAAAGAGGCTGCAAATGCTGACCTTTTGTCGGACCGGATTGTACCCGCAGCATGGTCCTCCTGGAAGCTGGACAGCTAGCTGGCGGTGTGTTGGGCAGAACTTCTTCTCGGCAGGTATGCGGGTAGCTGGAGCAGGTAGAACCTCCAATCGGCTTTAAATGAGGTCACTGGCACAGGTAATGCAGCCCATGCTCGTCCTTTTGCTCGGCACGTCTTGGCTCAAATCCCGAAGCTGGACACTTGTCAGATGATGGATGATGTTGTTTGACACGTGTCTGCCTTGAAAGGCAGTTTGTCCAACTTCGCTTGGGATCAGAGCGTCTCGGGTTGCGCGGGCAGAGAACAGCGCAGTCGGGAAGGCCTTCATGCCTTAGATGTATTTCCGGGTTTGTTTCCCTACTGCGCACCTGTCAAGGGCGCACTCCGGCTTCGCTGCGAAGTCGGACTGCGCACAGGTGAAAACTGGTGTCTGCCGCCGTACGGACTTTGCCCCAGCACTTAACACTCTTTTGTCAGCCTGCCAGTTACAAGGTGCGCCCAGAAGAGGGGCGAAGTCGGACTTCGCACCAAAACTGGGCGAAGTGCGAATCGCACCAACGGCGAAGTGCGCACTTCGCACCAAAGCTGGGCGAAGTGTGAACTTCGCACCAACACTCAGCCATTTTTCGGGTAACTTGCTGGAAAGTTTAAAATTCAAGTGAGGGGCTCCAAGAAAGGGGGGAAGAAAGAAAATGTGGGAAAGAAAGAGGAAGGGAGAGCAGAAGAAAGGAAAATAGAGGAAGAGGGAAAAAGAAGAACAACACTTGTTTCAAAATTGAAAACATTGCACCCCGTGCAAAATGTGACAACATTTCTGGCGGCTCGCGGGGTGTCGAGCTCGCCTCGGCGCAAAGAATCCATGCCTTCATCCATTGGGTGCAGAGGAACTTGCCTCCCCTGCCTTTTGCTGCTCAAGTTGTTCTCCTCGCGGCAACTGTTCTTCAGATTCACTTTTGTCAGTTGCCCCCTCAGAATCACCTTCCGAAGGCTCTCCGGCTTTTGCTTCTGCTTCACAGATGCGGTCGTATGCGGCCTGGGCTTGGCCCCAGGCTTCTGCTTCGAATGGCCGGCGGTCAGCAACTTCTTCTAATGCTGCGTGGAAAGCAGAGACCGCGTGCAGGTCGATGGTGTAGTATCTTTTTCCTAGCTCCTGGAAATAGGAGCTGATCTTGCAACATTTGGACACCATCTGAGTGACCTGACTCTCCTGAATTGGCTCAGTCCAGCTATCAATTTCAGCTGTATCTGCTTCAAAGGACTGCCAATTCTTTTTCACCTGATCTAGGGTGAGAAACTCGCCATTCTCAACAAAACCTGGGCACCCTAGTTCAGAAAGAGCGCGAAAAGGAGCCATACAAATGTCTCTTTCATGTTCGAATGCGTCTAACATTCGTCTGGCAACTCTCACCTCTTCTAATTTTTTGAAATATTTATGCAAGGTTACCCTTGCATCTGCCCATTCTGCAGCGAATGAGGACATGGGGGAGAATTGGAGGCCATCGCGCTCGCGCTCCTGAAGATTTATTGCCAGGTCCAGCCATTGCTTCGCCTGGCGTTCGGCCTCCTCTACCACAGGCTTTCCACAGGCGGAAACTTCTTGAATTCTGGATGCGAAATCCAGAACTGACATCGCCTTATAGGTGTGGGGCTTGCATCCCCGCAGCAAACCAGCCCGCATCTCCTTAACTTTCTTCTTCGAAAAGACCGTCGCTTGAGATGCTCTCTCTGCAGATTGCGACTGCGCCTGTTTCAAAGACTCTTGGAGCTGAGAAATCTGCTCCAAGGCTGCCTGCTTTTCGGTTGCGGCTTGTTGCTGGGAAGCGGCCAGCTGGGCTTTAAGTTCATCTATTTCTTGCCGCGCCGCTTCCAGCTGCTCAGTGGACCTGGACAGGTCCTCTTCAAGCTGTCTCGTCTTATCCTGCAACCCGAAAAGCTCTTCCTGCTCCTCCAGACTCTTGACAAGGAGATTGTCAGCTTTACGAATGATTCCCTGAATCTCGTATCGCTTGTCAATATCATCAAAGCTCTTCTCCTTTGTCTGGAGCTCGTAGTCCGCCCTGGTCATTTCCCGGAGAGGCTTCTTCACTTTCGGGATTATCTTCTCTGTTGTAAGCACTCTCCTCTCGAAATTGTACTTGGTGCGCTTTACCGGGGCGGCTATCTCTTCAAGTCTCCTCCGCTTCGGGTTCTGGAGGAAAGAGATAGAGTATTCTACAGCTCTTGTTGCCAGGGGCAAGTCGTCTGTATTCTGGAGGTCGTCCATGAAGTCTGGTTCCCCCAGCCTAGGGTTCTGCTGAGACGTCTCTCCTGCGGGAATGGGATCAGGAGGAACCGGACGGACCTTGGAAGGATCGGCCGCTTCTGGGGGCGACCGGGAAGTGGAGATGGGAGCGGCTGATGCTGGAAGGGTTTGAAGCGGCTGAGGCGGTGGATGTAACGGTGAATGCATGGCTTCAGCACTAACTTCAGGCGAAGGGTTTGGAGTTTGACTCAGAGATAGAGAAACGTCGGGGTTCTGAGCAAACTGGTCAAAAGAATGGGGGCCGCTAGGAGGGTGTGGAGACGGGGAGGAAGATGCGGCCATGGCTTGCTCGGATTGAGCGGGAGATGGAGTAGGAGTAGGACTAGATGAGACCAAAGAGACTGGGGCAGCAAACGTACCTGCGGGCTCCGCCTGAGCCGATGCTGGGTGGATGTCTGCGCTTCTGATTTCGGCGGCTGGCTTGGGACTGCCCAAAGAAACTGTCCCTGGAGCGGCTGAACGCGGCTGCGGCTCTGCGACTGGCTGCTGCACTGCCAGGCTAGGTCGCCTGATTTTTTCAACTCTCTTCCTTTTCTTCTCTTCTGGAACAATGGTCGGATCGGGGGAAGGAGATGAAGCAAGTGCAGCAGGCGCTGATGCTCCCACGGTAAACTTGTACCGGGGTTTGACTTGCAGAAGGTCCGCCGCAATCGGTCCGCCCTCTGGCGGCGCTGGCGTCTTTTGTGCCTGAGGAATCACCTCGGGCGTTGCCTTGACTAATTTCTTCGCCTTCTCAGGCGCCGCCTTGGAAGCCACGGGCTGCATTGGATCGACCTGGATGTCTGCTGGGCCCACGCTGGCGGTTGCCGAAGTGTACAACTGTTGGGAGGAAGACCCTCCTTTATAATCCTCAAAGGGACCTCGGGGAACGTAACCTTGATATGCGAACGGCCGCCAGCTGTCATGATGCTGGTCATAGAGAACCGAAAAGTCGTCATCTACGGCCAGATTTCTCCTCGTGGATTTGTCGTGTTGCGTGCGGCATCTCATCTTCCAGCATTCAATAATCTTTTCTTTTGGCCAGTTAAGGCCTGCTATCTTGGATAGGAATTTTTTGAACCCTGGAGATGAGAAGTGGTGGTCCGGGTTTCGCTTGGGGTCATATGTCACCTCCTCGCAGTAAAAATCCTGCCAGGGAGGAGAAGCTTCCATCAATTCAATTTCCCAGTCAAGGTCCACATGGACCACATCGCATCTATCTTCGGTTATATCCGCCCGGGGGCAGAGATGCGTGAACTTTCCCCTTATCCCGTACGGGTCGTACTTCCAGCGCTGCGGCAACAGAACCAGGCCAATCCGGGAAAACTCTTGCTCGAGGTAGACATGTTGTCCTACCTCAGTAATCTCAACGTTCGCCCAGGAAAGAGGATATTGAAAAATCTGTCCTCTTTTCTTTCCTAGGCCGAACTCCTCTTCAACATAATCCATCTGCCGGGCAACCTCCATCCCAAACAGATGCTCCGTGCACCAGTAGGGCAGCAAATGGGGTTTGCCCTTGAATCCGTAGATTCTGACCACAATTCCCTGCGTCAGTCTGAAAACGTCCCCGAGCTTCTGACTCAGCAAAGAGTTCGTCATTTCTCTCGGGGGGCGGGGGATTTCGCTTTCGCTGAAGACTGACATGACCAATCCCAGAAAGTTGAAGTTAAACTTGTAGTAGGACCCTTTCCGGTATAAGTCATCCGTCCAGTCATAGACGGGCTGTGGCTCTCCCTTCTCGTTGACCTTCTTCAGGTTCGGGATCGGCATCCGGGAGTGCAAATGGTACAAACAAAGCCAGGCTAGAACAGAACTGAAACGAAATTCGGTGGACTGCTTCTTCTGGATCTTCACCAGGCTGGAGTGAATGGCGTATGCCAGCCAGTCCGCCCAGTCGAAAAAGATGGGACGCTTTCCACTTCTCTGCGCTGCCGGTTCGTAGGATTCCCCACACAGGAGACATTCTGCCAGCGCTAGCTGGTACGGCTGTACCAGCTCATCAGAGTCGCAGCCGAGGATCCATGCCAGAATGGTATATAGATATTTGCTCTGAAATCTCGCCAAGGGCATGGGGCCGGTTGGCCACTGTCCAGCTGCAAGCGGGGCGTTCAGCTCTGAATTGAGGAAATCCCTCATCCGTTTTGTTTGCGTGAAACGTCCCGCTTGCTCGCCCAGATTTATCTTTCTGACAATGGTGCTTGGAGTCATACTCCAACCCTGGGGCGAAAGCTGGCTGGACAGTCTCCCTGCGCAGCGCGAACAAGGGTTTACCGCTGGAGCTGCAAATCTGCCGGGTAACTGGTCTGTAGTGTCTGACAATCAGGTCTACCAGTTCCGGGCATTGATGGACAGGAGGGCACAAGAATCTGAAAAGGTTGGACTTGTACGCCGCTCCAAAATGGTGGGAGGGCGAAACCTTGTCAGCCCGACTCTCCACATTTGTCCGCAGCTTAGTCAGGCTCATAGAAAACGAGCCGTCCACATATCCCGCCAGGTAATTTACCGGAGGTGGTGGGGCTTGCCCACGCTGTACTTTTTTCGGCCGGGACTTTGACTTTGGCTCCGGCGGTGTTTCACTTCTGAAAACACCCGGCCGTGGTAAATCCTTGTGCTCGCTCCCTTCGCTGGATTGCGCTGACACTGGCATCTTTCCTCTGTCCATCTCTCCGAATCAGCAATAATTACAAGTTCAGGGCGTCTGCAGATGATTTCGCTGTCACAGGAATAATCTGCACAGTTCAAGGAATAATCTGCGCAGTCTGGCATGTTTGAATGCATCTGACCCCCTTTTCTAGACAACGACAGCGTCATTAATGCCGCGCAGGAGGGGGTAGGTCGGCTGGAGTTAAGTTTCTTGGGTGGCTGCGCAGGAGAATGCTTGAAAAAGGTACCCCGGCAGACGTGCCATGCTCTTTTTATTGCACTTTTCATTGAGAACTGTGCAATCATTAACTTTTCTTTGAACGCTGCGCCATGGCTGACGTCACTGCCGCAATCTGGGCACACTGCTCAAGACAGAACCCTTGGTGCGGAAACCCACTTTGAAACGGTCACAATGCGCCTTGGGCCCAGCTTGGAACCTTTTTGAATATTTTATTCATTTTTTAAACCTTTGTCCAAACTGGCCCAAAAAACGAGGCGCAGTCGGACTTCGCCCGAAGTTGGGCGCGATCCGACTTCGCCGGCGAAGTCGGACTTCGCCAGAAAATCTGGCGCAGTCCGAACTTCGCGCGAAGTTCGCATCGAAACTGTTCCGCTTTCTTTTTTCTTCACGCGCCCAAGGGTTGAGCGCAGTCCGGCACTTTCAAACTTCGGAGGAGAGGCAAACCTTAGAACTTTACTGCCTCCTTTGAACCGGACTGTTCGAACTGCGCTTTGAAAATGCAGCGCGTTCGGACTTCGCCCGAAGTTCGGGCGAAGTTCGAACTTCGCGCGAAGTTCGCACTTCGCGAGGTTGTCGCGAGTCGGACTTCGCGCGCGAAGTCGGACTTCGCCCAAAGTTGGGCGCAGTCCGTTCTTCTTTGTGCCTTGCAGTTTTCCCTTCATTCAAGCTTCGCATTTTGGCTGGCGCGCAGCCCGACTTCGCTGCGAAGTCGGGCTTCGGCCAACACTTAGCCATTTTTTCGCTCTTTTTCATTTTTCTTCACTTAACCAAGCAGCCCGAACTTCGCCCCTTCTGAGGGGCGACGACAGATTTCGCTGCGAAGTCTGTCTTCTTTCCCATGTCGCAGTTAAGCTCAACAAAATTAAAAAAACTGAAAGCTGGAAACTGTACATGCTGGAAAACAAAAATGCATAAGGGAAATTTTTACAAAGAAGGGCCACTCGGGCACCTTCAGCAGCGGTAAATTTTTAAGTGGAACCCGTTAACAGGGATAGGCAGGAGCTGACCCTCCATATCCCGAAGTACATAGGCATTAAACTGGTTCACCCGGGCAATCTGATAAGGGCCCTCCCAGAGGGCATCAAACTTCCCGTGATTGCCCGGCTTTGCCTTATATGAGTCCCACTTCAGCACCAGATCCCCGATTTCGAAAACTCGGGCAGTGGTGCCTTTGGCAAACCAGCCTTGAGTGGCTGCAATATGATCAGTGAAGGCCTGGTATGCACTTTCTCTGTCTTCTTCCAACTGCAGGAGTTGGCACAGTCTGTCGTCCACCGGGTCTCCGCTGCTCCTGTCTTCGTCCAACATCCATAGGGCAGGGATTTCAATGTGGGATGGCATGACAGCCTCTTTGCCATAGACGAGCGCATAGGGGGACGTTCTGATGGATTTCTTGAACGCAACTCTGTCCGCCCACAGCGCCCGGTTCAGGAGTAAGTGCCAAGTCCGCTTGTTTCTGTCAATGGTCCTCCGGATGATTTTCAGGAGGTTCTTGTTAGTAGACTCGGCAAGGCCATTCCCTTGCGGGTAGTAATTAGAAGACATCTTGTGATAGATGCCAAGTCTGCCGAGTGTACTCGGTGAGTACAGCGCCTGCAAATCCCGGACCGTTGTCCGTCACAATTGACTCTGGAACCCCGAAGCGGGTAATCAGGCTCTCAATGAACCTGATGACCGTTTCTTGGTCTGCGTTCTTGGTCGGGATTGCCTCTGCCCACCGTGTGAAATAATCGGTGGCTGTAAGAATAAACTTGTGTCCGGCAGAGGAATTAGGCGAAATCACCCCAATGAAGTCTAGACCCCATTCTTTGGAACGGAGTCTCGGCCTGAATCGGTTGAAGGGGCAGGGGTGCTTTTCTGTTTCTGCCAGCAAACCTCTGGCATTGATCACATTTAGAACAGACCGCATGAGCGTATGCAAATAGAGTGGGCCAATAGTACCCAACTCTGATTATTTTTAAGGCCGTTGGCCTTGAAGAATGGTGACCCCCAGGCATCCCGGAATGAAAATCTCCGAGGACCCTAGGCTGGTCTGATTTTCTGACGCACCGCAACAGGATGCCGTCGATGTTTTTGAAGTAAAGCCCCTCGGGGCGAAGAGTGTACTTAAGTGCACCTAGCCGAAATCTCCTTCGTTGTGAGGCGTTCAGGTGATCGGGACATCTTCCGGTGCAGAAAAATCTCACCAGTTCATCTGTCCAATCACTCCCCTCGTATAAGGAGTCGGCTAGGTAGATGCGTGTCGCTGTGTCCTCCCACTTACAGGCGGAGATGCCGGCTACAGCGCTTCGGGCCAATTCCTGACACAAGGCTCGGCCTCTGATAAGCTTGGTGGGCCGCACTTCGATGTCGAACTCCTGGATTTTTGCAATCCATCCCGCTCTCTTGTGACCCGGTTCTCCTTGTAAGATGAAGCTTCGAACGTCCGGGTGAATCACAAAGACAGTAGTTTTGCTCTGGGAGACAAAATGCCTGAACTTTCGAAGGGATTTCATAACAGCGTGAACCTGCCGCTCTATAAAGTTGTACTTTTCCTCATGCGGCTGAATCACTTGGCTCAGGAACGCTATGGGGCGCTCCTCACCATCGTCTCCCTTCTGAGTCAGGACTGCAGCGTAACTTTCGGGTTCTCCCACTGCATACAGGATGAAGTCCCTGGAGTAGTCCGGGTTTGTCAACACCGGAGCTTGCGCAATTCTAGCCTTGATTTCCTCGAAGGCTTGCTCTCTCTCATCAGTCCATTCGTAATTTGTATCTTTTTTCAGCAGTTCGGCCATAGGCTTGATCACTTGTGCGAAGTCCGGAATGAACTTCCGCACAAAGTTAATCTGACCGAAGAAGGACTGCAGCCCTTTTTATCGATGGGGGTTGGCAAGCGAACGAGGGCTTCTGCTCTGTCAGGGTCAATGGCGAGGCCTTCCTCGGAGATGACATGTCCCAGCAACTTTCCTTCCTTTACCGCGAAGACAGACTTCTTCGGGTTTATAGAAATGCCGAATTCTCGACACCTCTCAAATATTTGCCGTAGGTGCGAGACATGATCTCCTCGTTGGTGAGAGAAAACAGTCATGTCATCAAGGTAGATGACAATAATCTTATTGAGCAGCTCTCGGAAGGCCAGGTCCATGGCCCTTTGGAACGTGGCACCAGCATTGGATAAGCCAAACGGCATGCGCTGATAGGCGAACGTCCCCCACTTGGTGGTAAACGCCGTCTTATGCTGGTCCTCGTCTTTGACCCAAATCTGGTTGTAGCCGGAAAATCCATCTAAAAGTGAAAATCTCTGGGCTCCAGCAACGATATGTAGAATCTGGTCGATTTGGGGAAGCGGATAGTGGTCCCGGAGGGAAGCCTGATTTAGGTTTCTGAAGTCGACACAGAGACGAATGTCGCCATTCTTTTTCCTCACGGGCACCAAATTCGCGACCCAGGATGAATGTTTGATGGGGTAGATGATCTTGGCCTCCAGCATCTTCAAGAGCTCGGCCTTCATCATGGCCTCAATCTTCGGATTCACGGCCCTCTGCTTCTGTCGGAATGGCTTGGCGCCATCCTCTAGCTCAATGGTATGTTGGATGACAGTTCTGTCATACCCCTTCAAATCCTCGTAGCACCAGGCCACGATGTCGGGGAACTCCTGGCACAGTGATCTGATCTGCTCAAGTTCCTCCGACGTGCAGTCTGTTCCGACCTTGATAGTTTTACCAGGTTCAAGTTCCAGGTCAGCATACTGCCTCGGGTCTACTTTGATCCTGTGAGATATTGCTCTGTCATTCTGATCAAAGAGACTCTCCAATGTAATCAGTCCTTTTGGGACATGATTATTCCTTAACTGTATCAACCCCTCATATTGCTCGTCATCAGGGTCTCTACCTTCGATTACACACACTTCGTTAACCAGGAATGTGACGATCTCCTCGTCACAACTGAACACCTGCCAGTGGGTGTCCTTATCAGGCACAGAAGGCTCGTAGATAGTGCGAACCGGCTTCGGTTTCTGGACAACGTCGTCGGCCGGAACGTACACGGCTCCAACGGGACGCGCGAATATCGGCGTGTTTGTTTTTCTCACGCGATATTGCCTTGACATTCAATGAGTCGAATGACTCCATCAGGTCCCACACCCGGTTGCGGTACGCTCTAAGATAGTGTTGTTTGGATGCGCACTTCTTCGTAACTTGGTGACACACCAGCTCTGAATCTCCGAAAATCTGCAGGTGCTTGATTCCGAGCCTCTCCGCCTTTCGCAAACCCAAGCACAGGGCTTCGTATTCCGCCGAGTTGTTAGTGCAGCTCCAGGCCAACCTGTAGGTATAGTCCTTCTGGATTCCGGTTGGAGAAACCAGAAGTACCCCTGCACCGGCGCCATTCTTGCATCGCGCGCCGTCAAAGAAAAGCTTCCACAGCTTCTCGGGTGCAGGTCCTACTTCCTTCGCAGCTGACATGTCAAGCCTCTCGGGCTGTACAATGGAGTAACAGCCTTGCTCTGTCCCAATTACGGCATTGAAGTCCCGCAATGAGAACTCATCTTCAAGCTGTAGCACTTCGAAGGCTTGCTCAGTCAGCTCTACTGTCACTAGCTCCTCCTCTGACAACTGGACCATGCAGTCCAACTCTCCTCCGGGTATCCTCTCTACTAGGAAGGTGGAAGGCTTCTCATTGAAAATTTTCAGTCTCCTTCCTTTGAAGGGCACTTCCATGTGTGAGTAGTCTAGAGACAGGTACCCGCCCAACTTCGCAGTGAACTCCCGAGAGAGACACATGCCGAAGTAAGGTTCCAGGTCAACAACCACGACCTCTTGGATGACCACGATGTCGAGAGCCTTGTGCAGCCGGATAGGGATGTCCTTTATGACACCAACTGTCTTGACAGGGGTGCCGTCTAATTGCAACACGCCTTGGCTGCTCCGTGTGTATTCCATCCCGATCTCGTCGCAGACGGCCTTCGGCATCACAGTCGAGGAAGCACCAGAATCCACCATGCAGTTGTGAACTATGTGCCCTTGCATCCGTAAAGACAGATAAAAGGGTGGCGGTCTGTTCTTCCCAGTGGCTGAGACTGTCAAAGGTTGAACCAGGACAGCGGGCTGTATCTGCTTGCCGCTCTTCATGTTCTTCAGTGATTCTTGCAGCAGATCCACCTGGCCTGGGAGCAGAAGAGCATCATACATGCTGATTCTAGCAGGTGTTCTTTTCAACTCGTCTACAATGCTGTAGCCCGAGGTACTAGCTCCTTCTGCTTGTTTAGCCGGCTCATACTTCGTCCGGTACTGCTGGGTAGCCTCAACTCGCTGTCTCTTGGTTAGAGACGGGTACTTCAGCTTCTCCTGGGCTTGTTCTTTGGTTTCGGCTGGAGGCTGAGGTACGGGAGCTTTAGCCGGAGTTGGGGGCCTTTCTTGGAGGTTGGCAAGGGGCAGCCTTTGCCGGAGAAGGTTTGGCTGGAGCTTTATCTTTGGATGCCTTCTCCTGGGCTGTGTAGGGCCACAGCCGCTTGTACGGTGGCAGCCCACCGGGCTGCGGTTTTTCTCTTCTTGCGTAGACTTGCAAAGGCTTGGCCGCATCTGCAGCTTTCTTTTCTTCCTTGGCGGGCGGCACTAGATTCTCTTCTGGGAGGGCAAAGTTGGCTTCGCCGTCCAAGATCATGTACAGTTCGTCGTCCTCTATGGCGCTGCCGGCCAAGGTCTGGATGTAGTGCTGGTGCAAAGTGCAGTCTTCCTCCGAATGCGGGTCATTGCACGTAGTGCACCAGTTCACCTGGTCGGAAGGACCAGGCGGGTCTTCTATAGCAGCATTTCTCGGAGGCGGACGCCTCTGCGGCTGGTGTTCTGGGGCTTTGTCTTTCGTCAGCGCCGGTGGCGCATATGGCCTCCTAGGAGCAAGGTCCATCTGGGCCTGCTTCTTCTTCAGAGCGGTCATGTCATTGGACATGGCATGATATCCCGAGGCCAAAGCCCGCACCTCCTGGAGAATTGTGTTCTGAATGCTACTGTCAGGAGGCGGCAACTGTGCCGGTGGAGGCAATGCGGCTAATGGAGGAGGGTTAGAATAAGGTGCGTACTGCGGGGGAGCAGGAAGTGCTGGAAAATGCGGAGCGGGAGGAGGCGGGTGAGGATAATGCAATTGAGGCGGGCCGTAAGGAGTTACGACCGGCGCTGGATTCCATTCTTCGCTGGGGTTGCTGCCCTGATGTGGACGGCGCACCACCAGAAGCAGGAGGATACTGGGATCTAGGGAAGTCGGGATGAATGGGTTCCTGCACCCTGGACGGGAGTCTGCCGATAGAGATAATATCAGCTTCAGCTTGTCGGGCAGCCTCGTACAGCGACAGAAACTCGTCTATTCGGGCAATCTTCGACGACGAGGCATATGTCTGAGTTAAAGGATCTCAGATAGTAGTGAGCAGCCATGCCGGCTGAAGGCCGAAGTTCGCGAGGTACCCGTTTCCGGGATCTCGCAAACCTGATGTTAAAATCAGACACCTCCTCTTGAGGATGTCTCTGGATAGCTTGGAACTGATGCAGTAGAGAAGTAGGGTCAGCAGACTCGTTGCATCCTTTAACGAGCCTTACGGCAAGCTGGGGCCACCCTGTGATGGATCCCTCTGGCAGCGATCTCCACCGATAGAGAAGCTTTCCCCTCAGGGAAAGGGCCAGCAGACGGGTCTTCACACTCTCATCGGTAATAGTATGCAATGCGGCCAGGGCAAGGATGTCCTGGATGTGCTCGTACGCCGTCTTACCGTAGCCGTCGTATGTGGGAATAGACTTTAAAGCAGCAGGGGGCACAGCTTGCTGTCCGACCAGGGCCAAGGGCCCCGTAGAGTCCACCGCCGGGAAGAGATCATCGTCATTCTGCTGTTGAGCAGCCATTTCTTCTTCTTCTCCGCCGTCGGTTGTGTACTCAGTGTCGGTACTTTCCGAGGATGCAAGTGCTTCTTCTTCCTCGGCCTCTTCTATTTCGTACTCAGCTCCGCCAACTTCAGCTTCGGCTTCTTCTTGAATTTCAGCCTCGGCTTCGTCGACACGAGCTCGCGGATCAGCCAACCTGGGAACTTCGCCTCGAGCGTTGATGTCCAGTTCGTAAAAGTCAGGCGGGCTTCTTGGATCCCTTGCTTGCCACCTTCTTGTGTGCATGAAGGTGTTGGGACCGGTCTTTCGGACTCAGAAGATTTGTTCGTGCAGAGTCGCCAGGTGTTCAGATTTGGAACAGCAATGAAGCGAACACCGGTGCTTCAATTCTGTCGGGGGTGAGAAACTTCCTTGTCTCACCAAGTGCTCAGAAACCACTGTCAGCGCCAGGTGGAGACTGATCAGAAAATCTCTCTTCAAATGTGGGACCCGTGTCCCACCGAGCGTGCGCAGAAACTGTTGGTTACGAATCTGCCATGAGGAAAGGATTTTGGGTTAATGCGCCCAGATTCGCCCACCAGCATGAAAGGCCGGAAGGAAGAGATGCCTTCCGTGCCAATCTCCGGAGAAGGCCGGCTCCTTTTGGGGGGGTTTATGTTCAAGCTAAGAGTACAGGAAAGAGATAAATGAACAGAAAGAATATACAAATATACTTGGAGTTGGTGGGGGGGAACTAACAGTACGGCAACCAACAATCACCAATACTTACTGCATTATAAATACAAAGCATGACTGAGAACTGCAAAATCTATGTGTACTTTCGATACCTAAGCAGTGTACGCACAGCTACAATGGTCCCCTAGCAAACATTCTCCCTACAAGGAGAACTAACAGCACGGCAACGCATCAATCACCACTACGGACACTAACATAAGTAGAAAGCAACCTAGAGATATCAGAGCCAGGTATATGTGTCATGCAGAGATTTTAACCGCACAGCTACAATGGCCCCCTAGCAAACATTCTCCCTACAAGGAGAACTAACAGCACGGCAACGCATCAATCACCACTACGGACAACAACGTAACACACAACTGATGGAACTGCTACCACATCTATTATATGAAATTTAAAAGTACACAAACAATGCTAAAGGCGCCTGATCACCAAATGCTGAAACGAATCAACGAGCCGTGACACAGGGAAGCGTAAAGCATAAGCATAAAGAAATAAAAGCAGCAGAACAGAACCAGGCATACAAATTATATTTATAAGCAGAAGCACGGTTACATTAGTTCCCTAACAGACATTCCCCTTCCACCCTTTACAATGAATTCATGGTGGGTTTTTATAGCCCGAGTCCCTCCCGTTACATTAATGGGCACAAGGTCCCAGTCAAACAATAGCTGACAAAAGCGGCGAAAGAGCTGCAAATGCTGACCTTTTGTCGGACCGGACTGTACCCGCAGCATGGTCTTCCTGGAAGCTGGACAGCTAGCTGGCGGTGTGTTGGGCAGAACTTCTTCTCGGCAGGTATGCGGGTAGCTGGAGCAAGTAGAACCTCCAATCGGCTTTAAATGAGGTCACTGGCACAGGTAGTGCAGCCCATGCTCGTCCTTTTGCTCGGCACGTCTTGGCTCAAATCCCGAAGCTGGACACTTGTCAGATGATGGATGATGTTGTTTGACACGTGTCTGCCTTGAAAGGCAGTTTGTCCAACTTCGCTTGGGATCAGAGCGTCTCGGGTTGCGCGGGCAGAGAACAGCGCAGTCGGGAAGGCCTTCATGCCTTAGATGTATTTCCGAGTTTGTTTCCCTACTGCGCACCTGTCAAGGGCGCACTCCGGCTTCGCTGCGAAGTCGGACTGCGCACAGGTGAAAACTGGTGTCTGCCGCCGTACGGACTTTGCCCCAGCACTTAACACTCTTTTGTCAGCCTGCCAGTTACAAGGTGCGCCCAGAAGAGGGGCGAAGTGCGCACTTCGCACCAAAACTGGGCGAAGTGCGAACTTCGCACCAACACTTAGCCATTTTTCAGGTAACTTGCTGGAAAGTTTAAAATTCAACTGAGGGGCTCCAAGAAAGGGGGGAAGAAAGAGAATGTGGGAAAGAAAGAGGAAGGGAGAGCAGAAGAAAGGAAAATAGAGGAAGAGGGAAAAAGAAGAGCAGCACTGTTTCAAAATTGAAAACATTGCACCCCGTGCAAAATGTGACAACACTCCCAATGTGGTGATGTCGAGGAAATATATTTTTTGTTTTGGATATGTTTGTGCACACCGCTACAATAGTTGGGAATCTTATGTCCTCATGCATCTTGTATGCCTAGATTTGTTGGTAGCTTGTAGAAGTAACTAGTGTGGAGCTATAATAGATTGATCTTTGCCTTGTCATAGCTATTGTCATTTGACATATTGTTCGTCATAGTCGCCTACTAGATAGTACTCATCCTTGATGATGTTAATAAATTCTTCCAAGGTAAGCACAATGTCAGGTATTCCAACATCGCATTCTATTTTCCAGCATGAGAAGCATATGCTTCGTACCAATTGCAAACATGTGTGGTACCTCTCATGAGGGCAGAGATGATCTCGTCATTGAAGTTATTAACCCAAACATATGACTGCAATTGATGTAGCCAATTTTCTATAGCTTCAGCATCAATACTACCTTGAAAAAGTATGAATAACAAAGTTTACCTCAACCTTGAATGGTGTAGAACTTCCAAAGGTCCTTCCTGTTAGAGGAGGTTGAGTTGTGACAAGGATGTGCTAGAGAATTTGCAAAAAGTGATCAATCATCTCCATTTTTTTTTATCTTTGAACAAATGCTTCATCTAGCATTGTCTGAAAGTGATCGGACATCTCAATGTTGCTCGTCATTTAGGGTCATTTGCTGCAGCAAGGAAGGTATGTGGATGGATCACCTAGTGTAAAAACGCTTTCCCTATAGCCACACCTTGCCTAGACTTGCATAGACAAGAAGATTTGCTTAAATACCAATGATCTAGATTTGTTTAGACAGTCCAATTACTACCACACTAATCTACAAAATGGGAACTAGCAAACACGCTCCATGAAAGTCTTCACCCCCCAAACCCTAAAGAAGGTATATAAGTCCCTTGTTGCCTGTTAAAAACACACTGATTCAAAAAACTAAAAAGTTAAAAAGTAAAAACACTCTTCTACCCAAAGTGAAGAGAACAGCAGTGAAGAAGAGCAGCAACAACAACAATGAAGAGAATAGCAGTTAAGGAGAGCAGCAGCAACCGCAGTGAAAAGAACAAGAGGAGAGCAGCACCAACAGCAGTGAAGAGAACAGCAGGAGAGCAGCAAAAGAGCAGCAAGAGAGCAGCAAGGAGGAGAAAAGAAGTCACAAAACAGAGATCAGCAAGAGAAAGGAGGAGCAAATCAAGATCCAAGTTTGTTTTCCTATTTTCATTACCTCATCCAAGTCTGTTTTCATATTTTTCTTTCGAGTTTCAACATGAGCAGCAGTGAAGGATATGAATCAGACCCATGTGACATTCAAATGGAGGGAGAAAATGAAAATATTCATATTTTTAAGGATTCTTTCTCTAATATCCAAATTCCAACCTTCTCAAACTTCCAAAGAGGACAACACTACTTCCAGTTGTGATTGCCCATCATCAATGTTAAAATAATATGCCAAGGGTCCATTTAATCTTAAAAAACCTCTTCTGCAATTTGTAACCAACCATGAGCATGGGAAAAAAAAATTCTGGAGGCTCAAGAACATGGTTGTCCAATTTTAAGGGCAGCTATACTAGGGTTGAATCTCATCTTATTGATAAAGCAAGAACAGGGATTAGGCCTTGCAAAAAAATGAACCATCTACAAGTGGCTGAAGCCAATAGGCTTGTGCAAGAGGCCAAACTTAGAGGTTTAGGCATACCTTTCCCTAAATCTAGCCAAACATCTAGAAGTGACCTTGGAGCCTCCTCAAGACAACTACAAGAAACCCAACCTCTAGTATGCCACTGCTGCCTTCAAAGAGAAAAGGAACTATAAATGACATGCTTAATGTGCAAGCAAGAGAGGAAGCAGATGATGCTATAGCACAATTATTTTTTGCACATGGGCTTCCTTTCCATATTGCACATTCCCCCTATTTCAAGGAAGCATTCAAAAAAGTAGCCAAGGCAAGGCCTTCATATGCAATACTTGGAGAGCATAAGCTTTATACAACTCCATTGGACAAACAATATTCCGGATGCAGTTTAGTTATGGAGCAAATGAGGGACACATGGTTCACGAGTGAATGTTCTATCATCATGGATGAGTGGACTGACATTCGTCAGCGTCCACTCATCAATATTATTGTCACATGTTCAGCAGGTCCCTATTTCTTCAAGCCATTGATTGCATAGAGAAAAGAAAGGATGCTGAACAGACACCCTATCAATATATGACAACATATGACCTTATCAATAGCCTCCTGTTGAAAGAGGCTATTGAGGAGGTTAGACCCTCTAATGTTGTAAAGATAATCAATTTCCGTCTTTCTTATGAAATTCTATATGATTGTGTAAATGAGACTATTTTTGTTGTGTAAATTATTCTAAATATTTTTCTTGTGCACTATAGGTAATTACAGATGCAGCCCCTGTTTGTCAGCGTGCGGGGCAAATAATAGAGCAGTCATATAGACATTTTTTGGACCCCGTGTTGCATTCATGCATTGAACAATGCATTGAAGGACATTGGGAGGACAGATTGGGTGAGGAATATGGTTGCAAAAGCCAGAGACTTGCAAATGTTCATTTGCAACCATCACACTTCCTTAGCCCTCTTTCAGTCCTTCTCAAAGAAGGAGTTCACCAAACCAAGAGATACTTGATACACCACCTACTTCATTTTAATGGAGAGGATGATCAAGGTGCAGGATGCTTTACAGTCCATGGTAGTATGCACAGAGTGGAAGAGGTGGCCAGAATCAAAGACGGAGGAGGGAAAGAAAACCAAAGACAAAGTAGATGAGAGTTGGTGGACTCAAGCCAAGTAGAAATGATGAAGTTAAGATTTGGTTCATGTTTATTTATTTTTTTTATGACTTATCATTTATAATTTTATGATTTTTCATTTTTATCTCATAACTGTTTTAGTTTACTTTTGTAGTTTCAAATTGATTGCTCATATAGTCTTAAGTTTTTTAATTTTTATTTTTATTTCTTGTAGGTACATTGTGTCTTTCGTTGCCCCAATTGTTGCAGTCATCAAATATGATGATACAAATGCTCCTAATCTAGGAGAGATCTATGAGACTTTTAACAACATGCTAGGGGAGATGAATAGAATCATTTGTGCTAAAGATCCAGCATTATTATTCAATGAGACTTACATTAGACCTTTTATACAAAGGAGGTGGGAAAAAATGAACACCCTTCTTCATATGGCAGTATATGCAATAAACCCATAGTGGTACGAGCCTAGGTGAGAAAGAGTGCCTCCCTATAAAGATTTTGAGGTGAGACAAGGGTTTTTGAATGCTCTTTAAAAGAGGAGGGCTCAAAACTTAGAGATGAGTGACTCAAATTTGTGAATCTTAGGGGCCCTTGCTTCAACCAACTAGAGTGTAGAGAGGATAGGGCTACCATTGCCCAATCAAATCCCATTGGATGGTGGCAGCTATATGGGGATGATACACCTAACTTGCAACATTTTGCAATTAGGTTTCTTTCCTAGGTTGCTAGTTCCTCTGTTGCTTAGAGGAATCGGTCCACATACAGCTTTATCCACAATGCGAGGAGGAACAGGCTTACCTCTCGCAGAGCGGAGAAGCTAGTTGCAATACATAGCTCTTTTCGCCTTCATGAGAGAGTTAAGCCAGAGTACAAGCAATCTTCAGCTACACGATGGGATGTTGATCTAGAGGATGCAAGACAGATTGATGAGGATGAGGATCAGGAGGGGTTAGTTGGAGTTCCATTTGAGGCTCTTCACTCAAATTGATGAGGGCAGCTCATTAGATACAGATATTGATAGTGATAGCCCAATAGAAATTCCTGCATAATGAGACTATTTCTTTTGTAAACTATTTTTGTTGTAAATTATTAGCATTTAATATTTAGTATTTTTGTTGTGTAAATTATTCTAAATTTCTAAAAAATTTAATACTATTATACTTGTCGTCCTAAAATCGACTTGTTGTTCCTCGTCGTACCCGAAACCATCCCCCCATCCCCAATACTTCTATAACCTTGATTTATATCCTATGTAGGAATTTTCTCCAAATTTCAAAACTGAATTATGAAAGCATGTTGAGCATACACAAGCATAGAATTTATCAAAGATTATCTTCACAATGTCAGCAGCCCATTGAGCTACTTCCCATACCATTATCAGCTTATCAAAAACATAGCACCCCTAAAGGAAGGTGATCTGCAGATTTTAGTCAAAAGCTACTTTTAGACATCTGAAAAAAGACAATTTTGAACAATTCATCTTCAGAGCATATTATGGGGACCTTAAGACTCTAAAATAGACAGATATTACTTGGCTATCACTCTAAGCAAAACATGTTTTAAAAACCTTTAGATCCTATGTAGGCATTTATCTCCAAGTTCCAACATTGCATCATCAAAGCATGTTGAGCATATACAAGAATGGACTTTATCAAAGTCTATCTTAAACACAAATACTATCTTCGGTAGTGTTGGCACCCCATTGAGCTACTTCCTATAACATTATCAGCTTATCAAGAACATAGCACCCCGAAAGGAAGGTGATCAACAGACTTTAGTCAAAAGCTACTTTTAGACATCTGAATTCATCTTCAGAGCCAATTTTGGGGGCCTTGGACTTTAAAATAGAGAAACTATTACTTGACTATAATTTGCATGGAACATAAAAACCTTTACAAAAACTCCTTGAAAGAGAAACTATGAGCTGAGAGGTTAAAAAAAATGACCTTCAGAAGTAGGGCATAAAAAAGATGGTGATATTATAAGAAATCACAAATATATATATATATATATATATATATATATATTATGATTTTATTTAGTAAGGTATGTCTTTATAGTACATTCAAATTCTAAATAAAGGGGGGGAGCGGGATCTTCTGCCCTGGGCAGGAGGTCCCCGTTTCAAATTCCTTGCTTCTCCCTACTCCAATCCTGCGGATCTCCAACTGGGTAGATCTTCCTGGGATCTCCCTACTGCATTTCCAGAACCTCCACGGGATCCTCCTGGGGCCTCTCAGGATGAGCTTTCCCTTTTTTGACGTAATTGCAGTTGCTTTTTGGCTGGAACAACCCGGAGATTCTTTCCTTGGTAACCTCTAGTGGAGGTTGGCTTTCGGTTGGCCCGGCTTGGGAGTTGAAGCTTCAAAGCCTTTCCCGACAAACTTTGCTGGTCTTTGGGGGACCTCGTTCTTTATTGTTGTCTGCAAGGAGGGCTTCCCCCGTTCCTCTCCTAAGCTTGGCTTTCGAAAGGGGGCTCCCGCTTTCTTGTTTGCCCGTTGTAGTTGCAGCTTGGGGTTTACCTTCTACGTTTTTCTTGGTCTTTGAGGTAGGACCACGTTTTTATCATCCGCAGTTGTGTGGCTCTTGTGGCTATTTCTGGGATGGGTTTTTTGGAGCGGGATCGGGATCTTCTGATTTGTCTCTCAAAAGATCCGTTTTTTGTCTATTTTAGGGTTTTCCTGTGGAACCTTCCACTGCAACTTCTTTCGGGTCTTCGATACGGGCCCCTGTGCTTTCTCGTGCAGCTGCGGTTGAAGGTGTCTATGGATTTCTTCCTGGATGGACAGTTGGTGGGGTTGGGGGGTGATCTGGTATGGGTGACTTTCTGACTTGCTTTTTGCTAGTTTTTCTAGTCTTTGGCAGGGGGAGTGTGCATGCTTGCCTACTACAGAAGATGGTCTCCTAATGGCAGTCCCTGTGTTAGATTTTCCCTTCCAGTCTTGAGGCACTGTAATGGACAAATTCTTCTTTGGGTTTTCCCGCCTTCTGGTTGTGCACTTCGTCTCCTTTGTAGTGAGATCTCATGGCCTGTGGAGATCTCCTCGTACTGTTGAACTATCTTCCAGGCCTTCGGAAGGCTCCTTGCGAGCTTCCCTGTTTGTGCTACTTCTTCCTTAGGAGAATTCAGATTCACTTTCGAGCGGGAATTAAGTTTCAAATTTGAACTTTCTGCTCTATTTTAGTTGGGGCCTAGTGTTCCCCTGTTCCCACTCTAAGGTGCGAGCTCCATTTTTTGCGTGTTGGGTTTCCCAGGTTCAAGTGGGAAAACCTTTTTCAAATTTTTGATCCCTTTGTAGATGGTCCTGTGGAGGTTAACTCCCTAGATTTGATAATCCTTGTTTTTCTCCATAAGTAGATCTTTTGGAGATGGTCTTTTTTATTGTAATCTCTTTGTAAAAGGTTCGGGGATCCTTTCAAAACCCCTTATTTCAACCAATCAAAAAAAAAAGGTATGTCTTTATAGAAATCCATTTTAAGAGCTGGGAAATTTATTCTATAATATTAGCTCAATTATAGAAGTATCCTTCAGTATATGTAGCCAAGAAGATCATAAGCACTAACCTAATTGGTGGTTTTGTAACTGCAATATGTTGTAAGGACATACTATTGTTTTAAATAGGAATTTAAATTTTTATATAGATACAGTTTAAGTATCATGGATGTACAATCGGCACGATGAATTCTCTTCAAATCCACTAGTAAACTTTAGTAAATGGGCTGCATCATTTTTCATATCAAAGCCTATAGTTTTCAAGAGGATTGTAGTGTGCTTGCACCATATTGCAAATGTTTTGTAAAATATTTGTTATTTTCTTGCAGAAGCAAGCATTGCAAATAAATTGATTTTCATAGGAGATCATATACCAAGTTGTCATGCACAAGACTTCTCAAAGACAGATGCAACATGCTCATGTTTGAAGAGGAGAAGGCTGTACAGGTGCCAGGAGATGATAAAGCATAAAGTGACAAGTTGTTGGCACATGCTCTTGTAGTTGAGACCCAAAGGCTAGAACTTGCATTTTGAGTGCCTATGTTTTTAGTAATACTAGACACCAAAGTTTTCTTAGATTGGAATGTGATGTGCAGGATCAATCTTGGAAACTTAACATTTCTTTTACTAAAGGGATGATGATGCAGCATATCAATTACCAAGTAGAACATACCTAGTTTTAGACTGATGGCCTTTTGACACAATTAATATCTTCAAATTTGGTATTGAATCTTTTCTATAAAATGAAACTTGTGGACGCTTTCAAGATCTTGTTAGTGACATAAAGATCATCAAAATTCAAGTCATAAGCAAGGAGTTATCTGCATTGACCATACCTTATGAGATCATATTTTTTAGCTATTTGTTTCCTACAATATCAAAGTTTAAAAAACACTTTTTTCTCCCATAACATTATCTAACTTGTTAACATGCCCCCTGACCATATCATTCCCTCAACCAACACATATCAAGAGACACTTAATAAGATATTGGCAGATGAAGAAAATGGGTGCGCATGCGGAATTAGAGTATCTCCATAATATTTCAAGCATTCTCTTTTTTCAGACTCTGCATGATCACATGACCAAGACAATCCAGTGACACAGTAAGTCCAAAGAAATAGTTCACATGGCACTAGGCAAAAACTCACCAAAATACTCGATGACCATCAAACTGAAACTACATATGAATTCCATAATTAAAAATCGTCAAAAACTCCGCAAGGAATTAAATCTGCTCATTCCTGAAGGGTGGAATGAAACTCAGAAGTACTTAGACATTCGAGAAGAGTTTTGCGACTATGCAAATATAAGAATTGCTAATATATCTGAACTTCTGACAAGTAAAATTCACTTTAGTGCAAACCTTAGCCATATTAAAACACTGATACTGAGATGTTGATAGGAAAAACTTTCCGACATTTTGAGCAAGCACAACACAAACCAAGATCAATTGTTTGATGTAGTACCTACAGTTCATTCCCTTCTTAAGGTTGTTGGAAATCTGCTTTGTCCTCAATCCAGGTAATATATCAAATGGATGTGATGGTCAAGTAGGGATTTTTCCTTACTACCACAAGATGTATAATTGGTATCATGTTTTCAAAGTCAAAAAAGGTTTTATAAAACTGTTCTTCCCCCAATGGGAAACTTTAAGAGTTCCTAAATAATAAGGTTTTGTTGCATGTATTTGTCTGGCCCTTAAGTAAATGACATCAAACAAATCATATCTGAATTTCTGAAACAAAAAGATATATTGGACTTTTTAATTCTATCGTAGATATCAAAGCATACAGTTGTAAGTTGATTGAATTAAATCATTTTCACACTTTAATTTAAATAGTTTTTTGACAATGTTATTTATAAAGATAGAACCCTAAAGAGAAACTCATAAAGCTTAAAAGAGAGATCCAAATGGAAAACTTCGAATGATTTAACAGATATACACCATTACATTTACCAATTTCGTGTGCACTTAATCAAATATAATTTACTTAAAAGCCCAGCCTTTCCTCAAACCTCATACTGCATTATGCTTGGTGCACTGGCAATATTACCTGAATCCATGGCCTTCACTGGGCCTTACTCGATTATCATTATTAGGTTTATCTTGAACACTCAATTTATGCTCGCGTTCTCCATCCAGAGCCCCATTGCTTGTTGCAGGTCCAGAAATGTCTGTCTTGAATCCAGTGCGCTTCCTTTTCATCCTCATCTTTTCCCAACCTCCTTTTCCACATGGCAGTGCAAAATCCTTCTCCTCTCCTTGAATCAAGGTGGAGCTTCCAGGCTTTAAAAATTCTCTTTCCCGATCTGGCATTCCAGACGGTCTAGGCAAATTAGCATGGTTGAGACGTCCTTCCAACTGAAAGCATTTACAAGTACCATAAGCTATTCTTGTATAGTTGATAAGTTGAAAAATGTCAAAAAATAAATTAAAAAAATAAATGGCTTCTCATTATATTATCAAACAATCTATGGTCTCCACAAGAAGATTCCATGCAAAAGAAAGAAGGTGGAAGGTCAAAGACAAGGAGGAAAGACACCAATCAAACAAATCAACAGAGGAATTTCTTGGCTTGCTAATTTCTCAAGCTTCAAAAAGGCATGCGCCATGCAAAAACGCAAGGATGGCACCTTTCCATGTTTGGTAAGAGAAAGAATGGAGGATTGTGAAGAAAAAAAGTCATAAACAAAAATTTACAAGGAAATAATTGATACAAACCCGAACATCTGCTACTGCTGTGCGAACTCGCTTATTAGTAACTACACCTTTGTTTCTCTCATCTGCTCTGTGAGAACCCAAGTCCACAGAATTTGAATTAGCTTGGTTTTGGGAAGAAAGAAGTGCTGATTTGAGTAGAGTTGCACCACTGGTATTTCTATCACTGGCCACTGAACTGCTCCGCTTCTCACTCGTTGTTGTTTCTATTCGAACCCGCTTTCTTGATGATTGAGTATGTCTATAAGTGTCCAACTTTAAAATGGCTTCAGTGAGAAATTTCACACGCTCCCGACTTCATGCAAAATAAAGTAAATTTAGCCATTTTTATGGAATGATATAAATTGTATCAACATGCTTAAGCCTTTCAAGTTAAAATGATTGCATACCATGCCATAAGAACAAAAGAAATTGATCTGCTCATTGTTAAATTGCACTGACATATAGAACTACAAACTAAATAATCCCCCTATATCCAAATAGAGAAGATAAAAATACATTTCATATAATAAAACATTAGAATAAGAAAATTATCACCTTGCTTTTAAATGGCAATCACTGACACTTGCCTTAACACGCTTAAGCTCCTCAGGCCCGAGTGATGCAAGCAGCTTTGCTTGAACAGTCCCCAAAGATGAAACTTCTGTGGGTGTACCAATAGCCGCATTTATTGCCCTTCTCAATTCCACCTGACGGGCATATCTGTGATCATCCATGGACAATATATCCAAGGATAGAACCTGTGATAGAGGTGAGAATTCTGAATGTGACAATGGTCCAAGCCCTGATAGATTTTGTCCTGTTGCTGAAATACAGATTTCATGGTGACTTTCATGAAAGCTACCCAGCCTATCCAAGCTTGAAGGACTTAAAAAATGACTGCGCTGCCCATTTGAATAACTGGCAACTAATTTTGACCCATCTTGGCTACTAGAAGATATCTCAGATCTCGAATTGGCAGACATTATTATTAGCTGTTTAAGTGCTTTTTAAAATTCATATTCAGTCCCAGTGTCTCTCATTTTACATGATCACCTCCATAATTCCAATAAAATTAGCAGCAAAACTCAGGAAACTACTGCACAATTTAGTTCACTGAAATTTATTGACAACCTGCATCACTTCTGAAAAACAATGCAAAGCAGTAGATCACAAAAACAAGAAGCAATTAGTTTTTAATAAATAAATACAGGTGACATAATACTGAAAATTCACATAATTCCCACAAATGACTTAAAATATTTTAAAAAATTAAAAAATTACTGTTGGCAAGCCATTTTCTGTAAAGTCTTCTATTCGATAGGATGACGCACATTAACAAAACCAGTAAAACAGATTAATATGTCATTATTCTACTCATCTATGAAGTCCATGCACACATTAAGAAAATAATACAAACATTTTTGCCATGCCTAGTTGATAGCAACAGCATGCAGGAAGCAAAATTAGAAAATGGCATACAAAAAAAATGCAGAATTACAACCATATTTTCCCATTTTAACAAGGACAGCTTAATTTGTAAGCTGGGAAACCATTTAGAGAATTCTTGTTATGAATGACTTAATTATAAATCCTGTAGAAAACATCCCAAACATATAGGCAGGTCAAATGTTGAGCAGTGCATCTACTGATAAATATCGATTTAATAAGTTAAAACATAATGATTCTATCTCAAGCATTTGACAGGAAACTGTTGGTTACGAATCTGCCATGAGGAAAGGATTTTGTGTTAATGCGCCCAGATTCGCCCACCAGCTAGAAAGGCCGGAAGGAAGGAATGCCTTCCGAGCCAATCTCCGGAGAAGGCCGGCTCCTTGTGGGTTTTGGTTTTAAGCTAAGAGTGCAGGAAAGAGATAAAAATGCGGAAAGAATTTACAAATATGATTGGAGTTGGGTGGGGGGAACTAACAGTACAACAACACACCAATCACCACTACTTACTGCATTATAAGTACAAAGCATAGCCAGAAACTGCAAAGTCTAGTATACTTTCTGTATAGAGCGGTGTACGCACAGCTACAATGGTCCCCTAGCAAACATTCTCCCTACAAGGAGAACTAACAGCACGGCAATGCATCAATCACCACTACGTACGGTAACTCAAACAGAAAGCAACCAAGAGATGTCAGATCCAAGTATATGTGTTATGCAGAGAATTTATACGCACAGCTACAATGGTCCCCTAGCAAACATTCTCCCTACAAGGAGAACTAACAGCACGGCAACGCATCAATCACCACTACGGACAGCAACGTAACACACAACTGAAGGAACTGCTACCACATTTATTCTATGTATCCTCTAATCTATTAAGTTCAAGAGTGCTTGGCCACCAGCACCAGCAAAGGTGCACCGAAGTGAATCAACAAGCCATGACACAAGCAATGCCTCAGGTGTACCTGACCACCAAATGCTGAAACGAATCAACGAGCCGTGACACAGGAAAACGTAAAGCAGACATGTAAAGGAGAGGCAGCATAAAAAATAAAAGCAGTAGAACAGAGCCATGCATATACTTTATATTTATAAGTAGAAGCACGGTTACAATGGTTCCCTAACAAACATTCCCCTTCCACCACTTTACAATGAAAACGTGGTGGGTATTTATAGCCCGAGTCCCTCCCGTTACATTAATGGGCACAAAGTCCCAGTCAAACATTGGCTGACAAAAAGCAGCTATGGAGTTGCTGATGCTGACCTTTGTCGGACAGGATTGTACCTACAGCATGGTTCCCCTGAAGGCCGGACAGCTACGTGGCAGCGCGTTGGGTAGATCTTCACATCGGCAGGAACGCGGGCAGCTGGAGCTGGTAGAACCTCTAATCAGCTTTAAATGAGGCAGCTGGCATAAGTAGTGCAGCCCATGCTTGTCCTTTTGCTCGGCACGTCTTGGCTCAGATCCCGAAGCTGGACACTTGTCGGATGATGCTGTTTGACATGTGTCTGCCTTGAAAGGCGCTTTATCCAACTTCTCTCGGGATAGGAGCGTCATTGGGTTGCGCAGGCAGAAAACAGCGCAATCGGGAAGGCCTTCATGCCTTGGGTGCATTTCCGAGTTTGTTTCCCACCGCAGCACTCGTCAAGGGCGCACTCCGACTTCGCTGCGAAGTCGGGTTGCGCACAGGTGAAAGCTGATGTCTGCCGCCGTACGGACTTCGCCCAAGACTTAGTCATTTTCCTGCCAGCCTGCTACAAGGTGCGCTCAGAAAACTGGGAGAAGTACGCACTTCGCACCAAAACTGGGAGAAGTACGCACTTCGCACCAAAACTGGGAGAAGTACGGACTTCGCCCTAACACTTAGCCATTTTTCAGGGCAACTGCTGTCAAATTTGAGATCAGACTGAGGGGCTCAAAAGAAAGGGGGGAAAGAATGAGAATGCAGGGAAGAGAGAGAAAGGGAGAGAAGAAGAAAGGGAGAGAGAGGAAGAGGGAAAAGGAAGAGCAGCACTCTTACAAAACTGAAAACATTGCACCCCGTGCAAAATGTGGCAACATTTCTGGCGGCTCGCGGGGTGTCGAGCTCGCCTCGGCGCAAAGAATCCATGCCTTCATCCATTGGGTGCAGAGGAGCTTACTTCCCCTGCTTTCTGCTGCTCTAGCTGTTCACTCCGCGGCAACTGTTCTTCAGATCCACTTTCAGCAGTTGCCTCCTCAGAATCACCTTCCGAATGCTCTCCAGCATTGGCTTCTGCCTCGCAGATGCGGTTGTATGCGGCCTGGGCTTGGCCCCAGGCTTCTGCTTCGAATGGTCTGCGGTCAGCAACTTCTTCTAATGCTGCGTGGAATGCAGCGACCGCGTGCAGGTCGATGGTGAGGTATCTTTTCCCAGCCTCCCGGAAGTAGGAGCCGATCCTCGCAAGGACTTGGACACCATCTCGGGTGACCTGACTTTCTTGAATCGGCTCACCCAGCTATCAATTTCAGCTGTATCTGCTTCAAAGGACAGCCAATTCTTTTTCACCTGCTCGTGGGTGAGGAATTCACCATTCTCAACATAGCCGGGGCACCCTAGTTCAGAGAGAGCGTGAAAAGGAGCCAGACAAATGTCCTTTTCATGTTCGAATGCGTCTAGCATCCGTCTGGCAACTCTCACCTCTTCTACTTTTTTGAAATATTTATGCAAGGTTACCCTTGCATCTGCCCATTCTGCAGCGAATGAGGACATGGGGGAGAATTGAGGCCTTCGCGCTCGCGCTCTTGAAGTTTTATTGCCAGGTCCAGCCATTGCTTCGCCTGGCGTTCGGCCTCCTCTACCACAGGCTTTCCCTGGGCAGAAACTTCTTGGATCCTGAGTGTGAAATCCAGGACCGACATAGCCTTATATGTGTGGGGCTTGCATCCCCGCAGCAGATCAGCCCGCATCTCCTTAACTTTGCTCTTTGAAAAGACCGTCGCTTGAGATGCTTTCTCTGCAGATTGCGATTGCGCCTGTTTCAAAGACTCCCGGAGCCGAGAAATCTGCTCCAGGGCTGCCTCGCTTTCCGTTGCGGCTTCTTGCCGAGAAGCGGCCAGCCGGGCTTTTAGTTCATCTATTTCTCGTCGCGCCGCTTCCAGCCGCTCGCTGGACCCGGACAAGGTCCTCTTCAAGCTGTCTTGTCTTATCCCGCAACCGGAAAAGCTCTTCCCGCTCCCTCCGCATTCTTGACAAGGAGATTATCCGCTTTACGGAGGATTCCCTGAATCTCGTATTGCGGGTGAATGTCATCAAAGCTCTTCTCCTTTGTCCTGGAGCTCGTAGTCCGCCCCTGGTCATTTCCCGGAGAGGCTTCTTCACTTTCGGGATTATCTTCTCTGTTGTAAGCACTCTCCTCTCGAGTTAAACTTGGTGCGCTTTACCGGGGCGGCTATCTCTTCAAGTCTCCTCCGCTTCAGGTTTTGGAGGAAAGAGATAGGGTATTCTACAGCTCTCGTTGCCAGAGGCAAATCATCCGTGTTCTGGAGGTCGTCCATGAAGTCTGGTTCCCCCAGCCTAGGGTTCTGCTGAGACGTCTCTCCTGCGGGAAGGGAAGGAGGAGAAACCGGACGGACTTTGGAAGGGGCGGCCGCTTCTGAGGGCGACCGGGAAGTGGAGATAGGAGCGGTTGGTGCTGGAAGGGTTTCAAGCGGCTGAGGCGATGGGTGCAACGGTGAACGCGCGGCTTCAGCACTAACCACAGGTGAAGGGTTTGGGGTTTGACTCAGGGATAGGGAAACGTTGGGGTTCTGAGCAAACTGGTCGAAAGAATGGGGGCCGCTAGAAGGGTGTGGAGACGGGGAGGAAGATGCGGCCATGACTTGCTCGGATTGAGCGGGAGATGGAGTAGGAGTAGGGCTAGATGAGATCAGAGGGAGTGGGGCAGCAAACGTACCTGCGGGCTCCGCCTGAGCCGATGCTGGATGGATGTCTGCGATTCTGGTTCCGGCGGCTGGCTCGGGACTGTCCAGAGAAACAATCTCTGGAGCGGCTGAACGCGGCTGCGGCTCTGCGACCGGTCGCCGCACCGTCAGACTAGGTCGCCTGATCTTTTCAACTCTCTTCCTCTTTTTATTTTCCGGAGCGATGGCTGGATCGGGGGAAGGAGATGGAGCAGGTGCAGCAGGCGCTGATGTTCCCACGGTAAACTTGTACCGGGGTTTGACTTGCAGAAGGTCTGCCGCAACCGGTCTGCTCTCTGGCGGCGCTGGCGTCTTTTGTGCCTGAGGAATCACCCGGCGTTGCCTTGACTAATTTCTTCGCCTTTTCGCCCCGCCTGCCGAAGCCACGGGCTGCATTGGGTCCACTTGGATGTCTGTTGGGCCTGCGCTGGCAGTTGCCGAAGTGTACAACTGTTGGGAGGAAGACCCTCCTTTATAACCCTCAAAGGGGCCTCGGGGAACGTAATCTCGAAATGCGAAAGGCCGCCAGCTGTCATGGTGCTGGTCATATAGAACTGAAAAGTCGTCATCAACGGCCAGATTTCTCCTGACGGATTTATCGTGCTACGTGCGGCACCTCATCTTCCAGACATTCAACAATCTTTTCTTTTGGCCGCTTAAGGCCTCGCTATCTTGGAGATGAATTTTTTAAATCCCGGAGAAGAGAACTTGTGGTCCGGGTTTCGCTCGGGGTCATATGTTACCTCCTCACAAGAAAATTCCCGCCACGGAGGCCATGCTTCCATCGAGTCAATCTCCCAGTCGAGGTCAACATGGACCACATCGCATCTGTCTTCGATTATATCCGCCCGGGGGCAGATATGCGTGAACTTTCCCCTTATCCCGTACGGGTCGTACTTCCAGCGCTGCGGCAACAGAATCAGGCCAATGCGAAACAGCTCCTGCTCGAGATAGACATGTTGTCCCACCTCTGATATCTCAACGTTCGCCCAGGAAAGAGGGTATGGAAAAATATGGCCCTTTCTCTTTCCCTGGCCGAACTCCTCTTCAACGTAATCCATCTGCCGGGCAACCTCCATCCCAAACTGATGATCCGTACACCAGTAGGGCAGCAGATGAGGCTTGCCCTTGAATCCGAAATTCTGACCACAATCCCCGCGTCGCCTAAAAACGTCCCCGAGCTTGTGATTCAAGGAAATAGCTCGTCATTTCTTACGGGGGGTGAGGGATCTCACCCTCGCTGAAGACTGACATGACCAAGCCCAGAAAGTTGAAGTTGAACTTGTAGTAGGACCCTTTCCGGTATAGGTCATCCGTCCAATCATAGACGGGCTGTGGCTCTCCCCTCTCATTTACCTTCTTCAGGTTCGGGATCGGCATCCGGGAGTGCAAATGATACAAACATAGCCAAGCCAGGAAAGAACTGAACCGAAATTCAGTCGACTGCTTCTTCTGGAGCTTTACCAGGCTGGAGTGAATGGCATATGCCAGCCAGTCCGCCCAGTCAAAAAAGATAGGGCGCTTCCCACTTCTTTGCGCTGCTGGTTCGTAGGATTCTCCGCATAGGAGACATTCTGCCAGCGCTAACTGATACGGCTGTACCAGCTCGTCTGAGTCGCAGCCGAGGACCCACGCCAGAATGGTGTATAGGTATTTGCTCTGAAACCTTTCCAGGGGTATGGGGCCGGTTGGCCATTGTCCAGTTGCAAGCGGGGCGTTCAGCTCTGAATTGAGGAAATCCCTCATCCTTTTTGTGTGCGTGAAGCGTCCCGCTTGTTCGCCAAGATTTATCTTTCTGACAATCGTGCTGGAGTCATACTCCAACCCTGGGGCGAAGGCCGGCTGGACAGTCTCCCTGCGAAGTGCGAACAAGGGTTTACCGCTGGAGCTGCAAATCTGCCGGGTAGCTGGTCTGTAATGTCTGACAATTAGGTCTACCAGCTCCGGGCATTGATGGACAGGAGGGCACAAGAACCGGAAGAGGTTAGACTTGTACGCCGCTCCGAAATGGTGAGAGGGCGAAACCTTGTCAGCCCAATTCTCCACATTTATCCGCAGCTTAGTAAGGCTCATGGAAAACGAGCCGTCCTTGTATCCCGCCAGGTAATTGACCGGCGGTGGTGGGGCTTGCCCACGCTGTACTTTCTTTGGCCGGGATTTTGACTTTTGCCCTGGCGGTGTCTCACTCCTGAAAACACTTGACTGCGGTAAATCCTCCAGTTCGCGCCCTTCGCTGGATTGCGCTGACATTGTCAACTTTCCTTTGTCCATCCTTCTGAAACAGCAATAATTATGATTTCTGGACGCCTGCAGCAGATTTCACAGTCGTAGGAATAATTTGCGCGATTTGGCATGTCTGGATGCATCAGTCCCCCTTTTCTAGATAATGACAGCGTCATTAATGTCGCGCAGGAGGGGGTAGGTCGGCTGGCAAGTGAAGGAGTTATGTTTCTTGGGTGGCCGCGCAGGAGAATGTCTTGGAAGATGCACCCGGGCCGCCGCGCCATGCTTCTTTGATTGCACTTTTATTGAAGACTGCGCAATCATTAAATTTAATTTCAAATGTTGCGCCATGGCTGACGTCACTGCCACAATATGGGCACACTGCTCAAGAAAAGCCCCTTGGTTCGGAAACCCATCTCAAACCGTCGCAACGCGCCTTGGGCCCACGCTTTAGAATTTTTTATTCATTTTTTAAACTCACCCAAGCTGCGCTTAGACAACAGGGAGAAGTCGGACTTCGCGCTCCAAAGTCGAGCGCAGTCCGAACTGCCACTTGCACTGAGACTGTTTTCCTTTTCTTTTCCTACTGCGCCCGAGGATTGAGCGCAGTCCGACCTTTGCAAACTTCGGAAGAGAGGCGAGCACTTAGAATTTTATTGCCTCTTAAGATCGGGTGCACGAGCTGCGCTTATACAATGGAGCGCGTTCGGACTTCGCCCGAAGTTCGCGCGAAGTTCGCACTTCGCGCGCAAGCTGGGCGCAGTTCGTACTTCGCGCGCAAGCCGTTTGTGTTCGGACTTCGCGCGCGAAGTCGGACTTCGCTCAAAAACTGAGCGCAGTCCGAACACTCGCAAATTTGCAGTTTTCTTCTTTCAAACCTCGCCTTTTGGCTGGCGCGCAGCCCGACTTCGCTGCGAAGTCGGGCAGCAGCCAGCACTTAGCCGTTTTTCTGCTTTCTTCACTCAAGCAGCCCCTTCACGAACTTCGCTCCTTCTGAGGGGCGACAACAGACTTCGCTGCGAAGTCTGTATTCTCTCCCATGTCGCAGTTTGGCTCAAACAAATAAAAAACTGAAAGCTGGAAACTGTACATGCTGAAAAAGCAAAATGCATAAGGGAAATTTTTACACAGAAGGGCCCATTGGGCACCTTCAGCAGCGGTAAACTTTTAAGTGGAACCCGTTAACGGGGATAGGTAGGAGCTGACCCTCCATATCCCGAAGTACATAAGCATTGAACTGGTTCACCCGAGCAATCTGATAAGGGCCCTCCCAGAGGGCATCAAACTTCCCGTGGTTGCCCGGCTTCGCCTTATATGAGTCCCACTTCAGCACCGGGTCCCCGATTTTAAAAACTCGGGCAAGGGTGCCTTTTGCAAACCAGCCTTGAGTGGCTCCAATATGCTGGGTGAAGGCCTGGTATGCTTTTTCTCTGTCTTCTTCCAACTGCAGAAGTTGGCACAGTCTGTCATCCACCGGGTCTCCACTGCTCCTGTCTTCGTCCAACATCCATAGGGCAGGGATTTCGATGTGGGATGGCATGACAGCCTCTTTACCGTAGACGAGCGCATAAGGGGACGTCCTGATGGATTTCTTGAATGAAACTCTGTCCGCCCATAGCGCCCGGTTCAGGAGTAAATGCCAAGTCCGCTTGTTCCTGTCAATGGTCCTTCTGATGATCTTCAGGAGGTTCTTGTTAGTAGACTCGGCAAGGCCATTCCCTTGCGGGTAGTAATTAGAAGACATCTTGTGATAAATGCCAAGTTTGCCAGTGTACTCCGTGAGTACAGCGCTCGCGAATCCCGGACCATTGTCCGTCACAATTGACTCGGAACCCCGAACCGGGTAATCAGGCTCTCAAGGAACCTAATGACCGTTTCTTGGTCCGCGTTTTTGGTCGGGATCGCCTCTGCCCACCGTGTGAAGTAATCGGTGGTTGTAAGAATAAACTTGTGTCCGGCAGAGGAACTAGGCGAAATCACCCCAATGAAGTCTAGACCCCATTGCTGGAACGGAGTCTCGGCCTGAATCGGCTGAAGGGGCAGGGGTGCTTTTCTCGCTTTCGCCAAAGAAACCTCTGGCATTGATCACACTTGGAACAGACCGCATAAGCGTCTGTAAATAGAGTGGGCCAATAGTACCCAACTCTAATTATTTTCAAGGCCGTAGGCCTTGCAGAATGATGACCTCCAGGCATCCCGGAATGAAAATCTCCGAGGACCCTGGACTGATCTGATTTCATGACGCACCGCAACAGGATGCCGTCAATATTTTTGAAGTAAAGCCCCTCGGGGCGAAGAGTGTACTTAAGTGCACCTAGCCGAAATCTCCTTCGTTGTGAGGCGTTCAGGTGATCTGGACATCTCCCGGTGCAGAAATATCTCACCAGTTCATCTGTCCAATCACTCCCCTCCGATAAGGAGTCGGCTAGGTAGATGCTTGTCGCTGTGTCCTCCCACTTACAGGCGGAGATGCCGGCTACAGCGCTTCGGGCCAGCTCCTGACACAAGGCTCGGCCTCTGATAAGCTTTGTGGGCCGCACTTCGATGTCGAACTCCCGGATTTTTGCAATCCATCCTGCTCTCTTGTGACCCGGCTCTCCTTGTATGATGAAGCTTCGAACGTCGGGTGAATCACGAAGACAGTCGTTTTGCTCTGGGAGACAAAATGCCTGAACTTTCGGAGGGATTTCATAACAGCGTGAACCTGCCGCTCTATAAAGTTGTACTTTTCCTCATGCGGCTGAATCACTTGGCTCAGGAACGCTATGGGGCGCTCCTCGCCATCGTCTCCCTTCTGAGTTAGGACTGCGGCGTAACTTTCCGGTTCTCCCACCGCATACAGGATGAAGTCCTTGGAGTAGTCCGGGTTTATCAACACCGGAGCTTGCGCAATTCGAGCCTTGATTTCCTCGAAGGCTTGCTGTCTCTCATCAGTCCATTCGTAAGCTGTATCTTTTTTCAGCAGTTCGGCCATAGGCTTGATCACCTGCGCGAAGTCCGGAATGAACTTCCGCACGAAGTTAATCTGACCGAAGAAGGACTGCAGCCCTTTTTATCGATTGGGGCTGGCAAGCGAAGGAGGGCTTCTGCTCTGTCAGGGTCAATGGCGAGGCCTTTCTCGGAGATGACATGTCCCAGCAACTTTCCTTCTTTTACCGCGAAGACAGACTTCTTCGGGTTTATAGAAATGCCGAATTCTCGACACCTCTCAAATATTTGCCGCAGTTGGGAAACATGATCCCCTCTTTGGTGAGAGAAAATAGCCATGTCATCAAGGTAGATGACAATGATCTTATTGAGCAGCTCTCTGAAGGCCAGGTCCATGGCCCTTTGGAATGTGGCACCAAGCATTGGATAAGCCGAAAGGCATGCGCTGATAGGCGAACGTCCCCCATTTGGTGGTGAACGCCGTCTTATGCCGGTCTTCATCCCTGACCCAAATCTGGTTGTAGCCGGAAAATCCATCTAGAAGTGAGAATCTCTGGGCTCCAGCAACGATGTGTAGAATTTGGTCAATTTGGGGAAGCGGATAGTGGTCCTTGAGGGAAGCCTGATTCAGGTTTCTGAAGTCGACACAGAGACGAATGTCGCCATTCTTTTTCCTCACAGGCACCAAATTCGCGACCCAGGAAGAATGCTTGATGGGGTAGATGATTTTGGCCTCCAACATCTTCAAGAGCTCTGCTTTCATCATGGCCTCAATCTTCGGATTTACGGCCCTCTGCTTCTGTCGGAATGGCTTGGCGCCATCCTCTAGCTCAATGGTATGCTGGATTACATCTCTGTCATACCCCTTCAAATCCTCGTAGCACCAGTCCACGATGTCGGGGAACTCTCGGCACGTTGATCTAATCTGCTCAAGTTCCTCCGAAGTGCAGTCTGTCCCGACCTTGATAGTTTTACCAGGTTCAAGTTCCAGGTCGGCATACTGCTTCGGGTCTACTTTGATCCTGTGAGATATTGCTCTGTCATTCTGATCAAATAGACTCTCCAATGTAATCAGTCCTTTTGGGACATGATTATTTTTTAACTGTATTAACCCCTCATATTGCTCGTCATCAGGGTCTCTACCTTCGATTGAACCAACTTCGTTAACCAAAAATGTGACGATCTCCTCGTCACAATCGAACACCTGCCAATGGGTGTCCTTATCAGGCACGTAAGGCCTGTAAATAGTGCGAACCGGCTTCGGTTTCGGACAACGTCATCAGCCGGAACGTACCTGGCTCCAACAGACGCCAAAATGTCAGCGTGTTTGTTTTTATCACGTGATATCGCCTTGACATTCAACGAGTCAAACGACTCCATCAGGTCCCACACCCGGTTGCGGTACGCCTTGAGGTAGTGATGTTTGGAGGCGCACTTATTCGTAACTTGGTGACACACCAGCTCTGAATCTCCAAAGATCTGCAGGTGTTTGATCCCCAGCCTCTCCGCCTTTCGCAAACCCAAGCACAGGGCTTCGTACTCCGCCGAGTTGTTAGTGCAGCTCCGGGCCAACCTGTAGGTATAGTCCTTCTGGACCCCGGTCGGAGAAACCAGAAGCACCCCCGCACCGGCGCCATTTTTGCATCGCGCACCGTCAAAGAAAAGCTTCCACAGCTTCTCAGGTGCAGGTCCCACTTCTTTTGCAGCCGACTTGTCAAGCCTCTCGGGCTGTACAACAGTGTAACAGCCTCGCTTCTGTCTCAATTACGGCATTGAAATCCCGCAAAGAGAACTCATCTTCAAGCTGTAGCACTTCGAGGGCTTGCTCCGTCAGCTCAACTGTCACCAGTTCTTCCTCCGACAGCTGGACCATGCAGTCCAACTCTCCTCCGGGTATCTTCTCTACTAGGAAGGTGGAAGGCTTCTCATTGAAAATTTTCAGTCTCCTTCCTTTGAAGGGCACTTCCATGTGTGAGTAGTCTAGAGACAGGTACCCGCCCAGCTTCGCAGTGAACTCCCGAGAGAGACACATGCCGAAGTAGGGAGCCAGGTCAACGACCACGACCTCTTGGATGACCACAATGTCGAGAGCCTTATGCAACCGGATAGGGATGTCCTTTATGATACCAACTGTCTTGACAGGGGTGCCGTCTAATTGCAGCACGCCTTGGCTGCTCCGTGTGTACTCCATCCCGATCTCATCGCAGACGGCCTTCGGCATCACAGTCGTGGAAGCACCAGAGTCCACCATGCAGTTGTGTACTATGTGCCCTTGCATCCGTAAAGACAGATAAAAGGGAGGCGGTCTGTTCTTCCCAGTGGCTGAGACTGTCAGAGGTTGAACCAGGACAGCAGGCTGTATCTGCTTGCCGTTCTTCATGTTTTTCGTAGATTCCCGCAGCAGATCCACCCGGCCCGGGAGCGTAAGAGCATCGTACATGCCGATTCTAGCAGTGTTCTTTTCAACTCGTCTACTATGTCGTAGCCCGAGGTGCTAGCTCCTTCTGCTTCTTTCGCCGGCTCATACTTCGTCCGGTACTGCTGGGTAGCTTCAACTCGCTGTCTCTTGGTCAGAGACGGGTACTTCAGCCTCTCCTGTGCTTGTTCTTTGGTTTCAGCTGGAGGCCGAGGTACGGGAGCTTTAGCCGGAACTGGAACTTTTGCTATAGGAGGCTTGGCTGGAACAGGGGCTGCCTTTGCCGGAAGAGGCTTGGCTGGAGCTTTGTCTTTGGACGCCTTCTCCTGGGCTGTGTAGGGCCACAGCCGCTTGTACGGTGGCAGCCCACCGGTCTGCGGTTTTTCTCTTCTCGCATAAACTTGCAAAGGCTTGGCAACATCTGCAGCTTTCTTTTCTTCCTTGGCGGGCGGCACTAGATTCTCCTCTCGGAGGGCAAAGTTGGCTTCGCCGTCCGGGATCATGTAGAGTTCATCGTCCTCTATGGCGCCGCCGGCCAAAGTCCTGGATGTAGTGCCGGTGCAAAGGTGCGCCTTCCTCCGAATGCGGGTCATTGCACGTAGTGCACCAGTTAACCTGGTCAGAAGGACCAGGCGGGTCTTCTATAGCATCATTTCTCCGAGGCGGACGCCTCTGCGGCTGGTGCTCTGGGGGTTTGTCTTTTGTCAGTGCCAGGGGCGGATATGGCCTCCTAGGAACGAGGTCCATCTGGGCCTGCTTCTTCTTCAGAGCGGTCATGTCATTGGACATGGCATGATATCCTGAGGCCAAAGCCCGCACCTCCTGGAGGATTGTATTCTGAATGTTACTGTCAGGAGGCGGCAACTGTGCCGGTGGAGGCAATGCGGCTAATGGAGGGGGATTGGAATAAGGTGCGTACTGCGGAGGAGCAGGGAGCGCTGGAAAATGCGGAGCAGGAGGAGGCGGGTGAGGATAATGCAACTGAGGCGGGCCGTAAGGAGTTACGACCGGCGCCGGATTCCATTGCTGCTGGGGTTGCTGCCCTGATGTGGACGGCGCACCACCAGAAGCAGGAGGATACTGGGATCTGGGGAAGTCGGGATGAATGGGTTCCTGCACCCTGGACGGGAGTCTGCCGATAGAAATAATATCAGCTTCAGCTTGCTGGGCAGCCTCGTACAGAGCAGGAAACTCGTCTATTCTGGCAATCTTCAGCAGTAGGCATATGTCTGAGTTGAAGGATCTCAGATAGTAGTGAGCAGCCATGCCAGCTGAAGGCCGAAGTTCGCGAGGTACCCGTTTCCAGGATCTCGCAAACCTGATGTTAAAGTCAGACACCTCCTCTTGAGGATGTCTCTGGATACTTTGGAACTGATGCAGCAGAGAAGTAGGGTCAGCAGACTCGTTGCATCCTTTCACGAGCCTTCTGGCAAGCTGGGGCCATCCCGTGATAGATCCCTCTGGCAACGATCTCCACCAGTAGAGAAGTTTTCCCCTTAGGGAAAGGGCCAGCAGACGGGTCTTCACACTCTCGTCAGTAATGGAATGCAATGCGGCCAGGGCAAGGATGTCCTGGATGTGCTCGTACGCCGTCTTGCCGTAGCCGTCGTACGTAGGGATGGACTTCAAAGCAGCAGGGGGCACAGCTTGCTGTCCGACCAGGGCCAAGGGCCCTGTAGAGTCCACCGCCGGGAAGAGATCATCATCATTTTGCTGCTGGGCAGCCATTTCTTCTTCTTCTCCTCCGTCGGTTGTGTACTCAGTGTCGGTACCTTCCGAGGATGTAGATTCCTCTTCTTCCTCGGCCTCTTCTATTTCGTACTCAGCTCCTCCGACCTCAGCTTCGGCTTCTTCTTGAATTTCAGCCTCGGCTTCGTCGACACGAGCTTGTTGATCAGCCAGCCTGACAACTTCGCCTCGAGCGTTGATGTCCAGTTCGTAGAAGTCAGGCGGGTTTCTCGGATCCCTTGCTCGCCACCTTCTTGTTTGCATGAAGGTGCTAGGACCGGTCTTTCAGACTCAGAAGATATGTTCGTGCAGAGTCGCCAGGTGCTCTGATTTTGAACAGCAATGAAGCGAACACCGGTGCTTCGATTCTGTTTGGGGGTGGGAAACTTCCTTGGCCCACCGAGTGCTCAGAATAAACTGTCAGCCCGAGTGAACACGAGCCTGAGTTTTTTCAAATGTGGGACTCCGGGTCCCACCGGCGTGCCAGAAACTGTTGGTTACGAATCCGCCATGAGGAAAGGATTTTGTGTTAATGCGCCCAGATTCGCCCACTCGCCTAGAAAGGCCGGAAGGAAGGAATGCCTTCCGAGCCAATCTCCGGAGAAGGCCGGCTCCTTGTGGGTTTTGGTTTTAAGCTAAGAGTGCAGGAAAGAGATAAAAATGCGGAAAGAATTTACAAATATGATTGGAGTTGGGTGGGGGAACTAACAAGACAAGCAACACACCAATCACCACTACTTACCGCATTATAAGTACAAAGCATAGCCGAAAACTGCAAAGTCTAGTATACTTTCTGTATAAAGCAGTGTACGCACAACTACAATGGTCCCCTAGCAAACATTCTCCCTACAAGGAGAACTAACAGCACGACAATGCATCAATCACCACTACGTACGGTAACTCAAACAGAAAGCAACCAAGAGATGTCAGATCCAAGTATATGTGTTATGCAGAGAATTTATACGCACAGCTACAATGGTCCCCTAGCAAACATTCTCCCTACAAGGAGAACTAACAGCACGGCAACGCATCAATCACCACTACGGACAGCAACGTAACACACAACTGAAGGAACTGCTACCACATTTATTCTATGTATCCTCTAATCTATTAAGTTCAAGAGTGCTTGGCCACCAAATGCCGAAGTGAATCAACAAGCCATGACACAAGCAATGCCTTAGGTGTACCTGACCACCAAATGCTGAAACGAATCAACGAGCCGTGACACAGGAAAACGTAAAGCAGACATGTAAAGTAGAGGCAAAGATAAAAAATAAAAGCAGTAGAACAGAGCCATGCATATACTTTATATTTATAAGTGTAAGCACGGTTACAATGGTTCCCTAACAAACATTCCCCTTCCACCACTTTACAATGAGAATGTGGTGGGTATTTATAGCCCGAGTCCCTCCCGTTACATTAATGGGCACAAAGTCCCAGTCAAACATTGGCTGACAAAAAGCAGCTATGGAGTTGCTGATGCTGACCTTTGTCGGACAGGACTGTACTTGCAGCATGGTTCCCCTGAAGGCCGGACAGCTACGTGGCAGCGCGTTGGGTAGATCTTCACATCGGCAGGAACGCGGGCAGCTGGAGCTGGTAGAACCTCTAATCAGCATTAAATGAGGCAGCTGGCATAAGTAGTGCAGCCCATGCTTGTCCTTTTGCTCGGCACGTCTTGGCTCAGATCCCGAAGCTGGACACTTGTCGGATGATGCTGTTTGACATGTGTCTGCCTTGAAAGGCGCTTTATCCAACTTCTCTCGGGATAGGAGCGTCATTGGGTCGCGCAGGCAGAAAACAACGTAGCTCGGGAAGGCCTTCATGCCTTGGGTGCATTTCCGAGTTTGTTTCCCATCGCGCACCTGTCAAGGGCGCACTCCGACTTCGCTGCGAAGTCGGGTTGCGCACAGGTGAAAGCTGATGTCTGCCGCCGTACGGACTTCGCTCCAGCACTTAGTCATTTTCCTGCCAGCCTGCCACTGCTACAAGGTGCGCTCAGAAAGCTGGGAGAAGTACGCACTTCGCACCAAAACTGGGAGAAGTACGCACTTCGCACCAAAACTCCGCCCTAACACTTAGCCATTTTTCAGGGCAACTGTTGTCAAATTTGAGATCAGACTGAGGGGCTCAAAAGAAAGGGGGGAAAGAATGAGAATGCAGGGAAGAGAGAGAAAGGGAGAGAAGAAGAAAGGGAGAGAGAGGAAGAGGGAAAAGGAAGAGCAGCACTCTTACAAAACTGAAAACATTGCACCCCGTGCAAAATGTGGCAACAGAAACATTGCAGACAAAGGATTTATTTTCTAATGTAATATTTCCCAACCCTTTAGCGCATAGAAGAAGAGTTGAGCCCTCCAAACTTGCATTAAGTTCATGCAAAATAACACATGGTTAGGAAGGGAAAAAAAGTCCATAATTGTAATGGAGATACATAAATTGAACTATTATTAGAAAAAGGTAAATCTAATTGTGGATGGCCACTTCAGAACTAGAGAAATGTGTTAAGTCGGTGCATCGTCTCTCTCCAAAATGGGTTCAGAGGATGTCAGAGGAATAGCATACGGAATGATGCATGGATGTTAAGAAATTATTGAAAGTATTTGCTTTGGAAGAAGATTTTCTCTACACAATTCAGGAATCATACGAGTGGTAGTGGTAATTGGCTTTATATGAGTTTTTAGATTTCCTGTATTAAAAAATTCCAATGTGCTAGAACAGTCACTAGAACTAGGCACTACAATTCTTGTACCGAACTATCCAACAAGATTTCTTGCCTAATAGTTCGAAGGTTTTAACAAGTGTTTGAAGAGAAACAAATAAGCACTTTATTGAATGGAAGCTTCTCAACATAACAATTGACAATATACCCAGTTAAAAGACCCACTAAGCCATAGCAATACCCAGTTGTATTTATCCATCAAGCTGTTGGTTTAGTAGTAACACTGAAGTTTATTGCAACCATGACCCAAGTTCAAAACCTGCAAGTTGGTGCCCCTCTCTGTGGTAATGTGACTTGGTTAGGGCAGACAAGATGGCTTTTCAAGAACCCATGAACAATGCACAATATAACAAGCTGAATGAATTTGTCATTGGAGACACGTCCTATGTCTGGCTTGATATTGTAAATATAATGGTACCACAACCTGCTCCCAGATAATTAATGGGCCAATTTACCCATTTAGGCAAAGAATATCCAACTGCATTAGCTCAATAGACATGTGCTTGAAAACGAGAGAAAATCAAACAGCACCCTATCAAAGAGCCAAAACATTCCCAGATTGACCTTATTCTATAGAGACTACAACCAGTCATACAGATTCAGCCAACGACTACACAAATTTCTAAATGAAACTGCAAATTATGAAATATTTTGCAGCAAGTGACTCAATTTGAAATCTCCATGCACAAAGGAATTTTCAGAGATCAATCAGGTCTCATTTTCAAGAACCAAAATTAAAGAAGATGGTGCAATTGTGCCCAAACAGTAATCTAGTGTAAAAATCAATTTATCTTCAAAACATTTCAGAATGCAGTCCAATTGATGCCACACAGTAATGAAGTAACAATAATTTATCTTAGAAAAAATACAAATCCATTTCAATTAAGCCCAAGCAGCAATCTAATGTAAATAATATATCTTCTTAAGAGCTACAGAATGCAACAACGTTTGACACCAAGTGGTATTCAAGCAATAAGTAAAAATTCTTCAAAAATTTTACAGAATCCACTCATAATCCAGTCATATAGGGCTTCCATACATTCGTTACTCCCTTACTTCTTTAGAAATGTGGCATTTGGGACCATACTTGGGATGTGACATTTGGGGCCTTACTTGAGACAAGTTACAACCACATTGAAATAATTTTTGTTTCTATGTTATCAAGGCATATTCAGACCCAAAAAAATAGTTTCTCATTCAATTATTTATGCATAATTTAGGATATGCCCTCTCTTCACTTCATTAATTTCAAATTGTTACCATGTTCAAATTGTTACCATGTCACATAGGATCTGCTGCATCGCAGACACTCATTAAGATCAGAATAAGCATCCTTACCTACCCATGACATGCCTTGGAATTTATTTTCAATGGATTTCATGATAGTGCTTTCACTAAGTTGCTAGGGAAATGATTACATGTATGTGGTAGTGGACAAATTTTCAAAAATGGCTATCCTAGTGTCTCTCTGAAACAACATCTCAGGGGAAGACACTGTCAAACTCTTCTTTGAGCATGCTTAGGTTCACTTTGGATTGCTATAGATTATTGTGTTAGATAGGGATAATGGATTTCTTAACATCTTTTGGTCCATGATGGATATCATGCTTACCTTTTTAACCACCTTCCAGCCTTTAAACTAATGGGAAGATAGAGGTGATGAACTGCATGATTGTGCACCTTTTTACGATGTACAATGCCAAACATCCACACACATGGGACGAGAACACACCCAATGTTCAACATAGCTACATCATGACTCTTCACAGCTCTACAAGCCACAAACCATTTTAGGTGTGTTTTGGGTTCCATGTTCCAACTAGCAACTCCCATCGACCTTGCATTCCATTCAAGAGTGACAAGGTACATGCCTATGCCTACACAGAGGATGACAAAGCAAGCAGGTTTATTGAACAGTTTCAACAGATCAAATGCCAAGCCCATGACATCCTTCAATCATCAATGCATGAGCATCAAGTACAAAGATTGCCATGATAAACACAAAGTGCCATGTCAATACCAAGTCAGAGACAAGTTTGGCTTCATCTTCATGAAGAGTGACTTCAAGACTTGGATCACAAGATTAGACTTTAGCTATAGACTTTACCCCATTATCAAGCAAGTGGTAGACATGGATTTGAGCTAAACAAGGATGCAAATTTTGTTGGTACGCAAGATTTTGTTGCTCTTCTCCAACGCTTACAAATTGAGACAAAAAGACCACCTCATCATGAGTGTTCAATTGATGCTGCTAAATTCACTTAACAAGAAGTTGATAGAGGTATTCATGAGGAGATTAATGAATCGTATGTGAAAGTTACATGGACAAATTCAAGAAGCTTAGGCGCCAGAGCTTGCTTATTAACTCCAATTTTATTTATGCATTTAAGATGTTATTCAAGTTCCAAGATACACGGAGAAGATGTTGTTGTCTTGCTTAAATATCTCCCAACTCAATTTCAAGTTGGACCAATCAGTTCCAAATGAAATCAGATCGTGATGTCCCATGGAATGAGAATATATGCCCTATCCAGTATGAAATACATGGAAAGTACCATTATCTTTTCAAATATTCTCATGGATCCTTGAAGACCTTCATTCAATATGAACATTAAAAGTGTTTAGCTTTGTTTATCCATGAAGCATTTCAACTTACACAAAAAGAACTAAGATTGAAATCATCACATGTTGATAATCCTAGACTTGACAATTCTAACTTCCTACAAATAGGCTACAGGAACCACCAGAGAATGTAAACAAATAACATGGGGCAAATCAGTCACACAAAGTTCCTCTCCTCGGTCCTAAGGACTCTTGAATGCAAGTGCTGGAATTGTTGTTTCCCATTGAATTTTATTGGAAAAAAAAAATCAATATTTATTTATTTTTATATTTTAAAGATGCATTTAAGTTGCGAGCTTACTGCAGTGGTAAGGGCTTTGATCTTTCTTTGAGAGGTCCAAGGTTCAAACCCCACTCAGTATGCATTTTTGGCCACATGTAAATTTCAATATCTAAATTAAATATTCTTAAGCAAAACTACAGAATGCAATGCAACCAACACAATGCTTAATCAATAAATAATTTATCTTAATCAAGTACATACAACATTTGAGTAATTAACAAACTTACATTCCAAACAAAACAAGTAAAAGAATGCAGTGCAATTCATCATGCAAGTAATTAATAATTCACCTTAAAAATGTTAAAAAGAAATCAAACACTTCATACAGTATGATTGAGCCCATACAAATAATTTATGTTTTTAAGAATATATGTGTATGTATGTATAGTAAAATGTAGTTTTTTTTAAATACATATATAAAAAACGTAATGCACAATTAGCCCATGCAATTTTAAAATAAAAATAAAAAGTAAAATGTAATCCAATTGACTGCATGCGATCATCAACAAAGGATTTAAAATTTAAGGTATCAAATAATTTACCTTAGACGGAGTTACAGGCCCCTTTAATATTAATATTAATAATAATAATAATGCAATGCTATTGAGTTCTTTTCTAGGGATAAATAAATTGTCTAAAAGAATTTTCAAAATGTAGTGTAATTGAATATTCCCAAATATCAATAGCAAATCATCTATCTTTAATCAGGCACACACAAAACCAAATGTAGGGCAAATTACATATAAATAATTAACTGTTTTTAAAAAGTACAGTGCAATTTGATCATTAGTGAAAAATATTCATTACACAATTGCAAAATAATTTCTCTCTAAAACAAAATCACACAATTCAGTGTAACTTATACATAAGTAAAAAATGAATTATCTTTAAAAAAGTGACTCCAATTACATACACAAAAGAATCAAGTGATAAATAATTTATCGGTAAAACAAAATCACACAATTCAATACAACTTAAACATGAGTAAAAAATAATTAATTCTTAAAGAAAAAAATACATAATGCAGGTAATTTGTTAGACTTTATTACATTATTTGTTGTCATGTAAATGTAATCATGACATTTTGGGGAATGTTAATTATTTCATCCTATATGTAGGTGAATAGGCATATCCTAAGAGGAAGAATGAGAAGATGAAAAGTCTTGATGAAGGTGAAACACCAAAGGGTCTCTTGGAACTAAGAGACACCATAAAGCATAAATATGCATGATGTACAAAGATGTTGGCCAGTGGAATATGATGAAATATTTGGTGGAAATTCTATGTTGAATTTGTTGCTTGCTTACAATATTTTGTTTAGATACTTGCCTTCCCTCATTTCCAACATCTGATATTTTAGCGAGAAGAGTCTGTGTGAGGCAGTAGTTTAGACAGGCGCCTATGTGAAATTTGCAAGAAGGGACAACTGTCACCATCCGATGGTATGCCTTGTATGTATTTTTTTTAAAGAAAATGCCCAAGAAACAAACGTTTGAAGAAATGGAAGAACTTGTCAGGGATGAATGTCTATGAAGAAAGAAGGCACGGCAGAACTCACCAGGGGGGATTTGACGGCAGTTTCAGAAAGCATTTCCATCGGAAACGTTTGAGGGAAACTTGAGCAGTCATTACCAAGCTGTGTGACAAGTCCAACTTGTTTCTTTCTGCTCCAGTGAAGCGGTTCCACGAGAAGACACTCGAACCTGACAAATATTTGGTGAATAACAACTCTGAAAACCCTGCTCTTGTCGTTCTGATTCTCAGTGACATTTACAGGATAAAATTTTATATGTCAGATTAAACTTAATTTAATGCCCAATAGATACATAAACAAAAAAGATATTTATTTTAATCATGCACGGCAGAATTTTCAGAGTGACTGAATAGGAAAAGTGCCACTTGGACATTTGACAAGGTGCCCATTGAACATGACCATTCCGGACAGGCAAATTACTCAGGCAGAAAGATAAAGCCTGAAGTGACAGCCAGTCGTGGTTCCTAGAGAAAAGGCTGGGTTCCACGGGGACGCGTCCCCCCATCCCTTGCATCCTCGGTACGGGGGGACAGCATGGGGGACGTTCCCCCTCTCCCGTCCCCCTTTTGGGGGATGGTAGGGCAGCCGTCCCCGGGATGGCTTGCCTTCCCAGGTGGTCGTCCCCGGGACGTCCCTTTTTAGGGGACGACCAAACCCATCCCCCTATCCCAAGGAACGCTTGGGCCATCCCTAGGGACGGCTAGGCGCCCAACAGTCCCTAGGGCGTCCTCGAGGACCAAAAATCCCTAGGGCATCCCCAAAGACGCCCAGCCATCATGCCCAACTAAAAAAAAAAGGTGTGGGGGATGGGACCCATGGAAGTCTCCACCTTCCAACCCTAAAAAGACCCAAACCCTAAAAGTAATAGTAAAAAGAAACTAATCTATAAGAAAGAAATAAAAAAAGCAGTGCACACACAAGCAAAAGTGAAAAAGAAGAAGAGCAGCAGTGAAGAGGGATAGCAACAACAGGCAGTAGGGAACAACAGCAGGCAGCAACAACAGGCAGTAGGGAACAATAGCAGGCAGCAACAACAGGCAGTAGGAAACAATAGCAGGCAACAACAACAGGCAGCAGTGAAGAGGGATAGCAACAGCAGGCAGCAACAAAAGGGATAGCAACAGCAGGTAGATCCAAGTGTATTACCTCATCTCAGTCTATTTTGAAATTTGTATATTTTTATTTTAAAATTCAACATGAGTAGCAGTGAGGGCTTTGAATCAGACTCTTTGAATTTTGACATTCATATGACACTGAAAATGAAAATGAAATTACTCAAACTTCTAAGGATGTTACCTGTACTGTCCAACCTCAACCTCAAACTTCCAAAGGGGACAGCACTAAGTCTAATTCCAGTTTTGGTTGCCCATCACCATTGTTACAAGAATTTGCCAAGGGTCCTTTTAATATGAAAAAACCTCTGCTGCAGTTTGTAACCAACCTTGACCAAAGCAAAAAACTTTCAGGGGACTCAAGAAGATGGCCGTGTAACTTTTATAAAACTGAGTTTAAAGGCAGCTATACAAGGGTTTGAATCACATCTAATTGATAGAGCAGGAACAAGGGTTAGGGGATGCAAAAAAATGAATAAGCTACAAGTGAATGAAACCAATAAGTTTGTGCAACAAGCCAGACTTAGAGGTTTACCTAGTTTAGACACACCTTTTGCCTAAAGCTGGCCAATCATCTAGAGCCATAAATGACTGTGGAGAGTCCTCAAAACAGCCAGAAGCATCAACCCAAACCTCTAATATCAATATGCCACCGCTGCCCTCAAGGAAAAATGTGAAAGGAAATGTAAGTGACATGTTTAATGTGCAAGCAAGAGAGGAAGCGGATGAGGCTATAGCAAAAATATTTTTTGCACATGGGCTTCCTTTTCATATTACACGTTCCCCCTATTTTAAGGACGTAGTAAGAAAAATAGCCAAGGCAGGGACTTCATATGCACCGCTTAAAAAAATAAGCTTCGTACCTCTCTCTTGGACAAGCAGTATTCCAAATGTAGTTTGGTTATGGAGGAGATGAGGGGCACATGGTTGACGAGTGGATGTTCCATCGTCATGGATGGGTGGACCGACATTTGTCAACGTCCACTCATCAATATTATTGTCACATGTTCAACAGGTCCTTATTTTCTTCGAGCCATTGATTGCACGGGAAAAAAAAAGATGTTGAGTACCAATACCTCCTATTGAAAGAGGCTATTGAGGAGGTTGGACCCTCCAATGTTGTACAAGGTAAATCAATTTGACAATTTTCATTTTCTTATGAAAATCAGAATCTATATGGTTGTGTGGATGAAACTATTTTTGTTGTGTAAACTATTCTAAATATGTTTTTTGTGCACTACAAATGATTACAGATGCAGCCCCTGTTTGCCAACGTGCGGGGAAAATGATAGAACAAAAATATAGACATATTTTTTGGACCATGTGTTGTGTTCATGCATTGAAGGACATTGGGAAGATAGATTGGGTGAGGGCTATGATTGCAGAAGCTAGAGAGTTGCAAATGTTCGTTTGCAAGCATCATACTTCATTAGCCCTCTTTCAGTCCTTTTCAAAGAAGGCATTCATCAAACCAACAGAAACCAGATATGCCACCTTCTACATTTTATTGGAGAGGATGATTGAGTTGCAGGATGCTTTACAATCCATGGTAGTATGCACGAAGTGGAAGAGGTGGTCGGAATCAAAGACAGAGGAGGGATTGAAAATAAGTGAAAGTATTGGATGATAGTTGGTGGGCTCAAGCCAAGTAAGAAATTTTCAAATTAGTTTATGATTTATGATTTATGATTTATGATTGTTCATTTTTAGATTCAAATTGGATTGCTCATATAGTTTAAGCTTTTTATTTTTATTTTTTCAATTTCTTGTAGGTACATAGTGTCTTTCATTGCCCCAATTGTTGCAATCATTAGATATGTTGATACAGATTCTCCTAGTGTAGGAGAGATCTATGAGACTTTTGACAGCATGCTTGGGGAAATCAAAAAAATCATTGGTGCTAGAGATCCATCATTGTTATTTTATGAGGTCAGCATTAGACCTATCATACAGAGGAGGTGGGACACGATGAACACCCCCCTTTATATGGCAGCATATGCAGTAAACCCAAAGTGGTATGTGCCTAGGCCTGGGAGAGTGACTCTCTATCATGATCCAAAGGTGAGACAAGGGATTTTGAATGCCCTTAAAAAGTTATATACGAAGGAGGAGGGCTCAATACTTAGAGATGAGTTTCTCCAATTTGTGAATCTTAGGGGCACTTGCTTTGGCCAACCAGAGTGTAAAGAAGATAGGGCTACCATTGCCCAAAAAGATCCCATTGGATGGTGGACACTATATGGGGATGATGCACCTAACTTGCAACATTTTGCAATTAGGGTTCTTTCACAGGTTGCTAGTTCCTCTACTGCTGAGAGGAATTGGTCCACATACAAATTCATCCACAATGTGAGGAGGAACAGGCTTACCTCTTGTAGAGCGAAGAAGCTAGTTGTAGTGCATAGCTCTCTTCACCTTCGTGAAAGAGTTAGGCCAGACTACAGGCAATCTCCAGCTACATGATGGGATGTTGATCCAGAGGATCCAGGACAGATAGATGAGGATGAGGATCAAGGGGGGTTGGTTGGAACTCCATTGGAGGCTCTTCATTTAGATGATGAGGGCAGCTCATCAGATACAGATTCTAATAGTGATGGCCTAGCAGAAGTTCCAAAGGAATGAGAGTATTTACTATTTAATTTTATGATTTAAACTCTTTTTGTTGTAATTTGTAAATGAGCATTGAGACTATGAGTATTTGAATTTCTGATTTCACTATTTAGTTGTAAAGTTGTAAACTGATGACTTTCTTGATTGACCATTGATGGCTAAAAAACAAAAAACAGTCTTAACTGTTAGAGATTGCATACTTGGCTGAACCTTCAAGTTACATTTGTTGAAATGGTTGCACTTAGTAATAGGCTAATAGCTGAGTTCAATTCAGATTGAAATATGTTTTTAAGTTTTAACATGCATACTTTTAAAGTTTTTAGTATTTTTCATTTTTGTTGTGTGTAGAATTTGTAGAATATTCTAAATTTCTAAAAAATTTCATAGTATTATACCAGCCGTCCCCCCATTCGTCCCCTAAAATCAGTTTGTCGTCCCCAGCCGTCCCCCAGCCGTCCCCTAAAATCGGTCTGCCATCCCCAACCGTCCCCCAACCATCCCCTAAAATCGGTTTGTCACCCCCCGCCAGCAACTAAAATCGGTCTGCCATCCCCAACCGTCCCCCAGTCGTCCCCTAAAATCGGTTTGTCGTCCCCCGCCATCCCCTAAAATCGGTTTGTCGTTCCCCGTCGTCCCCGAAACGCGTCCCCCGTCCCCTAAGCTCATGGAACCTTGAGAAAATGTGATGGTTGTGAACCTTGAGGTTCTCAGTTGAAACCTCTCGACCCCTATTTTTTATTTTAAATAGTCTTTTATTTCAAAAAAAATAAAAATAACTTTGCATTTAAAAAGGAGAAGGAAATTTCTTTCATGTATTGCATAGTAGAGGGCTTGGCATTTAAATGAAAGAATAAGTATTTTAAAGGAGAGGTTGTGACTTCAAATCAAATAGAGGTCATTTGAACAAGGGAAATAAATATTTGAAAGAAAAATTGAAGTTTTTAAAGGAGTCTTATAGTTTGTAGAAAAATATTTTGCAAGATAGAAGCTAGTATTTTTTTGTTAGAGGTGCATTTAGGGAGTTAAAAGGTGTATAGGTGCATTTTTTTAATGGGCATTTTTTAAGTCATGAAATAAAAAGTGAAGAGTAATAATATTTTGTAAAAATAAGGTGCATTTTCGGCAATGACAAACACCTTATTTTTTCAAACAAATTTTGCATCAAAAATACTTATTTTACACAAAAATCAAAATATGTGCTTAGCACAATCGCAACGTTCAGTACAAACGCCTCTGACTTACGTTTACAGGTAAGGATGTTGCATAAAGTTACTGTGTCTAATGCCTAAGCTATCATAACAACGTCTCGACATCGACCCTATAAATTGTTGGGGAGGAATAAGGACATATTTTTTGTGATATTTTGTTTCACTCCATTTTTTACCCCATTCGTTATTATCATTAGACATAAATCCTAAAATTGAGAAAAGCCAAATATATAGGGAAGTTACGCCCACATATGAGGATTTCTCTTTAAGCAGGTGGCATTGATAGGACGAATCCTTTTCAGTACTACCTTGGTACCATTCACATACCTTAAGGTCTCTCTCACTTACGATTATGTATATCAAGAGGACTAGCTTCTTCCATGTACCGATAGGTATATAGAAAAGGCGGGTATATCGAAAGGATCGGCATATAGGACTAGTGGTATATAGAAAAGGGGACCATTTTGTAAGATATAAGGAACCTTCATCATGGCTACATCAAAAACCTTTCTCACAAAATCTCAATTGCTGAAGGGTCCAAATTTTGCACCATGGAAGACAAAAATGAGAACAATACTAATGGTTGAAAAACTCTAGGATATAGTTTATGGTGATGAAACTCATCCTGAAGAAACTACAACTAAGAAAAAGTATGATGAAGGAGATGCAAGGGCACTTATGCTCATCACATTTGGAGTGGCTGATGAAATACAACCACATATAAGTGAAGCAGAAACATCAAAATATGCATGGGATAAACTTTATACTATATTTGAAGGAAATATGAAGCCACAATCCTTCATCTTCAATCACAATTTTATACATTAAGGGTCCTAGATGGTGAGAGTATTGAACAAATCCTTCAAAGAATTGCAGAGTTGAAGGCAAAATTGAACACCATGGGAGAAAAAGTGGAAGATAAACTCTTAGTCTCAATTGTACTTAGAGCTCTCCCTAAATCATTTAGAACATTGGTGACATCTCTCCAAGTATCAAACAAAAGTGTGTCATTTGAAGAATTGGTAAATATCTTTCAACAATATGAAGTTGAAAAACAATTGAAAGAGGAGTTGTCCAATAATGCCATTATTCCACAAAGAAATCACAAATGGATTCAAAGGGTCCTTCCACTTGCACTCCCACTTCATCACAAAATCAGCTTCAATGGAGAAGGAGGTATTGTCATATTTGTGAAAAAGGCAATGACTTCAAGTTTTGTAAATGTAATTCATTGACTCGAAAGAATCAATTTTGAAGACCTCCTCAAGGGAAGCAACAATCTCAACATCAACAAGGACAAGGGCAATATCAATGAGGGCGATCTCAACAAAGGTCACAACAACAAGGGTATATTGCTCAAGGCAAACCAGAACCAAAATGTGAAGAGAACCAAAATGTGAAGAGAACCAAAATCTGAAGAAGTGTGTGAAACAACACATAAGGTCCTCATGGCCAAGGAAGTGTCAAAACCAATAAATAAAGGAGATAGTAAACAAGCCAAGAAACAAGGTGAAATTCAAAAGTGTGTCATCAAAAGATAATGAAGATGATGAGTTTTCAAAACTAAGGTCTTGTTTATAGGTAATACTTAGAAAAGTTGAAGAAGGATACTTTGAAAATGGTGTGACAATTTCTACTGGTGTAGTGAGAAGAATGTGCATAGCATTAGTCACCCTTGACATCCTTGAGGTGCAATGTAGAAAGCAAATACAAATAATTGAGAAGTTGAAGGATAAACCCATGATCTTCAAAGGACAGATTCCAAGTATGATACTAGTGATTTGAGGCCCATGATGGTAGATAGTTGTTGTGATATATGTGATCTTGTCCAAAGAGGAGATGTAGCTTGTGATACAAGTAATGTGAAGATTGTTGATGAGAATAGAGCTTGTGTAGAAGATCATTGTATTGGCCATGACAAAGGCCATATTGTCAGATATGAAAGTGACAGTGATTGTTCAAACTAGGTTGAAGGACATTGTAAGGATGATGTGTGGTATTTGAATGTTGTTGGTGATAATGGCAGAAATCATAACGGAAATGAGGAAATTAGGTGCTTGAACATTGTTGGTGACCGAAATCAAAGTGGTAATGAAGAATTTGGTACCAAAGGTATTGGTTCAAAGATAATGAGAAAAATGAGATATGATGGTACAAGCTTGGGAAATATAGGCAAGGTGTGAAAATGCCTATAATATCAGGAATAAGGCCAAAGAATGAAGGCCTTGGATAAACAGGTCAAGCAGGTAGCTATGACACTAGATTTGTGAAGAAAGAATCATATCTAAAAGTTCATAGGTTGAGTTGTTGCAATCATTGTGGAAGATCCAGACATGTGACAACTAGGTGTTGGAACCTGCATTCATGTGAGATTTGTGGAGGTAATAGTCACTCCAAAATAAAGTATTGACATAAAGATAAAGTGACCAACAAAATGCATATGAATTGTGGTTGGATGAATGTATCAGAATGGGATAAAACAAAATATATGTTGAATGGTTTCTATAGGAGAAGATGGAGGTTGTTGAATGAGAAAAATATAAGTTTTCCCATGGAAAAATGTTTTGGAAACTAGAAATAAATTATTTTTGTATCAGAAGAATATAACCCAAGCAATGCTTGGAAGACCTGCAGTAACAGGATTTGTAGTGAAACTTTATATAGAGGATTCCAAAGATGTGTTATATTCCAAAGATATAACACAATGGTAATTTCTCAGAGGTGATGACCTAAAGGCAGATCTAGAGGCTGACCTTGAGGTGATGATGACCCAAAAGCAAAGGTCCCAAAGGCGATGATGACCCAGAGGTGACCTAGAGGCAAAGGACCAAAAGGTGACCCAAAGGGAATGATGACCCTGAGGCAAAGACCCAAAGGTAATGACCCAAAGGCAGACCCAATGACACACCAACGAGACAAACCTAGTGGAGATTATTAGAGCCAGAGCCAATAGAGCAAAGCCAGAACCAAAACACAATTCTAGTGTACCATGCTTGGAATCATGAAGGGTAATAATCTTTATATCAAATAATGTAATAAGGGGGGTTGTTAGACTTTATTACATTATTTGTTGTCATGTAAATGTAATCATTGCATTTTGGGGGATGTTAATTATTTCATCCCATATGTGAGTGAATAGAAATCTCCCATGAGAAAGAATGAGAACATGAAAAATTTTGATGAAGTGAAACACCAAAGGGTCTCTTGAAAATAAGAGACACCTTAAAGCATAAATATGCATGATGTGCAGAGATGTTGGCCAATGGAGTATGATGAAATATTTGGTGGAAATTATGCGTTGCCTGTTTACAATATTTTGTTTAGATATTTACCTTTTCCCATTTCCAACATAATTTGTACAAATTCCATCAACAAAAATATAATAAATAATTTATCTCTGAAAAAACATCATACAATGCAGTAACTTACACATAAGCCTTATCAAATGGCATGAGCTCAACCAGTTAAATTCCTCAACTTTCGAGGAAACCCAAGTTAGAGTTTAGAATCTTGTCAGGCTATACATGCATAGTTACTATACATGCATAATTACCAGGCTGTTGTAATACCACTATGTGGTAATGTCATAAAACAGGTAGGGCCCTTTTCAATCACGTATAACCAATTTAAAAAAAAAAAAACAACTTAATCAAAGGGAACAACAAATTTATCTTCAAAAATAACTACTTACTTCAGGCAATTTGCACAAAGTTGTTGAAAAATTCATCTCTAAATACAAAATAATCAATAGAATGTAGCACAATTTTATACAACGGCAATAAATAACTTGTCTAAAGACATAAATAATCACACAAATACAGTGCAATTGCCCACACCAGCAGTAAATAACTTGTCTAAAGACAAAAAATAATCACACAATGCAGTGCAACTTAGACATAAGTAACAAATAACTAATCTTTTAAAAATTTGCAGAAAGCCGCTAAATAAGTCAACTTTAAATGAAAAATAATCAAGCAAATGTAACATAATTCTGATCTAGGAAAACATTCATATTGCAAAAAAAACACCGAATACAGTGCACTTGCTTACATCAGCAGTGAATAGCTTGATTAAACAAAAATAATAATTAGGCAATGTAGTGCACCTGGCCACACAACGCATCACAAAAAATCATATTGCACCCCAATTGACCTTGCAAATCATATATAGATTGACTCATCTTCAAAGCCATAAAAAAAGAACACCCCGACAACGCAACGCAATTACACAGCACTAATCCACGACTAAATAAATTTATCCGATCAACGCAAGCTAGGGTTAAAATCACATTCAAGCAGCCCGGGTTCGAATCCCCCTTTCAAAGAACCCTAACACAAAAATTCGCCGCGGTGATCAACGACCGGCCGGGCAGCTCAGAAACACTCGACAATTAACGCGGCCAAGTCACCGAAGCACCCGAGCTGTACATGGCGGGGAATTTGACAAGAGAAAAAGCGTTAAAGACCTTGTACCTGAGAACGAAAAGCGCAAAACAATAAAAGCCGCGATTTTCCGACAGCAGATAGCAGATAGCGCGCCCTCGCCCTCAATTCAACGCCTACGAAAACAAAAAAACAAAAAACAGTGATGATCTCATTTCTCAACTCCTTCTAAACATTCTACTCACGAATAAAATAGAGACTTGGAGATTTTGCACTTTACTGCTAAAAGCAGGGTTAGAAGGTAAACCCTGGTTGAGGCGATTTCAGGCTCTCGCATTAATCTAGCTCGGACGGCCGAGATTCAATGCGGGCATGCGGCATCGAATCTAAGCCGTCCGTTGGATGCGCTTAGTTGCTTGTATTCATTGGCTCTTTTCATTGGGTGGAGTGTCGTGGAGTTATGTATTCGTAATGCTGCGGAAAATAAAAAAAATTGTCCTGGCGAAGTAATCATGTATACGAAACGGAGGGCGAAGATTCAATCCCGTTATGTTGGAGAGAATCTGCAGCATGATTCGTAGCGCGTGCGGATGGATAAGTTCAGCTTTTTTAGTTTCTTAAGAATTTTGACCATGTTTTACACGCGGAATTTTATGGGGAATGACTTATACAAGTCTGACTGTCCTCTTTTACTTACTAACTCTGGAAAAATGTTTTTTTGTTTTGGATTTAATTACAATTTGGCAAGTTCCCTTTTAAGGTGGATTTGATAGGTAGCTATAAGTTTTTGTTTCAAGCATGGAAGGATATTATAGATTATGAAAAATATATAAAATTATTAATGAGGTTTTGGTTTAATGGTTAACATATTTGGATGCTGTGTTTCATCAACAAAAAAAATTATAACTTGATGTGACTAATGGCACTCAATGTAATAACACTCAAATGTGAGAAATATTGTAACTGGTTTGAAGATCAATCAAAACCTTATTTTCGAAAAAAATATATATAATTACAAAAGGTGTTGTTGACTATTAAGAAGGCAAAGGAGACAACTAATGATGATAAAAGTTATGTTGTTATGTTGTATTAGAATGACACATATAATTTTTGTATAAAATATAAGTAAACATGCTCAAAAGGTTTGATGTCAAACATTGAATCTCTTCCACAATGGGAATCATTGTCAAAGTCTTATTCTGAGGGTCTTTAAGGAATTGGTCCACCAAAAGACTATATGTCCTTGTCCAAATACATTATATCAATAATTGGAGATGTAGAAATCGATTGCCTAGGATACTTAAAATTGTGTCACATGGTTTAGGAGTCAAAAAGCTTGTAGATTTCCAAGAACCAATCTTGGATGCTTCTAACACTCCAACCAAAAGAGCATTTTGATAAGTTTATGGTATAGTTAAATCAAAACAACATTTGGTAAAGATTATAACTAACATTGAAGAGCTGAAGAGAATAACAAATAAAAATCAAGGACAATGAAAGGTTTTATTAGTTAAAAAAAATTGTAATTATAAAACCTAATTTTATAAATAATTGTTAAACAATGTTTGTATGATTTTTAAAATATATTTATTAAGTTCATTATTTTTTAATAAGTTATATGTGATTTTTAATAAGATTTATTTTTCAAAATATTAGAATATTATATCTATTACAAATTAAGTAAATCATATTTAGTTTGGTTTTTTATCAAAAATATTCTTAACTTCTTTTTCTATCAAATATATTTTTTATTTTCATTAAAATGTCATATGTTTGTAATCAATTCCTTGACATCATTTCAATTAAGCTAAAATGTCACTCCATCAATTGTCTTGTAAAAATTGAATTTTACCAAGATGAAGATCAATACTACGATGGCTAACTTCACAAGGTCGTATCTTCCTATCCTTGTTCTGGATGGCTAACTTCACAAGGTTGTATCTCTCTCAATATTGCTTGAATTCCTTCATATGACCACTCATTTTAAATCTCTTCAATTGTCACACGAAGTGGTCCAAGAATCAACTGAATCAGACAACCCTTCACGAAGATATGGCTCCTAAAAGATGACACTTTTTAAAAAAATTATTCAAATCCTTCACAAAAAGATCATTTTTGAATTCTTGATTTTATTTTTCTAGATCTTCTTCAATTTTATTTGTAACTACAAATATTCCAAAATTTAGCATCTTTCTTCTTGACATTTTCCTGTAGCAGCCTTCACAATACCAAAACTCCACCTCTATTTTCTATTTTCATTACCTCTAAACTGATTTTCTTTCCTTTAAATATTATTTTGTTCCTATCCAGCCATACAGTCCAAAGTATTATATTTTTTTATATATCCTAGATTGTTTGTAATGCCTCACTTAGAAAAGTGCTCTGACAATGCTTTAACAATTCTTCAATTTTGTCATTCATCACCATGCATTTACCAAACATATTAAGAATGTATTCCCATAGTTCCTAGATTATTGAATAGTGTATCAAGAGATGGTCTATACTCTCCTCCTTTCTACATGATCAAAACCCAATGCCCTTTTTCATTGGGTTATCCCAAAATATATTTTTCCTATGACCTACTAGCCATATAAACATTTTGACTTTTGACATGCTTGGGCTATACCAAATATCTCTCCATATTCTTGTTGTATTCATATTTTTTTGGTGTTTTACATTATATCCACTTCTTCTTGTCTATTCTCCTAACCTATTCAACTCCCAAATTGGCTTATCCTCCGCTACCCTTGAAATAATCACTATTGTTATCTTTCTACTCAACTACCTTCTAGAAACAATGTCCAGCATACTTGTAAAATCTTATTACCATTGTATCTTCCTTCCTGATCCTTGTACATAATGTTTGAAACCCTATCACCATACTTATCTTGAAGTAATCTCATCCATGGTTTTAAAATTGGATCTAGATTGAGTGGTATTTTATCACACCAAATATCCATCGAAATATTGTTTTCTCTCCAGTTCCCACCACTTATCTTAGACCTTTAATCACTAGATCAATTGATTTTTTTAAACCGTTCTTGCTCATTGGGTCATTGGGATCAATGTACTTACATAGAATATTTATTGCCTATTGTCTTTGACTCTCTTTATACAATCTCCAAATTACTTTTCCCCTAAGAGCTAAGTTTGCATCTATAAGAACTCTTAAACTAAGACCCCCTAGTTTTATCATCACACACCTTGCTCCATTTCACCAAAGGAATTTTCCACTTATCATGTAATCCTGACCACAAAAATGATCTCATAATATAGATTAAATTGTTTTCTACCAATTTTGGCACAATATGCAAGGGCATATAATATGTTGGAATCATTTGTAAGGTTGATTTAGTTAGTTGCACTCATCCTTTTAATGATAACCATCTACCTTTCCATGTCAATAGTTTATTCTGTATAATTGGATTCTACAAGTCTATTATCATTCTCCCCTCAAATAAGGGCATCCTTAGATATGTTGATGGCAAATTTGCCTCCTCAATTTGAAGTAACCTACATATCCCTACTTTGATTTTAGCTAAAGTGTTTAGGAAGTAAAATTTGGTTTTTATCCTATTATTTTTTTGCCCTAATGCTCTTTCATATTTCTTTAATAAGTTATTCAAAGCTTTGGCCTCATTTTTCTCTAACCTCCCCAAAAAGGTTGTATCATCTACAAAGTGTTAATGGGTGATGTTGTTGATGTTATTACTAGCCTTAAGTTCACTTATTAGCCCATATTTGTATGTCTTCTTCAAGTTCCTTCCCAATACCTTTGCCATAATAATAAACATATATGGTGATAGAGGATCTCCTTGTTTAAGACCCATCTTGGCTTTAAATGATTTTGTTACTAGCCTATTGACCAACATTGGATATGATACTATAAAGACAGGAGCTTTAATCTATTTAACCAATTTCTTCCCAGATTCAAACTTTTCTAATACTACAAATAGAAATTCCATTTAACTCTATCAGAGGCTTTATTCATATCAAGTTTTAAGATTATTGCTCTCTTTTCTAGAAGTTGTTGAATACATTACTATGTGAACTACTATGATCTCATCCATAATCTATCTCCCTTTCACAAATCCTCCTTGCTCTTCTAAAATAATTTTGTCTAATAGTGGTCTTAATCGATTTGCCATCACTTTGGAGATTATCTTATATGTCATATTACATAGGCTTATGGGCCTAAATGAATCAAACAATTCTACATCATTTTTTTTGGAATTAGGGTAAGATATGTTACATTGGGTTATTTTCCTAATTCCCCCATATTTATAATTTGGCTTAGTTATGGCATTAAAATCTGCTATGATCATGAATCAAATTTCTTGGTCTTTACTTCTCATAAAGGCTTCAATCCCACTCCATACTTTTGATCTACCTGACTGAGTTGTAGGTCTATAGACATTGATAAGAATGAAACAAATATCTTCAAAGTAGCATGTGACTAATGAGGTTATCCAATGCCTATTTTTATGAATGGTTTCACACAAGGTTCTAATTGTATTCCTATGAAATTGCCTACCAAATAAAACATAACGTGAAGCACTCTTATTGATTTGAGAAAGGATATTTATACAATGATATGGTTGGTTGGATAACCAACTAACCAACCTCCTCAACGGTTTAGGAGGAGCGCTTATGAGCGCATAATAAAACACATTTTTATTAACTTGCATTAATGTGATATCCCACTCATTTATAACCTAGAGATAGGTTATGTGTGCTAACATCCCCCCTTATTACATTAATGGCAACTGCAGAGAGCTTGGCGAAATATTTTGAACTTGACTCGTCCAAGTGCTTTGGTAAAAATGTCTGCAACTTGTTGTTCAGTAGGAATGTATTGGAGTTGTATATGGTGCTTTGGAACTTCATCTCGAATGAAATGACATCTTGTGTCAATGTGTTTGGTACGATCATGAAAAATGGGATTCTTGACAAGATTCAAGACACCTTGATTGTCGTAGAACAAATGTAGTGGAAGATTCTTTGGAAGGCCCATATTTGTAAGTATGCGATGTAACCATATTATCTCGCAGACTGCTCCACTGGCTGCACGATATTCTGCCTCTGTAGAAGAAATAGCAACCACCTACTGCTTTTTGTTGTGCCAAGAGACAGGGCCAGACCCAAGATGAAAGATGTATCCAGAAGTTGATTTCCGATCATCAATGGATCCAGCATAGTCGGAGTCCGTGTATCCCTGTAGATAAAACTTGTTATTCTTTTTATATTCCAAGCCAAAATCTGTTGTACCACGGACATAATATAGAACTCTTTTTGTTGCTTTCCAATGACTTACCCTAGGTTCCTGCATGAACCGTGAAAGATACCCTACAACAAAACTGAGATCAGGCCTGGTATTGGTTAGGTATAAGAGACTCCCGATCAGTTGACGATAGAGAGTGCCATCTACCTATGGAGATTGATCATATCTTGACAACTTAAGTCCTGCTTCCATGGGAGTAGTTTTTGACTTACAGTCTGTCATGCGATACTTCTCAATCAAGGTCTTGGCATATTTCTTCTATGTAATTATGATATGATGGTTCTTTTGAGTTACTTCTAAGCCAAGACAGTAGTGTAGAAGTCCCAGATCTGTCATTTCAAAAGATAATTTGAGATCACTTTTCACTGTATCAACCATACCTTCTGAACTGCCTGTTATAATCAAATCATCTACATATAGCACCAGGATCACTATGTCAGATCCATTGTTCTTTACATAGATATTTGCATCTGACGGACTTCATTGGAATCCATGTTGTAATAGGTGACTATCAATTTTGATGTACCAGGCTCGAGGAGCTTGTTTTAGTCCATACAAGGATTTGATTAACTTGCAAACTTTTTGTTCTTGTCCTTTGACAACAAATCCTTCAAGTTGAGTCATGTATACCTCTTCTTGTAGATCACCATTAAGAAAGGCACTTTTTACATCCATCTGATGTAACTTCCACCCAAACTGAGCTACCATGGCACATAATACTCGGATGGTAGTCATTTTTGTAGTAGGAGCGAATGTCTCTTCATAGTCTATGCCTTCTTTTTTAGCATAGCCCTTTGCAACCAGACGGGCTTTATGCTTATCAATTGTACCATCTGCTTTATACTTAACTTTGAACACCCACTTACAACCAATGGGTTTTTTGTCTGATGGCAGATTTACTAGCTTCCAAGTGTGATTTTTCATGAGAGATGTATGTTCTGCCTCCATAGCAACTTTCCATTGAGGCTTACTAAGAGCTTCCTGAACGTTTGTGGGTTCATTTTCATCCAATGATGTCAGATAAACCCTTTCATCATCTATATCCATTTCTCTATCTTCTATTGCATCTACGGACAGTTCATCAAACTGGTGATAAAGTTCATCAACTTCTGAAGATGATGCTTTTGCCTTCTTTTGTTGAGTGATATTGCGTGTACATGGTCGATCTAGAGTCAAATCTGGAAGTGAGATGAGTTTAGAATCTCTCAAAGTGTTGGTATACCATTTCGGAATCTTTTTCTGAGGAGGTGAAACCTCTTGCTTAGGTTCATCATCCTCATGATATATTGTTGTAGAGATGTTATTTGATGTGAAAGCTTCATCAAATACTACATCTCTACTTATATGTGTTTTCTTGGTTATAGGATCGATCAAACGATATCCCTTTGAATGCTCATCATAACCAAGAAAGATACATTGAAGAGTTTTCTCATCTAACTTCTTCCTTCTTTGTTTTGGAATATGCATGAAGGCTTTACATCCAAACACTCGTAGATGAGAAATGGAGGGTTTCTTACCACTCCATGCTTCTTGTGGGGTTTTGCCTTGTAGAGCTCTTGTGGGGGCCCTATTCAAGAGATATGATGTTGTATTTACTACTTCTGCCCAATACTGATCTTCAAGATGTGCTCCTTTAATCATACATCGGGCCATTTCTACAATAGAGCGATTTCTCCTTTCAGCAACACCATTTTGTTGTGGTGTATAAGTTGTTGTCAGTTGTTGCTTTATTCCATGTTCTTTCAGGTATGATGAAAATTCCTTGGAAGTATATTCCCCCCTCGATCTGAGCGGAGGGTTTTGAGAAGATAGCCAGATTATTTTTCAACACGTTTCTTGAATTGTCGAAAGTATGAAAATGCCTCAGACTTCAATTGGAGGAAGAAAACCCACATCTTTCGAGAATGATCATCAATGAACAATTGAAAATACTTCTTTCCACCATAACTGGTTGGCAGAGGACCGCACAGATCGGTGTGTACCAATTCCAAAGGTGTCTTAGCCCTAGAAGAACTATACTCAAAAGGGACTCGGTGTTGCTTCCCTGCTAAGCAATCCGAGCAAACTGGTAAAATGGAGGAGAGATGAGGAAGCCCTCTCACCATCTCATATTTGCTCAATTCGAGCAAATATCCTGAACTGAGATGCCCATACCGTCGATGCCAAAGAGAGGTGTCCTCCTTTGTAGTTGCAGCCAGAGCAACATGAGGTGTTGAAAGAGCATCTAGAATGAACAAGCCATGCTTGTAGGAGCCGATGGCAACATGTTTACCTTTGTGAGTGATAAAACATCTCTTCTTGTCGTGCACAACTCGGAACACAACATCCATTTTTCTATCCAACATCTGAGGAACAGACAACAGATTGTTGGCTAGTCCGGGGACATAGAGAACCTTCTCAATCTGACATCGTCCATCTGGGAGAGCTACAAAAATGTTGCCCTCACCCTTTACTTGATAGACTTGATCGTCAACAATGGTAACTGGCTTTCCCTCTTTCTCCTCAAAATATTCAAACCAGGATTTGTCACCAGTCATGTGCTTACTAGCACCTGAATCAATATACCACACAACATCTATTTGAGAAGATGAAGTATGAGTCATGAGCACCTTGTGTGCTCTTTCAGAGTCAGAATCAGAATCAGAACCAGATGCATCTGGATCTGAGTTGGAGTGAGCATAAGCAACATGGCCCTTGGGTTGCTTATGTTGCTTGTGATATTGTTGTTTCTCTTTCCCTTTCTTCTTAGGAGGTTGATCATTCGGTTGCTTATTTTTGAACCAACACCTGTTGGTGTCATGGTTATTCATATCACAAATCTTGCAATATTTATCTCGTTGCTGATTTTGTTTCCCCTTTCCTTTGGAGGAAGAGCCCCCTTTTGGAAATTGACCGGGGTTCTTACTGTGTTGCTGGGTAGAAAGTGCATTATCTGGCAGTTCATCTTTCTGAACTTGATTGGCCTCCTCAGTCTGGAGTAAATTTACCAATTCCACAAAAGACACCTGTCGACCAGAAACATTTAGAGAAGTAACCAACATCTTATAGGAGTCTGGCAAGGCTCGCAAGATGATAGAATTCAGGATATCATCATCCACTGGTTTGCCCATAGCATTCAACTTAGCTTTGAGGTCGGCGACTCAACAGAGGAATAGATCAACTGTCTCCCCAGAATTCATATTGAGGGTGTGTAATTGAGTTTGAAGGTGTAGAATGGTGGACTGGTTCTTTCCTTCATAAACAGTGATCAAAGAATCCCAAGATTCCTTACTGGTTTTGGCATCACAGATATGAGGTTGAACCTCATCTGTAGTAGCAAGCAGGAGAAACATGAGACCTCTCCGGTCCTTCTTATCCCAAGCTTCTTGATCTGTGCCTGATGTTTGAGGGCGTTTTGTAGTCCCAGTTACTATGTCCCATAAGTCTTCCACCTGAAGAATAGCTCTCATTTTAGTCTTCCAGGGAACAAAATTTGACCCTTTTAGCAGTTGTGATTCTGAGAGATATTTGTGCACAGATGCCATTGGGAAAAAAAACTTCTAAGGTATGTACTTCCCCCCTTAGTTTCGAAAATTTGTAAGAGGAAAGGACCTTTGAAAAAAAAATTGTTAAAAAAAACTTCTTTTTGTTTGTTTTTAAACAACTTTATATGTCCTTTAATTTTTCCACTTTGAAAAAAAATGTTTGTTTGGGGTTTGGAACCCCCAACCTCATGCACCGAGGAATGAAACCCGAACCACCTCGGCTGTACACAAGGATGAGAACAAAGTCACAACAACCGCCCTTTGAACCTAACAACAAGTTCAAAAATGATGATGTTTGGTGAGATTGGAACCTCCCACCTCTCTGCCGCTAGAGAGAAGCCAAACATCCTCGGCAAGACATTGGTGATGCTTTGGAACTAACCCAAATGTCCTTTATACCTTCATCAACTTCGAAGGCAATTTTCTCACGACGGAAAAAAAACTTTCTTCAGTTGTGCATCCGCGGGGATTGGAACCCGAGACGTCATCTATGCCAATGAACACAGCCACCACCCGCGCTACAGTGCTGCTTGGAACGGAGAGCGGGAACAACCATGCATAGTATGCCTGCGAGAGAAACAAAAATTAAAAAATTGTTTCCTTTATCCCACATGCATGGGACGGGAGAAGAAATAAGGTTTTTAAGTCTATGGCGGTAGTAGTGCTTTCGATTGCCTTCGGGCAATCAAGCCTTTGTCTGCATTTTTTCCCCCAGCCAATCCTCACGTGCCACTTGTCACCCGTCTGCTGCCACGTCATGCCCACTTGTCGCCCGTCTGCTGCCACGTCACGTCCACGTGTCACCCGTCCAGGTTTCTGCCAGGTTTCGTGATCTTTCGCCAGGTTTCACCGCTCGGTCTCGTGGTCTATGCTGCACCAGGTTTCACCGCTCGGTCTCGTGGTCTGTGCTCCACCAGGTTTCACTGCTCGGTCTCACCGTGCCCGCCTCGTATGCCTCGCAAGGTCTCACCGCTCGGTCTCACCATGCCTGCCTCGTATGCCTCGCTCTGGTACCATGTGAAATTACCTGCCAAATAAAACATAACGTGAAGCACTCTTATTGATTTGAGAAAGGATATTTATACAATGATATGGTTGGTTGGATAACCAACTAACCAACCTCCTCAACGGTTTAGGAGGAGCGCTTATGAGCGCATAATAAAACACATTTTTATTAACTTGCATTAATGTGATATCCCACTCATTTATAACCTAGAGATAGGTTATGTGTGCTAACAATTCCAACATGTTAATAATCCCCATGCTGCTCCTAAATTTATAGCATCCCATTCACATCTTTCCCAAATTGCTTTTGTAGTTTTGAAACCTTCTTTCTTTATCATTTTAGTTTCCTAGATACAAAGAATAACAAGCTTATTACTTAAATAGACATCCCTAATACACCTATGCTTTGAGAGGGCATTAACACCCTTTATATTCCATGAAACGATGATCATATTTTTTAGGTGATCTTATAAATTATATTACAAAAGGTTTTTGAACGAAAATTAATTAAAATATTTTGTCTCACCTTTCATGGGAACCAATGTAATAAAGGTGGCATTAATCTCATTTTTTGAAGTCTTTCTTTTCCAAACCTCTTCACTCATAGCCAATGTATTACTCTTTAATAAATCCTAAAAAAAATGAAAGAAAAATCTAGGAATTCATCGAGATCAGGTGCCTTGTTAGGATGGAAAGATAAAATACCTCACGTAGCTCCTTCAAAGATATCTTCTTCATCAATATTTCATTTTTTCCTTGTGTGATTATTGATAGAATATCTTGTAAAAGTTTACCTTGTGCCTCGTTATTTTTATTTATTTATTTTAAGTTATATGGGATTGAAATGAACCCCACCTGTGTTACATCGTGACCACATAGTGGTATTACAATAGCTTGGCAATTATGCATGTATCGCTTGGCAAGATTTGAACCTATGTATCCTCCTTGAAAGTTGGAGAATATAATTAGTTGAGTAATATCATTTGATTATGTCCCCTTATATTGCCTAACATATGAAAATATTTTTGAAATCACTAATTGCTTCCTTTCTAATATCTTCTTCTTCCTTAATATTTCTTTCATTTTAAGTCAAAATATTTTGGATGTAACAAAAAGAAATAAGTATTTTGTTGTAGCTTGAAGAAAATTGGTATTTCTATCTCCTTTCTTAAGCCATTTCTCCTTAGATTTTTGGAACCAATATGATCCATTTTTCAAAACATTGTGATAATAAGAAAGTAGTTATTTGTTTTGCACATAAAAATCTTGGTCCTTTCCATTGATTTCTACTCTCTAAATTTTTGAGTTTAGACTATTTTCCTTCTTATCTTTAAATATGCGACTAAAAGATTTGGCATTCCAAATTTTCATTTGCCATTTTAAATATTTCACCTTTTGAACAAACCTATACATACACAATCCTTCAATTTTTGCTTTATCCCACCATAAAAGCGAAATTGTGAGTAAAGAGTAAATCATCTACTGGAAGCAAAATACTAACGAGTGGAAGTGGGGAGGTCTCATGTTCTGGGCGGGAGAACCCCGTCCCAAATTCCCTACTTCCCCCATCCCATCCTGCGGATTCTCAGCCAGGGATGACCCTATGTCAACCCTGTTGTGCTTCTAGATCCATTACAGGATCATCCTGGGGTATTCCAGGTGGTGTTTCTCGTCCTTACGAAATTGCTGGAGCTTTGCTGGAACGTCCTTGAGGTTTTTCACAATGTCCTTCATTGGTGGTTGGTTTTCAGGTCGCCCGAATCAGGAGTTGGAGTTTCGGAGACTATCCCAACAATCCTTTTGGCTTTAGGAGAGGCATGTGCTTTCTTGCTCACCGTTGGTTTGTTTTCGCTGCTCTGTTCCTGGGTTTGGCATCTAAAGGGGTTCCCACTTTGTTTGGTTATGTTGTCTCAGCTTGGGGTTTGCTCTCTGCTTCTTTCTTGGCCTTGGGGTTGGGCCACGGTTTTATCGTTTGCAGTTGAGTGGATCTCGGTTGTGGTTGGTGTGGGCCCACTGAAGTGGGGTTCGTTGTCTATCTTGGGTTTTTTGTGGTTCCTCTCCCTGCTGCATCTTTCTAGCCTCTAGGGTAGGGCCCTGGGTTTCTCGTGCTGTTGCGGGTGTTGGAGTTCATAGATCTCCTTTGGATGGATAGTTGGTGGGGCTGGTGGGTATCTTTGCTTTGGGGACTCTTTGTTGGATTTTATCTTTGCAGTTTTTTTGACCTAGGGGTGGCTCGGTGCGTGCGTGCCTACTGCTATTGGTGATCTCTTGTTGACAGTCTCGATGGCTTGATCCCTTCTAGCCATGGAGTGCCACGGTGGATTGAATTTTGGGGTTTTCTTGCCTGTTGTTGTGATCTTCGTCTCCTTTGCAGCGAGACCTTGGTGCATGAAGAGATCTCTCCTGGTTGCTTGCTCTTTTTCCAGGCTTTCCACGTGCCTTCTTGGACGGGTTCTTCATTCACTGGTTGTTTTCGTGCCTTCCTGGACGGGTTTTTTATTTTTTGTGCTTTAAGGTTTTCCCAGGCAAGTTTATGGGGTCCAATTTCGTGTTGGGCTATTTTCTTTTGGGCAGGATGCCCAATTTCAAACTGTGCCAGCTGGTCTCTCTCTCGAGCCTTTTTTGGCGGGGTTTTGATTTTTAAATTTCAAATTTTAAGTCCGTTGTCAATTTCTCCCATTTCGGACCGATGTCTCCTCTTGTTGTTTGTCCCGAGCTACCACTAGTCGGGTTTTATTTAAGCTGTTTTTTTCATTTGTCCTGGCTCCCTTTAGCCGAGTTTTAATCTTGTTGTTAATCTTTGTCTAGGGTTCCCATAAGCCGGTCTTCCTAGCTTGTGTTGCGCGGGATGGTCCTGCTTTTCGATTTTGTGAGATTGTTCTGCTGGGACTATCTCTTGTTCTGTGTTCGCTTTGTGGAGACCCTCTCCCTGTGGAGATCCTCTCCTTGACCCAGTTGTATAAGGTTTTGGGGACCTTTCAAAACCCAATTATCAATCAAAAATATAAATACTGGAAGCAAAATCGCTTTGGATGACCATTATTGAGTAGATAATAAGTCAAAAGATGTGTTTATGCTCTAATATTGCTTAATAAGTCAAAAAATATTTGAACAGATTGTGTACTTTGTTTGCAATCATGTGTTGGATACCAAAAATCTCTCCAATATTTTTCATATATGAGTTTACCCAATGCATCTATTATCCCATGTATATTGAAAACATGAAAAAATAGCATTCCAAAGGCCATTTGAAACAACAAATGAAGCAAAATCTTGCATCAATTTAGACTATCCAAAAGTAGCATCCTTCTTTTCCATGGGAGATAGAACAATGTTGAAGTCACCCCAAGAAACCATGGATCACAATTATGAATCTTCATTGTATTTCACCAAACTATAAAAAGATCCTTCCAACACATTTCACAGAGAGTAATTATAGTTGAAGAATGTACATTAAAAATCCCAAATTTAATGTTTTCCTCTTTCCTACGATATATTTTAGTAGCCCAATTATTTTTTGCTTCTAGCAATTGTCCATCCCATTTGTATTTGTCCCATATTGTCATAATATCTCCAAAATATCTATAGAAGAAACTGCTAGACAATCCTCTATCTTCCAAATCTTTTTGAAATCGTCCTTATATTCCTCGCTATTTTATTTTATATTTTATTAAAATATACTCATGACAATAATAACCTATTAGTTCCTTAATAACTCTTTTTTAGGAGTCTTATTCATATTGTTGATATTTCATGATACTATTTTCATCATCACTTTTTATTCTTATTATTAGGCTTAGTCATGCTTCTTCTTAACACTTATAATACTTATTTCTAATTTCACAAGTTTATGTTCTTTTGAGTTTCCTTTTCTCTTTGTTCATGCTTTGACGATCCCCCTCTCCTTTTTTCATTTTCACTAATGCTTACATCTTCGTCAATATCTTTAATTTTTCTATATTGTTCATAATGAGACTTATCTTCTAAATATTTATGTTGTCTTAGAGAATTTGAAATGCAAGAAATAGTCTCATAGACATTTTCTTCTTTATGTTGCCTAGGAAACGCTAAATATATGGTACCTAGAGTTAGGAATATGCAGATATTATATTATATTGTATAAGGGTATTATGGATAGTTGGCATGGGCCACACATAACCTTAGGTTGATTATATTATATAATAATGAGTGGGATAAGGGTGTAAGAGTCAACTCCCAAAAGTAGCATTAGAATATGGTTATATAAAAAATAGATATTGTCATTATAATCATCATCAATCATATCAAGTTTTCTCTTGTAATAGTCTTAGCTCGTGGAGCAGATCTCATTTTGGGAGATATTGTGGAGTGATTTCTTCCTTAAGGAATAACATTGGTGCTGCCCTACCTAAGGGGTGTTTTCGCATCTTGTCTTGTGTGGATTAATTATTATGGTTGATTTATTTAATATTTATCATATTGTGGATGTGTTTATATTTATGATAAGCAAAGGTTCATAACAAGTGGTATCAAAGCAATGATTTTGGCAAAGTGGGAATTGTTTTGTGGATTATAGATTTTTGACAAAATTTTCTAAAAAATATCTCTTTTTTAGAGTCATATCTTTCTGTAAACTGTCATTTTATTCAAAATTTGAAGAGCTTCAAATCAAGTGGTCATATGAAATAATATGAGAAGTGTTGATAGAGATACAACCCTATGAAATTAACCATCTAGAACAAGGTAGTGAAGTTTTTTCAAATTACATTTTTCCAAAAAAAATTGATGTATCTTTCAGTTGAGGTAAGCAAATCATCTATTGTTGTGTTTGAAGGAGATTTTTTGGAAATTTAGCTTCAAATTGGTAGGGAGATATATATTTTTATGAAACCATTGCTCATAAAACCCTATTTTGCATTATCTTTTTGTTGGGGCATGAACTTATGGAGCTATTTTCTTAAGAAGATGATATTGATGTTAGAGAATGGTGGAAACAATTTAAATATTTGTATTCTACTGATTCTTATTGGAGCATGAGGCTTACTTTTTATTTTGGAGGAGAAGCTCTCTCTTGGTTTCAAAGTTTTTCTATGGCCCATAATTATGGACTAATTTGGGAAGAAACAAAACAAGTATTTTTGAGTCAATAGAACCTATATAAAAGATAGCTAGGCTCTAGCAAAAGAAATTTAAAAGAGTTAACAAATTTCAAGAAATTGGTAGAAGAAAAGATAAGGATGATAGTGTGTAGGCTGAGGGAACCACATATTTGGTGTCAAATAGGCCAAACAATGATCAAAAGGATTTGTTTGAATCTAAAAATTCTATTTTGTAAGTTCATGGATGCATTCAAAGAGAAAAGGCTATTATTTTCATTAATCATAGCAACAAGTATAATCTCATAAATATTTCTTAGGATAAGAGGTTATAGGTTCAAGCAACAAAAACTAAATACATACAAATTGAGGTTGTGAATGTTCATATTTTTGAAGATTTGAAGATCACCATAGATTTATAAGTTTTAAATTCAAATCTTCATGCTTTTGATATGGATGATATGTATATTATTCTAGGTTATCCTTGGTTGGATTTTTTAGGTAATGTTAACATTAATTTGCAAAAGAAGTTCATGAAGTTATGGTACAAGAAAAAGAAGATATCACTATAGAATATTTTTCAGATTTAGGAGGAAGGATCTAAGGAGAAACACTAAGCAATTATGGCAGGGGAAGAAGTTAAGGAATGAGCAGAGGAATCAAAGTTAAGTCTACAATAGAGACAATAGTAAAGTCCCAAGAAGAAGCAACAACAAAAGCCAAGGAAGCTCTATTAGAAGTGCACAAATATGCACCAAAAGAAGGGCACAAGATAGAAGAGCATGAAGAAGAATTTAAAATAGAGGAACAAAATGTTGGAGAATCAAAGAAAATGAAAGATCAGATTAGGGTTGCAACATATTGCCACACACACACCACCATGAATGACAATAATCTTGGAGGTATGGATTAAGGAATCGATATTATTATGATCTAAATGGAGTCAGAATGACATCAAGTATGGTAGTGTTTGGAAGAAAAAGCATAGTGATTATGGATTTCAGAATGGTGTAGTAGCATCAAGGAATAATAGGACCAGTAGTTCAAAATATCATAGTAGAGCAATAGAGGCATAGAGCCAACATACTTTTTATGGATATTCAAGTGGCACAATGGCAACAAGGCATCATCAAATACTGCCATCAATCAAGATTTTACTTAGATGGATGGATGATCAAGATTGGTAACAATTGTTAGCATTGCTTAGAAGATAATATTATTTAGTTTCTTCACATGTATTGAGAATAAAATATTTGTAAAGAGGGTGGAATGCTATGGTACCTAGGAATAGGTATACAAGGATATTATATTATATTGTATGAGGCTATTATGGATAGGTATACGTGGAATGCTATGGTACCTAGGAATAGGTATAAAGGGATATTATATTATATTATATTATATCAATGAGTGGAATGAGGGTTTAGTAGTCGATTCTCCAAAGTAGAATTAGAAGATGGGTATATAAAGAAGGGATATTTTCATTGTAATGATCATTAATATTGAGTATTCTCTTGTAATCATCTTTACCCACAAAGTGGCTTATGAGACCTTACCCTCTTTAAGTGGCACTCTCATCTTGGGGGATCTAATGGAGTTATTCCTTCCTTAAGGAGTACTTATGGTGTTGCCCTATCATAAAGGTATTATCTATCTATATATAGACCATTGAATAGATTATATTTGTAGAATATTATTTGTGGATGAGTGATTTGATATTTCTACATATTAGTCAGAAATTTTTGTTAATGAGAATAAAGTTTCATAACAAGTGGTATTAAAGCAATGACTAGCAAAATGGGAATTGTTTTGTGGGTTACATATTTTTGGCAATTTGTTTCTAGAAAATATCTCATTTTTTAGAGCTCCAAATCAAGTGGTCATATGGAGGAACCTCAATAGTATTGACAGAGATACGACCTTATAAAATCAACCATCTAGAACAAGGTAATAAAGTTTTTTCAAATCACTTTTTTCTATAAAAACAAATTTTGATATATCTTTCAGTTTAAGTAAATAATCTATCGTCATGTTTGAAGAAGATTTTTTTGGAAGTTTAGCTTTAAATCAGTAAGGAGATATATATTTTTATGAAACCCTAGTTTGCATTATCTTTTTGTTGAGGCATGAACTTATGTAGCTACTAAATTTTTCTAGAGAAGATGATATTGATGTTCGAGAATGGTGGAAACAATTCATATCCTTGCATTCTACCGATTATTGTTGGATCACGAGTCTTACTTTTTGTTTTGTAGAAGAAACTTTGTCTTGGTTTCAAAGTTTTCTTATGGTCCAATGAATTGATTTAGGAAGAAACAGAGCAAACATTCTTGAGTCAATGGAACCTATTCACTTTCTGCCTTGACACTCTTTCATATTTATTGAATAAGTTATTCAAAGTTTTGGCCTCGTTTACCCCTACCTTCTCAAAAAGGGTTGTATCATATACAAACTGATGATGGATGATGGTATCAATGTTATTACTAGCCTTAAGTCCACTAATTAGCCCATCTTTGTTAGCCTTCTTCAAGTTCCTACCCAATATCTCTGCCATAATAATGAACAATTATGGTTATAGAGGATTACCATGTCTAAGACCTCTCCCAGTTTTAAATGATTATGTTACTAATCCAGTGACTAGCATTGAATATGATACTATAAAGACACAAGCTTTAATCCATCTAATCCCCAAAATCCAAAATTTTCTACTATTGCAAAAATAAAATCCCATTTAACCCTCTCATAGGCTTTACTCATCAAATTTTAAGATCATTGCTCTCTTTTCTTGAAGTTGCTAAATGTATAACTTCATGAGCTACTATGATCCTCTCTAAAATTTGTCTCCCTTTCACAAATCCTCCTTGCTCTTCTGAAATAATAATGTCTAATAATGGTCTTAACCAATTTTCCATCACTTAGATTATCTTATATGCCATATTATACAGGTTTATGGACCTATATTAATTAAGCATTTATGCATCCTTCTTTTTTGGAATCAAGGTAAGATATGTTGCATTTATTTTATAAGATATGTACTATTTTACCCTAGACTATTCCACTACCACCAATAAAGAATCCTTCACTATATCCTAATTATGTTGATAGAATGCTACAAATATCCCATATAGACCTAGGGATTTATCCTTATCAAAAGAGAAAAGAGCTAAATGAACTTCTAGAGTAATAGGCTCCATTAGTTTCCTATTGTCTTTATCTATTATAACTAAAGGTACTTTTTGTAGTAGTTTGTCATTAAGAACTTCAAACTCCTCCGATCCAAACCCCTTCTTCTAATTTAGTTCTACTAATTGTGGCTGTACTATTGCTATCCAATGAAAAAGCTTTATGTTTTCATCTCCTTGTTTTAACCAAGTTTGTGTTGATTATAATCTCCAAAATACCTCTTCTTACTCAAAATATTATGATATTCACTAAGCAACTCTATTTCCTCCGAGCTTGGATTATTATGCTCATCTTTCTAGAATTTTTAAAGTTTCTCTTTTAGTTCTTCTTTCTTCTCAAAAATATTTCCAAAAGTGTTCTTGTTCCATTCTTTTAATCTAGATGTCATTGATTTAATTTGTTTTGAAAGTGTATACATCCCACTGTTTCCTGATAAATTTCATGTTTGTGTTGTCATATTAATAATTTGAGGATGGTCTTCCCACATCTGTTCAAATTTAATATATGATATTTTTTAATTTTACTTACCATCATTTTAACTCTTTTTGGCTAGTGATATGAACCAATCCTTTTCAAGGTATTAATTTTAGCACATGTTCCTTTATTTAGACAATAATATGAGAGTATGCATTTATCTACTTATATTGCTATTAGGTTTTGGCCTCTCCTATTGTTGGTCCATGTATACTTGTCCTCTTTAAACTCAACCTTCCATAGATTATTATTTTGAATAAAAGTTGAGAAATCTCTCATACTTTAATTTATTTTCCTAATTCTCCCAAATTTTTCATCCAACTTGGTTATGGCATTAAAATCTCCTAAGAGCATGAACCGGGTTTCTTGGTCTTTACTTCTCATAAAGGCTTCAATCACACCCCATACTTTTAATTTGCCTGATTGAGTTGTAGGTCCATTGACATTCATAAGGATGAAATGAATATCTGTAAAGTAGCATGTGACTAATGAGGCTATCCAATGCCTAGTTTTATGAATGGTTGCACATGAGGTTCTAACAAGATTTCAACATATTAGAATTCCCCCCGCCACTCTTTCAAAATCCATAATATCCCATTAACATCTTGCTCATACCACTTTCATAGTTTTGAAAAGTTGTTGCTCTATCATTTTAGTTTCTTGGATACAAAGATTATCAAGTTTATTACTTAAACAAATGTCCCTGATACACCTATGCATTGAGGGGGAATTACCACCCCTTATATTCCATGAGATGGTAATCATGTCTTATTAGAGGCTACTGGTCCCGCCTACAAATTACCAAAATCATTTTACTATTTGATAAAGAGAAGTTCAACCAACTTTGATTATGTTTCTTTCGCTATGTTTGGTCTTGCTTCCCTAGATCTTGCTTGATAATTTGAGGTTTTTCCTCTTTTTGCCTTGTTTGTATCAAGAGTAGGTCTTCTTATTCTATTTCTCAATATTCTTTCACACGTTTTCCTTTTCATTAGATTTATCCTCTCCTACTTCTTTTATGGAAGATTTTGATTTGTCCTACTCATTTTCTAGTATTTCCTTATTAATAGTAGAGGTATTAACATCTAACATTGCATTTTATCTACCACTTTTCTTCTCCTAAATGGTGCATGGTACTTCAAGAGAGTCTTCAAAATTTGATGAGGCACATTCCTTAGGTTCAACAAGAATGTTCATCCCTAAATCGGGATCACACTGAATAGACAATTCCTTGTTAATATTTTGCTCTCCCCATAAACCAAGGACCCCATTTTAGGATTCTATCTCTTTCCTCCTTGGAACAAAAAATGGTTAGGAAGAAACCTTTGAGAATAAAGGATAGACTCACTCCTGAAGACTTCAAACTCTTATAAATCCATTTTCTCAAGGTTAAAGCCCCAGGCCAAGACCCATTAAAATTACCAATAACTATCATATCTTTGAGAACCAAGGATTGCTTCTCTATGAAGTCCTTACCTCTACTACTAAGGATGATTCTATGGATTTGGTTGTAAATTAGCCTATGGGAAGGAAACTATAACTCAAAATCTACTAAAATATACCAATATATCCTATAGCGATTATATTAGTTAAAAATAAACCTATAATAACTTGTATGCAAAACTTTTAAGATCATGAAGGGAAAAATAAAGTTAGCTAAAAATTTCTATACCTAGATAAAATGTCCTGACTTGTTGATGCCCTAGCCCTTCATTGCTCCTCCCATCATATGAACCCTAGCTGACGGATTTCTTTAATTTTATTTTCTATGATTTAAAAAATTTCTACTACCCTTATTCCAAATGGATGGCTTCACATGGTCGTATCTCCCTCAATACCACTTAGATTCCTTTATATGACCACTCATTTTAAACCTCTTCAAATTTTGCACAAATCAATCCAATAATCATGTAAATCAGATAACCCTTTGCAAAGAAATGACTCCTAAAAGATGAGATATTTTTTCAGGAAAAATTTACCCCAACACTACCCTAATTTCGAATGATTATCTTCGCATGGTCATATCTCCCTAAAAATTGCTTGGATTCTTTCAAATGATCAATCATTTCAAAGCTTTTCAAATTCTACACAAAATGGCACAAGAATCATATGAATCAGAAAACTCTATGCAAAATATGGCTCCTAAAAGATAATTCATTCTTTAAAAAATGCCCTAGCTCTATCAATTCATAATCTCCTTACTAATACCTCGACATTATTCTTTGATAGATGAAACAGGTAAAAATGCACCTCAATTACAAAGATCATATATATTATTTAGTGAATAATTTACATTTTTTTATGTTTTAAATATTAGATGTGAGAGCAATTTTCATAGTATATTTTTAAAAAAAGATAGTGATGGTATAATTTTAAATGCATTAGAAAAACCAAAGGGGTTTGTGATAAACAATGAAAAACAAAGAGTTTCACATTGTAAACCAAGGTTCCAATCCAATGGATGAATGTTAACATTTATCAAATGGTATGAGTTCAAGTGTTTAAAAAATAGACTTCCAAGGTGGGGACCTAGATTCAAAGTTTGCAAGATGATATATGCATGTGTTAAACACCACTGTGGTTTGTCGAAATGTCATGGTAATGTATTTATGATTTAATACAAGCAAGACACTTTTCAACCCCATATACTATATATACCTATAATATCTAGTAAAAATAGAAATGATACAGTTGTTGAAATATATGGTGGTTGAGCTTATCTTGAGGCCATGATCATATTTTCCCTTTGGGCCCATGTAAACCTTGAAAAAGGCAATTTTGTACTTTTTATAATATTTTATTCCTAAGGGTGAATCTCACAACCTTGACCTAAAGTCATCGTGTATATGGGTATAAATACCTCTTTATACCAATCAATTTGGCTCATTGGTTGGAGTGTAATTTCATTTCCATTTAGTGAGATTGTTTGGTCTCCAATGACACCTAATCATATTCTATGTTCTTCTTTTTTGTTGTGTATTCTTTTGTTAAGCAATATTGGATAATGTTTTATTCCATTCATTTCTAGAAACTTTTGTGACATTCAATATGGTATTAAAGTAGTTTTGAATCTACATTACTCCATTGCTTCTACTGGTAAGTGTTTTTTATTCTAGCTTTTTTCTCAAGGACAACTTGTTGTAGCAAACTAAGAAGATTTTCTTTTGAATGTTGATATTATAATCCAAAGTGGGGTTTTCTAATAAAACTCTAGGTAGACTTGGATTAGAAGGATCATACTAGGATTTATAAATTTGATCTAAGATAAATACTTGCCGATAGGTTCATGTTTCCTCTCTTTGGTACTCAATATTAATTTATTTTAAAAAATTAATTAGATGGATGCCCTAGTTTTAGGATTGGTTTTTTTTAGATTTATTTAAAACATCATTTATCTTTGATTACTTTTAAAAAAAAACCATTTCCTTTTCTCTTCTAGATTTTTCTATCCAATAGTAGTACATATGAGAGAGTAAATTGCTTGCCCACGATGAAAGAAGAAAAAAACATATTTTTTTCCAAAAAAACCCTTGGTGCCTGAAAAGTCATGGGTAGGCTTTCAGGCTTAGCAACAACTTCTGAGCCACTTGACAAAGTTGCAAAAATGGTTTGACAGATTTTTTTTGTTGCATAGGCATGATAGGATGTTCTAATTGGTTGTGTTCAATAAAAGGGTTGTCTAAGGCAAATTGTGACAAATATGAACAAAACCTTAGCATTTCTAGATTCTTTATGATTTTGGGGGTCCCAATTCAACACTTTCATTCTTTTTGCCTCTAGGTACTCCAAATATCCATTTGAAATATGTAATTTCCATCTAGTTTTTGAATATTTAAATTTGAAAAAGAGGATATTCCAAGGAATATTGCCTAGAATGACAACATGTTTTGGGCGTTTGGATGCATACATGCTTATGTCAACATGGCATAACGTTGTGTCAGTACATGGTGCCAAAAAGAACAAGATGTATTGCATTTGCTTGTTTACATTTAGTGGCTACCTTTTCTCTTCCAAGCATGACACTTGGAGGGTTGGCTGGCCAAAGCCCTTTAAGGCATGGGGCTATAGGAGGTTTTAGCTTCAAATCCCTACCATGTCCAATCCCTTGAAAAAATATTGATGACATAAATATGCATGAAGTTATAACCTTTGATGGCATGGCATTAGATGATGTCACCCTTTGCACAACTATGATAACATGACACTAGATGGTGTCACCCCTTTACATAGTTGTGATGACATGGAAGGGTTGTATGGATACCATGTGGTAGTTCACATGGTTGACATGGTAGTCCATACAATTGATTTGGCAACTAGCTCATGAATCCTAAGGTAACGTGTAGTAGTTTGTATGCATGACATGGTAAGTCATATAAGTGTCTTGGTAGTAGGTTCAAGGAGATTAGTGCACAAATTCTAAGGTGATATGTAGCAATACGTATAGGTAATATGGTGTAATATATGGTGGCTAGTGGAGGCATTGACTCAGTTGATGACATGACATGAATCCTAAGGTAATGCATGGTAGGTGATGTAGGGGTTGAAGTAGGTGCTAACATGACATGCTTTGATTTGGCCAATATGGTAGGTCGTATAGTAGTCGATGTGACAAGTCGTACAATACTTGATATGTATAAAAATATGTTCAACCAATCATATTTTGACAACTCATCTAACTTTACCAACAACTTCCACAACCAATAATAAATTTGGCAATGTATCAATTTTGGAGTGAATCAGGAAGCAACAAGATATGCAACGTGATTTGTAGATCAAGTAACAAATAAGATCATGATAAGTGGTATCACACAATTCATTGGTATGTTGCACAATCAATGCATGCACCCCCTCAACCACTCATGTAGTGACATGTGGTGATGTCCCATTTGCTATAGGTACTAATTTTTTTCTAAATTTTCAAAGGTTTTTGAGGTATTTTTCACAACTTCAGGGCAAAACTTTCAAGGGCCATAACTTTTAAGGTTTTTGAGGTTTTTGAGGTATGTTTTGAGCCCTTTTTAAAATTGCATGGTTATTTGAGATCTCTACATTGGTGTTGTTGTTTTTGGTCAACATTGCATGTAATTTTTTATATTTGGTAGAATAATTATGGAGCACCATGTGCCCTTACTGGGTGGTCCTAACTATACTGCCTAGAATATCAAGATTGAAGCTCTACTATGAAGTAAGGATTTAATCAAATATAAACGAGGAGTCTCATGATATTGATTATGAAGAAGAAAAATAGCTCTAAAGCAACAAGAAGGATGAGGTTCATGGTATCATTGCTCTTGATGTTGATAATGTATATGCCACTCATATTAGTAGCACCATTAATCCTAAAGTGTTGAAGAACACAAGCTTATACTGAGAGGGGGGTGAACAGTATAAGACCACTTTTTACTTTTCTTTCCCAATAAATATTATGCAATGTACAAATAACAATATCAATAGCAGTAATCAAAACAATGCATAAATCACCACACACAATAGAGACACCACAATTTACATGGTTCACCCAATGTGGGCTACTCCATGCTAAAATTTTCTCAATCAATCTCTTGGGAATCTTTCCCTATTACAATGTTTATGGACCTCTGTCCAAAGGAGACACCAATCCCCTAAATCAAGTTTGTGGATCTCTATCCACAGGAGACACCAATCTCCTAATCTTTGCTCTAGTCGGTGATCCTCTAGAAGACCTCTGCCTCCATTGCCCTTAGCAAATGGAACTCTATCCACAGAAGACACCTGTCTTCCCTACTCTAGCTGGAGATCTTTGTCCTCAACTCTGTCACCTCCAAAGCTTTGTCTAAAATCTGTACTAAACACAGTCCATCGTTCTAGCACAAATATGTCCTCAATCTCTGTCTCTGGTCTGGCACAAACATGTCCTCAAATCTGCACCAAAACCTGTCCTCGAATCTATACTACACACAATCCTTCGGTCTAGCACAAATCTGTCCTCAATCTCTGTCTTCAAGCCTTAACTCAAGGCTTGACTCAATCTCAAACCAAATCTGTTGGATTTGCCCCAAACCTTAACTCAAGGTTTGAACAAATCAATCAACTCTGCTCTCAAGTCTTCTTAAAGACTTGTCTCAAATATGCCTTGTAAGCTTCCACAAAAGCTCACACTAATTTGTCCTCAAGTCCTCTCTAGAACTTGTCCAATCTGCTCAATAAGTCTTCACAAGAACTTATCCAAGTCTTCTCTCAATCTGTATTGTAAGCTTACACAAAAGCTTACCCAAATCTGTCCACAAGTCTTCTCAAAGACTTACCTCAAATATGCTCAACAAGTCCACACTATAACTTGTCCAATATCATAGAAACATAAAGAGAATTGTTAGAGACTCAATATGCTCTATACTCATCACAATGCTCAATCACTTTCAATCACTCTTTTAGAAACATACAGAGAATTGTTAGAGACTCAATATGCTTCACATTCACCTCAATGCTCAATCACTTTCAATCACTCTTTTAGAAACATACAGAGAATTGTTAGAGACTCAATATGCTTCACATTCACCTCAATGCTCCATCACTTTCAATCACTCTTTCAGAAACATATAGAGAATTGTTAGATACTCAATATGCTTTAACTCAATACTCAATCACTTTCTCAAATCAATTTAGAATATAGAATAGTTTGTTTTATGGAAATTTGAACAATCACTTCACACATCCACTTGACTAGGCTCAACCAACTCTACTCAACCAAACACTCAATGAAACAATCATTGCTTACAAACCCTAGTCCAAGTATATAAACACTCACTCAAAATGTTCCCAACAATGCTTCATCAACCACTCTCACATAACAATGATACTCATGTTCTTTTCAAACCCTAGTTCAAGTTCTTCATACAACCAATGGCTTTCACAACAATGCTTATAAAACAAGGTTTTAACAACTCTTTATTCTAGAAAACCTTGAAGCATTAACTCAACACACTCAATAAGGAAACCCTAATCAAGTCCTTTTCACTCCAAACTTATTTTCCATAAAACCAACCAATCAACTCAACTATGGAAGAATGTGCTCATACCTCTTTCTTGATGATGGAAAAACCTCTAAAATCTGCCATAACCACAAACACCTCTTTGCCAAGATCAAAGGAGTTAGAAGACACTAAGCTCTCTCAAGGATACAATGCAAGTATCAAAACACACATACACCTTATCACTCCATCTTAAAGCATCCATCAACATATAAAAATAATTAACCAAATACACCTTATAATATCCCAATAATATTCAATACCAAGAATAATATCAATGCAATCTCCTTTTCAAAATAACTCAATGGCAAGAAGTCCTCTCAACAATTTAAATTTCCAATACACCAATGTGACACAAATACTTTTTCAATAATAAAGCTAACTCCTTATTCCTCCAATTTACCAAAAATAATGATCAATTAAAACCTTTTTAAAACAACCCTTTTAACTCCCTAAAACCTCATGTCAAACCTTAGGCAACATAAAAATTATATTCAAAATTTATTACCTTTGCCTTGGTGGGATTCGATCTCACGACGTAGCCTCAACCAACGCCAAGCGAGCTAGGCGCTCGCTTGGGGAGTAAAGAGCACCACGTGCTCTATAAAGCTCCCGACTTGCCTATGCAAAAATGTGCGCTGCTTTCTTTGGAGCTTCCAACACAAGCACAACCAACAAAACAATGTTGCCACCGCGATTCGATCGCAGGTCACTCCGCGCCCAAATACTCTAGTCGTTGTCCACTTGCCACTAGGTCTCACTGCCCAGATGGCTCTTGCAATTCGGTGCTCATCGATTTATCCTTATTCGTTGGCACTCAAAACAATGTTTTCTTTTTTTCGTACGAGTTCTCAACACATGATTGCACACATTATCATTCGAGCAAAATGATGATTAAATACCCCTAAGGCATAGTGTTTTTATATCGATTTCCTCCTTCACACATAAACGTCGACGCTTCGATTTTTCTTCAAACTTAAATGTCGACACTTCGATTTTTAACTTATTAATTTATAAATTATTTAAATTCTTTAGAATTTAAATTTTATAAATTAATTTTTACATCCCTTTGGCTTTATTAAAGCCTTCTCTCATTTTACAACTTTGTATAAATAATATTTATTTATAAAATTTAAATTCAATTTGAATTTAAATATTTTATAGAATAAATATTAAAACCTCCTTTAGCTTTTCAATAAGCTTCCTTAGGTTTTTATGAAAAACCTTTTATTTTTGCTCATAATTGGTTTTAATAAAAACCCTTCTAACTTATGCTTCCACATAATATTAAAAAATATTATGAAGCCCTTTTGCCTTTAACCTTTGCATTATTCCTCTTGACCTTTTGACATCAACGGTAGCTTATTCCTTGACATCAATGATAACTTCATTCCTTGACATCAATGACAACTTTGACTCAAAATGTCCAACAAGTGTTGCTTGAGAAATTTTAGGGGTCGTGTAACCGAATTTATTCCATGCAAGTTAGTAGATTGGAGGTTGAATTGGTGACCTTATCTATGGACTCGTTTGACATTGTTGATGAGTATATCAGTTTATTCATGAAACTACAAGAGGACGTCCAAATTGCAAGAAGATTCCCCAAGGAGAGACGTGAAGGATAGAAAACATTAAAAAATGAAAGGAATTCTAAATTACTCAACATTGTCTTTAGTAATGTATTTGAAATATGTGACATATTTGTTGTCTTTAAGATGCTTCATGTGTATTTTCTGGATTCTCTTGCATCACCCATTGATGAGGTATTTAAGTACTTTTTGCACCATTAGGCTAGGCAAGATGGACATAAGGAAAAAATTATTTATAATCAAGCTCACCCAAAAGAAGTTATTGCCAAAGTTCAAATGACAAGAAGTCAAAGTAGAATAAGGAGAAGCCCAAGAAGCTTTTCAAGAAACCCACTTATGAGTTTTAAAAAAAAGAAAGACATAAGGTAGAATCTTGCAAAATTCAAATCAAGAAACTCAAGGAAGCAACAAGAAATGGGGTGTTGATGATGTTCTCTTCTATACACAAGGTGAGAATAGTTTTGATGGAGAAACTTCACAAGCATATGTAGATGTTCATTATTTATATTGGACATCCACTACTTCAAATGAGTGGATAGTAGATTCAAGGGCAACTAGGCACATGATAAAACATAAGTCTCTCCTATAGGACTACAATGAAGCACATGCATGAGAATGTGTTGTGATTGGAGATGACTCTTTATTGCATGTTGCAGGGTGTAGATACATCAACATTGGAATTTCATCATTTGATGAGGTGCTCAATGTTTCTAAGGTTGGCCCTAACCTTTTGTATGTTTATCACATTACTCATACAAACCTGATAGATACATAACCAATGATATAGATAAAGGGTTCAAAACTATTGCTTCTGATTATTGTGATGAGATTGACCACATGTATAATTTGGAAGAAAGACCTACATATTTCGCCACTCCTAGGAAGAATTTTTTGTTGTTATGGTTGCACAAGCAGATAATAAAAGTCGGAATTGGCATCATAGACTTGGACATCTTAGCTATGGATCTTTGAGATACATGAGTTAGCATCAGATGGCCATCAATATTCCATGCATATCCCTTCCAAGTGGTGCATGTGAGGGGTGTATATTGAAAAAGCATCATAGGGAGATCTTTCCAAAAGAGGTTGCAAGGTGAGTATTTTATTCCTTAGAGATCATACACGGTGACGTTTGTGGGTCTATAGACACGCCATCTCTCTTAGGAAGCACATACTTCATTCTTTTTATTGATGATTTTCTCTAGTTATGTGTGGTTGTACACTATTCACACTAAGGATGAGGTTTTTAAGAGGTTTAATATTTCCAAGGCCCTCTTTGAAAATCAACTAGATGGAAGAATCAAATGTTGGTGTTGTGAATATGTTAGCTATGATTTTAATTATTTTTGGTTTCTCATGGGATTGCATATCGGAGGGCTATTCACTATACTCCTAAATAAAATGGTGTGGCTAAGAGGAAAAACAAGGCTATCATGGATATGACACAAGGTAGTGTAGGCACGATACTTCTTGAGAGATTATCTTGCCAGAGTATGAGACTCTAATGAAGAACACAACGTGGGAGCTAGTCCATATTCTACAAGGTAAGAATATCGTTTGCTGAAAATGGATCTATAGGACCAAATACACATTAAATGGTAAGGTAGGAAGCACAAGGTATGCCTTACTGCTAAGGGATTATCTCAATAGAAGGAAGTGTACTATTTTGAGATGTTTGTACCAGTGGCCAAAATAGACCCAGTTAAGATGATTCTCTCCATTGATGACTCCTATAGGTGGAAGGTACATCAAATGGATGCAAAGAGTGTCTTTTTATATGTGGAGCTTCAAAAGAAAATCTACATGTAGCAACCATCCAATTTTGAGTTTGAGGGACCCACTCTATTGGATTGTCATCTAATGAGGTTCTCGTATGAACTTAAGTAGGCTCCTCATGCATGGTATGCAAAGATCCATTTCTTTTTTCTTAGTTGTGGATTTCAACAATGTGAAGTTGAATATGATGTTTAGATCAAACATCAAGACGAGGAAACTTTGGTGATTGTGTTGTATGACAATGATATTCTCATCATTGAAAACTCCTCTACTCTAATCCAATATATGAAGTCATGATTTTGATCCACTTTTGAGAGGATAGATTCGGGACTTGCGCATTATTTCTTAGAGATTTAGATTGATCAGACATATTCTAGAATCATCATTTCTCAGCTGAAATATGCTTTGGACCTTCTTCAATATTTTAGGATGGAGGATTATAAGTTCGCATAGACTCCTTTTACCTTGGGCCTGAAACTTTGGGTTGATTGCACCACACCATTGGTAAATGTCAGATTGTATCGGTCTCTTGTAAGAGGACTTCTCTATCTTACTCAAATTAGACCTAGTATAGCCTTTATTGTTAATTGTTTTTCTAGATATATGCAAGCATCACAAGAGAGTCATTGGATAACAACTAAGAGGATTCTTAGATACATCAAAGGGACCTATCAGATGGGTTTTCACTACTCCATTGGCTTCCCTCTAATTTTGATAGAATTTTTAGATGTTGACTGGGTAGGTGGCTTGGATGAGTGGTGGTCCACCACAAGCTTCGTGTTCTCTTTGGGATTTGGCCTGATTTCTTTGTGTTCTAAATGCAGATCCACTATTTCTTAGTCCTCCATAGAGGTTGAATACTATGTTGTCAATGAGGCAATTAAGCATCTCAAGTGGATGCATATGATTTTAGAGGACATTGGTATGCCTTAAAGCTTTCCAATCACCCTTTACTTGTGACAATCAAATCACCATCCAACTTGTTTGTAATCAAATGTTTGATGAACAGACAAAGCACCTAGAGATATGGATGCACTTTTTGAGATGGTTTCATGCACATGGGATGTTGATCTATTGTTTGTAACTTTATCAAAGCAAACAATAGATATTTTGACCAATATCATGCCCGATGCCACTTTTGTGCACATACGAGATCTTTTTAGAGGTTGGCAGTGTCCCTTAAAGGGAATGATATGTAAGGGTCTCTATATGTCCCCATTTAACTTAAGAGGGATGTTAGAATATGTGGTGGTTAAGCTTCTCTTGAGGCCACAATTGCCTTTTATACTTGTATTGATCATATTTTCTCTTTAGGCCTATGTAAACCTTGAAAAACATACTTTTGCAAATTTTTATAATATTTTATTCATGAGGGCCAGTCTCACAACCTTTGATCTAAAGGTATAATGTATTTAGGTATAAATACCTCTTTGTACCAACCACTTTGGCTCATTAGTTAAAGTGTAATTTTATTTCCATTTACTGAGATTATTTGGTGTCCATGGAGGCTCCATCGTATTTTGTGTTCTTTTAATTTTGTGTATTCCTTTATTAAGCAATACTAGGTAATGTTTGATTCCCTTCATTTTTGGAAACTACTGTGAAATCCAACAATAGCAAGAGGAAGCAAGCACAAGCAAGGAGTAAACCTATCTTTCCTTGTTCCAAATCCTTATATAAGTTCAAAAAATAAAGTTTTATTATGAGGAAAAGCTAGGTAACATAGAACAAAAGTAACTTATGGAAGTCTTAATTGGAAGTAAGGATGGCCTAGGTAGAAGTATGGGTGCTCTATTGATAAAAATAAAGTAACACTTGCTTAAGTCTCCAATGATGATGATGCCACAATATTTTTAGCTTATAGGACTCAGTACCCATCCAAACTTTTCACTAGGCATACAAACATCATTTTTTCTTTCAACATTAGAATTCCTCATGGTGCCAAACCAACTATGACATTGTGACCTCTATGATGCCAACCTTACCTTAGTGAAAATATCTATGGCACAAACATGGAGACAGACAAAGTGTGATACCAACAATACATGTCACCATTGAACACTAGAATGCACCAAAAGTATCTTTAAATTTTTAGATACAAGGAAAACATCTACACTTGTGTAGTGTTGTCACTTGGTACTTCATTAACCAATGCCACCTAATGGATATTTTGTAGTTGTTATTGAAAATGCTTCTTGCGCAGTTGAACCATTTCACTTCCCATCTACCTTGTAATTATTGCACATTTGTATATAACTTAGGATTATCTCAATTTATCTTAACCTTTGGCTTCTTCTATGCTTTTTCATATTGATCTCCACTTTCTATTCTTCCTTAGAGGTTCTGCTAAGTTCCTCTACCTTATAAACCTAGGTCATCCCTATGGTATCTAAGCTTTTGTCCTCTTCTTATCTTTCTTACCCTATAGACCTAGGTCATCCCCATAGTACCTAAGCTTTTATTTTGTTATTTCTTTCGTTGTATTTTGGAACATAATGCCTACACCCTACTCCATCATGCACATCATTTACTAAGTATTTGCACTATGTCAACATGGTTGCATGAGCCTTGTATTATGTAGTATACTTCCATACGCATTATTTATAAGTAAAGTTGGATTCTTATAAGAAATATTCTATTGTATCCTAATTTGTTGCACAACTTTGAAGCATAACTTATGCAGTGCTATAAGTTAGTTTAGGGAGTTGTTCTTCATGAAATCACATTGTGGACCCAATGCTGCTAGTCAAGTGGTATCAAAGTAATTTTGCATATAGTTGTTTTCTTTTATCTTCTCTACAATGGTCATTACCAAGAATAAACCATACAATAGGATTCATCACTAGATGTTTTCTCATACACATTTATGGTATCAAAAAAACACATCACATGATGTTCTATGTTTGGGTATTCTAAAGAATGTCAAATTGAAAAAGAAATGTTAGAGATGGAAAATATCACAAATGAAGACAAAGACATAGGACATCAAGACACTCATTTGAGGTGGCCTTGAAGAACAAAGTAATATAGTTTTTTAATGATTTTAGGATCTCCAAATTAATATGGGACCTCTACCTACAACTACCAACCCTGCACCTTTCTAGAGTTTTCTAGAGTCACAACCTACTCATTGCGTAGACTAACATCAACATTTTAGTCTTCTTAGGCCAAATAAATACAAAATATTTGGATTAATGGATCTAACAATTATAGACATAACTTTTGCCAATCAATTTTTTGATGCATATAGGATCCGTTTGATGACCTTGAACATGTTAAAGTCAATTGTTCATTGCTTGAAGGCATTACTAGTAGGCTTGAAGATGAAGAAGACCATCACTACTTGGATAAAATTTCTGAAAGTGATTCATGTTGGTTTAACCCACTCCACTATGATGAGGATAAGCATATGCATTTCTAATAACTACAACAATGCAAAAACCAATCTTTCCAACATTATGCTAATAAGTTCAACAAATTTCTCAATCATTTTCAAATCGATAGTGATGAGAAGCATAAGGTTTTGACTTATATTTGTGGGTTTCATTACCACACCCATTTGAAGATGGAGTTCCATTTAATGAACTTCTTGGTGTAAGTATTTTACTTTGCATTATAGTTGGAGGAGAACTTTGAGGCAAAGCAAAAAGGTTTAGCATTAATGCCAAATAGTATTCCATTAATGTTAAAGTCCAAAAAACCAATTGGGTGAACACCTACTATGATAATACCCAACTACCCCTCAATGCCATCTAAAACCAAGAGTACTCCAACAACACAAGATAAAGGTAACCATAATATGGATGACAAATGGTGTAGCCATAAAAAACTTAGACTCATAATGATGGTAGGTGTAGAGTTCAACACAAATCTTTGTTTGTTTATCCACATGTCCATGATTACACTTTAAAATAGAAGATGAAGAGGGGATTGATAATATGCTTTAGCATTGAGGCTCAACAAGTTGCTAATGCTTTAATCTTTGAGGCTTCTAAAGAGTAGAAGCGTATATTTCACACCCATTATTAGGTAAAGGGTAAGCCTCTCCATATCATTGTTGACACTAGGACCCAAAATAATATCATCACTTAGGACACAATCAAACAACCTGACTTCTAGATGATGATGCACACACAACCTTACTCATTGGATTGGCTTCACTCATGAAAAAGTAGAAAATATTGATGATTGTTCATCCTCAATTACGACATCACATCGATATAAAACAAAAACATCTATGACATGACACCATTAAACATTTATGATTTCTTGCTCAAAATTCTATACCTTGTTGATCACCAACTGATGAAATACCAAGCCTTTCCACAACAATAATCAATGCAGGTCAAGGGGATGACATACCACACAGGAGAGTTCCTCCCATAGAATAAAGTAACACTACTATCAATAAAATAATATGAAAAGCTGATTTCTCATACACAAGTTTATTTTGACAATGCTTTGACCTAATAACCATGGTAGTAAGAAGCTTAGCCTTGTCATGCCAGCTACAACTTGTTTAGCACAAACTCAAAAAATTGACACACTTCTTTTCCCATACTTAGATATCTTCAAGGATCCATAATGAATACCACTAAACTACTTAGCAAATCACCATATTTACTTAGTCCCTAGATTAGTATTGCCCAATAAGCCATTGTAGCATCAATTAGTTTGAAAGAATAATAAATTCAGGTGATAGAATTAAGAATTGATCAACTAGGACAATATATGGATGAGCTCATATCATTATGGAATTTCCATTATTCTAATGATGAAGGATTATGAAATAAAGCTCCTTTACATTGGCTTTAGGGTGTTTAACAAAATCATAGTTAATAAAAACTATCGGTTGCCATGCATTGATGCTATTAGACTAGCCCCAATGGTTTTGATACTTCACAAAGATCAACCTAAAATTGGGTTATCATTAGGTTCCTATGAATTCCATCAAGATATAGAAGACCACATTTACAAACAAAAATATAGTGAATGAGTGGTTGTTAAGCCTTTTGGCTTGGCTAATGTGCCTATGACATTCATGCACCTGATGAATGACGTCATGTAACCATTCACAAGGTCCTTTATGATCACCTACTAGATGACATTCTCACATTCAGTAAAACTTGGGAGGAGCATCTACAACATGTGCACCAAGTTCTAGATACTTTGTGCTAACATAAGTTTGAAGATAATATAGTCAAGTGTACCTTCAACATCATAAAGGTATCTTACCTACATTGCATCATTGATCTCCATTTCATACAGGTGGATCTAGGGAATACCCATATCATTTAGGAGTGACCAACCACAAAGAACTAAATGGAACTCAAAAGCTTTCTAGGCCTTACCTATATGTTTATGCTAGGATGTTCACATCTCATGGCCTCTCAACTAGGTCATGTGTAGGAAGGCAAAGTTTCACTAGACTTCACAACAATATAGACATCTAACAAGCTAAAAGACCTTGATGATCATCACTTAGTTGTTTAAATTTGAGATAGATGCATTAGATTATGCACTCGACATCATCTTAATCTATAATGACTATTCAATGTGTTGAAAGAGTAATATGACTTTTGACCAAGACTGACATTGTACGATGCACTTTTATATGGGCCTACAAACATTTATTACACAATTTTACTATTATCTTTTTGGATAACTTCACTTAAAGTATAATTTACTATTTTATTATTGAGTTAACCTCAAGGTTAAGTAAATTTTGGCATGATGTTAACCTCTCATTTTGATTTTAGTATCACTATAAATACCCCTCAATGAGGATTCATTTGAATAATAAGTGTGGATAAAATGTGGCATATTGAGGTGCCCATAAGCATTCACCTTATACTTCTTGTTGCCTCCATTCATTTATCTTACATCATTTATTATTGCTATCTTCTTTTAATCACTTTTTTCTTTTTTTTGGCATATGATTATGGTGAATGCATGTTTTAGAAGGTTTTTTGGAAAATATTGCAAATTTGAACACTGTATCAGAGTGAGCTTTGAAGTTGCTTTGCTCATTTAGTAGAAAAGAATTCTTGATGATTATTCTTCATATCATAGGTGTTCCTTTTTTAAAGTTCAAATGTTTTTCAAGTTTAAATATTTCTATTTTGGTGCCAAAGTTTTAGTGTGATCTCTCTTGCGCGCTCCATGTGCAACACATAACAAATACCATCACCCATATAGGAGAACTGGCACAAGGAGTGCACATTGGTATGGATAGCATGGAGGTGAGACCACACACCCAAAAGAGAAAGGGTGCACATTTAATATATCACAACTTTTTAATCCTTCTTTTCATTGAGAGTTGTTTGCCCTTAATAGCACCAAAGGGAGTGGTGCATTTGTTTAGACAGTCTAATACAAATGAGAGGTCACCAATTCAAAATCAGGTCATCTATTTTAATGTAGAAGGTAAAAAAACCATGTTTTATGGAGGTCCTCATATCTCATCTCATCTGCTTGTCATTCTTGTAGTGGTTGGACACCTTACTTGCTATGGAGAGGTCAATAGGTCAAATCTTATTGACATTATTTTTGGTCGTCCCTCTTCTAGAAAGTCTAAAGGCATATGCACTAAAGGAAAGGGTCCCTTTTAAGCTCCAACCCACTACATGGCATAATGATTGGGCACTTGGCCTATGAGAAGGTGGCTTTGGGTTCAAAGGCCATTGTTAATAGTTTTTCTTTACCGCTTAAGGTGAATGGTGTCTCCAATACTGTGTTTGTTTCTTTGTTGCTTCAATTTGCATGCATAGCATACTAGTTAGTGTCCTTCCCTATACAAAAGGGGTCTTGGGTTCAAGCCTCGTTGACCTCAACCTGTCGTTTATATATCTATCTATCTATCTATTTATCTATATATGTATGTATATGAGAGTCTGGTTTGCCAATCATATCAAACTAAGTGTTAAACATTGATTTATAGACGTAGCAACCAGTCTAGTGATGACACATCATAACAACTAATTTGACGAAATTTTTTCCAAGGTTTAAAATTTGATTTTTATTGATTTTAGCGTTAATTCGACCAAATATTTTAGAGGCCATAACATTTGCATACATAAATGTTTGGAGCCCTTTTTTTAGATTGTACTATTTTTTGAGCTCCAGGTAGTGGTGACATCAATTTATGGACCTATTATAGATCTATTTAGGATTTTTGTGCAAGATGGATTCCTTAAGGTATGTTACACACCATAATGGATAAAATTATAGCACTTGATTAGTTCAAATGGTAGGATTACTCAAAAGCAAGAATCTCTAGTTCATCTTCAATAACAAGTCAGAAGAAGATATCATTGATCATGAACTTAGTAAGAGGAGGAAGCTCTTGGATTGTTCTTCATGTTAGTGGAACCGGATGAACTTTTCCATTTTAGAGAGAAGAATGATCCTATTATGGACTAATTTGAAAGATCTCTATGGAAAAGTAAGTGCTAGTGAAATTAATAGAATAGAGACAAAACTCTTTAATCTCAAAACTTTATATCTCAGTATTGTCAAAGACTATATATCTCACTGCAAAGCTCTAAAAGTTGATCTAGCTATGACAGGACGCAAAGTAAAGAGTATGAAGAGTATGTCAAGTGTATTACTTCTAATCTTTCTTCTTTTCATATAGTTGGCTTGGTTCTTTATGTGAATGCTATGACTATTAAATAACCACAATCCATTTGTATTCAAGACTTATTCAATCTTCTTATCCATTTTGAAGAGGCAATGAAGAATTGTGAAGCTCTTTCTCATACAAAAGCTCATCATTGTTGTTTTCCATTGTAAAGAGGCAATGAAGAATTGTGAAGCTATGGAATTGTTGTTTCCAATTGAAGTTTATTGCAATTTATTTTAATATTTATTTATTTATATAATTTAAAGATGCATTTAGCACCCCCTTTATATAGAGTTAAAAATGTACCCTCTTTAGTCTCATTGGCCATTTTTGACCACATGTAGATTTCAATATCTAAATTAAATATTCTTAAGCAAAACTACAGAATGCAATGCAATCCGCACAATGCTCAATCAATAAATAATTGATCTTAATCAAGTACATATAGTATTTGAGTAATTAACCTATTACATCCCAAAGAAAACAAGTAAAAGAATGCATTACAATTCAGTTTGCAAGTAATCAATAATTTACCTTAAAAATGTTAAAAGGAAAGCAAACACTTAATGCAATATGATTGAGCCCATACAAATAATTTATGTTTTTAAGAATACATATGCATGCATAATAAAATATGGTTTTTTTAATGTATATTTAAAAATTAATGCACAATTAGCCCATGAAATTTTAAAATAAAAATACAAAGTAAAATGTAGTCCAATTGAATGCATACGATCATCAACAAAGGATTTTAAATTTAAGGTAATATAGGATCCTTTAGTATTTAATAATGATGATGCAATGCTATTGAATTCTTTTCTAGGGATAAATAAATTATCTAAAAAAATTTCAAAATGTAGTGTAATTGAATGTTCCCAAATATGAATAACAAATCATCGATCTTTAATCAAGCACACACAATACCAAATGTAATGCAAATTACATATATCTAATTAATTATTATAAAAAAATACCATGCAATTTGATCATTGGTGAAAAACATTCATTATACAATTGCAAACAAAATCACACAATTCAATACGACTTATACGTACATAACAAATAATTTATTCTTTAAAAAATTAACACATGATGCAAGTAATTTTTTAGACTTTATTATATTATTTGTTGTCATGTAAATATAATCATTACATTTTGGGGAATGTTAATTATTTCATCATATACGTGGGTGAATAGAAATGTCTTGTGAGAAAGAACGAGAACATGAAAAGTTTTGATGAAGGTGAAACATAGAAGGGTCTCTTAAAACCAAGAAACACCATAAAAAATAAATATGTATGGGAGAAAGAACAAGAACATGCAAAGTTTTAATGAAGGTGAAACACTAAGAGGTGAAACATTGAAGCGTCTCTTAAAACTATGTTACACCATAAAACATAAAAATGCATGCGAGAAAATGAAAACATGAAATTTTTTTATGAAGGTGAAACACCGAAGGGCATCTTAAAACTAAGAGAACATTAAGCATAAATATGCATGATATATAGAGATGCTAACGAGCAGAATATGATATATTTGGTGGAAATTATGTGTTGAATTTGTTGCTTGTTTACAATATTTTGTTTAGATATTTGTCTTCCCTAATTTCCAACATAATTTGCACAAATTCCATCAACAAAAATATAATAAATAATCTCTGGAAAAACATCATACAATGTAGTTGAACTTACATACAAGCCTTATCAAATGACATGAGCTCAACTAGTTAAACTCCTCAACTTTCAAAGAGGAAACCCAGGTTAGAATCTTACCAGGCTATACATGCATAGTTACTATACTCTCATAACTATAAAAGTTAGAATTTTCAAGGAGGAAAAAACTCAGGTTAGAATTTTTACAAGTATACAAGACATTGATGCTAGGAGGCAATTGAGTAGAAAGATAACAACTATAATTATTTCGAGGGGTGCCAAGGATAAATTGATTTGGGAGTTGAATAGCTCAGGAGAATACACAACAAGTGGATATAATGTTCAACACCAACATAATAATAATATTACTAGAATTTGGAGAGATATTTGGGATAGCCCAAGCATTCCTAAAGTAAAAATGTTTGTTTGGCTAGTAGGTCATAGAAGAATTTTATCCTGGGATAACCTTATGAAAAGGGATTTTCATGGCCCCTCTAAATGTATTTTTTGTAATAAGGAGGAGGAGAGTATTGACCATCTCTTGGGACATTGCTCAATAGTCTGGAATCTATGGCAATGGATTCTTAATATGTTTGGTAAATACATGGTGATGAATAGTAGAATTGAATATTGGTTAAAGTAATGGCAGAGCACTTATAAAAGTGAGGCTTTACAGACAATATGAGATATATCAAAAGATACAATACTTTGGACTATATGGCTAGAAAGGAATAGAAGAATATTTAAAGGAAAGGAAATCAGTTTAGAGGTAATGAAAAAAAAGATATGTTTAGCCATAGAGGAGTCTAAACTAACCCTATCAACTCACCCAATCCCTAATTTGGAAGCAGAGAGTCTTGATAGATGGAGTCAAGTCATCAAATGGAATTATGATGTTGGGTACAAGAGAAGCAAAAATAAGGTAAAAAATATAAAGTGGAAACCACCAGATGTGGAGTGGGTCAAATTGAATTTTGATGAAACATCTAAAGGAAACGCAGGACCAGCAGGAGGAGGAATAATTAGAAATAATAGAGGAGAAATTTTGTCTCATAATGCTTTCAATTGTGGATTTAAGACAAATAATGAAGTTGAAGCTTGGGCAACTTTAGAAGGGTTAAAAATATGTAAAAAAATGAAATGGAATAGAGTTTGGATGGAAGGTGATTCTCTCATAGTAATAAATGCAATTTTGAGGAAAGCAAAGGCTCCATGGAATATACAAGAGATAATTCTGGAAATTCAAGATCTTGCTAAAGAGTTTGAGGAAATCAGGTTTACACATGTATTAAGGGAAGGAAACAAATGTGCAGATAAGCTAGCCAATAGCTGGGTTTTGAATGAGGATCGTGAAGTTAACATCTCATTTCCATGGTTAGAGGAAGTAGAAAATTTAGTTGAAGTTGACAAAAATTGTTGATTTTCTAAATCAATTAATGATTAAGATTTACTTTAATGTTTTCCATTGATAATATTTGTTTTATTTTGTAACAATAATGTGTGTTCATTTAGACTATTTATTATAATTTTTGTGGTTGCACTTGTGTTTTAAGAAGGAAACTAGCAATCCAGATTTGGTAAAGCGGACTATGTTAGTAGTGCGATGTTTTGGAAATATTACTCTACTAAGATGTAAGACATAGATAGTAGAGGTGAAGTTTTGGCATTGTGAAGGTTGCTATAAGAAAATGTCAAGATAGATATTAAATTTTGAAGTAATTGTATTCATACAGAGATTTGAAAAGATCTAGAAAATGAAAATCAAGAATTTAGACATTTTATGTAAAATGATGTAGGTTTCTAACTATAACATCTCAATTGAGATGAGAAGTGTATTTATTTGTAAACTCTCAAACTCTAAAAAAGAGATATAATTTGTTAAGGATAAGATACCCTAATACAACCCTTTTTATCAAGTATATATATAGATATAGATATATATAATAATCAACAGTAAATTTATATATATATATATATATATATATATATATATATATATATATATATATAACATGTAGTAAATAACTTGTCTAAAGACAAACATATCACACAAATACAGTGCATTTGCCCATAGCAGCAGTAAATAACTTGTCTAAAGACAAAATAATCACACAAAGCAGTTCAACTTAGACACAAGTAACCAAAAAAAAATCTATCTTTTAAAAATTTGCAGAAAGCCGCTGAACAATTCAACTTTAAGTGAAAAATAATCAAGCGAACGAAACATAATTATGATCTAGTAAAACATTCATATTGCAAAAAAAAAACACCAAATACAGTTCAATTGCTTACACCCGCAGTGAATAGCTTGATTAAACAAAAAAAAACACAATGCACCCCAATTGACCATGCAAATCATAAATAAATTGACTCATCGTCAACAGCCATAAGAAAGAACACTCTGACAACTCAACGCAATTACAGAGCGCTAATCCACTACTAAATTTACCAGATCAAAGCAAGCTAGGGTTATATTCACATTCAAGCAGCCCGGGTTCGAATCCCCCATTCAAAGAACCCTAATACAAAAATTCACCGCGGTGACAGGGATAGGCCGGGCAGCTAAGAATCACCCGAAAATTAACGGGGCCACGTCACCCGAAGGACCCAAGCTATAGATGGCGGGGAATTTGACAAGAGAAAAAGCGTTAAAGACCTTGTATCTGAGAACGAAAAGCGCATAACAATAAAAGCCGCGATTTTCCGACAGCAGATAGCAGATAGCGCGCTCTCGTCCTCAATTCAACGCTTACGAAAACAAAAACAAAAAACAGTAATGATCTCATTTCTCCACTCCTTATAAACATTCCACTCCCGAATAAAATAGAGACTTGGAGATTTTGCACTTTACTGCTAAAAGCAGGGTTAGAAGGTAAACCCTGGTTGAGGCGATTTCAGGCTCTCGCATTAATCTAGCTCGGACGGCCGAGGTTCAATGCGGGCATACGGCATCGAATCTAAGCCGTCTGTTGGATGCGCTAAGCTGCTTGTATTCATTGGCTCTTTTCATTCGGTGAGTGTCGTGAAGTTAAGTAATGTTGCGGAAAATAATAAATATTGTCCAGGCCCTTGTACAAAGTAATCGTGTATCCCAAACGGAGGGCGAAGATTCAATCCCGTTACGTTGGAGAGAATCTGCGGCATGATTTGTAGCACGTGCGGATGGGTAATTTTTTTATGAATTCAGCGAAAAACATTTTGTGGGCAGCTTCAGGGTTCTACATTGTCAAAATCACTTGGAGTCGGGGAAGTCTCACCCGACCCTAATCGCATCAGTATTATCAATTGTCCTACCTCTCCAACTCACTTATAATAAGTTCAATTTTTTTTTAGTTTTTTAAGAATTTTGACCATGTTTTCCACGCAGAATTTTATGAGGAATGACTTAAACAATTCTTACTACCCTCTTCTACTAACTCTCAAAAGAAATTATGGATCCAAACTACAATTTGGCAAGTGGATTTTAGAGGTAATAGTAAGCTTTATTTTAAAGCATGTATATGGAACCAAGAATGATATAATAGATTATAAAAAATATATAAAATTGTTAATGAGGTTTTGGTTTAATGGTTAAGATGTATGGATGATGTGTCTCATATAACAAGGTTATAAATGGATGTGATTAATGACACTCAATGTGAGAGGTATTGTAACTTGTTTGAATATTCAATAAAAATCTTTTATATATATATATATATTACAAAAGGTGTGTTGTTGACTATTAAAAAGACAAAGGAGACAACTAATGATGATAAAAGTTATGTTGATATGTTGTATTAGAATGAAACATATAAATTTATGTAAACAAGTCTTACTACCCTCTTCTACTTTGAAAATTTGTTTTGGATTCAATTATAATTTGGCAAGTTCTCTTTTAGGTGGATTTGATAGGTAACTATAAGTTTTAATTTCAAGGAGGGAACATTGACATTATAGATTATAATATATATATATATATATATATATATATATATATATATATATATATATATATATATATAAAACTATTAATGAGGTTTTGGTTTAATGGTTGAGATATATGGATGATGCTTTTCACCTAAAAAGGTTATAGCTTGATGTGACTAATGACACTCAATGTGAGAGATACTGTAATTTGAAGGTCCAATCAAAACCTTTTATATAGATATAATTACAAAAAGTGTTGTTGATTGTAAAAAAAGCCAAAGGAGACAAGGAATGATGATAAAAGTTATGCTGATGATGATAAAAGTTATGCTGATGATGATAAAATTAGAATGACACCTATAAATTTATGTATAAAATAAAAATAAACATGCTCAAAAGGCTTGATGTCAAACAATGAATCTCTTTCTCAATGGGAATAAATGTCAAAGTCTTATTCCAAGGACTCCTTAAGGAACTGGTCCACCAAAAGACCATATGTCCTTGTCCATATAACAAAGAAGGGATTTATTAGTTAGAAATTGTAATTATAGAACCTAATTTTATAATTAATTGTTAAATAACTTTTGTATGGATTTTAAAATTATATTTATTAAGTTAATTATTTTTTATAAGTTAGATGTGATTTTTATTAGAGTTATTTTTTTCAAAATATTAGAATATTACATCTGTTATAAAATTAATTAAATCATATATAACTTATTTTTTAATAAAAAATATTGTTCATTTCTTTTTCTATCAAATATATTTTTATCAGGGGGGAGGGGAGGGTCCTGCTCTCTCTCTCTGTCCCCCCTCCCCTGGTTCTTGCCCAGTCCCTGGTTCATCCCAGGTCATACCACTCTGGGAATGCTTTGTAGCAGATGATCTCCTTGGGGGGAGATCTTTCTCCACTTTCTGCTCCTTTCCCAGCAGTTTCGGGGTTTCCCTACTCGAGCATGGGGTCTGGTGCATCCTAGGGGTCTCCTAGGATTTCCTGCATGCTTTTGGGATCCCTTCCCCGATCTCCCTTAGGCTTCCCCTTGAGGTTTTTTTGCAGGTTTTTGCTTGTATCTAGTTCCCAAGGCTTCCTCAGTCGGTGGTGGTGGCAGGTTAGGGTTTTAACTACTTCTTGGTGCATCCCGTGAGGTCTTCTCTTCTTCGGGGCTGGTCTGGGGGGCAACTTTCCTCTTTTGCTAGTGACTCCTCTCTGGGATGCCCATGGTTGTTGTTGGTCTCGTCCCCTTGGGTAGGGCCCTTTTCAGTTTCCTGTTTGGAGGCTTCTTCTTGCTGGATCTGCAATTTGGTGGACACCCAGGGCATTGGTTGGCCTTCGAGGTGGGCCTCTTCCTATGCCTGGGTTGTTCCCAGCCCTAGTCTTAGTTCCCTGAAGCTTCCATGAGAAAGGATGGGGGGATACTGTAATTTGAAGGTCCAATCAAAACCTTTTATATAGATATAATTACAAAAAGTGTTGTTAATTGTAAAAAAAGCCAAAGGAGACAAGGAATGATGATAAAAGTTATGCTGATGATGATAAAAGTTATGCTGATATGTGGTATTATAATGACACCTATAAATTTATGTATAAAATAAAAATAAACATGCTCAAAAGGCTTGATGTCAAACAATGAATCTCTTTCTCAATGGGAATAAATGTCAAAGTCTTATTCCAAGGACTCCTTAAGGAACTGGTCCACCAAAAGACCATATGTCCTTGTCCATATATATAGCATGAATAATTGGAGATGTACAAATTGATTACCTAGGGTACCTTAAATTGTGTCACATGGTTTTAGGGTCAAAAAGCTTGTAGATTTTCAAGAGCCAATCTTGGATGTTTCTTATGGTAATACTTCGACCAAGAGTATTTTGGTAAGTTTATGGTAACATTTAACCCTACAAAAAATTACATTTGGTAAAGATTGTAGGGAAGAATGAAGTGATAAGAAGAATAACAAATAATTAACCCTACAAAAAATTACATTTGGTAAAGATTGTAAGGAAGAATGAAGTGATAAGAAGAATAACAAATAAAAAGCAAGGACAAAGAAGGGATTTATTAGTTAGAAATTGTAATTATAGAACCTAATTTTATAATTAATTGTTAAATAACTTTTGCATGGATTTTAAAATTATATTTATTAAGTTAATTATTTTTTATAAGTTAGATGTGATTTTTATTAGAGTTATTTTTTTCAAAATATTAGAATATTACATCTATTATAAAATTAATTAAATCATATATAACTTATTTTTTAATAAAAAATATTTTTCATTTCTTTTTCTATTAAATATATTTTTATCAGGGGGGGAGGGGGAGGGTCCTGCTCTCTCTCTCTGCCCCCCCTCCCCTGGTTCTTGCCCAGTCCCTAGCTCATCCCGAGTCATCCCACTCTGGGAATGCTTTGTAGCAGATGATCTCCTTGGGGGGAGATCCTTCTCCACTTTCTGCTCCTTTCCCAGCAGTTTCAGGGTTTCCCTACTCGAGCTCGGGGTCTGGTGCATCCTAGGGGTCTCCTAGGATTTCCTGCATGTTTTTGGGATCCCTTCCCCGATCTCCCTTAGGCTTCCCCTTGGGGTTTTTTGCAGGTTTTTGCTTGGATCCATTTCCCAAGGCTTCCTCGATCGGTGGTGGTGGCAGGTTGGGTTTTTAACTACTTCTTGGTGCATCCCGTGAGGTCCTCTCTACTTTGGGGTTGGTCTAGGGGGCCAGTTTCCTCTTCTACTAGTGACTCCTCTCTGGGATGCCCATGGTTGTTGTTGGTCTCGTCCCTTTGGGTAGGGCCCTTTTCGATTTCCTATTTGGAGGCTTCTTCTTGCTGGATCTGCAATTTGGTGGACACCCAGGGCATTGGTTGGCCTTCGGGGTGGGCCTCTTCCTCTGCCTGGGTTGTTCCCAACCCTAGTCCCAGTTCCCTGAAGCTTCCATGAGCAAGGATGGGGGGATCTTGGTCCCTTCTTTTGGGGTTCCTAGGGTTTCTGTTGCATGTCTAGATCTTGGGGGGACCCATGATCAGTGCATGTAGACCCTGGTTCCCCTAGGTTAGGCTTCCAAGGATCCCATATTTGTGCCTATTCTTGCTTCTCACTTGGGACCCTCAAGTTGTTCGTTTCAGGTCTTGTTCATGGGCTTTTGGTCCTAGTTCCCTAGATCTATTCGTGAGCAAGGATGGTGGTTCTTGGGTCTTTCTGCTGGAGTGGTGGGGGCTTCCTTCTGTATTCATTTGTTTGGGGGGGATATTAGTGTGTTTACAGCTATGGCCCCTCCTTCCTCCTTCAATTTTGGCTTCTAGGATCCTGTATTTGCACCTATTATTGTTTTCCCTGGATCCTTCTGGCTTCCTCATATTTCTCCTTGCTGTGCACAAGGATATCTTGGCCTGTAGATATCCCCAATAGTGTTGTTCCTCTTTTCAGGCTCAAGCGGAGGCTTCCCATTTTTTTTCTTTGAGGATCCTGATGTTATTTCCCAAGCTATCCCGTTGCTGATCCCTGGCCTGTATCTCGGTGCTGCTTGTTGCTTTGCTTGCGCGACTGCTTGCTACACTGCTACACCCTAGATTGCATCTTGAGGCGTCCCTGGGCGAGGATCCTCTCTAGTTTTCTAAATTTCCCTACTTTGGGTTTTCGGGCAGGATTTCTGGTTGTAGGCTATTCTTGGCCTTCTCGCTTTCCTTGCGTAGGTATGGGCAGATGCACTGTATCCACCCCTGGGAGGATCCTAGACTACTGTATCCACCCCTGGGTGGATCCCAAATTGTTGTATCCACCATCGGGTGGATCTCAAACTGTTGTATCCACCCCTAGGAGGATCCCAATCTGCCAGCAATGGGAGGATGATACTTTGGCGAAGTGGGTCTCACTAATTAGTTCTATAATCTGGTCATTCTGCTGGATTAAGGGTTATTTTTGGCCCTTTCCATTTCATTTTGTGTGTTTATTTTCATGTACTAAGGAGTTGCTTTAAATCTCGGCGCTACGACCCTTTTTGTTATAAGGTTTTGGGATCCTCTTAAAAAACCCAATTTGTATATAAAATTCTAGTTACTTATCAATATATATATATATATATATATATATATATATATATATTTATCTTCTTTAAAATGATGATTTTGTAATTAGTTCCTTGACATCATTTCAATTAAACGATAAAATCTCACTCGACCAAGTGTTTTGAAAATTTTAAATTTTACCAAGATGAATATCAACACTACGTTTGGCTAAATTACCTACTACATGATTTCGTTCTCTATATATGTTCATATTTCCAAGAGATTGTCTCCAACAATAGTTGATGAACATCAACAATAATGTTATTTTTTATCCAATCTCCACATCCATTTTTATTGATAATATTAATGATAATTTGTGAATCCCCTCAATTGAAACATATTTCCATATTTTCTAATTGTAATTTTAATCTTGTACGAAGTTTCATAGCCTCTACATAGTTTTTAGTTGAAGCTCCATATGATTCTAAGTGAGGATAATTTTGCGTTCATTATTTTGAAAAACACCACCTCCATCAGCATTTTCCATGTTCCTTTAGAAGCACTATCAAAATTAATTTTAATAAACCTAATTTCTAGAAATTTTTGTTTTACCATAGATTGAAGCAAATCCTTTTTTTTAATGCAATTTTCATAGATGATGCTTCCATATATATTCAAAGCATGTAACCAAGTGGCTTCTGATGAATTTGCAAAACCCTCAAAAATTGCATAAATTGGCTTTAAAGCACTATTCATCTTTTCAAAGCACTATTCATACTCATTAGCCCCCTTGGGCTAGTTAAGCCCTTCCCTACGCTTAACCATGGGTCCTCATGCGACCTCATGCATAACTCAACTAAGGTTGAATTCTCCACCATGGTCAAAAAGCACTTTATGGTCAAAAGTCAATATTTTGGTCAAAGTATGCTTTATGGCTAAACACATGCTTAATTAGATCTAATCTTGATTTAAGCTAAGCCTTCCACCTCACCTAGTCTACTTTGACTAGCCTAGTCTTCCACCTCACCTAGTCTACTTTGACTAGCCTAGCCTTCCACCTCACCTAGTCTACTTTGACTAGCCTAGCCTAGCCTTGCAACCTCTCTCATCTTGATATGTCTTGATATTTTTCTTCATCACACATATGGATGGGTGAGATATTCTCTCACCCAAACAAATTTATGAGGCAGGACACCTTAGGGGACACCTCAGAGGACACCTCATAAGGGCCACCTCACAAGGACACCTTAGGGGACACCTCACATTGCACACCTCACAAGGGACACCTCATGGGACACCTCAACCCCTCCCCTAACCTTACCAAACTCTATAAATATAATACCTTCTTTGCCATTTCTAGAGATCATCCATTTACATACCCGGACTCTGCTAGAATTGGTCTAGGATACGCAACATCAAGCATCTACTTGGAAATGAGCTCCAAAGCAAACAACAAGCTATATCAGCTCCCTTGTACAAGTAAGTATCATTGTAAATACCATTGTTTCAATTATGCTTTCAATCATGCACTAATTTAGTTATTTGTGTCTTTGTCTTTGTCTTTGTAAATATGGGGCTTTTGTAGGTTATGTAGTTTTACAAGATCTATACCTCAACACCGATGGTACACAAGCAAGAATCCCATCTACATTGAGGAATGCAAGGAAGGTTTTGGACATGATTTTCCATGTGCTTCATTTTAGCATGCTCGGTGGGGAGGGGGGCGGCTAGGTGTGGCTAAGAGGGTCGCATGGCCCACTTAGGGCCATGTCATAGCCTACCTCACACTCCCCTCACCATGGCCATCATATTTGACGCTCCCTTACCCTCCCTCACACCTCTTAACACCCCTCCTCCCTGGTCGAGCGGTTGTGCACAGAGCGTGAGCCGCTATGACCCTATCTCACACTCCTCGCACCATGGTCATCGTGGTCGATGCTCCCTCACCCCCCTCATGCCTCTCAACACCCCCTCCTTGATCGAGTGATCACGTGTGGAGCGTAGGCCTTCGCGACCCTACCTCACTCCCCCCTACCTCACACTCCCCTCACCATGGCCATCATGGCCGACGCTCCCTCACCCCCCTCATGCCTCTCAACATCCCCTCCTTGATCGAGCGACCATGCACAGAGTGTGGGTCATTGCGGCCTTGCCTCACTCCCCTTCCCTCACACTCCTCCCCTCGACCTAGCCTCTTCCATTTGACCCTAGCGGTCGCACGTTGTGCATACGACCTGACCGCTCCCCTCCCTCACTACAACATGGCCCTAAGCAGGCCATGCCACCATCTTCGCCACACCTAGCTGCCCCCCTTGCGTGGCCCGCTTTGCAGACCATGCCACCTCTACCCTTGCTCCCAAATCACCTCATTCCCTCCTCGCTATCTTTTGCTCTCCCTTCTCGCAACTCCATCCTCATTCTACCCCCTAACTTATCTCCCCCTGGTCGTGCATAAAGCATGGCACGCCACTACAGTCATGCTTCACATGACCTCCTCGACCCCTCTCTATGGCTTGATAGGCCTGTCAATGATAGGCTTGCATCAAGCAACCTGTCAGTGACAGGCCTATCAGGGACAGACCCATGTCAGGCCTGTCAATGACAAGCTTGCACAAACCTCAACCAAACTAAAATAAAAATAAAAAATCAAAACCATAAAAAAATAAAACACAGGCTGGCGTCAAGCCTGCCACGTGGCAGACCTGACCAAAAAAAAATAACAAAAAATAATAATAAACTTATAAAAACAAACAAAAAAAATCAAACGTAGAAAACGACAAAATTGTAAAAATGTCAAAAAAAAAACTTAACAAATAAAATCAAAATCAAATTTAGAGAAAAAAAATTCAAAAAATCAACATAAACAAAAAAAATTAGAAAAAAAATAAAAAATAAAAAAAATCAAAAACGTAAAAAAAAAATCAAAAACTTCGAAAATAAATAAAATGCAAAAAAAATACCAAAAAATCAAAAAAATGCATAACATAAAAATAAAAAAATGCAAAAAAAACCAAAAATCCAAAAAAAAAATTAACTCTAGATTTCATTCCAAAAGCATCTTAGGTTAAATTTCATTCAAAAAGGCATTTTAGAGTAGATTTATTTTGAAAAGGTAATTAGCATAGTTTGCTTCTAAAACAGTATCGCACAACAAACACCACACACTCAAGTTTCATTTTTAAACGGTGTAAATATTGGATTTCATCTCTAGTTCGAATTGGATTTCATCACCAATACAACACCAAAGTTTGGTGAGGTCTGGGTTTTACTCTCTACTGGCTCACCCCCAGTTTTAGTCACCATAGTATCTCCCCAGGTGGATCATTCTGGTATTAATACCCAATCGGTCCTTCCCATTTTGAGTGTTGGTTATCCAGATTTAATCACTAGAAGGTACCTTTGAAGTGGGTTAGTTTTAGAAAGTCCCTTTACCATAGGGTTTTTCAAAATAATTAGTGGGCGCAGCTGATGGTTACTATGGATGCCTTAAACATGAGGGTTAAGCGAAAGCATGGGTATGTTGGTAGCACCACATTGACAACGCAACCTCTCTTCATGAGAGTATATTGACTCATTAGAGCATTTTGAGTCTCCCCCTTTTGGATACTATTTTACTATGCTGAATTCCATTTAGGTCGCCATTCGCCTGTTGGAAACATAGTTCTATTCTATGCACCTTTGGGTGTTGTAGGAGGTTCTATGCTACGACATAACTGATTCAAAGTAGAATTCACCTATTCCTATGGTTTATTGCTAGGTCGGATATTACTATCATCAAAACACACGAAACAAAAAAACATTTGCTTACTTTTTTGCATTCATTTTTGTCATGTCCACGTGTCTTTTGGGTCACAACACATATTACAAAACCATCAAACACAACTCCAAAACACACTTGGTGGTTTTTAAAAGTTGCTTTCTACATGATTCCACATTTGGGGGGAGTTTTGTCTCCTTCCAACATATCTTCTATCACATTTGAAGAGATCATATCTCTCCAACACATCTTCCACATTTGGGGGGAGTTTTCTCTTCCTTTAAACACATCTAGCGGAATTCTACCTCCCTCTCACTCATATTCTACATCTTGCGGAGTTCTACCTCCCTCTAACACATCTTCTACATCTAGCGGAGTTCTACCTCCATCTCACTCATCTTCTACATCTAGAGGAGTTCCACCTTATTCTCACACCTCTTCTACATCTAGTAGAGTTACACCTTCTTCTAACCCCTCTTCTACATTTAGTGGAGTTACACCTTCTTCTCACACCTCCTCTATATCTAGAGGAGTTCCACCTTCTTCTAACTCCTCTTCTACATTAGTGGAGTTACACCTTCTTCTCACACCTCTTCTATATCTATAGGAGTTCCACCTTCTTCTCACACCTCTTCTACATCTAGTAGAGTTACACCTTCTAACTCCTCTTCTACATTTAGTGGAGTTACACCTTCGTCTTCTCACACCTGCTCTATATCTAAAGGAGTTCCACCTTCTTCTAACTCCTCTTCTATATTAGTGGAGTTACACCTTCTTCTCACACCTCTTCTATATCTAGAGGAGTTCCACCTTCTTCTCACACCTCTTCTACATCTAGTAGAGTTACACCTTCTTCTCACACCTCTTCCATACATAGTTTAGATTCATATTATCCTATCACTTCTTTCATCATTGGGAGGGAGTTCTCTCTTCCTCCATCACATCTCCTATACATAGCAGAGATTCACCTTCTCCTACCACTTCATTCTCACTTGAAGGGAGTTCTCTCTTCCTCCAACACCTCTTCCCTACATAGCGAAGGTTCACCTTCTCCTACCGTTTCATTCACACTTGGGAGGAGTTTCATCTTCCTCCACCACCTCTTCCACATTTAGTAGAGATTCACCTTCTCCTACCACTTCATTCACACTTGGAGGGAGTTCTCTCTTCCTCCAACACCTCTTCCATACATAGCAGAGATTCACTTTCTCCTACCACTTCATTCACACTTGGAGGGAGTTATATCTTCCTCCAACACCATTTCCATACATAGAGGAGATTCACCTTCTCCTACCACTTCATTCATACTTGGAGGGAGTTCTCTCTCCCTCCAACACCTCTTCCATACATAACAGAGATTCACCTTCCCCTACCACTTCATTCACACTTGGAGGGAGTTCTCTCTACCTCCAACACCTCTTCCATACATAGTGGAGATTCACATTCTCCTACCACCTCTTTCACACTTGGAGAGAGTTCTCTATTCCTCCAACACCTATTCCATACATAGTGGAGATTCACATTCTCCTACCACCTCTTTCACACTTGGAGGGAGTTCTCTCTTCCTCCAACACCTCTTTTATACATAGTAGATATTTACTTTCTCCTACCACTTCTTCCACACCTGGAGGAACTTCATCTTCTTCCACCACATCTTCCAAAACTGGGAGAGTTTTCACTCCTTCCCATACATCTTCCACATCTAAAGGAGTTTCATCTCATCCCACATAATTCTTCCACATCTATGGAGGTTCATCTCCTTCCACCACATATTCCAAAATTGGAGGATTTTTCACTCATCTAAAGGAGTTTCATCTTTCTTCACATCATTTTCCACATCTATGGAGGTTCATCTCCTTCCACCACATCTTCCAAAATTGAGGGAGTTTTCACTTCTTCCCATACATCTTCCACATCTAGTGGAGTTTCATCTCCTCCCACATCTACGAAGGTTCATATCCTTCCACCACACTTCCAAAATTGGGGAGTTTTCACTCCTTCCCATACATCTTCCATATCTAATGGAGTTTCATCTCCTCCCACATCATTCTCCACATCTATGGAGGTTCACCTCCTTCCACCACATATAATAAAATTGGGGGATTTTTACACTTTTCCCATACATCTTTCGTATCTATAGGAGTTTCATATTTCTTTACATCATTTTCCACATCCATGGAGGTTCATATCCTTCCACCACATCTTCCAAAATTGAGGGAGTTTTCACTCCTCCCCATATATATTCCACATCTAAAGGAGTTTCATCTCCTCCCACATCATTCTTCCACATCTACGAAGGTTCATCTCCTTCCACCACATCTTCCAAAATTGGGAGAGTTTTCACTCCTTCCCATACATCTTCCATATCTAATGGAGTTTCATCTCCTCCCACATCATTCTCCACATCTATGTAGGTTCATCTCCTTCCACCACATATTCCAAAATTGGGGGAGTTTTCACTCCTTACCAGACATATTCTATATCTAATGGAGTTTCATCTCTTACCACATTATTTTCCACATCTACGGAGGTTCATCTCCCTCCACCACATCTTCCAAAATTGGGGGAGTTTTCACTCATTCCCATACATCTTCTGTATCTAACGGAGTCTTATCTCCTCCCACATCATTTTCCACATCTACGAAGGTTCATTTTCCTCCACCACATCTTCCAAAATTGGAGGAGTTTTCACTCCTTCCCATACATATTTCATATCTAAAGGAGTTTCATCTCCTCCCACATCATTTTCCACATCTACGGAGGTTCATCTCCTTCCACCACATCTTTCAAAATTGGGGGAGTTTTCACTCCTTCCCATACATCTTCCATATCTAACGGAGTTTCATCTCCTTCCCACTCATCTGCCACATCTCGTAGAATATCACCTTCTTCCAACACATTTCACTCACCACATCCATTACCAAGAACTTCACAAGGCCTTGCATTCACCTCTTACCCTATCCATAACACATTCATCATCTGTAGGTTACCAGTATAATCACCACAAGTACTGGTTCCACAACCTGCAACTCATTCCATTCATCAAAGTACCAATGCAACAAGAACAAGTACTGGTCCATCAAATCATTCCCCTCATCAGATACCGGGGCATCAACCACCAATGCCCACCCCACCACAATTCTAACTCCTCTTCTACATCTAGTGGAGTTACACCTTCTTCTCACTTCTCTTCTACATCTAGAAGAGTTCCACCTTCATTCTAATTCCTCTTCCACATCTAGTGGAGTTCCACCTTCTTCAACACCTCTTTCATACATAGCAAAGATTCACTTTCTCCTACCACTTCTTTCATCACTTGGGGTGAGTTCTCTCTTCCTCCAACACCTCTTTCATACATAGCAGAGATTCACATTCTCCTACCACTTCTTTCATCATTGGAGGAGTTTCATCTTCCTCCAACACCTCTTTCATACATAGCGGAGATTCACATTCTCCTACCACTTCATTCATCACTTGGGGAGAGTTCTCTCTTCCTCCAACACCTCTTTCATGCATAGCAAAGATTCATATTCTCCTAACACTTCTTTCACACTTGGGGGAGTTCTATCTTCCTCTAACACCTCTTTCATACATAGTGGAGATTCATATTCTCCTACCACTTCTTTCACACTTGGGGGGAGTTCTCTCTTCCTCCAACACCTCTTTCATACATAGTGGAGATTCACATTCTCCTACCACTTCTTTCACACTTGGAGGGAGTTCTCTCTTCCTCCAACACCTCTTTTATACATAGCGGAGATTCACTTTCTCCTACCACTTCTTCCACACCTGGAGGAGCTTCATCTCCTTCCCCCACATCTTCCAAAATTGGGGGAGTTTTCACTCCTTCCCATACATATTCCACATCTAAAGGAGTTTCATCTCCTCCCACATCATTCTTCCACATCTATGGAGGTTCATCTCCTTCCACCACATATTCCAAAATTGGGGGAGTTTTCACTCCTTCCCCATACATCTTTCGTATCTAAAGGAGTTTCATATTTCTTCACATCATTTTCCACATCTATGGAGGTTCATCTCCTTCCACCACATATTCCAAAATTGAGGGAGTTTTCACTCCTTCCCATACATATTCCACATATAAAGGAGTTTCATCTCCTCCCACATCATTCTTCCACATCTACGGAGGTTCATATCCTTCCACCACATCTTCCAAAATTGGGGGGAACATTTTTTTCTCCTTCCTACTCATCTACCACATCTCACAGAATATCCCCTTCTTCCAACACATTTCACTCACCACATCCATCACTAGACACTTCACAAGGTTGTATCCTTTGCCTTACCTTCACCTCTCACCCCACCACACTTCCATTCATCCATCATCTATAGGTTCTAGTACCACTACCATAAGTACTAGCCCCACAACCTGCCACTCATTTCACTCATCAGATACCGAGGTATCAACCACCAATGCCCACCCCACCATAATTCCATTCATCCACACCACTCCTCATTCCACCTTAGCTAGTTCTAGTATGAAATTCATATGCACTGGTCCTACCACTCACATCACATTCAACATCAATAGGTTCTAGTACAACCGCCACAAGTACTGGTTCCACAACCTGCAACTCATTCCATTCATCAAAGCACCAGTGCAATAAGAACAAATACTGGTCCACAAAATCATTTCACTCATAAAAAATCGGGGCATCAACCACCAATGCCCATCCCACCATAATTCCATTCATCCACACCACTCCTCATTCCACCTTAGCTAGTTCTAGTGTGACATCCATACACACTGGTCCTACCACTCACATCACATTCAACATCAGCAAATTCTAGTACAACCGCCACAAGTACTAGTTCCACAACTTGCAACTCATTCCATTCATCAAGTACTAGTGCAATAAGAACAAGTACTGGTCCACCAAATCATTCCATAATCAACGGGTACTAGGGCCATAAATATCCAATTCTAGTTCTCTAAAACTAACTCATTCAACATCAACAGGTTCTAGTACAATCGCCACAAGTATTGGTTCCACAAATTGCAAATCATTCCATTCAAAGCTCCACCAAATCATTCCACTCATCAAATACCGAGGCATCAACCACCAATGTCCACCCCACCATAATTCCATTCATCCATAGCAGGTTCCAATCCCACAACCATAAGTACTGGTTCCACAAACTACCCCTCATTCCACTCATCAGATATCGAGGCATCAATCGCCAATTCCCACCCCACCATAATTCCATTCATCCATAGCAGGTTCCAGTACCACTGCCATAAGTATTGGTTCCACAATCTGCAACTCATTCCATTCATTTCCAATCGATAGAAACAACACTAGCTTAGATTTGAATTCGTGAGGAAGTTTCTTAACCTAGTTTCAATTCTTGTCATTTCAATTCCTGTCACTTCAATTCCTATCATTTCAATTCCTTTCATTTGTTTTTGTGAGGATGCATCTTAGTCTAGTCTAGTATAGACATAGCCTAGCATAGCATAGGTGTACCAAGTCACACAGTCTAGGCTAGCATAGACATATCCTACCATCATATTTGGGGGAGTTTCTAGGTTGAAAATGTTGCACCCTTTGCCTCACCCTCTCAATCAATTGCTAGGTTCCAAAATTTTTTGCCCTTTGACTTACATCTAACACAAATTATGGCCTATTTTTGTATGGCAAGAAATTATCATCTTTGAAGAAACCCCAAATCAAAATGCCCTAAAATCCATCTTAGGCAAAATCACAAAAGGTTCACTGGTGCAACGATGAGCTTCAAAGAGGTTAGAGAGTACACACTTGGGCGTGTGAATTCCCCAATCTGCCTCAAAATTTATTCCTGAAGCACAGGTATTGGTTTTAGACACCCACAACCATCGACAAGGTAAGTCAGGGGAGGTTAAGAGCCTCATGTTCCCGGGGATTGCGTGCCCCCATATCTAGACCTCAAATCGCCTCTTTCCACGGTGTATGCAAGGTTAAAGCATCCTTGTATTTTTATGCGGTATCTAATTAAATTTATTTCAAAATGTACTTCTATTCAGTCTTGCTTTCAATGCAATAGAATAGATTTGATTTTGTGAGGATGTATTCTAGCTTAGATTTTTGAGTCTTTGTTTTTATAAATATGGGGTTTGACCAAGGCAAGCCCCAAAATGTTCTAACACACAAGTATACCAATTCACATAGTCTAGGCTAGCATATCCATAACCTAGCATCACATTTGAGGGAGTTTCTCCTCCTTCCACTCATATCCCTCAATTGGGAGACATATCCTCCTCACCATTCATTTAATATGACTGATACTTCTCCTCCCTCGCCATCCTTCTTATAACATTGGGGGACTTCTCCTCCTTGCACTCCATCTCCTATCATGGGATATTTTTCCTCTTTTTCAATCATTGTATCCTCATTTCTCACCTTCTCCATCACCTATTCCTTGCTTGAAGGGATAGATATTTCACACATATATGCTATCTTGCGCATATCAATCATCACACACTCAATCTTGGAATTGACGTTTATCCAAGGAAAAACTTTTCCTAAGACTATATTTAGCCCTCATTTGTTGGGGTAGACATGCAACAAAAGTTCTCTTCTCCACAATATTCCAATCTAATCCAAATGTGGTAATTTACATGCCATTGGATGTCGGCGGTTTATTTGTGTGCACTATCATGAGTAGGACCCATCTATGGTTGACTAACCAACCAAATCAAACCAAGCTTCAAAGCTTGTCTAAGGTAAATTTACAAAGACATTTATCCCTTTCAAATTTGGGGCATCTTACATTGATCATGATCGTAAGATGATATCGTGTCTACTTCTTTAATACCATCATCATGACTCATCCACTTCCATCAATTCTTCATCACTAGGGAGGGTTTTCCTTCCCTCATCTACTCCATTTCATCATTAGGGGATTAAATTCCCTTGTTAATCCTTCAATTACTGAGGGAGTCCTCCTTCTATTCCATCACATTCTTGACTAAGAGATTTCATTCTTCTTCCACAACACATTTCACCACATCCTCATATCGCTCGCATATATGGTTGAACCTCACAATCTTGGCTTTTTCACCAGTCAAATATTTTATAGCATTAGACATTTTCCTTTGGATTTACCCCACACTTCTCAATGAACATCCAAACAAAGGGAAATTCATTCTTCATTACTGGGAGATATTCTTTCTCAATGCAACCATGATGGCATTTTTTAATTTTATTTCAAACCACATATAAACCCAACACTTTATTACAGATCATATTACACATGGGTTAGTATTGGCATACACTAGAGCATGGTTGTTACAAATACATTTTGACATACATCACATGGTAACACCATGCTAATATTACACTTTTTATCATCTCAAGCACTCCAATCGATTCAATTTATGTGGTCCTTTTCTCAATGGGGTTTGCATTTTATTGATAAAATCCTCCCCACCCCATCCAACAATACTATAGTGTATTTTACAAATTCAGTTCAAGATACCATTCTCATTCAAATGATAGGTCTTACAATCAACAAATTCATTACTTCACACATCACCTGTTGTTTTGACATCTTTTCTATGGCCATCTCTAATAAAAAGTATGATTTTCTAGACCAATAATGTTTGTGCACTATGTGAGCAATTCAACTAAATTTACCCATCAAACCATATGTGTCATTCTTCATACAAAACCATTACAGAGTCATCACACTTAAGCTACAATTGGGGTAATAACATTTTTGAAATCTACTACCTCTAGATATCGAGCTTCTCATCTATTGCACATATCAGTGTTAGAATTTATCAATGATGATACTGCTCATCCAACAAAATCAGATCAATTAACACTTTTGGGTGAACGTCATATTTACATTCTTAAACATCCACGCATTTACCACGATTGTCTTTGATGTGCCTATCACATGTACATCCATGAGAATTCCAAGTGACATAAGCAAAAAGCATGCACCTATCTACTATATTAGTCTATAGTCATCATAAAAGCGTAAAAGCTTGACACATTACATAAATTCAACAAAATAATATTTCTTATATTGATTATGAATGAATCTCTATTACAAATATGCCTCTCTTAGGGTCACTTGAATTATGATATTGTTTATACAATTGCCAATGCCCTCAATAGGGTAGGCACATTAATATTGCCCTTTGACTAGTCGTAAACTGCCTTGGGGTGGGGTTGATCCCCTTCTTCGCGATGTGGAAGGATTATGATATGGACTCCCCTTGTACCTATCTTCCTATGATCAAGAAACAATAGCACACGATCAAAAATATAGATAGCCTCTCATAATGAGGCCCTTTAAGGAAACATACATGATAATGCCATTTAAACTAATAATCAAGAAAACATAAAGAAAACCTTTAAACTATGCTAATTGAATCAATATTTGTAATATAGCATAAATGAGATCGTTAGACAAATAACGCATGGATTAGATAACAAAATAGAAGCATAGAGGTGCATAAAATATCCACAAATATCCTAATTAATGCAAAGCATGAACTATCTATTCTAAGCTAATTCCTATGGTCAAAATTCTTCTAAACTATAATTAAACCTAAGAAATGATTAATCTAACCTATTTGTCTGGACAAAAATGAAAAGAGTAAGGTAATAATTCACCTATTACAAACCGCAGCTTTGGTGAGCGGTCTGCACTATGAACCGTGACTGACAGCTGCAGTTTGACCTCTGATATGTTTACCCTTAAAATCAGGGGCAGTGGGCTTGATCTCCTTGTCCAAATTGATGTTCAAGGGTCGCATTTGTTGTCCTTAGACTGATTTGGCGATCAATTCAATGTGAAGGGCCTTCGTTTACCCGGATTTGCGTTTCTTGATCCTCCTAGGCACCTAGGGCATCCATAATGCAATTCATCATGAATGTTGGCAAAAGGGTCGGGGATTAAGTGCAATAGCTCTATATCTTAGTATACTCAGTTTGAGTGTACAATTCGCTAGGGCTTCGCTGCTCAAATATCCAATGTTTGCTTCTCTTTTTCTTCCCATTTGGAGGGGGTATTTATAGCATGCCCCTAGGGCTAGGGGTGGCTTCATGGAGAAGCCAAGACCAAGAAGGGTGGTTAGGACAGTTAGGATGGAAGCCTCTGGAATATTTCGTCCTTCAACTGCCTTCTTCTAGATCTTTTGGTTGTTCTAAGCAATTTAGCTCGGATGGAAGACCTAACTGAACTTTAGTTAAGACCGCAAGTCATAGTTGTGGTCCAAACTCTAGACCGTAGGTGTCAATCATGATTTAGACTGGAGACCATAGGTCTAGACTATGGTTCAGACTGATTAGGCCAAAATGCCTAAATTGAGTGGTCAAAACCACTACTCTATATTGGAGTCTATCCAAGATCCTCCATATGGTCTTGTAGCATGTCCATATGAGTAGTCGCCCTTGGCATGATGCATTTTAGGTGTCTACAAATGCCCTTTTTGAGATGCATTGTGATATTGAACAACGTTGAGCAAAAATATACATCCTAAAATGATGCTTAAGTTTCTATGATGATCATTAGTTGGATCAACATTAGATGCCCCAGGTCAAGGAAAAGGATGCGCATATTAGAATCATTGCTTCCAACTCATGAACGACTTCCATTTTGACAAGTCTGCACTCGTAATCAGACGTTTGGATAACATCAATGCCAAGTATGGGTATCTTCTGACCCATAAATCCTAAGGATGAGAGTTACAAACCAATTATCATATTTACTGTTTACCCCAAGAAAATGGGGAAGCTTATGATAGTTGTTGACAATGATTCGCAAGAATGAACGCAATTTTGACTAGATCAGAGGATCTATGATCTCAAGGATATTCTGTTGACTTTGATTATGATTATGAAATGATGACTACCCCCTCAAGCGACAAGTCGATGAGGGTAATGACAATGTATGAAGCAACGAAATTGCTTGACCATAATGAATGATCCTAAAAAAAATTAGATTCGAGCTTTTTAATGCCTTAGCTAGGGATAGTTCAGCTTATGATTGCAACTCTTAGTAGTATTTGCACATTTTTATCCCATGGAGCAGTCAGGCTACAATAGCCGTCTTAAGGAATCAAAATGATACAAATGTAATTAGACTTGTGTTGAATCATAGTTATCGATGATTTGCTGAAAGATGTCATAAAAGAAATGATAATTTTACCCCAAATGTCCTTATGGTGATTTACTCATCTTGTCGGATTGCATGGATCATAACTCGCTGCAACCGCCAAGTGTATAGGATAAATCATTGAATATGAGGCGCATTTGGTTTTTTAATTATTTGATTTTTGTTTGTAATTTGGTATTTATTTGATTGATCCTGGTGCTTTTAACATCACCAAATTGGCAATTTTAATCATTGATTTTGATTTTTTATCCAATGGGAATCATTAATTTGCTCTTTTAGACCTTCCCACGATGGGTTTTGAGTGCATTTAATGCTAGATGTGGATCGTGGGTATAGTATGTGGTTTAATTTTTCAAAATTTGGGAACCACGGGTCAGACCTACGGGCAAAAAACCCTAGTTTTAGAATTGCAGGTGTCAACTGCGGTTCACCGAGACTAGGAGAACCTATAAATTGAATTCCCATTTGAAATTTTTCATTATTTTCTTACAAACACTAGCAATTTGAGACAATTTGAGAGCTCTAAGAGTGATAGAATATTCCTTGATCCGAAATGCTACCACACTCTACCGTAATTACACTCATCTACCTCGATGGCGGATCCTAATTAGCCATCTACTAGCAGAGGCCAGGTGTGGGCAAGGTAACTCTAAACCAAGACCTCGCACTCAATACCAGTAAAATGAACCACATTAAGTAATACGGATAATGAACCTCATTAAATTGCTAGTAATGAACCCCACTAGTCTAGGTTAGCTTAAGATTTAAGTTTGGATTTAGTGGATTAGGAGGGTACCCAAAATGGGTGCCTCTCCTAAACCGCAGCTGGTAGCTGCGGTTCCCAATTGGAAAATTGGGACCACAGGTTTCAGTTGTGGTTTTATTTTGTTTTTAGCATTGTTTGTAGCTTTGTTTAGCTAGATTTTGTTTTACATTATGCTTTTTATTTCAGAGGTTGACTTCTAGAGCCTAGGAGCCTGACATTCTGAAGACTCTCCATGAGGCTCTATTTGATGATGATCGAGATTGGTTTCGAGCTGTCAGGTTCGGCTATGTCATGGATCTGCCCACTATTAGGGTAGATAAAGCCTACCTGATTGCGTTGGCTCGACACTGGAATGCATGGACCAACACATTTCACTTGCCTACAGGTGAAATGACTGTTACTTTGGAGGATGTCTATAGGATCTTCAGGATCCCCTTATGGCGAGGCCATCATCTCCTCTACCTCCAGGGTAAAGGAGGATGTTTTCAATTTTATATTTGATGACCAGAGCGAGGATGCTCAAGACGCGATTGACCATTGAGGGGTGCATATCGACGAGTGGTATCACAAGGATGTCTTCTCTACACGAGAAGCCCTCTTCATGCACCTCATAGTATAGATTGTCCTTCCAAACTCCTCGGGTGCAAGGATTCCCTAAAACCTCTTGTCCACTACCTGGAGGGTTCTTTAGAGTTCTGCAAAGGAGCCCTTAATTTTATCATGGGGGAGCACCCTGCTATGTCAGCTCTATAAGGAGCTATATTAGATTATTGAGCATAGCTGTAAGGGCCTCAACTGCAGTCTTCTATTGTAGATCTGGGGGTGGCAACACATCTGGATCGAGCATCCTATAGAGCTTCCACTATGCATCACTTCTATTGCTAACGAGCGTCAGTTTTATGATGCATGTTGGCCTCATGAGGAGGAGGGTACCCATAGTCAGATCCATACTGGCGATGTCCAACATTACATCACTCAGTTTGTGGTACTTGGCCTGAACGATGTTCAGTGGTGGCCCTATATGGATTGCCCAGAATGGCCAGAGGAGGGCCAATGGCTGAGACAAGCACGTCACGACAGATGGCTAATTGATCATAAGGATGAGATTTGAGAATACCAGTTCTACTCTCAGGTCCTGCGGTAGTTTGGGCTCATACAGGATATTCCAGATATCCCACTCAAATACAAACGCTTGGTCATGGAGTACAATCTATAGTGGATCGTGCCTGAGCCTTTGGGAGATGTTGTTGATGACTACCAGGAGACTGGAGTTGATATTTTTGGGACCACTCCAGAGTATGACGGGTGGTGGTCCATGTTCAGATGGTATGACACAGGGTCTCTAGGCAGAGATATAGATCAGGCAGAGGCAGAGGTGGATCCCGATGGGCGTAGGGTGTGCCAACGAACAAAGGGCGGTTGGGACGTAGAGGGCACCGTCGAGGAGGCTCTCAAGATTGACCCAGATGAGGAGGCTCCAGAGGAGGGTGAGGTCCCTCCCGATAGCGTAGAGGGTCTGCTCTTAACTTAGGTGGTTGACTTGCAGAGTCAGCTCGAACGATTCCATACACAATAGCTAGAGCGAGATACTACTATCACCACTATGGAGGTGAGAGTAGCTGATAGGGATAGGTGCCTAACTAAGGCATAGGATCAAATATAGGATCTTATGACATGGGCCACAGATGCAAAGGCCCAGGTTTAGAAACTATAGACTGCACTAGAGTTAGTCCAGGCACAACAAACTACAGCAGAGGCAGAGAGGGATCTCTTTCGGGTATCGAGGGGGCCTATGTCACCTCCTTAGGTTACTATGGGGCCTTCAACAACACCAATGGTAGCTTCAGTAGGTATTCAGGATCCTATGGCCGAGGTAGAGAGACTGCACAAGATGGTCATGAGGACCAATGAGATGCATGTAGCACAACTTGCTCGTGTTGATCAACTAGTCGACTACATTTAGATGCACAGGCTACAGGTTCCTGAGGATCCTTTCACTTCAAAGTCTCAGCAGACTAGGTCTAGGACCTCGAGATAGTCTATGGTGAGCTCAAGTCATAGGACTCATAGGACTGAGAGGACACACAGTTCCTCTAGCTCACATGGCGCGACATCGCGTGTCAGGCCTAGAGATGCAGGGTAAACTTCAGGGGCCACCGGTTAGAGGACTAGCCTACTGTAGTTACCAGTTTCTCATGTGCTAGGTGCCTTAGGATTTGGAGGTAGGTAGGATCCATAGAAGGACCCACCACGGGTGCTAGAGTAGACAGGAGAGTAGGTTCCAGAGCACAATGTTGAGGGAGGCGGTGAGAGCTCCGGTATAGGGGAGCAGACTAGATCTGGGCTCTACTAGATGCAGACTATATTTTTGATATGCCACATTTATTTTGGGTGTAAGGTCGAGGACCTACACACTTTGTAGCCTACGAGAATTTTGATACACTCCCTATGTACTCTATTGGACACACACACACACACACATATATATATATATATATATATATACGACTTGATCATTTATGGCTCATTATGTGTATCGATTATTTATTTTTGATTTTATGTTTATTTGATGCACATGGATGCAATGCTTATGTTGATGCTATGTTTATATGATGCGATGTATGGATGACATGCACTAGATAGCTATATTATTTATGATGATGTTGATGAAATGCAGTGATCTAGATGATTAGATGTGCCATGTATGATGCATGCATATGGATGCACTGTTTATTTTGAACGCATATTTGTTTTTGCTTTGTGGGCATGCGTTCATTTTTATGAAGTTATGGTATGCTATGCAATGTATGGTAATGCATTATGTACATAATCATAATCTAATGGGAATGAACCTGTATGCTTTAATCACTTAAAACATAAGGAATGAATGTAAACTGTGTATATCAATTTTAAAATACGACACCACAGAATGTATGACAATCATGCAAATTAATTGATAATTCTCATTACAATAACTTAATCAATTAATAACCCATATATGAAATGCAGTGAAATGTATTGGTATAATGCTAATGAATGAATATGTCATTATGTATATTTTTCTTTGCTGCACGATATAGTCAGTGGTCGTCTAAACATCATTTCTAATATTCATGCGGTATTTATCCTATATGTTTGATTGTGCTTTGTAAAATGCATTCTGATAAATAAATGAATCACATTTTTGATGTCTAATGATATTTGGTGTTTTGTTGCTATTAGAGAAATTTTTGAGGTTTTCCATGAGACTCAAACACCCTAGTAGACTTCTCCAAAAATAACATACTAATTGTATAAGGCTTTTATTGGACCAGGCTTTTGTCGTGACAGACCCAACTATTCATTATCCCTGTGTATGCATGTGAGTATTTTTAGATAGACCATAAGCATACCCCGTATGTCAGTCGAGACTCTTTCAATCCATATGTGAGATAGGGTTCCTCTTACGATCATACCATCCTTGTTTCAGCTTTGATTAGACTTATACAGCTAGACGAACCTAGGCACCTAGAACTAGCGCCATATACTAGTGAAAACAGAGTCGTCCTAGTGGGAGTCCGAATACTAGGAATTTCCAACTCTAAGGGCATAATGGCCTCAACACCATATACTAGTGAAAACGGAGTTGCCCTAATGGGAGTTCGAATGCTAGTACTATAAGCCCATAATGCAAGGGGCAGTTGTATATGCCAATCCTTCTTGCACTATATTTTTCAAGATGGCTACCGCAGTCTTGTTTGATGCCTTAGCTTGCCCATTTGCCTGCGGATAGTATGGATTTGCAAAATTGTGTTTGATATGGTACTTAGATGTTAAAGTTCACACAATTTGGTTCTTACAAGAAGTTCCATTATCTAAAAATATTTTGGATGGTATCCCGAAATGACTTATGATATGTTCCATTATGAACTCTGCTATGCGAGCTCTAGTGGTCGTCGTTAAGGGAATGGCCTCCACCCACTTTGTAAAATACTCAGTAGTCATAATAATGAATGTATGTTGACCTGATGATAGAGGAGAGATCTTGCCAATTAGATCAAACCCCCACTGAGCAAATGGCCAAGCCACTTGGATGGGCTGTAAGGCCTATGATGGTAGGTGCGTAAGATTAGCATGATGCTGACATTTGATGTATTTCTTGACATATACATTGCAATACTTCTCCATTGTGGGCCAATAATAACCCATTCGAAGGATGCACTTGACGATGGCCATGCCACTGAAATGGCCACCACATGTACCTTCATGAGCTTCTAAAATTGCCCAAGATGACTCTTGGGGCTCAAGACAATGAAGGAGAACTCCATCGTAACTTCGACGGTACAAAATATCTCCTACCAAGACATATTTAGTCACTTTCTATTTAAATGTGCATCTTGCGGCATGCGATAGTCCCTCTAAGACAAAACCAAGTCTTAGGAAGTCTTGAATCTGTGACATCCAATTTTGATGAGCCTAAGCTTCGACTGCTAAGACAACCTGTACCCCCTATGTATTTACTTTTTCAAATGCAGACTGGAAAACAACCTGGTGGTGAATGGTGGTGCCACTCCCTGTAGGACTCTGGGAGGTTAAAGACCCCTAGGGTGCATTCTTGAGAAAGTCTTTAGTTTGCAGAACCAATCATCTTTTGGTTCCACACTAATCATATTGACTGATTCTTTGTTATCAAAGGTTGCATGCTCTGCTGTAGGATGCGAGAGCATCTTGACGTGGATGGTAGTGAAGTCAGCAGATGAATTCTGAGGGATCAAGGATCCCAAAGATGCCATGGTGTCTGCAAACCTATTTGACAAACGAGGGACTACCTCGATGTCGTACCATTCTAATTTAGCCAAATATGTGGCAACAAGATCTTTGTAGGCTTTTAGTACCATACATCAAAACTAAAATAGTCCCTTCACTTGGTTAATTATGAGCAGGGAATCATCGAAGATATTTAGTCTCTTGATATTCATGGAGACGACTGTATGGAGGCCCAAAAGTAGGGCTTCATATTCAGTGTTATTTTTGGTGCATGGGAAGTCTATTTTGAATGACAAGGGCATTGGAGCTCCTTGCAATGTGAAAAACACTATCCCTATGCTAGCTCCTTGCTCGCACTTCAAACCATCAAAGAACAGAGTCATATCAACATTGTTCTCTGGTTCTTTAGGTTTGGGAGCTTCGGATATTACAAACACTACATCATCTAGAAGCTCGATTGTTAGAGGCCTACTGTTGGACAGTGGTGCCTTAGCCAACTAATCTACTATGACCTGTCCCTTAATGGAATTCTGGCTTATGAATTCCAGATCGAATTCTGTCAATAGCATGATCCACTTTGTAGTACGTGTATTATGATATGTATTGCTCATCATATACTGCAAAGGATTTTTTTTTGATATCACATATGTCATGTGACTTAACATGTAGTGTCGTAATTTCTTGGTAGTGAACACTACTGCTAAACATAGTTTTTCCACATATGCATATCCTAGCTCATAACTCACCAAGGTTCGGCTAATGTAATATATGGCTTGCTCTTTGCCTTGTACATTCTTTTGGGCCAACATGGTCCCTAACGCAAAGTCTGTTGCCGATATATATAGCAGAAAAGGCTCTTCTGGCCTTGGTGGAGCTAACATTGGTGACATCGCCAGGTATTGCTTTATCTCAGTGAAGGCTGCCTTGCAGTCCTTGTCCCAGTTGAATGGGACACCCTTATGTAGTAGTCGATTCATGGGTCGACATTTATTCGATAGTTGGGCGATAAATCACTTTATCGAGGCTACCTTGCCTTGAAGGCTCCTTAATTCCTTAATATTGGTGGGAGGATGCATTTCCAAAATGGCCTTGACCTTCGTTGGGTCTACTTCGATGCCTCTCTTGGAGACAATGAACCCTAGTAATTTTCTAGAAGTTACGCCAAATATGCACTTCTTAGGATTCAGCCTAACGTTGTGCTCTATCAGGCGATCGAAGACTTTTCTTAAGACCTCTGCATGCTCTTCTCATAGCAATGACTTGGCTAGCAAATCATCGATATAATCTTCAAGAATTTTGTGCATATAGTCATGAAAAATGTATGTCATGGCCCGTTGGTATGTGGCACCAATGTTTTTGAGACCAAATGGCATAACTTTGTAGCAAAATGTTCCCCATGGTGTTATAAACATGGTTTTGTGTTGGTCTTCGGGCTTAATCTGAATTTGATTGTAACCAAAAAAACTATCCATTAAGGAGAGCATTTCGTGACCGATAGTAGAGTCTACTAGAGCATCGATATTGGGCAACGAAAATGAATCTTTGGGTGTTGCCTTGTTGAGATCTCTAAAATCCATACAAATACGGATCCTTCCATCTGGTTTTCCTATAGGCACCATATTGGATACCCATTCTAGATAGTCGATGGAAATGACAAATTCTACATCCAACAATTTTTGCAATTCATCTTTCACCATTAAGGCTACTATTGGATGCATCTTTATGAGCTTCTGCTTGACGGGCTTCTTGGATGGGTCTAGCGAAAGGTTATGAGTAACCAACTTTGGGTCTAGACCGAGCATATCTTTGTATGTCCAAGCAAAAAGGTTAGGTCTCTCTTTTAGCAGAGGGATGATGCTAGCGTGCTCATCTGGAGTGAGACTCATTCCAAATTTAACCTTCATTGGATTGGTGGGGTCGTTACCGATATCCACTTCGAAGGTTTCCTCTATTGACATATGGGATCCCTCCTCAAGCTGATGAGGCATAGGGATCAAATGGATGTCATCAGTTGGATTTATATGTTCTTCATCGAAAGCATGTTCAGCATGATAGACATCATAAGCACAGCCTGGTCCAAAATGAAATGGTTGCAGCATCTCTTCATTTGGGAAGAAGTCTTCAGGCTCTACTGGCAAATCAGTGTGATCCCAATCGATAGCATCCATGTTTAGATGCAATGGTTTGGATGGATCTACTGGATTGTGGAGTGGAGTGGTCAAATCAATGGAGACCATGTTGATGGAATGGAATTGATCTCCAGGACCACACATACTAAACTCTACATCATCTATGTAGCTTTCGTACCCAAGATCTGGCTCGGATGGTATGGGGACGAACGGGTCCTCCCTATGGGATGCTCGAAAAACTGGATCCTCTCTATGCACTAACTACAAAATGGGATCTCTCGGCTCAAGTAGCTCAGCATAAGTAGGTGGATGGGGAAAGAGTCTTTGATATTCCTCTTCCAGATTTATTCTTTCCCTGAGGCGGCATTGGAGATTAATCTCTCGATGCAAACCTGCAACTGTAATAGGTGGCAGACCCCGAGGTGGATTCCGATTACGTAGGTGATGAGGCCCCAAATAGGCCATCTCCAATGAATCCTCATCATCACTGTACAGATATAATCCTTCACTTCCCCCCATATGCAAGGGGTGATCTGCCAGATGTGGTCCCATGTATCTGATTCTACGGTCACTATCATCACTATCCGGATAAACTAGATAAAATGATCGTATATACGACACCAGAACAAAAACTGGCTCTGCTTCCTCTTCAGAGTGATCAGTGTTAAGAGGCACTTCTTCTATAACATACTCCGACTTCGTAGGCAATAGATGTAGCGGATATACTAGCCTCGGATCGGTCATCTCAACCTCATCGCTATGATTGCTACTATGAGTAGACCACTCTATCGTGTCCATAAATATTGGGAGATTAGTTGGATGAGGCCTTAAGTAGGCCTGCTCTGTCTCATCTTCATAATCACTATCGACTATGAAATGCTCTTGTATCTCATCTAATTGCTCTCTAGGCAGCAAATGGCATAGAAATACTGAAACCACGAAGGCTCGGTCAATTTCCTCTTTAGATTGATCATTATTTGAGGACTCGCCATCTGCATCATAACTTGGTCCACTTATTTCGGAGGTGGACTCCTCTCCATATTCACTACAAATATCTCCTAACTCGAGATCACCTAGAATGGTGGGGTTGTGCCCCTGCATGCTAGTATCATCGATTGTGATACGGTTTTGATGACCTAGGTTGCCTCTGGGGTTCTGCTCCGAGAACTCTTCATGTTCAAGCTTCGGTCTCTCGATGGTGATGACTGACACCATTGGGTTGTTTCCCCAAAGACTAGACATGTTAGGATGATATGGATTAAAATCCACATCATCCCCCAGACTCAGGTATAAACGATCCAATGATGCAGCGAGTAAATCATCATGTCCCTGAATCTGCAATCCCAATCCAAACCTATCAGTTGCCAATTGATAACGTAGTTCAAGAGGGGTTCTTCGTCCTTGTTCAAAAAGACCAAGGTCATATCCATGCCAATGATAGAGCTCAAAAATGTGCATGGCATACTCTGGGTTGGACAAGTACCGAACGTTCACCGTGAACTGTTCCTCATCATCCATCTCCATGGGTGCTCGCGTTGGAACTTGATCCAACCCGACATAGATGAAGTTTGTTTGGTTGGGTGGCTCACCCAATGGCACTACGGATCCAACTGGGTATCGATGGGCTATCGACCGGCCCATGTCTCGTGCAATCTCTAAAATAGGACCAAAGGTCACATTTTGCACAAGATATTCACCCAGACCTGTACTGGCTAGGTGAACAGTCACCCATGGTGCGGATGACCCTGTTGACGATGCAGGAGAAGCAGGTTGAGGTGCCTCCTCGACTTGATCCTGGGCTTCCTCCACCTCCATGGGAGTGGCAGCCTCAGTGGTGACTAGTTTGGGCACGTTCTTTGCTTCTTTCCTGCCCAATTTTACCTTTAATTTCTCATCGTCCTGATGCATTGCTGATGCACTCGGTCTCAGAGAAGTTGTAGTGGTATGTTCAGATCTGTTTGATACAGATACCGATGGTTGAACATGCACCACCTGTTTACCTCTTGGAACCCTTATCGATGATGTGGGTCGTATGTCCAAGTGCGTTGATGGGAGTACGAAGCCCCCTGGAAAATCTGCTAAGTTCATGAACTTGAATGGTTCTTCATCTGATGAAACCACGTGAACTTGTCCCTCATGTATATACTTGACACACTGATGCAATATCGAGGGAACACAATGCATTTCATGAATCCAAGGCCTCCCTAGTAGGATGTTATACTGCAAGGCACCCTCTATCACGTGACACATTACGGGAATGGTCTTTAGTCCCACCTGAATAGGTAGGACAATCATGCCAACCATAGAGCATAGTGCATCGTTAAATGCTCTCAATGTAAAGGTGGTTGGTACGATGAGTGATTTAGGCAATTTCAAATGGTGTAGTGCCTTAGTCATGATTATATTGATCGATGAACCAGTGTCAATCAAGACCCTTTTGAATGGCATGTGGTTAACACATGCAATGATATGTAGTGGTGGGTCAGCCATGCTTGCAGAAACCATTTTCACTTCGTGATCATAGAATTGGATCATTGGTTCCTGGCACTATTGTACGTGCCCCATGAAGTTTGTGAACACCTGTGCGTCCTAGGACTATACCTCAATGGACCTCAGAATGTCCATAAGAGTCTCCCTATGCCTAGGGGACTATTGTATAAGCTCATATATTGACAACTTCATAGGAGTCATCTGCAGGTTTTGAACCAGCCTGCTCCTAATGGTCACCACCGGTCTCGTTGGTGGGCCTGGAATATTTTGTGCCTATTGCTACTGGGGCATGGCCTGTATTTGAATGGGAGCATGAGGTTGATTTGGTCATTCATACCTCCCATGTCTGGTAACAACATTGACCATGCCGACGAACCCCTGGGTAGGTGGTTCGACTCGCACTTGATTGACGTGGCCAACGTGGTTACGGGGTGCCTCATGGTTTGGTAATGGATTTTTAAAAATCCCCATGTTTTGGTTGTTCGATGCCTAGGGATTTCCTGGTACCACAAGCTCTCCCCTTTCTATCATATTTTGCACAATATGTTTGAAAGACCAACATACCTCGATGTCATGGCCTTTCGCTCTATGAAATATGCAAAATAGATCTTCCTGATAATCTTTGGGCTTGGGCTGATTAGGATCAACCATCTTGACTTTGGGCAATCTTATTACCTTGGCCTCGTAGAGCTGACAAAAAATTGATGTCAATGATTCCATCAATGGCGTGAATATGCGAGGTGGGCGTTGCTCTTTGTTCTTGCCCTTGTAGTTATTCTTGCGTTGGTCGTATTGTGCAGGAGGAGGATGGGCTTGATAATTCTATTTCTTTTGCCCCTTATCCTCATTTTGGAGATTTAGTACCACCTGATTCACATGGGCCTGCTTGCCCTGTTGCTTTGAGGTACTCTTCCTATATCCCTCTTTCCTAGTTTTGAGCTTCAAGTTGCCCTCCTGCAACTTGATGTCCTCAATTACCTTGGCTTGTGCCAAAGCTTCTTCGAATGTAGCATACTGCTACAGCTACAATAGTAGCGAGATGTGCTTGGCACAACTCTTTGTAAACATTCGGGTTAATTCTATGGTAGGAATCGGGAATGGCAACTTTACCATTAATCTCCTCCACCTCTTCCCGTATTGTTCTATTGGCTCGTCGTCGCGTTGAGCTAGCGTAGCCAAATCGGAAAGGTTGGCTTGTTTCTTGATGTCGAAGGAATAGCATTCAAGAAAGGCATCAGCTAATTGCTCAAAATTTGTTATGTTGTGTTTCTTTAGCTGATTAAACCACTCTCGAGCTGGCCTAGAGAGTGTCATGACAAACGTATGCAATAACAGTGCATCATTATTCTCTATCTAGAAGCAAGCATCTAGAAAGCTCGTGACATGTTCTTGCGCCTCTTCATCACCCTTGAATTTGTCTAACCTGGGCATCTCAAAATGCTCAGGGTATGGGGGCGTAGGCATCGAGGGATCTAAAGGTTCATTGTGAATTTTCCTCAATGTCGGCTTTTGGACAGTCGTGCCTTGTTTCTCAATTGCTTTGACTTTCTCGGCCAAAGCTTTGTAAGCCTCAGAAGATAGAAAGTCCTCCTCCCTAAGTCGATGCGGAGGCGGTTTGGGAGGTACACTCCTCTTCTATCGAGGTGGAGGGCATTGCTCTTCCTCCTCCTCAGCTCGAGAACTCTCAGGATATTCTTGGTTGCATCTATTCCCCTCTTGTTCCTCATAATGTTGTTGCCTCTGATTGTCGATCGAGGGCGGTCGCTCTCTTTGATGGGTAGTGATATGAGTGTGAACGCTTACGTGCTCATGGTGCATGTCGGCTTGCGAAAGAGCCTTCCTATGCACCTGCTCTCTACGCTCATCCTGAGAATATAGGTCAGCCCTAGCCAACCTATCTTCCTACTCTACACGCTCCTTCTAGACGAGGATGCGCTCCTCGTGCAAGCGCTGCTCATACAACCTCTATCTAGTGAGCCTCTATGCTTGAAGATCTTCATCTTCAATGCACTACCTCTCTAGGCGAGCATCCTCCAATTGATCTTGGAGGAGTTGGCATTTCTATTCAGAGGCCAGTCGATATGATCTTTCGACCTAGTCAACCGTCGGAGGCCTTTGGTATGCTTGCTCTGTACGAGCGACCTTGTGGGTTCTATACCCATCGAACTGATGTGTTGTGCCTTTGCCTCTATCTATGAAGATGACATCGACATCATGTTGTGTCCTATGCTACATGCCACCATGCATGGATGGTGGACGTGAGACATGAGGGTGCTTAGAAGCCTCTCCATGCTCTCTAGTAGTTCTAATGGTGCTCCCGCTATGCTCACTCGGAGCACGAGTGGGCAGAGCCAAAGGCTTGTAGCCTAGCTGCTCTAACACACTACCTAGACCATCTAGCTGTCTAGACCTCCACCTCTCATGGGGTGGTGTTCCATTAGCTCCCACCTTCGACATATCGATGGTGATCTTGCATGCTATAGTACGCATGGGAGTATGGGTAGACTTGCGCTCAGTAGGGAGCCCGTCTACTTGCCCCTGAATGGGCGGATCTCTATTCCTTCTATACTCAGAAGGTGGGGGTATAGTACACCCTATAGACTTAGTGTGAATGGGTACCAATCTGGTCCCCTACATGACATACTCTTTGGCCGATCCCATGGATGCATGTGCACTACGGTCTCGATGATGGCTTTCGAGTGGAGCACCCTCAGGCTGAGAAGCTCCATGCTCTAATCTATGTCTAACAGAATGCACTGATGCTAGTCTATCAGGGGTACGCTCAATGGGATCCCCTCATGTCGAGTTGTCTCCTCTAATGCTCGTCGAACGTCATTTGGTTTGCTCATGTGGTTGAGGACTAGACACGTGTATTTGTGAATCGGTTGGGGCTTGGTCATTGGCTTCAGGCTTGCACCTTTGTCGACCACCCCGTGTATCCACCATAGTGTACCTAACGTCTAGATGTATCTTTTATTATCAAACAAGGTATACAATGATGCTTATCTTATTTTTAAATTTTGAAATGAGCCCTAAACTGTTTGATGTTGTTTCAAAATGTGTTGTATCAGTATGAGAAACTCTCGCGTGTTTTGCAAAATCATTGGATTTTATTCTTAGTTTAATTGGCTTTCACCTATATACTCGCACAAGCCGAATATGGGAATGAAGTCCATACTCAACGAGGTAGCATAGGTACTACCAACCCTCACCCAACACATCGTGTGCAGTGATACACTCTTTCGAAGATGAGTGCGTGCTATTTTGCATGGATAGGACAGTTCTTGGGTCGGCCTTGGCAATGAGCGGGTCCCGATAATACAATTTCAAATGAGCCAACCAAATGGTAATGACATCCATTGTTGGTCTCAATCAAATGGGTTGGATGTGAGAGCCCAACGCCACTGATGTTTAAATGAAACGTGGTGTGTGTGGTTCATTTTACTTTGCATAAAGACAAATGCATAAAAGAGCATTCATATGATCATTCCTACATGATATGCATAAAAAGAAAAGGAACATTTCAAATTTAGAAAGCTATGCATGCTATGTCCTACATGATGTTATGACAATGCGATTACGATGACCTGGCCTCTAATTGGGCCTCAAGCATGCAAACGACCACTCAATTTTTATCAAGGTCACTGTATTCTAGGGTGGACTACAATCAGAGGTCCGTTGTTCCTAGCAGCGCCTTTCTAATGGAAGGAATGCGAAAGCAAACTAGGACTATTCATTCACCCTTTTTTTTTAGTGTACCTAATTTGCAATCGATTTAAAGCTCACTGTAAAAACATAGAGAAGAAAATATAGAACAGAGAATAAAAATAGAGCCTACCTCAGCTCTTGATCTGATGCCAAGTGGTTTCTCTGTTGTCTGCTACTTCTACTGTAAACCGTAGCTCTGGTCTACGGGCTACAGTGTGAACCATGGGTGAAAGCTATGGGCCAACAAATAACCATAGCTGTTAGCTGTGGTTAGCACCTGAGATAAGAAAACTCAAGAATGTCAGCACTCAGGGGCTACAAATGCGGAGTTCCATCGTGATCACCTTCTGACATAACCAAAAAACATGCACCTATCTACTGTATTAGTCTATAGTCATCATAAAAGCGTAAAAGCTTGACACATTGCATAAATTCAACAAAATGATATTTCTTATATTGATTATGAATGAATCTCTATTACAAATATGCCCCTCTTAGGGTCACTTGAATGATGATACAGTTTATACAATTGCCAATGCCCTCAATAGGGTAGGCGCATTAATATTGCCCTTTGACTAGTCGCAAACTACCTTGGGGTGGAGTTGACCCCCTTCTTCGTGATGTGGAAGGATTATGATATGGACTCCTCTTGTACCTATCTTCCTACGATCAAGAAACAACAACACACGATCAAAAATATAGATAGCCTCTCATAATGAGGCCCTTTAAGGAAACATACATGATAATGCCATTTAAACTAATAATCAAGAAAACATAAAGAAAACCTTTAAACTATGCTAATTGAATCAAGATTTGTAATATAGCATAAAGGAGATCGTTAGACAAATAATGCATGGATCAGATAACAAAATAGAAGCATAGAGGTGCATAAAAGATCCACAAATATCCTAATTAATGCAAAGCATGAACTATCTATTCTAAGCTAATTCCTACGGTCAGAATTCTTCTAAACTGCAATTAAACCTAAGAAATGATTAATCTAACCTATTTAACTGGACAAAAATGAAAAGAGTAAGGTGATCTGTCACCTATTGCAAACCGTAGCTCTGGTGAGTGGTCTGCACTGTGAACCATGGCTGATAGCCATGGTTTGACCTCTGATAGGTTTACCCTCAAAATCAGGGGTAGTGGGCTTGATCTCCTTGTCCAAATTGATGTTCAAGGGTCGCCTTTGTTGTCCTCAGACTGATTTGGTGGTCAATTCGATGTGAAGGGCCTTCATTTTCCCATATTTGTATTTCTTGATCCTCCTAGGCACCTAGGGCATCCATAATGCAATTCATCATGAATGTTGGCAAAAGGGTCGAGGATTAAGTGCAATAGCTCTATCTCTTAGTATACTCAGTTTGAGTGTACAATTCGCTAGGGCTTCGTTGCTCAAATCTCCAATGCTTGCTTCTCTTTTTCTTCCCATTTGGAGGGGGTATTTATAGCATGCCCCTAGGGCTAGGGGTGGCTTCATGGAGAAGCCAAGACCAAGAAGGGTGGTTAGGACAGTTGGGATGGAAGCCTCTGGAATCTTCCATCCTTCAACTGCCTTCTTCTAGATCTTTTGGTCATTCCAACCAATTTGGCTCGGATGGAAGGCCTAACTGAACTTCAATTAAGACCGCAGGTCACAATTCTTGATGAGTGTCATTTAATTCATCATTTAATCATTATTTATCAATCCGGGCAGGTGTCCTAAGGCTGTTTACGATAGTCAATTCAAGCAGATGTAAGACATTCTATTCAGAAAATGGCTTTATTGGCAGAACAATTAGTGTTTGTTGGGGGTTCTTCTGTCACTCTAAACCCTATGAACTGAAAGGAAACTATATTATGCTTGCTGAAATAAAATTGCAGAAATGAAATAACTGTCAAAGAAACCTATTTACTTTTGCTAAATCTGAAAATGCATTCAAAAACTGAATTAAACTTGCTTGAAATGAAAGTTGCTGAAATTAGAATTGCAGAAAGTAAACTAACTAACTTGCAAAATAAAAGAACAGATCTGAAAATAAACTTAGAAATGATAACTCAGAAATAATAATGAAACTACAAACTCTAAAGCTGGAAATGATTTCAGCAAAATAAAGAAATGCAGGAAAAATGACAGGTTTCCTATTTATTCTGCTGTAGACAGATTTAAACAAGAAAACCTGGTAAAAACCTTCTTCTGCTCCTGGGAGTGGCCCTTGCTCCCTGGTTCAGAAGAAGGTGAAGAAGTAGCTCTAGTTTACTACTTAATCACTCCTTCAATCATAAAACAAAACTGATAAAAACTGCACTTTTTATTGAATTAAAAACATGCAAAAAAATTCTGCATATTACTGCTACAGAAATCTGATTTCTCACAATATTCAGAATTATCCTAATTGCAATCCTAATTCTCCTTCTTAGCTCAACTCAGATGGGAGCTGGTTATTTATATTAAAAACATGCTAAATCAGGTGTGGAATGATTCTAATTTCAGGCATTTTAGGAATGTTGTTGAAACTGCATTCCTAAAATGCAGAATATGGTTACATGAATGAAATCCGTTTGTTGCACATTTGCTGGAGGTCTTTTGCATTGAAAAAGGTGCACAACAGATTCACATAGCTGTCCTTAACACTCTCCTGCAATTTTTTCGCCTTTCCTGAGCTATTCTGGTCAAAACTGTGCTTTTCGGTTATTCTGGAGCAGTCCTGTTATTTCGGAGCAGTATCTCTGTTATTCCAGAGCAGTATTTTTGTTGTTCCAGAGCAGCGCCAGAATGCTTGTTTTCAACACAGTTTGCGTTTCTTTTGCCGAGCATTTGGTGGATCAGACTTGGAAGTCTTTCAACAACCTATTCACATGCTTTTTAAGTTGAATTTGACCAAATTCCAAGTCATGCAAATCTGGCTGGAATTTGTCCAAGTTAAAACAGTCAAAATACAGTTTTGCACAGCTTGCAGTTTTGTCCTATTTTTAGTGCTATTTTCTGCATTTGACAACTTCAGAGAGCATGATATGAATGTTATATATCCCACACGTGATTGCACTAACACATTTCACAATAAATCATTATTTATCAACAAAACTTATGCAGAAAATACAAAAAATTAGTAAAAACAGAATATTATGCTTCTAAACAGTCAAACATGTAAATAGTAGTAAATATTGTATTTCATCAACAGAATTAACATCAAAACATATCAAAAAGGTCTATTAAGGATGTCTAAAATAATCAATAATGAGGCAATTTTTGGCCTCATCATCCCCCCCAACTTATTCTGATGCATGTCCTCATGCATTCTGTGAGGCTACAATAGAGCAGAGATCCTTGTCCATGACTCTCTCTTGGTAGCTGAACTTTGGACCAGGAATCCTGTAGAAACCTCTGATTTCCTTTATCTGCTTGAGCCATGCCTGAAACTGATCATCTGGCTGAGGGTCATCATCAAAAAACCATGGAACAGGGGTGATTACAATGGGCAATCTGTATCTTAATCCTATCCACTGATGTTGCAGCTGCTGAATAACTTGCATGATACCTTCAGCTCTTCTTTTTGACCACTGCAAGTTATTGGGGGAGATAGGTTCTTTCTTCTGCAAAGAAATAGATAACTCTCCCCAACGATTTTTACAGGCTACTAAAGCACTATTAAAATGCTGGTGAGTAAAATTCTGAAAATCGACTAAGCATTCCTGAAGATTGGTTTCATAAATTTTTCTCACCTTTTCTTCCCTCATCATAGTAAAATGTTGATTGGCTGCAGCCCTGTAATCACCATGAATTGGCCTCAGATATAGTGTTGCATTTGCCTCATTTTCCTTAATCATCTGCTTCTGTTGTTCCCAATATTCCTGATTTTGCAGAGTGGACATGAAGGCTCTCAACTGAATATCCCCTGTAAAAATGTGAGGTAGGAATGTGTCATCACCAGGCATAAAGAAGTTATGTAAGAATAACTCACACAGTAGACTTTTCTGTTCTATTGGGCTGTGCAGGTAGGCATCCACAAATTCTTCAGGGTTTTCCAATTTGTATGGCAAATTAGAGTGGATTCTCATAATTTGCCAACGGATAAACCTTTCTCTAAGGATTAAGGTATAAAACCTTGCAGGTCTTCTGCATTGGACTAAACACTCTGCATTCTAACAGAGATCCTGCACCTGGTTCTTCAATTTGGTTATTTCTGCCTCTTTAGCCTCACATTTTTCTTCCAAAGGTTTCAAAGCTAAAACCTTTTCTTCTAACCTTTGGCATTTCATCATCCACTTTGATAAATCTGTATTATATTCCTCAAGTGGAACCATAAGAGGATTGCGGACAGGTTGCTGCATTTGAGGAACAATATGAACCTGCACCTCTTTGTCAGTCATGTCAACCCTGACAGAATCTGTTTGTATCTCTTTTTCTTCTATTTTTGCCAAAGGCAAGTTGACCTGTATCCCTTGTTCCTCTATTTCTGTCATAGGTAATTCAGTTTGAATTCCCATATCCTGTGTTACTATGAGGGGTACATATGGTTCAATAGCTGCAACAGGAATTGAGGAGATCTGAAGTTGTTCCTGTCCCTGTTCTCCTTCAATATCCATTATAGGTTCCTCCCTGATTGGTGAGTCTACTACATGTGCAGCTGTTGCTAATTCTAACAAAATGTCAGCCATTTGAGTGTCATGCATACTTTCATCAGGTTGTGGCTCTAAAGATGCAATTTTAGCTTTTAAACTTGCCACTTCTTTCTGCAACATTGCAATCATTTGATCTTTTTCTGAAATAGAAGCTTGACACTTTTCTATCCAACCTGTTTGTGTTTTTACCACACTTCTTGCCGCAAATAGCTGTAGTTGGATATCTTCTTCTTCCTCTTCCTTTTCTTTTGCCTCTGACTCCTCCTTAGAATCAGAATCTATATAATCCACTAAGACTACTTCAGGGCTGGATGTAGGCTCTGTTATGTTTGTGGCTGCAGGTTCTGCTAATTCTCGCTAGGTCTGTCTCTGCTGCTATTGCTTCTTGACTTCCTTGGTCAGATGATGTTTTACCCAATTGAAGTCTTGCAGACCTTCGTAATTTTTGAACAGGAGTCTTTCTTTTTCCTGTTTTGGGCATTTCTTGAGCAGATTCTCCTGGTTCTGCTTCATCAGAGCTATTGGACTGCAAAATAGTCACATCTGCTGAAAATGACACCCTTCTGCATTTTTTAGCAGAGTCTATTCCAGCATGCTTTTCTCTCTGTCTTCTAGTCCTAGAAGAGGGAGGTCCCTGTGGAGAGGATGGACCCTCTTCTTGGACAGACTCTGTCTCAACCACTGGCTCAGGTGTTTCTATTTCCTCCTCTCCAATGCCAGGGTTTCCAGTTTGTTCTGCAGATTTAGGGCTTTCAACTTGTTCTGTAGATTTAGGGCTTTCAACTTGTTCTACAGATTTAGGGCTTTCAATATCTTCTTCTGCTTCAGCTGCAAATGCAGGGCTTCTAGTTTCATCCCACTGAGCAAAGAATCTGTCAAAGCTCTGCAAATTACCCCTAAAGTGATGTTTACAGATTATTTTAATCAAACCATGATGCCTAGGGGTTCCTTTTCCTTCCTGATATTTCTTGGCCATAGATTTTAAATTTTCATAAAAATACAGGGGAAAATTAACTTGGAATTCAGGGTTTGTGTGGCCATATCTCAAATAAATTAGAATTCTCATATGGTGCCCTGATAAAACAGCATACTGACCTTCACAAGTAATAAATCTAATCATCCATTCGGCTACTTCATCCCAGGGAGATTCCAGACTTTCCCTTTTAACTCCTTTACAAATATTTTTACTCATGACATACTCAATAGGTTTATCATTTTCTGCCCTAAATTGGTTGGCCAATTCACTTAGGGTATTTCCTAGCTATTTTTCCAAGATTAATTCCTTGCAAAGGAAATTCAGTAATTTGGCTCAAAATATCTGGAGTTACCTGGATTATCATGCCATTGATGTTGATCTTGTTATTTCTGAAGGTTCGTGCAAATTCTGCGGCCAATCCCTCGGAGTTCCCATCAAATTTCTGTAGAAACGGCATAAAACCTCCATCGATGAAAATTTGCAGCAGCGTAGGATTTTCCAGTATGAAGCTGGCATTTTCTGGTTCACTTCTGTTCTTTCTGCCGCCCATTTTCTTCTGCTCTGCTCGCGAATATTGTTCTGAAACACTGGAATGGCAGTTCTAGGGCACATGCACTGGAATGAAGGTTCTTGCGCCGGAACAAAGCATGTAAAACCAACTTGTTGATTCGTTATTTTTAAAACCGATGGAATATGCTGAAAATGAGGAAACATTAGTTCCAATGCAGATTACACGATCACGATTTGCTGAGTTGGCATTAATTAATTTGATGTGAATTTTTCAAGATAAAACAAATCTGTTTTCGATGTTCTTTGATGCGTGTGCCATGATTACGCGAATCGCGAAATCATGATATCTAAATATCATGGATTTCGGAAATCACGTGTTCCATAATCTCTTGCCACGTGTTCCTGCCTGAATCTTTTAAGAAACGTCAACATATTCCGAAGCCCTGAGCAAATGTCGTTATTTTATCATTCGGAGCATATCTGTCAATACTCATTCCAGAGCACAACTGTCATTACCCATTCCAGAGCACAACTGTTACGGAGCTTTTGATGTTTCGAGCTCCAAAGCAGTGGTTATTCGGAAGCAAATTTCATTCCAAAGCATATGTCATTCCGGAGCATATGTCATTCCCCCTTTCGTTGACTAATTTAGACATCCCCAATTTTAACCTTATGAATGCTTTAAATGCTAATCAAGTGAATCTATACACTACATACCTTAACTATTTACAATATTTAAAATGTAAAGAAACACATACCTGTCTTGACTACCTTTCTACATTTTATACAATTGATTAGCTTTGCTATTTTTTTCTTCTGACAAGTGCAGTACTGTAATTCTGAAAAACACAAACAATATGGGTGATGGCAATGACAATGGTGGTGAATGACAATGGCGAAAAAATGATAATGCTAAGGAATGAATGGTGATGGAATGAATGGCGATGGAATGGATGGTGATGGAATGGATGGTGATGGAATGGAACTCAGTAAACATGCCAGATAACTGGTTTTCATGTAAACCAATTTTTTTTTTTTGATAAAAACTATACTACTGCTGCTTCAGTGGAAGAAGGGAATTCTTCCATTATGTGCACATCCAAGTGCTCTATTTGTTTTAAGAATTCATTTTTAGTTAGTGGCTTATGGTAAATCCGGAGACGATGTCCATTAACCACTAACTTCCTTCGTGAATCATCAATTGGTGAGAGACGAACCGCTCCATTCGAGAAAACCTCTTCAATCTGATATGGTCCAAGCCATCTTGTCTGCAACTTCCCAGGAAAATCTTCATAGCGGGAGTCAAACAGTAATGCCCAATCCCCTTGCTGGAATTTTCGTTCTTGGATATGGCTATCATGCCAGATTTTACGTTGTGCTTGGATCATCTCGTTCTGATGCAAAGCGTCTCTTCGTATTTCATCCAATGCATTGAGTTGCAGGATCCGGTCCGTTTGTGCCTGTGACAAATCAATACCAACTTCCAAAGCAGTTCGAAGAGTTAGTAATTCAAATTCAATGGGTAAAAGGGGTTTTTTACCATAAACCAATTCAAAAGGGGTAAATCCCGTAGTGGATTTCCAAGTAGTGTTATAAGCCCAAATTGCTTCGGGTAACTTTTCTACCCAATTCCTTCTATGAACTGCTACGAGTTTTGGTTAATATTTTCTCTAATTCCCTATTTGTAACTTCAACTTGACCATTGGCCTGTGGATGATAAGGAGAGGACTTCCTGTGCTTGATTTCATATAATTTTACAAAGGCTTCAACAACCTTTGAAATAAACCGAGGTCCTTGATCAAAAGTAATAGACTGTGGGGCTCCAAATCATAGAAAAATCTGTGAATACAGAAAATCAGCCACTTTGTCTTCTCGGGCATGCTTAAAGGCACGGGCTTCCGCCCATTTGGTTACATAGTCAACACATACTAGGATGTGCACCTTCCCTTGGGAGGGTGGATCAATAGGTCCTACAAAATCTAACCCCCACCTCTCAAATGGTTCTACACCTAATTGAGGCTGTAAAGGCATTTCATTTATGAAAGTAGGCTTACCCATTCTTTGACATGCATCACAATTTCTGATATACCTTTTTACATCTTTATGCAATGATGGCCAGTAGTAACCAACACCCAAAATCTTTCGAATGGTATGTTTTATTGAATAATGCCCTCTTGAAGGTTCATCATGACAGGATCTCAAGATGTCATATATCTCATCCTTACGAACACACCTGCGTAAAACATGATCAGGACTGCATTTAAACAATATTCCTTTTATCCATTCAAAAGAAGAACTTTGCTTGATTAACTATTTTTTCTGTTTTGAGGTAAAATGAAGAGGAATCTTCCCTGTAGCTAAATAATTAGCTATATCTGCAAACCATGGAGTTTGAACAGAGACAACAAACAATTTTTCATCAGGGAATGCGTCTTCAACTAGTTCTTCAGTTTCTGCATTTGGCAATCTTGACAAAAAATCTGCCACTACATTAGCCTTTCCTGGTCTATTTACTATAGTAATATCAAATTCCTGTAGTAAAATCAACCAGCGAATAATTCGTGCACTAACCAAAGGCTTATTCATCAAATATTTGATAGCGACATGATCTGTATGGATGAATACGGGATAACCTGTGATATAGTGTCAAAACTTGTTAATGGCATATACTATAGCTAAGAATTCCTTCTCAGTTGTAGTGTAATTCTTTTCAGCTCCTGTCAAGTTTTTGCTAATATAATAAATGGCATAGTGTTGTCCATTTTCAATCTGCCCTAGTGCGGCTCCAATAGCAGTATTGGAGGCATCAACCTGAATATGAAAGGGCAGCTCCCAGTTAGGGCCTCTTAGTACTGGCGGACTGGTTAGCTTTTCTTTCAAAGCTTCAAAGGACTTGTGGCAATCATCAGACCATACAAATTCAGAATCTTTCATTAATAATGCAAACATTGGATTAGCAATGGTACTGAAATCAGTAATGAATCTGCGATAAAAGCCAATATGTCCTAAGAAACTACGGACATCAGTTTGAGATTTCGGAGGAGGAAGACTCTTGATGACCTCTACTTTCTTAGGATCAACCTTAATACCGTGAGCAGAGATATGATGTCCTAAAACAATTCCTTCCTCCATCATCAAGAAACATTTTTCAGGATTAAGAGATAAATGATATGCTTCACAGCGTATTAGAACCTTTTCAAGTTGCTCTAATGTATACTCAAATGTGTCACCAAACACTGTGAAATCATCCATGTAAATCTCTACACTCTCATTGGTTAAATCAGAAAAAATGGCCAAGACAGCTCTTTGAAATGTTGCTGGTGCATTACATAATCCAAAGGGTAATACTCTATAAGCAAATGTCCCCCAAGGACATGTGAAGGTTGTTTTTTCCTGGTCTTCTGGTGCCACTTGGATCTGGTTATACCCACTAAAACCATCCAGAAAACAGAAATATTTCTTACCGGCAAGAGTGTCCAAGCACTTGGTCTATAAATGGTAATGGAAAGTGGTCCTTGTGTGTGACTTTGTTTAATTCCCTGTAATCCACACACACTCTCATATTTCCATTCTTCTTAGGCACAATAACTAATGGGGAAACCCATTGAGTGTCTGAAATCGGATAAATGAATCCTACTTCCAACAATTTTTCAATTTCTTCTTTAACAATGTCTTTTAAAGCAAGATTCAGACGTCTCTGCGGTTGTCTAACTGGTTTGACATCCTCAGTGTATATCCTATGTGTGCATACATCAGGGTGGATTCCAACCATATCCGTATAATTCCAAGCAAAAGCTTGAACATGTTTCTGCAAAACAGCAAATAGTTTGGCTTCTTGATCGTCAGTCAACCAACTGTTAATATTTACAGGTTTTCCTGGCTGAATTTCAATCTGCTTGATTCCAGGACAAACAGAGTCAACATGTTCATATTTGCTGATCAAAGCATTTAAAGGACAATGATGTGGTTGCAGATTATGGAATACTCTTGATTCTATGTTAAATGCAATACCTGATGGAAGCATTGGCATAGGACAAGTGAAAGAAGTCAAAAGATGATGATGCCATCCATGTGGCAATGTAAAGGAACTTTCTTGAAGTGGAATAGATGGTAAATGTTCAGCAACTTGTTCATCATCTTTCCATAATAGGCGATTGACCAGAACTTGATCATCCCCTGAGGCCTTCTTCATGCAATGTATTCACCAAGAGCTGTTTCATGTTCAAAAATTTCTCTTTGGTGAATTCAATTCTTCAATGTGTTCCTATACTACAATGGTGGCAAGGGTAACAAGAGGCTCCTGTTCTTCATCGGACTCAGGATACCATAACTGTCCAAAAAATTTAGATGATGGTTTAGCAGGTGGATACAAAGAAATTTTCTTAAGATCTACTCCATTTGAAATAGTCATTTCCCCTGATCTACAGTCTATGAAAGCAGCTGCAGTGGCAAGCCAGGGTCGTCCTAGGATGATAGGATAGCCATTAGCTGTACTCCTAGGTTGCAATACTAGGAAATCTATAGGGTATTCCCAAGAAGATACTTCAATGGGAACATCCTCCAAAAGTCCTTCTGGTTTGGCAACTGACCTATCTGCCATTTCCAAAACTGTAGCTGTAGGACTCAAATCAGTGAGCTGCAATTTTTGCATAATATCTTTGGTCATGACATTAATTGCAGCTCCTAAATCAATAAGCACATTGGGAATTTGAACCAATCCTACAGTAATGGTGATTTCTGGACTTCCTGGATCACCATATTTGGGAGGTACTAATTTCCCAGAGAGAAGATCAACCAACTTTCCATCTACTTGTATAGTTTGTGGAAAGGCTTTCTTCTTCCTGCCAGGTTTCCTTATGCATAAATCCTGAATGGTTTTCTTAATCAATGGTACATCCTTGATTGCCTGCAATAGAGGAAGTGAGATTGACATTTTCTTCAATTCTGTGATTAACTCTGATTCAGGGGTAGTGATGGGGTGATCAAACCTTTCAGGAAATGGTAAATCTGATGTGACACGTTCAGATTTTCTTTGTAAGTTTTCTGCGTTCTTTTGCTCTGATTGTATTTTTTCTGGACTTGAAATTTCTGGAATTTCTTCAATTGTAGGTGGAGCAGGGTCAGGTAAGACCTTCCCTGAGCGTAATTGGATGTTACCACAGTCAAGTACATGAACTGCAACAGTATCTTCAGACTCGACCTCATAAACAGGGGCTGTTTGTCTGACATTATTGGGGTTAATCATAGGCTGAGCTGGGAGTGGAGGTTGTTTTATTGGTTGTGCTTGTTGATGTTGTGTTCTTCCCTAAAAATTTGGATTAGGAGCTGGCAGCAAATTTTGAGTTTGCCCTTGATACCTTTGTTGTCCTTGATGGGGTTGATATTGCTGACCTTGATGGGGTTGATATTGCTGACCTTGATAGGGTTGATATTGTTGTCCCCATATTTGTCCTTGTTGTGTCCATTGAGGAGGCATGGTATGCCAAGGTGGGTTCATCCATCCAGATTGTGACCAATCTGGAGGAGCTGTCCAAGGTTGGTTCCAAGGTTGTGCAGAAACTTCTGCCTGTCCCCATGGCATATTCATATTCCAAGGAGATTGTCCCCAGTTTGGAAATCTAGGAGCATTGGGATATTGTGCATAACCACCACCAGGTCTTTGCCCAATAGCATTGAGTTCTTCTGTTTGGGTGCCCAAAACAGATTTTAGATGAGGCAACAAAGGGCATTTATCTGTTGAATGTTCCTTGGAACAAATTCCACAAATAGAAGTTTTGTTTAGGGGGCAATCCTGCAAGGCATGCTTACTCCTACACCTTGGGCAATAAATTGCTAAAGGTGGTGTAGAATTAGATCTTGTGTTTTTCTCACCTAATGCAGTATTAAGTTGAACAAGGATATCAGTTTTTAAATTGGCCATTTCCTCCATCAACTCTTTCATACCATTATTGCCAGAATTCTTTTTCTTTCTCCGGTGGTGAGTGCGGGAATAATTTTTGCATAACTCCACAATATCTTCAAGGTCAAGTTGATCTATGTCTCCTTTTCCCATTAAATCTAACACTTCCCTAGATTCATCCTGTAATCCTCTTAAGAAAATAGGCTTTAAGAAATCGGGTTCTACAACACCACACCTCTTTTGGACAAAGGCAAAGCGATCAAGATAATCTTCTAGACTCTCATCCTCTTCTTGCTTGATCCTAAACAACTCATCTTTCCTGTTTCTTACTCTACAATAATCCTGATATTTATTTAAGAATGCAGTCTCCATCTCATCCCAGGTACTAATTGAGTTAGGTTCAAGATTGCTCATGAACCATCGGAGAGCAGCGTCCTTAAGTGTGGAAGGAAACAACTTCAATTTTTGATTATCATTTATGTAGTCATAAGTTTGACATAACACTTTGAATTCAAACAAAAATTGATCAGGATCTTCTGCAACAGTTCCCCTAAAAATTGGCAATATGGATGGGGAGATTGTTTTCATGGGGGCATCTAGAAGTGGATCCAACCTTATGGGATATTCAAAAGTTTTAGGAGCATCATCAGGATTATCATATCCACCTGCTGCTGCTGCTGCAGCCATAGTTGTTTTCTTTCTAAAGGATGATGGGAATAGTCTAGTCAGAGGGGAGTGTTTAGCAGCTAGTGCTTCAAAAAGCTCTTTTTCTAATTTTTCCAAAAATGCATCTGATGAAGAAGGTATGTCTGGCTTTTCTTCTTCAGTGATTTCAAATGAAGGCAAATCTTCATCAGGACCGAAGTAGGTCTCTTTGGTGGTTCAGAACCACTTCGGATAAACCTCCCTCTTTCGTCTCTCAGCCTATGCATTCATGCACATTTACTAAACAGACTGTAAAATTTGCAAGAACTATTTTTTGTATCCAGCCTACAGTTCTTGACCTACTTAAATTTGACTAACAACACCATTGGTCCCCGACAACGGTGCCAAAAATGATGAGTGTCATTTAGTTCATCATTTAATCATTATTTATCAATCCGGGCAGGTGTCCTAAGGCTATTTACGATAGTCAATTCAAGCAGATGTAAGACATTCTATTCAGAAAATGGCTTTATTGGCAGAACAGTTAGTGTTTGTTGGGGGTTCTTCTGTCACTCTAAACCCTATGAACTGAAAGGAAACTATATTATGCTTGCTGAAATAAAATTGTAGAAATGAAATAACTGTCAAAGAAACCTATTTACTTTTGCTAAATCTGAAAATGCATTCAAAAACTGAATTAAACTTGCTGAAATGAAAGTTGCTGAAATTAGAATTGCAGAAAGTAAACTAACTAACTTGCAAAATAAAAGAACAGATCTGAAAATAAACTTAGAAATGATAACTCAGAAATAATAATGAAACTACAAACTCTGAAACTGGAAATGATTTCAGCAAAATAAAGAAATGCAGGAAAAATGACAGGTTTCTTATTTATTCTGCTGCAGACAGATTTAAACAAGAAAACCTGGTAAAAACCTTCTTCTGCTCCTGGGAGTGGCCCTTGCTCCCTGGTTCAGAAGAAGGTGAAGAAGTAGCTCTAGTTTACTACTTAATCACTCCTTCAATCATAAAACAAAACTGATAAAAACTGCACTTTTTATTGAATTAAAAACATGCAGAAAATTTTTGCATATTACTGCTACAGAAATCTGATTTCTCACAATATTCAGAATTATCCTAATTGCAATCCTAATTCTCCTTCTTAGCTCAACTCAGATGGGAGCTGGTTATTTATATTAAAAACATGCTAAATCAGGTGTGGAATGATTCTAATTTCAGGCATTTTAGGAATGTTGTTGAAACTGCATTCCTAAAATGCAGAATATGGTTACATGAATGAAATCCGTTTGTTGCACATTTGTTGGAGGTCTTTTGCATTGAAAAAGGTGCACAATAGATTCACATAGCTGTCCTTAACACTCTCCTACAATTTTTTTGCCTTTCCTGAGCTATTCTGGTCAAAACTGTGCTTTTTCGGTTATTTCGGAGCAGTCCTGTTATTCCGGAGCAGTATCTCTGTTATTCCAGAGCAGTATTTGTTGTTCCAGAGCAGCGCCAGAATACCTGTTTTCAACACAGTTTGCGGTTCTTTTGCCGAGCATTTGGTGGATCAGACTTGGAAGTCTTTCAACAACCTATTCACATGCTCTTTTAAGTTGAATTTGACCAAATTCCAAGTCATGCAAATCTGGCTGGAATTTGTCCAAGTTAAAACAGTCAAAATACAGTTTTGCACAGCTTGCAGTTTTGTCCTATTTTTAGTGCTATTTTTTGCATTTGACAACTTCAGAGAGCATGATATGAATGTTATATATCCCACACGTGATTGCACTAACACATTTCACAATAAATCATTATTTATCAACAAAACTTATGCAAAAAATACAAAAAATTAGTAAAAACAGAATATTATGCTTCTAAACAGTCAAACATGTAAATAGTAGTAAATATTGTATTTCATCAGTAGAATTAACATCAAAACATATCAAAAAGGTCTATTAAGGATGTCTAAAATAATCAATAATGAGGCAATATTTGGCCTCATCAATTGCGGTTTAGACTGTAGATCGTAGGTGTCAACCGTGGTTTAGACTAGAGACCGCAGGTCTGGACTGCGGTTCAGACTGATTAGGCCAAAATGCCTAAATTGAGTGGTCATAACCACTACTCTATCTTGGAGTCTGTCCAAGATCCTCCATATGGTCTTGTAGCATGTCCATATGAGTAGTCGCCCTCGGCATGGCGCATTTTAGGTGTCTACACCAAGTTAGAGATCTAGTCCTCAAATATAACCAACATATCACTATCCAACTGTGCCATTTTCAAGATAAATTTGCACCTAATTGGCTAGGCCCTTACATTGTTACACACACATTCAATTCTAGGGCATATCATCTTGCCAATCTTGAAGATCTTACTGACCTTGAACCCATCAACATCATTCATCTCCAAGCATTTTATGCCTAAGAATTTTCAAGTACGGCTCATCATTCCTTGTACATACAATCATAACTATTACAAAAATACAAAAACAATCGCATCACTCTCTTCTACTTATTTCTCCTTCTATTATTTGTCTCCTTCCTCTTTGATCAATGTTGTATGGTCACGCTTCAAGCGGCTACATACCTTTGATTTTTCCTTATCTTATTTCTTCCTTCCCTTTCTTCTTGTTACTTGTCACTGTTGTATGGTCATGCTTTGAGTGGCTACATACCTTTGATTGGTTACATTTTCTTCTTCCTTATTTTCCTCTCTTCTTCTCTTCTTTATCTATTTTTTCTCTTCCCCTTCATTTCACAGGCTTATTTTTCAACCTCTTCCATCATCATCCACACTCATCAATCATGTTGATGCTACCAAACATTAACACTCAATTCATTCACAAAATGCATCCATACATGCCATCACGCTTCATCAATGTCAATTGAGTCACTCCTTTGGAGTCACAAATTCACATAAAAACCATCCCACTTGGTTTTACTACTCAAGAACAAGTTGGTCACGCTTTAGTTTGCATTCATAGGCATTCTATTATATCACTCATTTTGCTTGTACATAAGCATTCCATCATGTTATTCACCCATGCTTTTCATGCTACTACATTGTTCATCATCATGTTGTCATATAATTCTGCTTGTACATAAGTATTCCATCATGTCATTCACCCATGCTTTTCATGCTACTGTATTATTCATCATCACGTTGTCATATGATTTTGCTTGTACATATGCATACAACACACCATTTAAGGGTTAAACATACACTTTTAGCATACTTGTAGTGGTGTCCAATCCTCTTCTCAAGTTGCATGGCAATAGGAAGCTCTTCTATTGCTCAACCATTCATAGTCAGTCCAATAAACCAACATAAAAATCCATCAAAATACTAAAGCATTTCAAAGCTTCCCCTGGTTGACCTGAGTTCTTTCATGGACCAATCACATGTCACACATTAAACAAATTTTAAGTGTAGAGAGGACCACACCTTGCGTAAGCCTTGCCATAAAGCGAACGATTTTCCCTACTCATCATATCATTTACGTTATCAAAATAAACCTAAGGATTGACAAAAGGACAAGCTCAAACGAAAAATAAAAAGGGTAGAAAATAAAAGAAAACATCCACAAGAGCAATATAAAATAAAAAGAAAAGAAAAAGAGCACCATCAATAAAGCTTGAATCCCTGAGATCCTTAGGTCCATCATAACATCATGGGGCGATCTCCACCGTCAACAATAGGCCATCATCACATGTCTGGTAGTGGAGTATGCCTTACAAGTGGCGACATGTCTGTCACATTAATGAACTTTTGTATAGACCACTGCGTGCTTATGGACGAGCTAGCTTAATCAGATAGGTTTGCAATAGGTTAGTTCAACCTCCCTCAAAATGGATAAATGAACATCACTTTGCACACACTGGTCCATGATAGGATTAATCTCAGTCAAGATAGTCAAGACTTCTGCAGTATATTGATTGTCTATAATATGAGTTTGATTGTTCAAACTATGGTGTTTGAACTTCTATAAATTCTTCTAAACATCCAATAATATTGAGAAAAAGGAATAGATAGCATCATTGCTAGCTCTGATCATAACACCTATTCTATTCATCATATCCATACATTGTCATTCATTGCATATTCAAAGAGTCCATTACATCACCTCCATAGATACATTTCCAACTGCATTCATCACACATATTACATGTTTGCTTGCTTCATAATAGGGTGCACACTCAGCATGACTAATCTAATGTCTTCAAGTGTTTAAACCATTTTGAGATGAACCACACTCACATACGGGTTTCCAACCCTATCACCATCTACATACATATCAAGTGTGCATACAACACACTTTTTGCATCCATACATATCACATAATTGTACATAATCACATGAGTTCATCATGCATATCATTGCATAAAATGCTCTTTACATTATCAAAATCATCCATCAGCTATAGTGTATATACATCATGCTATACATCCTCATATACAAAAATGGTGGCACACTCGCCACACCCAAAAACAACAAAAATAATGCAAAAGAAGAAGAAAATCAAACACAGGCCATTTTAGCTCTGTTTTCCATTAGGAGTCTCCCCACTCCCCTCATCTCTATCAGGAGGCTTCTCAGCATTCCTCCAAATCTTCTTCACTACTCTCTCCACACTTCATATTGTGCAATTTGATCTCACAATGACACCTTCATGCTTCCATATAAATTTTGGCGGGTTCGCACAGACATGTGTAAAATTTTTCATTTGCGTAGCCATGTGCGAATTTTTACATTCACACACCCATGTGTGAACCTACCATTTCACATTCAAATTCTCATAATATGCTTGGCTATGGCCTTGTATATCCACCATTTACAAGTCTCATCACTCTTACAATTATTTTCATCATCATCAATTGTTTCATCATCGTTTTTCATCTCCTCAATCACCAATTCATCACTTGAGGGGGTAGTCATCCAAACACATCAAAATTTACCTTGCACATGATAAAAAAACCAAACATCCAATCATGGATACAAAAAATACCTAAGAATTTTTTTGATGAGGATTATCTCAAGTTCTTATGCTAGGACATATACAAAAGTAAAACTTCTCTTCTCAACCAAAAATCCACTCCAAAACAAATCGATGTTTGATAGACCTCAAAATTCCTCTGACTATAGACAACTCATGGATTCCAATATTCATAGTGGCAGTCGTAAGACCACTTGTGAATTGTGCTCCTAAAATTTCTACCCCATGGCTTAAACGATTTGTTAAATATTGTCAAAAGAGCTCATCAATCAATCGAAAGCAAAAATTGGCAAAGGTATTTGTTCCTTCCATAATTGAAACATCCCAAGTTGATCATAAAATAAGGTAATCTTACACCTTCCATCAAAAGCAATCATTACAATACTGCAAAGTGTTGTATCCAATCACAAATCATTTTTATCAACATGTCTCTCTCGTAATCATCCACAAGTCATCAATCGCAAATTCTTTGCCTTCCAATAATTCCATAAATTTTATATCGTCAGTTTTTGTACTAAATCATGATTTCACACAATCCAGTACAAAAAGGGGTAAAATGTAGATACCCAAAAGTTGCACATTTCCACTTCTCACATCTTCACAACTGATCAATTTGCAAAACCCTCAAAAATTGCATAAATTGGCTTCAAAATACTATTAATCTATTCAAAGCACTATTCATCCTCATTAGCCCCCTTGGGCTAGTTAAGCCCTTCCCTACGCTTAACCATGGGTCCTCATGTGACCTCATGCATAACTCAACTAAGGTTGAATTCTCCACCATGGTCAAAAAGCAATTTATGGTCAAAAGTCAACATTTTTGGTCAAAGTATGCTTTATGGCTAAACACATGCTTAATTAGATCTAATCTTGATTTAAGCTAAGCCTTCCACCTCACCTAGTCTACTTTGACTAGCCTAGCCTACCACCTCACCTAGTCTACTTTGACTAGCCTAGCCTAGCCTTACCACCTCTCTCATCTTGATATTTCCTAATATTTGTCTTCATCACACATGTGGATGGGTGAGAGATTCTCTCACCCAAACACATTTATGAGGTAGGACACCTTAGGGGACACCTCAGAGGACACCTCATAAGGGTCACCTCATAGGGCCACCTCAGGGGATACTTCAATGGACACCTCACTAGATACCTCACATTGCACACCTCACAGGGGACACCTCAACCCCTCCCCTAACCTTGCCAAACTCTTTAAATAAAATACATTCTTCCCCATTTATAGGGATCCTCCATTTACATACCCAGAATCTATTGGAATTGGTCTAGGATACGCAACATCAAGCATCTACTTGGAAAGGAGCTCCAAAGAAAGCAACAAGCTACATCATCTCCCTTGTACAGGTAAGTATCATTGTAAATACCATTGTTTCAATTATGCACTAATTTAGTTATTTGTGTCTTTGTCTTTGTAAATATGGGGCTTGAACAAGGCAAGCCCCCAAATGTACTAATCCATTTTTGTAGGTCGTGTAGGTTTACAGGATATACACCTCAACACCGATGGCACACGAGCAAGAAACACATCTACACTAAAGAATGCAAGGAAGGCTTTGGATGCGGTTTTCCATGCACTTCACTAGCATGTATTTTTTCCACACTTGAGACTTCTCTTGATGAGCACCATATCTATAAACATTCTACAAGGGATGCAATAATACAGCTCCAAACTCGGGCATGAATTTGAGATTTATTTTAAAAAATTCTATTATTCCTTTCAAGTCATAAATTCCAATAAATAATGGTAGGACAAATCCTCTATAGAATACATAATAATTTAGCTTTGAAATAATTAATACAACATTTCGTTAACTCTTTCACTGTTAATTGAGCTACCCGATTATTATCATTTTTTAAAAAGTAATCACAAATGGTGTGAGCAAAGGCATGATGAAGAAGTAAATGGTCTAGCATTTCTAAACCTTACTCACACAAGGCATTTTTGAAAGGTCCATGATATCCTCTTCTTTGTAGACTCTCTCTTATAAGAATCTTACTTTGAACTATTAACGAAAGGAATGTTGAGGCCTCAGGGAAATCCTTTAGTGACCAAACTTTCTTATAAGGGAAATCTTTGGGAGTAGGAAATTTTGATTACTCTAAATCCTCATATCCCAATTTAATTTAGTATCCACCATCTTTTGATAGGTTCAAAACCAACTCACCCTTTCATGTAAAAATAGATAAACAAAACTCTTTAAGAATATTTTAAAGCTTATCTGCTATTTGTTTGAGTTCCTTTTCTTCAACTAGGTTATTAATAGAAATTCATATCTAGAGTTGTTGCTCACATTAATATAATCTTTGACATTTAGAACTTTATAAACTATACATGCTCAAGGCAATGGTTTCCATTTTGAAACAAATATAAGAGGATAATTCTTTAACTAAGCATCAAACCAAAAAATTATATAATCCCTCTCATTGATTGGCCATCTAATATATTTCTTGATCAAATACAAACTATCCAATATGAATTTCAATGTCGATGATCCTTTGGGTAAGGCTTGTTTCCTGAATAATTTAATTGCATCATAAAAACTTATACATTTTGAAGTAATATTTTTGTCCAACTCTTTCCTTAATATTTGAACAATTTCTATCCAAGTTTTACCCTTAAGTTCAAACTTGCAAGTTTATAATTTTTCAAGCCTATCCCTCCAATATTATTTTCTTTTCAACCCATATCCTATTTACAAATATGAAATATTTATTTTCCTTACATACTAAGAAAATATCTTTGAATTTTATCAAATTTTGATGCTATATCTACTAGCAATCTTATAGGTGACATCATATAAATAGGGATGGATTACAATGTAGCCTTTATGACTTCTAGTTTTCTAACCATGGTTAAGAAATTAATTTTACAACCTACAAAACAAGATTTCATTTTATCCAAACATAAGTCTCAAATATCCTTTTTATTTCCATTACAAGACAAAAGAATACCCAAGTACGTTGATGGAAATATTTCAATTTTTAACACAAAATTATCCACAATAATCCATTCTAAATCTAGGACCATCTTAATAAAAAATCTTAGATTTTACAATATTAACCAACTTTCATGTAGCCTTCCCATAGCATGATAGTGCTAATTTAAACTCCTTGGCTTCACTAACTAAGAAATGACCCGAAAAAATTATCATTGACAAATTGAAGATTGAATTCAAAGGGACCATTTGTTGCAACCTAAATACCTTTCATTTTTCCTTCCATTTTTGCCTTTGAGAAAGCTCTCCCTAATGCCTCTATAAAAATAATAAATAGATAAGAAGATAGTGTATTACCTTGATAGAGTCCATGAGATGAATTAAAATATCCAATAGGGGATTCATTGATCAAAAGAGAATATTTCAAACTGCTATAACAATAGTTAATCCATTCAGATCAACCTTGATCAAAACCAATATTTTTGAGAATATCATATAGAAAATTCTCACAAACCCAATTCTATGCTTTGTTCATATCTAATTTCATAAGCATATCCAATTTTTCATAGAATGTAGAGAATGTATAATCTCCTATGCAATGGTTATACCATCAAGAATTTGTTGACGATGACAAAAACTACCTTGTTCTTTTGAGATAACACAATATAAAATGATTTTGAACATGTTTACCATAATTTTTAGATGATATTTTTTTTTTGCTAGAGAAAAATAGGTTGTACTCAAGTTCCCCACCTTTGACATATCATAACTCTCTCCTTTAGAGCTTGAGATTTTACAAACAGATTCAATTCTCATCTCAATTGAGTTCCTATAACTAGGTACCTACATATTTTTTTATAAAAGGTTTAAATTCTTGGTTTTTCATTTTCTAGGTTTTTTTTTTAATTGATTTGTAAATACAAATATTCTAAAATTTAGCATCCTTATTCTTGATATTTTCCTACAAAAAACTTCACAATACCAAAAATCCACATCTACTATCTATGCATTGCATCTTAGTAGAGTAATATTTTTAAAACTTTGTGCTATCATTATCCACTTTACCAAATTTGGACTACTAGTTTCCTTCATGAAGCATAAGTGCAACCACAAGAATTGTAATAAATAGTTTATATGAAAACACAAAAAATATTTCTTTCCAATTGTTGTACGAGGCCGAATCACACCACTTACCCTCCTACCCATAACACTCACATCAAATTCCCCAACATCCATCCCTGTCCCTCCATGGATTTGCTTGATCCCACTTCTCTTCATATCGACCTCATTGTTGAGGAGATTTTAAGAAGCCAAAATAGTTTACCCTTCCTGAAGAAATTTTCTAGTAATGATGCTGAAGTCTCTGATGAAATCATCAACTCTTGGGATGGGGGCCAAGTCACTATTAGGGGCATCAACTTCTTGATCGATGTTTGAATGCTGGCCGAGGTTACAAGTTTTTCGATCAATGACAAAACCATCAGGCGCAACAAGCACACTATGGTAGTGGAGAAGGAAATATTTGATGATAAAGGTAAGAACCTGATTGTGGTTGATGGTGGAATCAATAGAATTTCCCTACCTAGCCCTTGGGATCATGTTATGATTCTAATTTTATAGTATTTTATGATTGACAAAATCAACGTTTCCCTCTGCAACTTCCATTTAGCCTTCTTGAACCATCTTAGGGGCATAAAAAATATCAATATCCTCAATTATCTGTTTAGGTCCCTCAAGTTGTCCATCAACAATTTCAAGAATGAGAAATCCACCCATACCATCCATCAAGACCTACATCTTATATTGTACAAGCATGCTCTCGAATTCTACTCCAACAAAGCTATGATCATTGCTTACCCTACCCCTCCAAATCCCACCCAAAGCCCCAATCGCCCTAACCCACCTAAACCACCAAAATCCATAGTCATGAAAATCCTATCCACAAGGTCCCTAACAATGATAATAACCCTGATTTTTCCTCCCCGTCTACCCTGAAACAAACCCTCGGGTCTGAGTGCAAGGAAGGGTCTCTATTTTCTGAGTTTGAGTTCAAATGTTGGCCTGTCAAGTGCTCTTTGTCCAAGACCAAACACAATCCTAGCCCAAATTATATTGGAGCTTGCCCTCGCTTGAAAAAGTTGAAGATAGAGATGCCTTCCCCTAGAAAGTCCAGTGAGGTGATTCCCCTAAGGAGTCGAAGCCTAAGTGCACCAATCCTTTAGCAGTTTTTCTTTGAAACTCTGACCTCAACCACATTGCCAGCACGGTGGTCATCTTGTTAGTGGCTGCCAATTCATCCAAGGTGATGTGGTCACTCTACAATTAGGTAGTGAAGGTGATGGACAAAATCCATGGCCACCTCAAGACTCTCTTCAAGGAGGCTAATGATCCTCTAAATATTAATGCTAGAAATTAATTTGCAATCCTCTAGTTTAAGGGGTCTCCCTCCTGGGACCACCCCTTTGTCCCTAATTTTTGTTTGGTTGGGATTATCCCTATGGGATCTCCCCATGTGGTTCTTTGTTTTCTTGTAAGGCTGGTTTTCCCCTCATGGGCTCGCCCTTTGTTTTGGTGTTTTGGGTCTGCTGACCTGTTGGTATTGTCCCTTTTGTAAAACGGTTTTGGGGATCCTTTCAAAACCCACTTTTAATTAAAAAATTTTACCGATAAAAAAAACACATTAATGTTACAAAGTATAGCAAATATTACCAATGGAAAACATTAAAGTAAATCTTAATCATTATTTGATTCAGGCAACCAAAATTTTCTTGTCAGCTTTAGCTAAAATTATTGTCTCCTCTAACCATAGAAAATAGAATTTAACTTCATAATCCTCTATTAGAACCCTTGTATTGGCTAGCCTATCTACACATTTGTTGCATTTTCTTGACATATGGGTAAACTTGATTTCTTCAAATTCTGTAGCAAGGTCATGTAATTCCATAATGTTTTATTATATGCTCCATGGATCCTTTTCTTTCCTTAAAATTGTATTTATTACTTTTAGTTAATTACCTTTCATCCATACTCTATTCCATTTGATTTGTCTACATATTTTTTACCCTTTCAAAACCGCCTAAACTTCAACTTCATTATTTGCCTTAATTCCACTATTGAAAGCATAATATGACAAAATTGTCAAAGGTATTACATTATTTGGTACCATTGAGTATCATTGACTATCATGAAGTACCATGGGATACTATTATAAATATTTAGTTTAGGAAATGTGTTTAATATTTTTCTAAAGTATGTTTCAAAGTGAGAAGAGTGTTTGTGTATAAAAAAGTGAAGAGTCATAGGTGATAGGTGTCAAGTATAGAAGTGAAGAGTCATGTAAGATGTGTCAAGATGTAAAGTGAGAGGTTATGTAATCATGAGAGACTTTGTAATAATGTGAGGCATGTGAAAGGTTGCATCTCCTATGATTTTGAGGAGAGAAATAGTTAGAAGTATTGAATACATGGAGAAATTTTATGCAATATTGATGTTGTGAGTGTATTGTGATTATTTGTAAGAGTTTTTACAATCTTGGGAAATTGGACTTGCATTATCTTTGGGCCCATTTTCTAATAGTGATATCAAAGACACTTTAGCGAGTTGTATCTAGACTGAAGATAAAGAGTGAGAAGATTGAAGGCGAAGGAAGAAGAGAATATTAGAGGAGTAAGGACGAATATTGAAGTGTTTGGACACAAGAATTACAAAAGAATGAATAATAGAACGTGATAGAGTAGTGAGGAAGAACATGAGTTGATTGGTGGATATTGAAGAATTTTTGAAGAAGAATTATTTAACGTGATGTATCCCAACGTAGAGAATAAGTGCACTGGAGAAATATTGAAGATGTGCATTAGAGAGATATTAAAGAACATTGTAGAAAAGGACAACATTGGATAGTTCCTAGAATATACTAGAGAGGAATTTTTATAAAGATAGAGTAAAGGAGATAGAGAAGCAAAGAAAAAAAGTGAAAGATCCTAAGAGTAGTGAAGGAGTCTGAGAGCATAAGAGGCACCTGAGAGTAGTGGAGTAGCCTGAGAGCAACGAAGGAGTTTGAGAGTAGCAAAGAATCCTGAGAGGAAACCCTAAGAGCAGTGGAGGAGCATGAGAAAATATTTAGCGCAAAAATATTCTAGAGGAACAACAAGAGAATTGGCCTTTAGAATGTAACAAAAGTGACAGAGCATGGAACACAAAAGATATTAGGTAATGCCTAAGAATTACCATAATTCGAGTTGATACGTGTCAACATAGTGAAGGTAAAGTCTTGCCTTTTTTTGAAGTATTAAAGGAAGATGCACATTTAATTATCTATTTGGGTAGAAATTTTAAGAGAAATATTTTCTTATTCAAAGACTTAGGGAGTTATAAGGTTTTTTAATTGAAAGGGTCAAAATTTGGGAGGTATAAGGAAATTTAAAATTTTGATTGAGATAATTAAAGAAATAATTGAACTGAGAGGAAATAAATGAAGTAAAATTGAGGAATATTTAAAAAAGGGAATGAATTAATGAATGGGAGATATAAGGAAATTAAATGTTTAAAATTTGAATTGAAGATTGAATTAATTGGAGATTGGGTCAAATTGAAATTTGAAAGTGACATTGTGAAAATGAGTTAAACTTAAATGAATGGTGAACTTAGATTTGAATATTGAGTGTGAAATTAAATTTGAATAAATGGTGAATTGATATTTGAAGATTAATTGAAAATTAAGGAGACATAAGAATAAGTTTGAAGATGAAATTGAAATTTGAAGAAGAAATTTGAGATTTGAAAATTTGAGTGATTAAAGAAGAGGGAAGAATTTGAAATTAAAATTTGGGAGTTATAAGAAGTGAAAATTGAATTTGAAGAAATTTGGTTATTAAATTGGGAGCAACAAAGGAGATATATAAAAAGAATTGAAAGACATTTAAGGTGAAATTGCTTTGTGAAATTGATCATGGAAGACATTACTCAAAATGCATCTTTAAAGGATAGTGAAAAAAATTAAAAAAATTAAAATATTATACACAAAGCATGATAGAAAATATTGGAAAACAAAAATATGAAAACTAAAGATCTTATAAACAATGTTTAGAAAGGCCAATTATGAAAAATTTGTAACACTTGAAGATTATCTATGCACTAAATCGACTAAAGCAAGTGAAGATTTCAAAAATACAATTATAGTACCTATTGATATAGGGATAATATCATATATGACATTACTCTCTTTAGAAGTTCAAGTTCATAAAAATGAATTTTTTTTTTCGAATATCAAATATTCAAATCAAGAAATAATTTTGAAGAATCATGATAAGAAATCAATTGATAATGAATGTGAAAATAATGAATCATTACATTCTACATCTGATAACAAATCAAACAACAACATAAATGATAATGATGAAGAATATTACTATGATTATTTGTTAAGGAATGTAACGAAAATAGGAAATAACACAAAGAAACAAAAGAAAAATATGAAGACCAAGAAAAAGAAGAACAAAACAAAAAGACCGAAGGGAAAAAATAAAATTTGAAGATTGAATACTAAAAGTCTTCACACCAAATAACATAATAGGGGGATTGTTAGAGGTATTACATTATTTGGTACAATTGAGTATCAAGAAGTACCGTGGTATACTATTGTAAATATTTAGTTTAAGGAGTGAGTTTAATATTTGTCTAAAGTATGTGTCAAAGTGAGAAGAGTGTTTGTGTGTGAAAGGTGTCAAGTGTGCAAGTGGGAGTTGTCAAGTGTGCCAGTGAAGACTCATAGGTGATAGGTATCAAGTGTGGAAGTGAATAGTTATATGAGATGAGTCAAAATATAAAGTGAGAGATTATGTAATCATGAGAGACTTTATCATAATGTGAGGTATATGAAAGATTGCATCTCTTGTGAGTTTTAGGAGAGTAGTAGTCAAGAGTATTGAAGAGTTTCTATGTAAATTTATATATTGGAGACAAAGCTCCATGCTATGTAATATTTTGAATGTAATTGAATGAAGTTTGTATTGTGAGATTTTGATTATCAATAAAGAGTTATTTTGTGCAATATTGATGTTGTGAGTGTATTGTGATTATTTATAAGAGTTTTTACGATCTTGGGAAATTGGACATATGTTATCTTTGGGCCAGTTTGTTAACAAAAATCTCATCCCTATTATTTCTAATTATTCTTCCTCCTCCTCCTGTTGGTCCTGGATTTCCTTTAGATGCTCCATCAATTTTTTTTTATTTGTGGAAAACATCCCAAAAGGGATGCCACTTTCGGGTAAGACCCAAGGAGGCAGGGGTATCCATTCCGCAAAAAATGCCCAGGACTCGGACCTGGCCTACCACCTTTGACATACTCAAGGAGCAAACAAACACACAAAACCAAATTAAAAAAAGTAAATAACAACAAAAATAATAAAATAAAATAAAAAACATGCTCCTTGAGTGTGTCAAAACCAAAAGCACAACCAAACACGCACAATAAGATAAAAGAAACCACAACACAAACCACATAGAAAAACACAAGAACCACATAACAAAACACAAACAAGACAAAAACAACAGAACACTACAAAGACATAACCCAAAAAAACATGAAAAATAAACACAACCAAAACCTAAAAAATAAAATAAAAATAAAAATAAAAATAAAAACAACCAACAACGGACAATAAACAAAAACAAAAAACATAGAAAACACTCACACATAAAAAAAATGAAATAACACAAACAAAGAGAAACCCAAGAACAAGAACGAAAAAAAACACAAGAACAATAACAAAAAACATAAAAAAAAAACAAAACAACAGAAACACAAGAACAACAAAAAACAACACAAAGAACACAAAAACAAAACAAAACAAAAGAACCCACCCACCTTAAAAAACTAAAACAAAGAAGACAAAAGAAAAAAAAATGAACAAAACAATGACCTATCTAGACCAGAAGACTATTAATGCAAGAATCAACAGAGGAAACAAAATAAAGAATAGAATGAGCTAGGGAACTAAAAAAACTGAATGAACCAAAGAGAAACAAAAAAAAAAACAAGAAGAAACTAGGTACCTTGAAAACTGGAGCCATCCAAAGAAATGATAGAAAGAAGAGCTTCCCTAATTTGAGAAGCCCACCATATAGGAGGGTGGCCATAACAAGTAAGATCACCTTTGTCCAAAGCCCAATTAGCTAAAGCATCAGCACTCTTGTTTTGATCTCTGACCACATGATTGTAATCAACTTTCAAAAATCCCATCTGGATTAACTGAATCTTCTCAATAATTCTTTTTATTCTCCAATCCACCTTATGATTCTTAGAAGGAGTCTTCAAGAGATTAATCATAAGTTGAGAGTCGAGACTCAACTAACACCTTTTCCCATCCAACCTTAGTAGCCTCCTGAAGGCCTCTAAGGATACCATACCCCTCGGCAAGGTTATTGGAAAGAATACCCAAATTCTCGGCAAAAGTAAAAACCAGGGAGCCATCCGAAAGTCTACCAATTCCTCCCACACTTTGGCTTTTCCGGGGTTCCCTCTAGAGGCTCCATCGGTATTGACTTTTCCAAAATCCTTAGGAGGAGGTTGCCAATTTCTAGTCCTATCCATCTTACTAATACTCACATTCCCTTTAAGTTGGTTGCCCTTAGAAGGTTTAATCTTCAATCTTTGCATCACTTGATCCCATCTTTGGTGGGAGTTTTGGGGGTGATTAAGGAGTTGATGGACTGATTCAACTAAGTTGGCTATGGTCTTTTGCCAAATATAGTGAATATCCTTCCTATCTTGATTAAAAATTTGGTTGTTCCTTTCATTCCAAATATTCCAAAGAAGAATGGTAGAACCCATCCAAACTAAGCTGCCTAATAAAATGATCAACACCCTCTTGATTAGGCCAATCCCTCCAAAGCTGTTCAAAAGTGAAAAAATTGGACCACTTTAAGCCAAGTAAAGTTGCCATTCTCCTCCATAGCTCAGAGGCTAAAGTACACTCAATAAAAATATGGTTGATATTTTCTACATTCTCTTCACACATTTCACATCTAAAAGGGCCATGAAAACCACGCTTCATAAGTTGCTCACCGGTAAGAACCCTACGATGCAATAAAATCCAATTAAAGAACCTCACCTTAGGCCAGAGCTTTTGAGCCCACAATTGAGAAAATATGTGAGAAGAATGGTTGGGATTATTATGGCATAAGGTCAAATAACCTTGAGCAACTGAATACTCACCCTTAGTAGTGTTGTTCCATCCAAAACAATCTTTTTCATGGGACCAAGAGAGGGATCTCATATGAAGGATGCCTTGGATATCTTGTCTTTGCCTTTCCGGGATTTGAATAGGCCGAGTCCTCAATAGGGATCCAATATCTACCAACCTTTGAATTACCGGTATGGTATCGACGAGTAATTAGCCACCTTTATCCAATTAGCTCGGTGAAGCTCCTCCATCCAAGGCCTCCAATCGGGAAGCCGAGTTATCAAAGGCTTGTGACCATCCCAAGAATCTGTCCAAAAATTTGCATGTTGACCATTATGAATGATCCAAAATAATTTTTTCTTTATCAAATCCTCACCAGTCTTAAGAGCTGCTAAAATGGGAGAACCTTTGGTAGGAAGTTGATAGCGAACAAGGTCTTCGAGGACTTTTGTTCTCGGCATATTTAGCACGGAGATTATTGGCCCAAAGAGCATTGGGGTTATGCAACATCCTCCAATATAATTTAGCAGCTAAAGCTTTGTTGTTATTAATTGAAGACCGGAATCCTAACCCCCCTTCACTCTTAGGAAGACATAAAGTATCCCATTTCACCAAGGCCCATTTTCTTTTCTCCTTAGTACCACTCCAAAGGAAACGATGGCTGATTTGATCCAATTCTCGAAGAACAACCTTTGGGATATTCAAAATGGAAGAAACATAAATAGGAATAGCTTGAAGGACTGATTTTACCAAGGTGATTCTACCCCCAGAAGAAAGCCACTTGTTGGTCCACTTTCCAATTTTCTTCTTGACTTTGTCCAACAACCAATTCCAATCTTTATTTTTCTGCCTTTTAATATTTATGGGAATACCTAAATAAGTGATTGGAAGAGAGGTCTTCTTATATCTTAATTTATCCAAGACCATGGATTCCTGTCTAGCGAGCGGTGAAAGAAAATAACTTTAGATTTGTCTTCATTGATCAAGCTGCCCGATAGCCTTAGAAAAATAGCTAATGATTTGCTTAATATTAGAAGCTTCCTTAAGCGTAGCTTTACCTAAAAGGGTAGAGTCATCCACAAATTGAAGATGAGAGATAGGTCTAGCTCCATGAGCAATGGTAACTCCCTCAAGGGTTTTGTTTTCCCTCTTTTTGGTTATAGTCCTACCCAAGCATTCAACAAGAATGATGAATAAATAAGGGGATAGCGGGTCACCTTGCCTAATACCTCTGGAAGGCTGGGAAAGGCTGAGAAGGCCTGCCATTGATAAGAACTAAGTAGGAAACTGAAGAGATACATCCCATAATCCAATCCATCCAATCCTTAGAGAAACCAAATTGCCTCAAAACTTTGATAAGGAAGTGCCAATCCACTCTGTCATAAGCTTTGGATAAGTCTAACCGGATGAACATAGAAGGAGAATTTTGCATATCCATGGAATGGATGGCTTCTGAGCAAGAACTATCTCATCTACTATTTGACGTCCTTCCACATATCCCCCTTGCTGCTGGGAAATAATCTTATGCAAAAGAGGCTTCAACCTTTATGCCATGATTTTAGTAATAATTTTGAGAAGAACATTACATAAAGCAATAGGTCTAAAAGCTGAGATATGATCAACCTCTTGAGCTTTTGGAACAAGAGTAATATAAGTTTTATTGATAACCTTCAAAATTTCTTTGGATTTCCTGGCTTCTTCCACCACCTCTAATAAATCAACATGAAGGATATCCCAGAACTCTTGGTAGAACTCAATAGGAAAACCATCGGGACACGGGGTTTTCCCTTTTTGCATTTTAAAAACTACTTGTTGAAGCTCATTGATAGTAACGAGGAGCGAGTCAAAATAGAGTTCTCCTCGGAAGTGATAAGAGAAGGGATTGCTTGAAGAACATTTTGTTGTGAAGGTGAGTCAAGAGGAGTAGCAGTAAAAATATTGGAAAAGTAATCAACAACAATAGAGTTCATGCCATCCCAAGTATAAACAACATCTCCAGAATCTGATTTTAAGGAAGAAATAAAGTTGTGAGATCTTCGAGCTAGAAGAGATTTGTGGAAGAAATTTGTGTTTCGATCTCCTTCTTTGAGCCATTGAATTCTAGATTTTTGCTTCCATAAGATTTCTTCTCTTTTTTCCCATTCCTCTAAGCTGAGTTGTGAGTTTAATTTCATCTGCACTTCTCTTCTCTGTGAGGCCATCTAAACGGATTTTCTTATTCAAATTTTCAAGATGAGCAATAACTTCATGTTTTTTTTTATGAACATCCCCAAACTCTTTCCAGTTCCAAGTCTTGATTTTGGATTTAATGTATTGCAGTCTTTTGGCAAAACAGAACATCTTAGTCCCATGCCTAGGTTTACCTTCCTTCCACCATTGTTGCACATGAGGTCTGAAGGAAATGTCTCTAAGCCACATTAATTGAAAACGAAAAGGAGAGAAACTCACATTGGTTTTCCACATTTCCACCATGGTGGCCAATGATCCGAACCAACATTATTAAGAGTCTTCACTTTAGGAATGTGACCATGGATTAAGAAATTTTTAGAGAGCAAAAACCTATCCAATCTCTCCATTATACAAGCTAAGCCTTGCCTTACGTTAGACCAAGTCATAAGGCCATTATCTGGTTGGATATCCACAAGATGGAGGTTTGCAATATATTCGCTCATGAGGTCGGTACTTTTGTCCAAATTTCTATTTCCCCCCCTTTTCTCATCCAGAGAGGATGGTATTGAAATCTCCTCCGATCAAGATCCAAGCTTTAGGAAAATGAGAGATAATATGAGTAATATCCTTCCACTGTCTTCTTTTTTCCTCCAAAGAAGTCGGGGCATAAATAGTAATGCAGAGCATAATCTGGTTGGAATGTCTACTTTGAATAGCTATAGCCAACAAACCCCAACTGCCAACCATATGGTGAATAACTACCTCTTTTGGGTCCCAAAGACAAGCAATGCCACCCGAAGTCCCTTGGGAGCTGAGGGAAACCACTTTTCGAGCTGGCCAAATTTTACTGGCAATTAAGTCCATATCCTCCATTGACATCTTTGTTTCTTGAAGGAAAACAAGATGTGGATGATTTATCTGAATCATTCTTCTAATTTCATTTTGTTTTGAAAGACTCCCTTTGAGTCCTCTAATATTCCAAGTGATGATCTTCATTAATACCAGGGCTAAAAATGTTGGGAAGGGCATTAATCTTACCTTCCTCTACAAGCTTTTCACCTTCTTTTACCATATGATATTGATTGGTCTTGCGACCTACTTTTTGATTAGAATCCATCTTCAATTTTTTTTCCTTTGTTTCTTGACTTATTCCAATTGAATGTGAGATGGCTTCTAACCTTGAAGAATGCTCATACATAGCCAAAATTTTACTAGATGGTTCAATGGAGTCTATATTGGGACTGCATTATTTGAAGTTTTGACATTTGAAATATTGTTTTTCTTGTGTAAATTTTCTCCTTTTTTTTTCTATTGAAAACCTTTGATTTGTTGGTTTGTCTCTGAGTTCTTTCCTTCATATTTAAATTGTGTTTCTAAGATTTCAGTTTCCATTATTTCCTCTTCCTCACTTGGGACATCATTTGTGGAAAGGATTTCAAACATATTAGCAAATGACTTTGATTGATCCTTCATTACTTGGTTTTTTCGAGTGTTCTTCTTCTTAGGTATTTGGAAACCTCGTTGAGTTTATATCTTCTTTCTTTTGATCAGGAATTTTATTTGGGCAAGCACTGGCCAAATGACCATATTCATGGCAAATTCTACAACGAAAAGGAATGTTCTCATAGTCCACTACTTGCTCCCAAGTGTCTTCCCCAAATTGTAATGTGATATTTTTAGGTAGGGGTTTGTCAAAATCCATTAAAACACAAATTCGAGCATAAATAATATGTTCAAAATTTTGAGTACAATCAGCGAGTCATCATAAAAGTTCCTAAAGAGTTTCCAATTGAAGAAAAAATAGTAGGATTCCAAAATTCAATAGGGAGGCCAAAGAGTCTAACCCACACGGGAGCTATAGAAGGCATCTCTTCTTCGGCTTTAAATTTAGTATGCCAGGGCTTCATGAAAAGCCCTGCCCTTCCAAAAAACCAAGGACCCCCTTGAAAAGTTTTCTCTCTATCTTCATTATTAGCAAATAAAACAAGAAAATAACCATTTGGATAAATAGAGATTTGTAACTCACCTTTAGTTTTCCAGATTTTTGCAGCCCAGACTTTGAAAGCAGATAGACTCGGACGAAAACCCACGAACCGACAAATTAGTCCTCTTTTTTCCAAATCTTCAATGCCAGTCTGAATGTTACCCATATCAAGCTTAACAATAGGAGTTCCATCGGCTGCTTTAAGACATCCTGACTCCGTTTTCCTGGGATCAATCTTAGGCATTCTTAGAGGTTTATGAGAAGCCCTAATATTGATATTAGCATTGGGCTGAGGCTGTCCACCACGAAGGGCATCCCTAAAATTCATTTTTGGGACTGAGTCTTCAAAATTCTTACCCTTGATAGGGGTTTTCATAGTAGAATTATTTTGTGGGTGCACCTTAGCACCAGATTCACTTGAGATATGAGCCATTTTTTGATCAACTGCTTGAAACTTATTTCGTGGTCTCTTTAATCCTTGCCCTAGACGTCGTGGAAAGGTATGGTTTTCACTTTTCTTTTGTGCAGCAAATTGGAAGCCGTTGTCACTCAAGTTCACAGTATGATCTGTTGAAAGACAAATTTCTAACCCATCTTGTATCCCCTGCAACATTTCCTGCTAAAATATTGAGCATAAACCACAAAAATATTGGCCGCTAGGGCCCGAAGGCCCTAAAAACCAACCTCTGGAGCTGCTTGCACTCAACCCGGATGAAACCCTCGCATAGCCGCTTGCCAAATATATCGTTCACACATATGGATGCGCTAGGATCTGTGTTGCTCCAAATGATATGAAAATTGGTGGAGACGTTCTAGGGTTTTTCAGGCATCTACCCTCAAAATTTCAGCTCAATCCGAGTTCGGATGAGTGAGATATGGCCGAAACGAGTTCGGCAGTTTGGGCAGTCCTGCGAAAAACGTCTCTCTCTTTTCATCAATAATTGATTGTTCAGATGCTCCATCAAATTCAATTTGACCAAATTCACTCAATTTTTTTCACTTTATATTCTTTTCCTTCCTTTTATTTCTCCTATACCCAATATCATAATTCCATTTGATGACTTTACTTCATCTATCAAGGCTCTCTACTTCAAGTTTAGAGATAAGGTGAGTTGATAGGGTTGGTGTAGACTCCTCTATGGATAAATAAATATTCCTTTTCATTACCTTTAAACTAATTTTAATTTAGTCTTAGATGGAGAGGGTCAATTGAACAAAAACCTCTCCAAGTAGCAAAGGATTCACAGTTCACTAACATCCACAATGTAAGATTTAATTTCATTCTAATCTACACATACTAGATGATTGACAAGATAGCAATTGCCAAGATGGTAACACAAAAATTGGCAAGATGATACTACCACAAGACAACAATATCCCAAGACAACAAGGTAAATTTCACTTGAATGACATAATGTGACTTCCAATTGTATGACACAATGTAACTTCCACTTGTATGACATCATGCAACTTCCACTTGTACGATATGGTGCAACTTCCACTTGAATAGTATGATGCAACTTCCACTTGAATAGTTAGTTGCTAATCAGATAACTGACTCAAACGACCAATCTTGACTTAGAGAATAATTCCTACTAATACAACATCTTCATGCAGACTACAATCATACCTTGTACTCATTTGTAATCCCTACCTTTCTCTCTACCTTTACATACCCATTTTTCTTTTCTTTCCATGCATGTTGCTTCTTATCTCATTTTTTCTACCAATTTTCTCCCTTCTTTATATGAAAAATGTAACAATTACTTACGATTGGTAGTTACCATGCCTATAATTGTTTGGATGCTCCTACATCATACTCACTAGGTAAGAGGAAATGTTTCATGAGCTCTAACTCATGAACATGAATTGTTTTTACAAACTAATGTCATTTTAGCTTGGATTTATTCACAAGGCCACTATTTCTATCTTATCCTTGTTTTTCTTTTAGAAAAAAACCTTATCTTATAGAATGCACTCAATATTTTTGCACTTTGTCCCATTACTTGACATCCATCCAACCACAATTAACATGTATTTTGTTGGTTGCTTTATCTTGGTGCCAACACCTTCTATTGGAGTGAGTATATCCTCCACAAATCTTAAAAGGATGTAGGTTCCAACACCTAGTTGCTACATATCTAGATATTCCACACTGACTACAACAACCCATCCTAGGACCTTCATCCCCTGTATTGATTTATCTTACAAATTTAATCTCTTTGCTTTTTTCTTGACCTATATTCCAAGGCCTTCATTCTTTGGCCTTATTTTTGGTATTATGGATATTTTTACACCTTGCCCATATCTTCTCAATCCTTTGCCATCATATTCCATTTTTCTCATTAACTTGGAACAAATACCTTTGGTATGCCTTTCAAAGCACCCAAAATATTCATCCCCACTATGTTATTCAACAATATGGCCTTTGTTGCAACCATCAATGACTTGATGAGATTCATATTCCTTTGTTGTCTCTTTATCATTTCTTTTCTCTTTCTCTTTCTCTATAGACATGAAAATCATTGCATCGATGTCTCCGTCATCACTACTACCAGTAACCTGAACCAATTGCCTCTTTTCTATGCTTATTCTCTTTCGTGGGTCCACTTTTTACTCCACTTGTTTTACAAATCCTCTCAACATTACCATTTCTCCCTTCAAATTTGTCTCATAACCTTTCAACAATTGTCTACCTATATTCAGGCACATTGTAGGATTATTGTCCACTTTTTACCCTTTGTCCTTTAATGGACTTAATGTATTCCACTTGCCATATTTCTTAATAGTGTAGGTTTTCACTCTATCATCATGCACTACATTTCTATCAAATTGCCATGGCCTTCCCAACAAGACATGACAAACATCCATAGGCACATCAAATAGTATCTCATCTTTGTAAGAACCAATTTGGAAGTCTACCATACATTGTTCACTTACCAAAATTTGATGTCCCTTTTGCAATCATGATACCTTATTCAAATTTAGGTGTTCAATACTCTTCAACCCAAGCCTTTCTACCACCTCCATAGACACCAAATTATACTCCCATTGTTCATAACGACCTTACAACACTTGCCTCCTGATTTGCATATGGTTTTAAAAAGACTTCTTCTTTGCATTGGTTCATACACCTCCTTAACTGGTTTTAACAATATCATTTTCATCATAAGTGACTCTCCTTATTTTGGTTCCTCCATGTGCTTCACTAAAGCAATACTATCTTCATCAACTTGTACAATTTGGTTACGTGCTTCCTTTTTACGCTTGCTAGTCTATTGTGCTTGAGGACACTCATATGCTCTATGTCCTTCCAAGCACCTATAACACTTACCAAAAAAACCATATCCTCTTCCTCTACCAAATCCACCTCATCCTCTTGATAATTCACCCTTTTCTTGGGTACTTTGGTTGAAATAACTTTTAACTTCTCATTCTTGCATATGTTGTCCTCTATCACAATTTGGTTGTTCTCTTCTTGCAGAGAAGTGTCCTCTTCCTATGAAATTATTTTGTTGCTTGCGAGTCAGCTTTTATTCTACCTTGAGTGTAAATTGATATGCCTCCTTTATGTTCTAATTCAAAGCAAACCAATTTCATCTTGTATGGATAATCTTATCCCATTTATGTATCTCACAAATTTCTCCTCATTGTCTTCAATATGATTGACTCTTATGGTCAATTTATAGAATTATTTAGTATATTCTTTCACTCCCAACTCCTTTTGCTTGAGATTTTGGAGTCTTCTAAACAACCCAATTTGATAATCAACAGGTAAAAATTTAGATTTTAGTTTAGATACAAACTTATCCCAAGTTTGGATTTTATCCTTTCTTTTTTATTATCTCTTTGTTTGGACATGATCCCACCAAATCGAAGCATGTCCCTTCAAGCAGGTGCTTGTAAAGTTTACCTGCTTCAAATCCTCCATAGATTTATAATTGAAAATTATTTCCATGTTAGTTATCTAGTTAATAAACTCTTATGGATTTAAAATTACATTACACTTGGGACTTGTAATGAACCTCTATTATCATAACCATAAATCATTCACAAATATGCAGAAATATGCAATATGCATCCACAAATAAATTTCACAATAATAATACACATAGTAAAATAGATATTGATAATACCCTTGACGTAGAACATCGTACAACGCTTCTTATTGGAAGGAAGACATTCCACAAGATCTCCAAATCCACGAGCCAATACTTTTATAAATAATACTTGATAAATACCTCTTTATAATGGGGATACATCTCTCTTTACAAGAATGTGATGGTTCACCTTCCATGAGTTACAAGGTGCATAATAATATGAAAATATTCCTTGATGGTTACATATGATAATATTCCCTAATGGTTACATATATGATTCTATGACATTATTCTCCTACCTATTTCTAATTTGACATGTGACCTTCCTTACTAATGAGTAATGGTTACATAAGTAACATTTATATCATAACGGTCCATATTAGCCAATAATTCATTTATGACTCATACCATTTCACAATACAATATTAAATTATTATCTATCTTGGGTACCTAACATTCCATCCCCCTTACAAAATGTTTTATCCTCAAAACATAAGAAGAGGCTAAATAATATGATCTTCTGAGCCATGATGAGTAGTAGTATCGATCATGATCATCCATCCATTCGAGTGAAATTTTGACTGGTGGAGATCTTTGTTGTTGCCAATGTCATGTGTTGGAAGCATAAATTTCACTTTTTTTCATCCATAATTGCTTGCATTTACGACTTTTAGCATATCCAAATTTTTGACTCCTCTGGTTCCTTGTATGTCCCTCATTGTTCTTTTGCTACCTTAAGCCCTGTCTCCATGATTGTTGCCTCTCATGGTGGTGTAGATGAACATATACTCCAATCTTAGTCTGATGTTCAACCTTTTTTTGATTCTTCAATATCTTGTTATTTTTTAAGCTTTCATCTTTGATTTTGTTCTTGATTTTTGATTTTCATTATTCCTTAATATCTATTACTACCTCCTCATTAGACTCTGTTTCATGATTTTATGCAACTTGCTTCCCTACCATAACTTCTTAGTTTTTATTGATTCTTGCACCTTAGACTGAGAGACATCTTGCAATGTTATCTTCTTTTTGTGGTACCATAACTTCATAAATTTATTTTGCACATTAATGTTAATAGTACCCAAGGAATCCAACCAAGTATAACCAAGAACAATATCCACATCATTCATCTCAATAGCATGAAAATATAAATGTAAAACATATTTATCCATGGTGAGCTTCAAATCTTCAAAAATTTGAACATTTTTACCCTCAAGTTGTATGTCTTTGATTTTCTTTTCTTGAACTTGCAACATTTTAGTAAAAAACATATTGATATAATTATATTTGCTACTAGGGTTAATGGAAACAATAATTTTTTGATTTGAATGCAACCATGAACTTGCAAAATAGAATTTTTACATCCAAAAAAATATTTTTACCATTGTTTGGCCCTAACACACAAGGTGTAGTTTCCTTAGCCTACACATTATTATCCTTTTCTTTTGATCTCTATTTGCTTAAAAATACAACTTCAAAGTCTTACCATGTGTATATCTATATTTATGAGCATACATAAAGTATGAAAACCAAGAATAAGCTTCCTCTTATAAATAAGTATAAAGGTTACATTTTCATAGTGGCTCAAAAAAATTGAAAACTTTTTTTCCACTTCTTCAACCATTCCCTAGCATCACTATCATCCCTTCCAGTGAATTTCAACAAAACCATGACCTCAACCCAAATATTTTTCCAAAATAGATAGGGTTTTTAAATAACCAAAATTTCTCAAAAATTAAAATTTATGCAATCTCATCTATTCCTTGTTGTAAACAATTAAATTTGTAGATTTTCTTCAAAAGAAAAAATAGTGACTTATTTGCTTACCTAGATTGAGAGATGATTTTTTTTTCCTTTTGCATGAATTTTTTGTGCAACCCAAAAAAAACACCAAAAGCCCAACTTGTAATAGTTGTAACTCCCTCAATACTCAAAATAACCTACATGCTAGTGCAAAAGGATTTTGAAAATGATTGCTAAAAAAATAATACAATTTCTTTTCTTTTGAAAAAAAATCGTGCAACCAAAACACAACACAAATGTCTCAACTTTAAACATATATAAATTTCTCATTACTTATCAGAATTTAACAAATGAGAAGTTATTTTTGTAGTCCTCAAAAATATCTACACAGTCAAATGTTATCTTTTGAAGCTAAATACTTAAGATAAAATCTACCAAAAGATCAAACTAAAGTTGCAATATGAAATATATGATAATGTCAATATTCTAAAAGTATAAACTCAAAAATAATTTCAACTATAACTCGTAAATTTGCCATTAATAAATGCTCACGAAAATTGTATCTCTATTGAATCAAGATCTCAAGTAGCCATACTTCTATATTACAAACATGTCATGTCCTATACATATAAGATGTAAAGTGACTCTTCATATGGAGCACTCTTGGCCTTCACTCTTCTAGAGACTCTTAAAATTCCTATTCTATGGACTCATGTGCACATGGACAACTATGCACATTTACAATACCAAAATACTTTGCACACTTAATATTACTTGTGCATTTATTACATTACATGAAGTAAATACTCAAAACTCTAAACTAGAACACTCTTTCCTAATCTAAAGATGTACCAAAGGTGGTACATTAGCATGTACCAAATAATGTAATATATTCCAACACCCCCATGTATTACATTATTTGGTTATTGAAGACTTTAGTCTTCAATATGGATCTTCATATTGATTCTTCAATCTACCTCTTGTAGATTAAAAACTAGATTTATTGTGTAGATGTCTTCTTTAGCTTCTGATTTAGTCTTCATCTTGCCTTGCTTGAACTGGTATATTTTCTTGTTTCTCTTTCTTCTTCATTTTTGTACTTTTACCAGTGAAATATCTTCAATGCAATGGGTTAGTAGATCATCACAATAAAAATTACTTGGATTCAACAATTCATTACTATCATTCTTTTCTTTCTTCTGTTTCACTCCTTGAAAGAACTCAAAAGTGATTAATGTCAAATAAATCATTAAATATTCTTCTGACGAAACAACAATCATATTTTGAGCATTCCACCAAGTCTTGAATAGTGTTTCATGAAGATATCCAATTATTTTCATAAAATTCTCTTCCTTTGCTTCCTTCAAGAACAAAGAGAATCTTGCTTTCAAATTTGTAGATAAGTATTTGAATCTATCAAAGGTATCTATTAGGTTTTGTGAATAAAACCTAAGTTCATGAAATAGCTCTTCATTATTTTCATTAAATGCATTTCTAATTATTTCATCCATCTTGCTTCAAACCTTTCAATTTTTAGACCTTTGTAGTTGACTTCCTTATGACTCCCTAGTTTTGAATAGTAAGTTAAAGATAATTTTGAATGTAGTTTCAAAATCTCTACTTTTGTTTCACCTTGGTTTTGATTGATAGACTAAGAACAACTTTCAAATTAAAGTTGATAACCTTTTATCTCTTTAATCTCAAAAAATATAATTTCTTTTAACTTCTAAATTTCTCAATCCTATGTTGATGTTGAATTCCTTATAACTCCAAACTTAGAAATTTAGAAATTCCATAAAAAGATATTTGCAAATTTTATAAATTTAATTTGATGTAGAAAACCTTATTTCTCCAATCTAATCAAATTGCAAATATTTCAAATTGTTTTGTAAATGCAAATAATCAAATTACAAAACTTTAAATTATTCCTTCAAATTCTTCAACCCAAATTTCAAACCTTCATAAAATTCTCTAATAGCAATAATCAGATTTCTAAGGTTTCAAATATTAATTCTTATCCCTCCAAAATAAATAGTTTCACTTTTAACCTTAGAAAAATAATAATTATAAGCAACCTTATACCTCCTATCTTGAGCTTATAAATAAATTTAAATAAAGTGAATTACCTTCAACCTTGAATGTGGTAATTCTCTTGGTCAATAGTGCTTGACCGTCTTCTAATTGGCGCTCTCCTTTCTATGTTGCACGTATGGAATCTTTGCTATACTTTGGCCTCCCTTGGAAAGATTATTGTTCTCTCTCCTCTTTGGTTGATTAATCAACTTCAACCTTTACAAAGGTGCTCTAAATTCCACCTTATCCTTGCTGCTGCAATGTATTTACAGTCTTTGACCCTTTGACTCCCTTGTTGCACATAACTTGAATATCTCTCTTGCAATGCCAAGTGGTGTATCTCCTTCTTACTTCCACTCAGTCTTCAATTAATGAACCTGCCTGCACGTTCTCCTATTTCCAGTGCTTCTCTACAAATTGCTCTTCCACTCTGCTATCTTTGGTTCCTTGAAATACATTATCTTCCTTGCTATGGGTGCTTGAAATGCTTCTAACCTGTTGACCTTCCACTGTACATGTGCCACATGGCACTCAAATGCTTCCAATGCTCAAAAAATTTCTCTTACTCTCCTCACGCTTCTATAACATAGATTTGCTTTGTTTGAAGATATTATGACACTATGAGCGTTACTATTTGCAAGTGTCTCACTTCCAATGAATATTTTAACATCTCCTTTCAGCCTTGGCGCAATTTGACACCCAAAATGCTTAACACATGTCCATTGCATGTAACATCTCCTCCAATCCTTAACACTTGGAATTTGCCCTAATTTTTCAAATGTTCTATCACTTGTACATATGCTCTTTCACCTTATTTTGTAGAAACATCTCAGTTATGTTCGTTTGGACTCCTTGGATGAAATTATGGCATTGAACCTTCAACTTTGATAGCTTTGATTTTTGTTTCTAATGGTGGCTCTTTCTTGAGCAATAGTGGTACTTCCTTAGACTATGGTTGCTCTTCCTTGAGCAATAGTGGTGCTTCCTTAGACTATGGTGGCTTTTCTCGAATGGTGGTGGCTCTCCCTTGAATGAAGGTGGCTCTTCCTTGAGCTATGGTGGTGCTTCACTACTCCAAATGGACACTTTCACTTCACCTTTGGACTGTGGCTTCTTAGTGTCTTTAGACACTTAAAAATATGCTCTACTTTCAACCCTTTCTTGGTCTTCAATTTGCTTAGAAAAATACTCTTGCTCTATTTCTTTTACTCTAATAAATCTGCACTTTTTATGAGCTAAAAAACAACATTCAATATTAATGTTATTCCCTTCTTATTTCTCCTTTTCAAGTAATATTTAACTTAGACTTTTGTTGTTCTATTTTGCAGATTTTAGGATGCAAATACTACCAACTCCTTTTGCTTGAAGACTCCTTTTTCAACTTCCTTCTTCAGATTTTAATAAAGCTAATATGGTGCTCTCAAATACTTAATGTAGACTGGTTTTAATACTTTAATAATGAACTTATGTAGCACCAAAAATGCATACCTTTCTGATCTCCTTTTGCAACTAATTTCTTTGGTGATTGATTCACCCTTTTGCTATCTCGGTCTTGTAAGTTTTGCACCTTTACTTTCTTGTGCTTTTCTGCTTCAAAACCTACCAATTTTGCAGCTCTAATTGCTGCTCAAATACCAACTTGCTTGCTGCCCAAAAACTCTTTCAAATCTACCCCGAAGTTCTCCAAAATTGCAGCTCTTTCTCTCCTTCTAATGTTGTCCACAAATCTGATTTTGTGGCTTCAAATATCCTCCAAATATGTTCTCTCAAACTCTAAAACTTGCAGCTATTAGTGCTGCCCAAATGTTGTCCAAAAATTCTACAATTTTGTAGTCAATTCCTCCTTGGTTTCGTTGTCCAAAACTGCAATGAAAATCTCCAAAATATTGCCTTCTTTCACTGTCACGACCTCCTTCAATCTCCTATTCAAGGGCACTTCAAAATCTACCCAAATATTTTCTAAACCATAGCTCTATACCTCCTTCAATCTATTCTCCTACAACCCTTCAATTCCTACCTCGAAAATCAGCAATCTTCTCCTTTTCAAATCAGCCTTCAAAAATATTGTGGTTGTCCTTAAACTTCTCAAAACTATGGCCTCTTCAATCTTCCCTTCTCCTTCAATCTTCTTGTCAATTTCTAACTTCAAATCTGATCTCCTTCATTGTCTTCTTCCTCAAGAATCTGAATGTCTTGAGATCTTCAAAACTCTTCTCCAAAATTTGGCAAACTTCTTGCCAAAAACTTCTTCCTCTTGGGCTTGTTGTCGGATGGCGATAATTGTCCCAAATCCTTCTTATCAAAAACTTCTCCTTGCTTAGATTTCTTCTTCCTCTAGCTTTCTTCATTTAGCTTCTCCAATTCTATAATAAGGCTCTCTCTAGCCTTCTTCTCCTTCTCCTTGCTTAGCTTTCTTCTTCCTCTAGCTTTCTCCAATGGTCGCTTCTCCAATTCTGCAATAAGGCTTTCTCTAGCCTTCTTCTCCTTCTCCAAATTCTCTTGAGACCTCTTCTCTTGGGTCTTCTAATTCTACAGCTCCTCAATTCTTCTCCTCAAAGCTTCAATGAGATCTATCCTTGATTTCTAACTTCTGTAATGAGATATATTTCTTGGATCTCCAAAATCTGCTACTTCTAAATTCTGCAATAGGACCTTTTCTTAGTCCTCTTCTATCTCCAATATTTAGTCTCCAATATTCCAAATATGGAAGTTCTTCAATGTGACCTCTTTTAGGTCTCTTCAACTTCTTCAATCTACAACCTTCAATCTCTAGTCTTCAATCTTCAATCTCCTATGAGACCTCCTTCTTGGTTCTCCTCAATATTCTTCCTTCAATCTCCAATGGGTCCTTCTTTCTTGGACCTCTTCAATGTCTATTCTTTTGCTGCAACTCAAAACTAATCCCTGCACGAGGAAAGCACATAGACTTTTAGGCAATCGAAGGTGAAATTCTTCTCTATATATTGTAGGAAGCTTCTCAACTTTTGAGAACTAATTTTTTGCAACAAAAAACTTAGACCAAATGCATTTAAATTTCTAGAATTCTAAAAGCAATAAACTTCACTAGCTATTCTCAAAACTAGTGGAAAGAATTCTATGTTGAGTCCTAGTCTTCACGAGTTCTCCTTCAACCCTATGGAAAGACTCTAGCCAACTTGCAATCTGGAATCTCCTTCAATCTCTCAAACTCTCCAATAGGACCTCCTTCTAGGGTCTCTTAATCTCCTCAATGTCAAGGTCTATCTTCAAGACCTATAATTTCCTTCTATTTCAAATTTGCTCTTGGAATAGGTAAATCTCCAAACTTCTCTAGTTTTCTTTTCCAGAGGTAATTCCTTTAACTTCACTAGTTTCTCCTTAACTAGAAATCTCCTTTGCAACTTTAAAACCTATGCAAGTTGAAACCTTGTTGTGGCTCTGATACCACTGTTAGCTTTTGAAGCTAAATACTTAAGATAAAATCAACCAAAAGATCAAAATAAAGTTGCAATATGAAATATATGATAATGAAAATATTCTAAAAGTATAAAACTCAAAAATAACTTCAACTATAACTCATAAAATTGCCATTAATAAATTCTCATGAAAATTGTATCTCTATTGAATCAAGATCTCAAGTATCCATACTTCCATATTATAAAACATGTCATGTCCTATACATATAGGATGTAAAGTGACTCTTCATATGGAGCACTCTTGGCCTTCACTCTTCTAGAGACTCTCCAACTTCCTATTCTATGGACTCATGTGCACATGGATAACTATGCACATTTACAATACCAAAATACTTTGCACACTTTAATAATACTTGTGCATTTATTACATTACATAAAGTAAATACTCAAACTCTAAACTAGGACACTCTTTCCTAATCTAAAGATGTACCAAAGGTGGTACATTAGCATGTACCAAATAATGTAATATATTCCAACAACAAAAACCTTCAAAATGTGATATTTTTTTATAAAAAACTATCAAAGATCTGCAAAAACAATCTCACTTTGCCTGAATCACTGCTCTGATACAAAATGTTATGAATATCTATTCTTATAACCATAAATCAATTACTAATATGCAAAAATATACAACATGCATCCACAAATAAATTCCAAAATAACAATCCACACAATAAAATAGAGATTGATAATACCCTTGAGGTAGAGCAACACCATACAATGATCCTTATTGGAAGGAATCCACTCCATAAAATCTCCAGCTCCACAAGCCAATACTTTTACAAAGAATAATTTATATATACCTCTTTACAATGGGGGTACATCTCTCTTTATACAAGAATATGATGATTCACCTTCCATAAGTTACAAGGTCATAATAATATGACAATATTCCTTGATAATTACATATGATAATATTCCTTGATGATTACATATATGATTCTATGACATTATTCTCCTACCTATTTCTAATTTGACATGTGGCCTTCCTTACTAATGAGTAATGGTTACATAAGTAACATTTATATCATAACAATCCACATTAGCCAATAATTTATTTATGGCTCATACCATTATACAATACAATATTAAATTATTAAGTACTATATTGGTCACCTAACATGAGTATCCCTCTTCAGTTTACTTCCTATGCTTGATATCGCTTGAATTAATTATTGTTTTGATTCTTCTCCTTTCTCTTCATCTTAAGTTTCGAGGTGATCAACCTCTTCCTCTTCATTATCACTAACCTCATCAAGATGTACGCCTCATCTTTGGGTTGTCTCAATTGCATCTAAATTGACGGTGATTCCTCTCAAAATTTCAACTATATCCATTGATTGGGGTCCCAGACCATGTAGTCTTCCTCTTCCTTGTTCCATTTATTTGAAATTTTTTAACTTACTCTAACCAAATGGTGTAGTCTACATGTTGGGGGTCAATTGAACAACTTTCTCCAGTAGCAAAGGATTCATGGTTTACTAACACCCATAACGTAAGATTTAGTTTCATTTTGATTTGCACACACTTGATGACTAGACGATAATTGGCAAGATGATACTACCACAAGATGATAGAAACCTAAGATGACAAGGGCAATTCCACTTAAATGACACTTCCACTTGTACAACACGATGCATATTTCACTTATATGACATGATATAACTTCCACTTGTACAACACAATGCAACCTCCACTTGTATGACATGGTGCAACTTCCACTTGTATGACACAATGCAACTTCCACTTGTATATCATGGTGTAACTTCCACTTGTATGGCATGGTGTAACTTCCACTTGAACGATATAGTGTAACTTCCACTTGCATGGTACAATGCAACTTCCACTTGAACGATATAGTGTAACTTCCACTTGAATGGTCAATTTTTAATCAAACAACTGACTCAAGTGACCAATACTGACTTGGAGGGTAATTTATAATTGAATGATGCATTTGCATGAACTGCAATCATATGTCATCCTCACATGCAATCCCTGCCTTTCTCTCTTCCTCTTCCTCTTCCTCTTCCCTTCTTAACTCAATTTGTATTCCTTTTTCTTTTCTCTCCATGCATGTTTCTTCCCTTTTCTTTTTTTCTACCAATTCATCTTCCTTCTTTATATGCCAAATACGATAGTTATTTGCGGTTGGTAGTTACCCTACCTATAACCATTTAGATACTCCCACAATAGATTTTCTTTTCTTTAAATATTATTTTATTTCTTTTCAGCCATATAGTCCAAAGTATTGTATCTTTTGATATATCCAGATTTTCTATAACACCTCACTTTTAAAAGTGCTTTACCATTGCTTTAACCATTCTTCAATTTTTCTATTTATCACCATGCATTTACCAAATATATTAAGAATTTATTGCCATAGTTCCTAGAATATTGAATAGTGTCTCAAGAGATGGTATGTACTCTCCTCCTTTTAACATAGAACACATTATGAGGGGCCATGAAAACTCTTTTTCATTAGGTTATCCTAGGATAAAAATTTCTTATGACCTACTAGACATACAAAATTTTGACTTTTGGAATGACAAGGCTATCCCAAATATCTCTCCATATTCTTGATGTATTCTTATTTTGTTGGTGCTTTACATTCTATCCGCTTCTTGTTCTATATTATGCTAAGTTATTCAACTCCCAAATTAACTTATCCTTGGGTCCCCTTAGAATAATAACTATTTTTATCTTCCTACTCAACTAACTCCTAGCAACAATGCCCACTATACTTGTAAAAATATATTCTTTCTATTTGTATCTTCCTTCTTGATCCTTGTACATAATGTTTAAAACCCTATCACTATATTTATCTTGAAGTAATCTCATCCATGATTTCAAAATTGGATCTAGATTGAGTGGTTTTTTATCACACCAAGTATCCATACAAATAGAATTTTTTTCTCCAATTCCCACCACCCATATTAGACCTTTAATCACTAGATCAATTGATGTTTTTTAAACCATTGCAAAGTCCAAAACTATTTGGTAGTGATAATGTAGTAAAGATTAAGCTTGTGTTATTGGGCTAAATGTACTTAGAAGAATTCTTTCCCATTGTCTTTGACTCTATTTGTACAATATCCAAATTACTTTTTCCCTTAGATCTAAGTTTGCATCTATAAGAACTCTTAAACCAAGACATCCCCTAGTTTTATCATCACACACCTTGCTCCATTTCACCAGAAAAAAATTCTTTTAATCATGTAAAATTGACCATAAAAGGGTTGCATAATATAGATTACAATTTTTTCAACTAATTTTGGCATAGAATACAATGACATATAATATGTTCGAATATCCTATAAGATTCACTTAATTAACTGCACTCTTCCTACTAACGATAACCATCTACCTTTCCACGATGAAAATTTATTGTGAACTTTACTTATAACTAAATTCCACAATTCTATTCTCATTCTATCCTCAACTAAGGGAATCCTTAGAATTTTGCTTGCAAATTTACCTCTTCCATTTGAAGTAACTTGTATATCCCTACTTTGATTCTAGCTAGAGTGTTTAGGAAGTAAATTTTGGATTTTGTACTAGTAAATTTTTACTTGGATGCTCTTTTATATTCCTTTAATACGTTTTTTTCAATTGGTTATATGGGATTGAAATGGACCCTACCGTATTACATCATCACCATATAGTGGTATTACAAAAAATCTTGGATATTATCTATGTATTTATTCCTTCATAAGTTATTCAAAGCTTTGGACTCATTTTTTTTTGCCCTTTCAAAAATGGTTGTATCATCTACAAACTATTGATGGGTGATGTTGTTGATGTTATTACTAGCCTTAAGTTTACTTATTAGCCCATCTTTGTATGCCTTCTTCAAGTTTCTTCCCAATACCTCTTCCATAATAATGAAAAAATATGGTGATAGAGGATCTTCATGTATAAGACCCCTCTTGGATTTAAATGATCAACACTAAATATGATACTATAGAGAGACAAGCTTCAATCCATCTAACCCATTTCTTCCCAAATCCAAACTTTTCTAATATTGTAAAAATAAAATCTTATTTAACCCTATCACAGGCTTTATTCATATCAAATTTTAAGATCATTGCTCTCTTTTTTCTAGAAGTTGTTGAATGCATTCCTTCATGAGCTACTATGATCCTGTTCATAATCTATCTCTCTTTCACAAATACTCCTTGCTCTTCTATTTTTTTCTTGTTAGTGGTCTTAATCAATTTGCATCACTTTGGAGATTGTCTTATATGCCATATTACATAGGTTTATGGGCTTAAATGAATCAAACAATTATGCTTCCTTATTTTTTGGAATCAAGGTAATATATGTTGCATTTATTTTATAAGGTATATACTATTTTATCCTAGATTGCTCCATTGTAACCAATAAAGAATCATTAACTATATCCCAATTATGTTGATAAAATGCTGCAAAGATCCCTTCTAGACTTGGAAATTTATCCTCTTCATCTTCATACTCGAGTGGTAGTTCTCTCCTTATTGATTTGAACCCTTTACAAGTAGCGCCACATGTAACACTCTCTTCTCCAAGATAAGGTCATGATGAGTAGAACACATCAGTTCCAAATACTTAAATCTTATATGATAAGGTGAATGGTGATGAGTTGGAGTTCTGTTTAGATTCTAATATTGAGTTGTCATAGGATACACATGATTGTTTGATTTGTCCAATGGGTTAAGATGCTTTTGAAGGATGATTAGCCTATTTTATCTCTTCAACGACATTGAAAGGATCCTTCTCAAGCATTGCTTCTAAATGTAGCACATTCTCAGTATCCTTTGACATATTCTTAGGCCAGTGGGAGGCTAGAATGGAAAGATGTTATCTTAGCAAAGTATGAGGATCTGGTGAAGAACACAATCTATAAGCTTATCCATCTTCTAGAAGGGAAGAATGTCGATGGTTGCAAATGGATATATAGGACTAAATACACATTAAATGGTCAAGTATGAAGTATAAGGTATGCCTTATTGCTAAGGTATTCTATCAACAAGAGGAGTGGAATATTTTGATACTTTTGCACCAGTGGCCAAGATAGACCCAACAAATATGATTATCTCCATTTATGACTTATATGGTTGGAAGGTACATCAAATGGATGCAAAGAGTACCTTTCTACATAGAGAGCTTCAAAACAAAATCTACATGTATCAACCATCCAATTTTGAGCTTGAGGGACCCATTCTATTAGTTTATCATATAATGAGGTCCTTGTATGGATTTAACCAGGATCCTCATGCATGGTCTGCGAAGATCCATTTTTTTTCTTGGTTGTGTATTTGAACAATGTGAAGTTGAATATGATATTTACATAAAACATCAGGAGGAAGAAAAAATTGGTGATTGTGTTGTATATTGACGATCTTTTCATCACTAACAACTCCTCTACTTTAATCCAGAACATGAAGTCATGACTTTGATCCATTTTTAAGATGATATATTTAGGGCTTATGCATTATTTCTTAGGTATTTAGATTGATTAGACATATTCTAGTCATCATTTCTCAACTAAAATATGCTTTGGATATTATTCAACATTTTAAGATGGAGGATAATAAGTTTGCATAAACTCCTTTTACCTTGTGCCTAAAAATTTAGGTTGATTGCACCACATAATTGGTAAATGCCACACTGTATCAGTCTCTAATGTAAATCCAACTGCAAGAGGTCAAAACAAAATACCTCCCATTACATAAAAACTATGGTAAATGAAAATAATATGTAAAACCCTCCATTTACATAAAAACTGCAATAAATGAAAATAATCAGTAAAACCCTCCATTCACATAAAAACTACAGTACATGGAAATAAACTAGTAAATAATTTATTTTCTCATTCCTAGATTCACTTCCCCTTTTACAATGCAATACCAAGGGAATATATATCCCCAAAGAAACCCTAAAAGAAAACCCTAAAACTTGAAGCCCTAAAAGAAACCTTAAACTTGAAGCCCTAAAAGAAACCCTAAAAGAAACCCTAAATCTTAAAACCCTAGAAATAAAAAATTACTATTTTTGGCAAATTATTTTTTCATAAAAATTTACCTTTTTAGTAATTACCATTTTCGACAAATTATATTTTGCGTCAAATAATTCCATTTTGAGTAATAAAAAATTACTTTAAAACTTCTTTTTAAAAAAAACCTCTAAAGATAGGCTCCTGCATCATTCTCCTTTGGTTGAAAAGAACTTTGCTCCTGCGAGTTCCTCTAATCAAACTCATAATCGCTCTCCATAGAGTGTCACGCATCTGCAAGTACTCCTCAAAGTACCAATCTCCTTCTGAGGTTTTATATCTCAAACCTCCTGCAAGCACTACACATAGTGCCAATTTATTCCTTCGAGGTTTTAAAATAGCAAACCTCCTGCAAGCACTACACAAAGTGCCAATTCTTCCCTCTGAGGTTTTTAATGAAAAAAAACCTCCTGCAAGCACTACACAAAGTGCCAATTTATTTCTTTAAGGTTTTACAAACCTTCTACAAACACTACACAAAGTGCCAATTCCTCCTTCTAAGGTTTTATATAAAAAAACCTCCTGCAAGCACTTACACAAAGTGCCAATTTCTTTCTCTAAGGTTTTACAAACCTTCTGCAAGCACTACACAAAGTGCCAATCTCTTTCTCTGAGGCTTTTACATAAAAAAAACCTCCTGCAAGCACTTACACAGAGTGCCAATTTTTGTCTCCAAGGTTTTACAAACCTTCTACAAGCACTGCATAGAGTGCCAATTTTTTTTTTTGAGCCTCTTTGCTCTCCTCTCATTTTTTTTTCTTCTCTTCTCTTTTCTCCTCCCAACAAGATCCAACTTGCTCTGATACCAAATGATGTAAATCCAACTACAAGAGGTCAAAACAAAATACCTCCCATTACATAAAAACTACGGTAAATGAAAATAATATGTAAAACCCTCCATTTACATAAAAACTGCAATAAATAAAAATAATCAATAAAACCCTCCATTCACATAAAAACTACAGTACATGGAAATAAACCAGTAAATAATTTATTTTCTCATTCCTGGATTCACTTCCCCTTTTACAATGCAATACCAAGGGAATATATATCCCCAAAGAAACCCTAAAAGAAAACCCTAAAACTTGAAGCCCTAAAAGAAAACCCTAAAGCTTAAAACCCTAGAAATAAAAAAATTACTATTTTTGGCAAATTATTTTTTCATAAAAAATTGCCTTTTTAGTAATTACCATTTTCGACAAATTATATTTTGTGTCAAATAATTCCATTTTGAGTAATAAAAAATTACTTTAAAACTTCTTTTTAAAAAACCCTCTAAAGATAGGCTCCTGCATCATTCTCCTTTGGTTGAAAAGAACTTTGCTCCTACGAGTTCCTCTAATCAAACTCATATTTGCTCTCCATAGAGTGTCACGCATCTGCAAGTACTCCTCAAAGTACCAATATCCTTCGAGGTTTTATATCTCAAACCTCCTGCAAAAACTACACATAGTGCCAATTTATTCCTTCAAGGTTTTAAAATAGCAAACCTCCTACAAGCACTACACAAAGTGCCAATTCTTTCCTCTGAGGTATTTAATGAAAAAAACCCCCTGCAAGCACTACACAAAGTGCCAATTTATTTTTTTAAGGTTTTACAAACCTTCTACAAGCACTACATAAAGTGCCAATTCCTCCTTTTGAGGTTTTATATAAAAAAACCTCCTGCAAGCACTTACACAAAGTGCCAATTTCTTTCTCTAAGGTTTTACAAACCTTCTGCAAGCAGTACACAAAGCGCCAATCTCTTTCTCTGAGGCTTTTACATAAAAAAAAACCTCCTGCAAGCACTTATACAGAGTGCCAATTTTTGTCTCCAAGGTTTTACAAACCTTCTACAAGCACTGCATAGAGTGCCAATTTTTTTTTTTTGAACCTCTTTGCTCTCCTCTCATTTTCATTTTTCTTCTCTTCTCTTTTCTCCTTCCAACAAGATCCAACTTTCTCTGATACCAACTGATGTAAATCCAGCTGTAAGAGGTCAAAACAAAATACCTCCCATTACATAAAAACTACGGTAAATTAAAATAATATGTAAAACCCTTCATTTACATAAAAACTGTAATAAATAAAAATAATCGGTAAAACCCTCCATTCACATAAAAACTACAGTACATGAAAATAAACTAGTAAATAATTTATTTTCTCATTATTGGATTCACTTCCCCTTTGTACAATGCAATACCAAGGGAATATATATCCCCAAAGAAACCCTAAAAGAAAACCCTAAAACTTGAAGCCCTAAAAAAAACCCTAAAAGATTGCTTAATTAAGACTGGTGACAACTTGATTAAGCAAAAGTTATTTTGGATCATTCATAATGGTTAATAGGTAAATTTTTGGACAGATTCTTGGGATGGTCACCAACCTTTGATAACTTAGTTTTTTGATTGGAGGCCTTGGATGGAGGAGCTTCATTAAGCTAACTTGATAAAGGTTGCTAATTACTGTCGGTACCATACTGGTAATTCAGAGGGTGGTAGATATTGGATCCCTATTGAGGAGTGGCCTATTCAAATGCTAGAAAGGTAAAGAAAATACATCCAAAGCATCCTTCATATGAGATCTCTCTCTTGGTCCAATGATAAAGACTGTTTTGGATGGAACAACACTACTAAGGGTGAGTATTCAGTTGCTCAAGGTTATTTGGCCTTATGCCTTAATAATACCAACCAATCATATGATATATTTAATCAATTGTGGGCTCAAAAGAGTTGGCCTAAGGTGAGGTTCTTTACATGGCTTTTATTGCATCGTAGAGTGCTGACTAGTGAGCAACTTATGAAACATGGTTTTCATGGCCCGTTTAGATGCGAAATGTATGGAGAGAATGTGGAAACTCTCAACCATATTTTTATTGAGTGCACCTTAGCCTCTAAGCCATCGAGGAGAATGACCATCTTACTTGGCTTACAATGGTTTGATTTTTTTACTTTTCATCAACTTTGGAGGGATTGACCTAATCAGGAATGTGTTGATCACTTTATTAGGCAACTAGTTTGGATGGGTTCTACCATCCTACCTTGGAATATCTAGAAAGAAAGAAACAACCGGATTTTCAATCAAGAAAGAAAGGACATTCACTATATTTGGAAAAAGACCATTACCAACTTAGTTGAATCAGTACAACTACTCCTTAAACACCCCCTTGAATCCATCAAAGATGGGATCAAGTGATGCAAAGATTGAAGATTAACTCTTTTAAGGGCAACCAACTTAAAGAGAATGTGAGTAATTAAAATATGGATAGAACAAGGATTTGCCAACCTCCTCCTAAGGATTTTGGAAAAGTCAATACCAATGGAACCTCTAGGGGGAACCCTGGAAAAGCTAGTGCGAGAGGAATTGGTAGACTTTCATATGGTTCCCTGGTTTTCACTTTTGCTGAGAATTTGGATATCCTTTCCAATAACCTTGTTGAGGGGTATGGTATCCTTAGAGGCCTTCGAGAGGCTACTAAGGTTGGATGGAAAAAAATGTGTTGGTTGAATCTGACTCTCAAGTCATGATTATTTTGTTGAAGACTCCTTCTAAGAATCATAAGGTTGATTGGAGAATCTAAATAATTGTTGATAAAATTCAATTAATCCAGATGGGATTTTTGAAAGTTGAATACAATCATGTGGTTAGAGAACAAAATAGGAGTGTTGATGCTTTAGCTAATTGGGCATTGGACAAATGTGATCTTACTTACTACAACCACCTAGAAGGTGGGATTCACAAGTAAGGGAAGCTCTTCTTTCTATCACTTCTCTGGATGGCTCCAGTACTAGAGGTACCTAGTTCTTTTTTTCTATGTTTTTGCTTCTTTTTGGTTCGATCAGAGTATTTTAGTTCCCTTTCTCGGACTGATCATTCTTATGTTTCCTTTGTTGATTCTTGCATAAATAGCCTTTTGGCCTAGAAAGACCAAACTTATTTTCTATTTTTTCCTTATTTTTTATTTTTCCGTGTGTTGTTTTGTTTTTTTCTATTTTTTTTGTGTTTTTTATGTTGATTTAGTGTTTTGTTCTTTGTGTGCGTGTGTGTTGGTTTGTTGTTGTGTTTTTTTTGTGTGTTGTTTTGTTGTGGTTTTTTTTGTGTGTTGTTTTGTTGTGGTTTTTTTGTGTGTATTTTTTGTTGTTGTTTGTTGTTTGTTGTCTTTTACGTTTTTTTGTTGTTTTTATGTTTTTGTGTTTTTTATTGTCTTTTGTCGTCTTTATGTTTTTGTGTTTGTTTCGTGTTTTTTGTTGTCATTTTTTTTATTTTACATGGTGGAATTGGTAGCCGCCACAATGATCCAGATACGCTGTCCATTTTTTATGGTTGCCATAGTATTCTGCGTTGTTCGCTCAAAAATCCGCCACACAATACTCATGTAATCCGTCTCTATAACCACTATGTCACAATCATCTTAAACCTTTTACGCCACTGAAAACACCAAGAAAGGGATAAACGTTCAATCCGAAGAGACTCGAGATTTGAACCTTGGACCTCCCCCCTTACGGGGTTTGACTGAATCTATTGGTCTACACCTCGGACCTTTTTTTATTGTGTTTTGTTGTTTTTGTGTTTTTTTATTATTTATTTATTGTTTTTGTTTTTGTTGTTTTAAGCATGTTTTTTGAGTGTGCCGAAGGGGATAGACCAACCTTAAACGTCTTTGGCGAAATAGATACCTCTACCTTCTTAAAACTTACCCAAAAGTAGCATCCCTTTTAAAATGTTTTTATAAATAATATAGCAAAACATTCATATATTAATCCTAGGAGGGACAACACAAAGGTTTGAGCTTTAACTCTTCTTAAAAAAAGTCCAAAATTCAGACTGTGATGTAAATAAATATATGAAAGAATGGATGTATGTTCATTAAAAAAAAATACATTCATATATTGAACACAAAACACCAACTAAAGTGAAATTGCCAACACCCCACTAAATAGCTTCATTAAACACCCAAATAATTACACATTGCAATGCACTTAGCCACACCAACCATAGGAAAAAATCATAATGGACCCCAACTGACCATGCAAATCATCTTCAAAAGCAAAAAAAAAAAAAAAACACGAACACACAACTCAAAGTAATTACACAGTGGTAATCCACAACTAACTAAATTTATCTGATCAACGCAAGCTAGGGTTAAATTTATCTGATCAACGCAAGCTAGGGTTAAATTCGCATTCATGCGGCCCGGGTTCGAATCCCCCTTTGAAAGAACCCTACCACAAAAATTCACCGCAGTGATCACCGACCGGCCGGGCAGCTAAGAAACGCTCGACAATTAACTTGGCCAAGTCACCCGAAGGACCCGAGCTATAGATGGCGGGGAATTTGACAAGAGAAAAAACGATTAAGACCTTGTACCTAAGAACGAAAAGCGCAAAACAATAAAAGCCGCGATTTTCCGACAGCAGATAGCAGATAGCAGATAGCGCGCCCTCGTCCTCAATTACGAAAACAAAAAAACAAAAAACAGTGATGATCTCATTTCTCCACTCCTTATAAACATTCCACTCCCGAATAAAATATATAAATAACAAAAGAGATGTGGAGATTCAATCCCGCATTGTTTGAGGGAATCTGCGGCATGATTCGTAGAGCGTCCGGATGCATAAGTTCAATTTTTTTGGTTTCTTAAAATTTTTTTACGATGTTTAACACTCGGAATTTTATAAGATATGACTTGAACAAGTCTTACTACCGTGTTTTAATAACTCAAAAAATGTTTTTTTTTTCGTTTGTTTGTTTTGGATTCAATTATAAATTTATTGTGGTAAGGGTTTTGGTTTTTTAGAGGTTCAAGGTTCAAATCCCACTTTGTATTAGAGGACCAAGACCACTCCCAAAAAATTGTGTAAATTCATTGTATAATTTGACAAGTTCTCTTTTAAGGTAGATTTGATAGGTAATTATAAGTTTTATTTTAAAGCATGGTGGAACCTAAAATCAAGAATGACATTATAGATTATAATATATATATATATATATATATAACTGTTAATGAGGTTTTGGTTCAATGGTTAAGATCTATAGATGATGTGCCTCACCTAAAAACGTTATAAATTGATGTGACTCAGGACAATCAATGTGAGAGATATTGTAACTATTTTGAAGATCCAATCAAAACCTTATTTGTGCATTACAAAAGATGTTAATAAGGTGTTGATATATATATATATATATATATATATAAGGTGTTATTGACTATCAAAAAGTTAGAGAAGTCAACTAATAATCATAAAAGTTATGTGCTATGATGTATTAGAATGACATATAAATTTATGCATAGAATAAAAATAAACACACTCAAAAGGTTTGATGTCAAACATTGAATCTCTTCCTTAATGAGAATTAATGTTAAAGTCTTGTTCCCAAGCCTCTTTAAGGAATTGGTCCGCCAAAAGACCATATGTCATTGTCCATATACATTGTATGAATAAATGGAGATGTACAAAATGATTATCTAAGGTACCAAAAATTGTGTCACGTGGTTTGGGGGTCAAAAAGCTTGTAGATTTCCAAGAACCAGTTGTCGATGCTTCTTATGGTAACACTTCAAACAAAGACCATTTTGGTAAGTTTTTGCCTCCTTAAGGAATTGGTCCACCAAAAGACCATATGTCCTTGTCCATATATATTGTATGAATAAATGAACATGTACAAATTGATTACCTAGGGTACCTAAAATTGTCTCTCAACTAAAGACCATTTTGGTAAGTTTTCACCTCCTTAAGGAATTGGTCCACCAAAAGACCATATGTCCTTGTCCATATATATTGTATGAATAAATGGACATGTACAAATTGATTACCTAGGGTACTTGAAATTGTGTCACATGGTTTGAGGGTCAAAAAGCTTATAGATTTTCAAGAACTAGTCTTGGATGCTTCTTATCGTAACACTTCAACCAAAGACCATTTTGGTAAGTTTCTAGTAATAGTTAAACCAAAACAATATTTGGTAAAGATTATGGAAAGTTTATGGTAATAGTTAGACCAAAACAACATTTGGTAAATATTAAAAGGATCATTGAAGAGCTAAGGAGAATAACAAGTAAAAAGCAAGGACAATAAAATGAAGACCTAAGAAGAATAACAAATAAAAAGCAAGGACAATGAAATGAAGACCTAAGAAGAATAACAAATACAATGTAAGGAAAATGAAGGGATTTATTAGTTAGAAAATGTAATTATAAAATTAATTGTTAAATAATTTTTGTATAGATTTTAGAAATATATTTACTAAGTTAATTATTTTTTAATAAGTTTTACCAGTAATTATTTTTTAATAAGTTATGTATAAAATATATTTTTATCTTTTTTCATTGTAATTTGAATAATGTAAGAAATATCATAGCTTATAAATAGTTTTTAGTTGAAGATCCATATGATTCTAAGTAAGGATAATTTTGCCTTCGTTATTTTGGAAAACACCACCTCTATCTACTTTTTTCTTGTTCCTTTAGAAGCACTATCAAAATGAATTCTGATAAACCTAATTTCTAAACATTTTTATTTTACCATAGATTGAAGCAAATCCATTGTTTTAATGCCATTTTACCATAGGACTGTGCTAATGAAAAATTCTAAATTTTATAGTATTAACCAAATTTCATGTAGTGGACTTAAGGCTAGTAATAACATCGAAAACATCACGCATCAACAGTTTGTAGATGATACAACCCTTTTTGGAAGGGCAAGGATAAATGAGGCTAGAGCTTGGAATAACTTAATAAAGGAATATAAAAGAGGTTCAGGGTAAAAATTTAATAGGACAAAATTAAAAATTAACTTCGTAAATGTCCTAGCTAGAATCAAAGTAAGGATATGCAGATTACTTCAAATAGAGAACGTAAATTTACCAACAACTTATCTAGGGATGTCTTTATTTGAGGGGAGAATGAGGATAGCATTATGAAATCCAATTATAAATAAAGCTCAGAATACAATACCGATATGGAAGGTAGATGGTTATTGATAAATGAAAGAGTGTAGCTAATTAAGTTAGTCTTACATGCCATTCCAAATTATTATATATCCTTGTATACTATGCCAAAATAAATAGAAAAAAGTTTAATCTATATTATTAGGGAATTTTTGTGGTTAGTATTACTTGATAAAAAGAAATTTTCTTTGGTGAAATGGAGCAAGGTGTGTGATGATAAAACTAGGTGAGGCCTCAGTTTAAGAGTTCTTATGGATGCAAACTTAGCTCTTAGGGGAAAAGTAATTTGGAGATCAAATAAAGAGAGTCAAAGACAATGGACAATAATCATTCTAAGTAAATTAGTTAAGCCTAATGACCCAATATTAATATTTACTACAATCCCACTACCATATGGTTCTACTTTATGGAATGGTTTAAAATACTCAATTGAGTTAGTGATTAAAGGTCTAATATTGGTGGTGGGAACTGGAGAAAAAAATTCTATTTGGATGGATACTTGGTGTGATAAAGAACCACTCAGTCTAGATCCAAATTTGAAATGATGGATGAGATTACTTCAAGATAAATATGGTTATATTGTTTCAAACATTATGCACAAGGACTAAGAAGGAAGATACAAATGGAAATAAATATTTTTAACAAGTATTCAAGACATTGATGCTAGGAGGTAGTTGAGTAGAAAGATAAAAAAAAATATTATTCTGAGGGGAGCCAAGGATAAGTTGATTTAGGAGTTGAATAGCTTAGGAGAATACACAACAAGAAGTGGATATAATGTAAAGCACCAATAAAATAGAAATATCACAAGAATATGGAGAGATATTTGGGATAGTCCGAGCATTCCTAAAGTCAAAATATTTATTTGGCTAGTTAGTCATAGAATTTTTTTATCCTAGGATGACATTATGAAAGGGGTTTTCATGGCCCCTCATAATGTGTTCTTTGTAAAAAGGATGAGGAGAGTATAAACCCTCTCTTGAGACACTACTCAATAGTCTCAAAATATGGCAATAAATTCTTAACATGTTTGGTGAATGTATATTGATGAATGAAAAAATTGAATAATGGTTAAAGCAATGGAAAAGCACTTTTAAAAGTGACACTTTATTGACAATCTAAGATTTATCAAAAGATATAATACTTTGGGTTGTATGACTAGAAAGGAATAGAAGAGTATTTAAAGGAAAGAAAATAATTTTAGAGGTAATGAGAAGGAATATTTATTTATCCATAGAGGAGTCTAAACTATCAACTCATCCATTTCATAATTTTGAAGCAGAGGGCCTTGATAGATGGATCCAAGTCATCAAATAAAATTATGATGTTGGGTATAGAAGAAATACAAAGAAGGCAAAAAATATAAAGTGGAAATCACCAAATGTAGAGTTGGTCAAATTGAATTTTGATGGAGCATCTAAAGGAAATATAGGACTAGTAGGAGGAGGAGAAATAGTTAGAAATAATAGAGATATTTTGTTTCATTACGCTTTTTATAGTGGATTTAATACAAATAATGAAGCTAAAGCTTGGGTAGCTTTGGAGGGATTAAAATATGAAAACAAATGAATTGGAATATAATATGGATGTAAGGTGATTCATTAATAGTAATAAATGTAATTTTGAGTAAAATAAAGGCTCCTAGAACATATAAGATATAATTGTGGAAATGCAAGACCTTGCTATAAAGTTTGAAGAAATCAGTTTTACACATATGTTAAGGAAAGGAAACAAATGTACAAATAGGCTAGCCAATAGAGGGGTTTTAATTGAGGATCGTGAAGTTAAATTCTCTTTTCCATGGTTAGAGGAAGTAGTAAATTTAGTTGAAGCTAACAAGAAAATGTTGATTGCCTAAATCAAATAATGTTTAAGATTTACTTTAATGTTTTCCATTGGTAATATTTGCTTTATTTAATAACATTTATGTATTTTCATATAAAACTATTTGTTACAATTTTTGTGGTTGCACTTATGCCTTAGGAAGGAAACTAGCATTTCAGATCTAGTAAAGTGGACTATGATAGTGTGATGTTTTAGAAATATTACTCTACTAAGATGCAATCCACAGATAGTAGAGGTGGAATTTTGGTATTATGAAGGCTATTGTAGGAAAATGTTAAGAAGAAGGATGTTGAATTCTAGAATATTTGTATTTACATAGAAAATTGAAGAAAATCTAGAGAATGAAAATCAAGAATTCAGACATTTTATGAAAAATGATGTAGGTATCTAGCTATAGCAATTAAATTGAGATGAGAATTAAATTTTATTGTAAACTCTCAAGCTCTAAAGAAAGAGTTGTAATTTTTCAAGGGTGGGGGACCCGAGTACGATCCCTTGTTCTCCAAAAAAATAAACTTTCATGTAGTCTTCTCATAATATGATAGTGCTAATTTAAACTCCATGGCTTCACTAACCAAGGAATGATCCAAAAACAAGTATCATGATAAATTGAAGATTAGATTCAATGATTTATTGTAACTTAAATAGATTCCATTTTTTCTCCCATTTTTTCCTTTGAGAAAGCTCTCTCCAATGTCTCCAAAAAATAATAAATAGATAATGAGATAATGGAATACCTTGACAAAGTCCATGAGATAACTTAAAGTATACAACAGATGATAGATTCCATGAGATGACTTAAAATATTCATATTGACCTTGATCATAACCAATCCTTTTGAGAATATCATATAGAAAACTCCAACAAACATAGTTATATTCTTTGTTCATATCTAATTTCATAAGCATATGTAGTAGAATGAAGAGAATGATGGACTCCTGTGCAATGGTTATACCATCAAGAATTTTTTTACCATGACCAAAACCACATTGTTATTTTGAGATAACACACTATATAGAATACATTTCGACATGTTGGCCATAATTTTTTAGTTGATTTTTTATTTTTCTAGAGAAAAAATGATTGTACTTAAGTCCCCAACCCTTGATAAATCACAACTCTCTCCTATAGAGCTTGAGAGTTTACAAACAAATTCAATTCTCATCTCAATGGAGTTGCTATAGCTAGATACCTACATCTTTTTCATAAAAAGTTTAAATCTTCTTCAATTTTATTTGTAAGTACAAATATTCCAAAATCCATCATCCTTCTTCTTGATATTTTCCTATAGTAGCCTTCACAATACCAAAACTCCACCTCTACTATCTACACACTACATCTTAGTAGAGTAATATTTCCAAAACTTCACTGCTATCATAATTTGTTTTACCAAATTTGGATTGCTAGTTTCCTTCTTGAAGCATAAGTGCAACCACAATAATTGTAATAAATAGCCTATATGAAATAATATTTATGTAATAAATATAGAAAATATTACTAATGAAAGATGTTATAGCAATTATTCATCACTATTTAATTTAGCCATTTAACATTTTTTTATCAATTTCAGTTCACCTTACTACTTCCTCTAACCATGGAAAATAAAATTTGACTTCATGATCCTCTATTAAAATCCCTCTATTAGCTAGCCTATTTGCACATTTGTTCCCTTAATTTAATGTATGTGTAAACCTGATTTCTTCCCTTAAGATCTTGTATTTCCACAATGATCTATGTATGTTCCATGGAGCTTTTGATTTCCTCAAAATTGAATTTATTACTATAAATGAATCATCTTCTATGCATACTCTATTGCATTTTATTTGTTTGCATATTTTTAACCCTTCCAAAGTTGCCAAGCTTCAATTTCATTATTTGTCTTAAATCCACAATTGAAAGCATAACATGACAAAATATCACCCCTATTGTTTCTAATTATTCCTCCCCCTCTTGCTAGCCCTATATTTTATTTAGATGCTCCATTAAAATTCAATTTGACCAACTCCACTTTCATTTTTCCCACTTCCTATTCTTTGCATTACTTTTGTTTCTCCTATACTCAACATCATAATTCTATTTAATGACTTGAATCCATCTATCAAGGCTATTTGATTCAATATTAGGGATTGGGAGAGTTGATAGGGTTGGTTTAGAATCCTCTATGGCTAAACAAATCTTCCTTTTCGTTACCTCTAAAATTATTTCCTTTCCTTTAAATATTTTTATGTTCCTTTCCAACCATACAATTAAGAGTATTGTATATTTTTATATATCCGATATTGTTTGTAGCACTTCACTTTTTAAAGTGCTTTGCCATTACTTTAACCATACTTCAATTCTGCTATTCATTATCATGCATTTACCAAACATATTAATAATTTATTGCCATGGTTCCTAGACTATTGAATAGTGTCTCAAGAGAGGGTCTATACTCTCCTTATTTTTACATAGAACACATTATGAGGGGCCACGGAAATCCCTTTTCATTAGATTATCCCAGGATATAATCTTCCTATGACCTACTAGCCATACAAATATTTTGACTTTTGGAATGCTCGGGCTATCCCAAATATCTCTTCATATTCTTGTTGTATTCCTATTTTATTGGTACTTTACATTATATTCACTTCTGTTATGTATTATTCTAAGCTATTCAACTCCCAAACCAACTTATCCTTGGCTCCCATTAGAATAATCATTATTTTTATATTTTTTCAACTACCTCCTAGGAAAAATGTTTGGTATACTTTATTTCCATTTGTATCTTCTTTCCTAATCATTGTACATAATGTTTGAAACCCTATCATCATATTTGTCTTGAAGTAATCCCATCCATGGTTTCAAAATTGGATCTATATTGAGTGGTTTTTTATCACACCAAGTATCCATCTAAATAGAAAAATTTTCTCTAGTTCCCACCACCCATCTTAGACCTTTAATAACTAGATCAATTGATTTTTTTAAACCTTTCCATAGTGCAAAACCATTTGGTAGTGATAATGTAGTAAATATTAAGCTTGGGTCATTGGGTTAAACGTGCATAGAATAATTCTTTTCCATTTTATTTGATTCTCTTTGTACAATCTCCATATTACTTTTCCCCTAAGAGCTAAGCTTACATCCATAAGAATTCTTAAACCGATACCTCCCCTACTTTTATCATCACACATCTTTCTCCATTTCTCCAAAGAAAAATTTCTTTTATCATTTAATCTTGACCATAAAAATGATCACATAATATAGATTAATTTTTTCTACCACAAGTGGCATTATCTCAACCGGTTAGATTCCTCAATATTTAAGGAGGATATCAAGGTTCAAATCTTGCCAAGCAATACATGGATTTTATCCAAGCTTTGTTATATTATCCAAGCTTTGTTGTAATACCACTATGTGGTGATGATATAATACAGGCGGGGCCCATTTCAATCCCATTTAACCAATTGAAAAAAATATTCTACCAATTTAGGCATAATATATAAGAACAATAACATGTAAGACTAATCTACTTAGTTACACTCTTCTTGTTAATGATAATCATCTACCTTTCCATGCTAGTAGTTTATTTTAAAATTTACTTATAACTAGATTCCACAATTTTATTCTCATTCTCCTCTCAAATAAGGGCATCCCTAGATATGTTGTTGGTAAATTTACTCCTCCATTTGAAGTAACTTGCATTACCCTAATTTATTTCTAGTTAGAGTTTTTAGGAAGTGAATTTTAAATTTTGTCCTATTAACTTTCTATCTTTATGTTATTTCATATTTGTTTAATAATTTATTCAAAGATTTGGCCTCATTTCTCCTAGCCCTCCCAAAAAGGTCTATATTGTCTACAAAATTATTGATGGGTGATGTTGTTGATGTTATTACTATCCTTGATTGATTTGGAAGATGGAAAATTGAAGCTAGCATTATGAATTAGTGCATAAATAAGCATGTCATTTTACAACCATAGAAAAAAGTATATTTTGGATAGATATACAAACAACTAACTGAAGATAGTTTAGTAAAAAAAGCTAACTTAACAATAGACTCTAAATAAAGCAACAATTACTAACAAAACACTATATTGAGAAGACTTAAGCTAATAAGTAAGAAGCTTCATGAGAGTGGATATGAGTTGCATTACAAACTTATGTTTACATACGAAAAAGAGGTAAGAAACTAATTTATTTAATAGTTCCTAAGTTAAATTAATACTAGCCTAGTTGAATGGTATCCTCATCATGCCTCCCAACAATAGAAGCATTCGACTCCTATTATTTTATAATAGAAAAAAATAGCTTAATTTAGAATAACCCTAGCGATTTGATAAGTCATTATGTCAAACACTTGATCAAGATCCAATGGAATTTACAAATTAGGTATATAGTTGATAAGAGAAATGGTGATGTCAAGGATGTTTAGACATGCCTTGTCTACAAGACAACACTTGGTCAAAAATCTATCACCAACCTAAGAAGGAGGGAAAATCAATGAGGAGCCATGGCCTACTGGTGTTGCTGATAAGTATTTTGTAAAATTAAAACCTACCTGGATGAAGGAGGCTATAAGGAATATGGTCGCTCAGTGCCATAAGGAACTGTAGCAAGAGTAGCAAAAGGAGTAGGATGAAGTGTTTATGGTGGAGTGATAGAATTCATGCAAGGACGAGGTGCAACTATTATTGTTATGTCTTTATAGTGTGGCCTATGAAATATTAGAGTAATATTTTATGGTTGATTAGAATAGAGTAGAAGTGTGGTGCTTTTGATGCAATGGATGAGAAAGATCTTGTTCTCATGATGCAAAGTATAGGTGTTGTGAAAATCATCATATTGAGCCTTCCTATCATATTGATAGGGTTTTCCAAGAAGTAGACCTCAATAGTTTATTAGAGTCACATCATAGGTGACTCAATCCACAAAATATAAGCCAAGGGTAAAGAACATTGTGCAAGTATGGGTGATGTGGGAAGTGGAACCGTTATACTTCTATCTAAGTGAGTATGGACAAGGATGTGGTTTTAGTGGTAGTTGTAACTTATCAAAAATATATCTCACAATATAATTTATGAGTTGTTGTTGATTATACAATCAATTGAAAAATTATGAGTGAGGTGAGCTCTCATGATGAAAAATTATTACGATCACCTTCAAACAAATGATGAGACATCAGGGTGACAATATTGAGTTTACCCTTAATCACATCATATTTTTTATCTTCTCTTATAACCTCAATGGGAACTGTTAGTCAAAATATGACTAACCCCAAAAATGGTTGAAGCACTTTTTGAGCACTTTTTGAAGAAGACCGAAGCGACCTACTTTTGAAGGAGCAATAAGAAAGCAAAATACACTAAGGAAATAAGGTGTCACAAAATCGCGACATGTCAGGTTTTCGTAGTGAAAAACAACAAGGAGGCCAAACGGAGGAAAAATTCACGATTTCGCGATGTTGCACATTTTCGCCAAGTCCGCCAATGAAGGAGCCCAAGTCAAGGAGAATGTCAAAATTTCGTGACATGTTTCATTTTCACCGGAAGAAAAGCCAAAGGGACTAAAGAGACGAAGAATGTCACGATTTCATGACATGTCACGTTTTCGTGACCAAAAGCGGTAAGGTGAACCAAAGAAGCAGAAACGTCATGATTTCGCGATATGTCTCAATTTCGTGGTCAAAGATAAAGAATAGATCTGAAGAGATGAAGGCATCGCGATTTCGTGACATGTCACGTTTTCGCAACCTAAAAGAGGAGACAAAGCAAAAGGGATGAAAATGTTGCGATTTCGTGACATGTTCTATTTTTGCTAGGGGAAAGAAAAAGAAGCTTCACAAAGGCAAAATGTCACGATTTCACGACATGCCAGTTGTAATGGCATAAAAGGTATTTTTGGCAACTGAGACATGCACTGACACCAAATTTTTGATTCCTGGGAAAGGCCAGATGATTGTAATGTGGCAGGCTCGCTAGATAATTGTAATATGACAAGCTCATCTAAAATCTAATTTGTAGAGGATCTTTTGTAGATTTTTAGAAACTGCAGACAAATTGCTTGTAATTGATTAGGTGATCAAAATGTACACAGTAGAAAGATGCTCTTTTTAGGGTATATATATGGGTGAGCGACCCATGAAAAAAAGGGTCGGCTCTTGGACGTTTACAGATTGTATGTACATTTTGTTGGAATACAAGCAATAAAGATACTCCTCCTTCTGGCTTCTGATTTTCTATGTGCAAGTGTATGTATCTGGTTTTTTGACTTCTATTCATTTTAAGTTTATATTGTATCTATTCTAAAATTTGAACTGTGCATATATGAATCTTGTTCCTAGAGTTAAATATTAAGGAATGCTTACATGTGTTAGATGAATGTCTAAATCATACTTAGGAATTCATGATTTCTATGTGAGGGTATAAAGGAAGCTTGTAGACAGTGATATGTGCATTTATTTCTAGTTGTTGTCTAATATGTACCATGAGAAAAGTTCTAGCTTCGGCTATATTTCCCTTCTTTCTTGTTCCCCTTTTCTCTAAAAACCCAAAGGAACCAGCCTTCTCTAGAGATTAAATGGATAATCCCAAGTTAGATCTGTCTATTCAATGTTGGCAAAGTCTAAGGCACAACACTATTAACCGAAGGCAGATTTTGTTCCAACAGTTTTTGGCACACCCGGTGGGACCTAAAAATCCCATAGTATTTTATAAAGTTTTAGTGTTTTGCTTCAAAGCCTTTTGTGAAAATTCTCAAGCAAAAAACACTTGGCGACTCCGTTCAAGAGGGTTTAGATCAAAAGAAAAACCTTGTCTAAAAACATCTGGTTATAAAGTCATATGATAACCAGATCCCGAACTAGAAACTCTAAAGAACCCATCGAGTTATTTGAGTTACACCTCGAAAGCTTGAAAGCACATCTTGTGCTAGCCACACGATCTAATCCACCCGGTACTAGTGACAGTTCTCTAGTACCTACTATAGGGACATCTACAAACAACCCTATAGTAACTGTAAATACACTAGCAATCATGGTTGCTCCTCCCGTCCCAGCCCATCTTGTATGGAACCAAACTGGTCCTTTGAACTTAGGAGCTCAGAATCAAATTCCCCAAGCTGCACTAAAGGCGTTGCCAACTTTTGATGGGACATGCAAGACAACGGAGGAACATTGTCTGGATGTTTCATCGTTAGCAACCATTTACAATATTACCCAAGAAGATGTAATGGTCAGATTGTTGGTCATATCTTTGAAAGGGAAGATGCTCTATTGGTACAGAGCACTTCTTGCTAGATCCATTACTTCTTGGTCAGCACTTGCAGGCCATTTGGTCGATGAATTCAATATACATGCAGATCCATTCACATTACTGAATCAATTCATTGTCATCGAGAGGCATCCACAAGAGGAAATCCAGGATTTCAACATCATATTCACATGAACTCGAGACAGAGTGCCCCAGGGTCTAAAGCCCATCGAATACCAAGCGATATGCTACTATCTAAGGGCTTTTGATTTAGATCTTAGCATAATTATAAGGCAATATCGTGTAAACACTTTCCCTGCTATCTATCTAGAAGTAGCCAAAGGAGAAGCTGATCTCATCGCCACTAAGAAATATCCCTCAAAGACCCTATTGCCAATTGCACCAGAGCTTTCCCAAGCCTCAGGTCCTAATCTCCCTACACTCCCATCAACACGGGCTGTCCCCACTATAGCCACACCTCCTATACCTCTTGCACTACCTGTTCCACCCCTCGCATTAGCTTCCCCAGATAACCAGTTGACAATATACAATGAAGACGTTGTCAAATGAAATGTCATCCATGAAGAAGAGAGAAGCTGAACTAAATTTCCAGCCAAAGATATTTCCACAGATACAAAGAGACGGGGCTCCAACAAGTGGTAGGGGACAAGAAAGAAAATTTTTGTGTATGCTAATGAAGCAGGAGATAATGGAGAACCCACCAATGCTGATTATTGGTGTTCTACGTGCAATGATCCTCATGGAGAGGATTCATGCATGATTCATCAACACCATGTACAAAGTGTGATAAATGAAAGAGCTAAAGAAACTAGGAAAGGTCAAGTGAACATAATCAGAGAAGTTCACCAGAACTTGGCAATGCCTTCAGTCGAGCAAGTTGCAGTCCTGACAAGATCGAGAAAAAAGCCGTTACAAGTTGATCCGAAGGAACTCCAACCATTAAATTTTCCTCCTGCCCCCAGGGCTACTCCTCAGAAGGATCAGTCAAATGAAAAAGGACACTCTAACCCTCCTCAAACTTCTATTCCAACACCAAGGAAAGATTTTCCTCCTAGAAAGGGAGACGAAACTCAAGATCAAGCGAAGGAGAAACTCAAATTTCCTTCATTAACCAAAAGACAAAGGACAAAAGCCACTCAGGGCTATAGAGATAGATATGATGCGTCAACTAGCGAAAGGGAGAAAAGTGTCGAGGCACCCTCATCTACAACTCCTTCGTTCAACATTGTAGAGGAGATGAAGAAGACTCCCTCGAAAATGAGCATGTATGACGTGCTGCAAATTCTAGGTCAGATTGACCTCCTCCAAGAATATCTAAAGTTGACTAAAGGTAAGAGCAAAAATCCCTCCTTCTCAAATGTTATACAAGCAAATGGAGGGGTGGATAGTCCACAACTGCATGATTGACTCAGGGGCAACAACTACGGTGATGCCCAAAGCAGTGTGCGATATAATGGGAATGGAATATACCAGGAGCCATCCTGGTGTGTTGCAATTAGATGGCACCCTAGTGAAATCTATCGGGGTGATCAAAGACATCCCCATTCAGCTCCATAGGATGCCCCAAGTAGTTGTCATACAAGAAGTAGTTGTTGTGGATTTAGAACCATACTTTGGTATGTGTTTGTCCAGATAATTCACGACAAAAGTGGGAGGTTATTTATCTCTAGATTATTCACATTTGGAGGTACCGTTCAAAGGTAGAAGAGTCAAGATATTCAATGAAAAACCATCTACCTTTCACATAGAAAGACTGGAAGAGACAAGCATTGTCAACATGATATTCGAGGATTTAGAGGACATAGATTTAATGGAAGAGACCTTGGAAGAACTCCAATCCGAGGATCAATTTTCATTAAAATATTTTAATGCCATGGTAGAAACAAAAATAGGGAGCTATTCCATTGAGAAGCCAAAAAAGCTACCTGTTTCTATCCCTAAAAAAGATGATTCTGCCAGCCAGCTCTGGAAAATGTATTTTGATGGTTCGAGATGCAAGAACAGAGCAGGTGCTGGGATTGTTTTGATTTCTCCTACTAGAAAAGAAAAGGTCTTTTCATATAGGTTGACATGGAGTTGCACCAACAATGTAGTTGAGTACGAAGCATTGTGCTTAGGACTCAGAAAAGCTGAAAAGCTAGGTGCAAAACAATTGCTGATTTTCAGAGATTCAAAACTTATAGTGAAGTAGGTTACTGGCAAATGCATTTGTAAGCAACATTACCTAAGGGCTTACAAGAATAAAGTGTTAGATCTCTTGGAATATTTTGAAGCTCTGAACATGCAATCTATTTCAAGGGAAAGCAACACTCATGTAGACTTGTTGGCATCAGTTGGATCTAACTTTTACCCAGTCAGCAATGTTATCCAAAAGTCTAAAATAGTGAGACTAATTTACAGGCCTTCTATGCCTGATAAAGACATTTTCTAGCAGGTATTCGAGAATGATGAACAAATATTGGATTTTATGATCCATGAGGTGAATTTCTCTAATGATAGAGCGCTACAAGAAGAGGATGAAGAGAGCCTGATTCAGTTAAGAAACAACCATATTCCCAAGGGATTGATCACCCTTGAGAGTCTTTTCGACAATAATGATAGAACTACAGGTCAAAATATTAAGGTGGATAAACGCCGGTACAAGGAGGTAGAATTAGAATCGGGTAAAATTATCAAAGTAGGTACTGATTGTACAATAATAGAACTAGAACAAATAAAGTAGTTATGTAGAGAATATCCAGATATAATAGCCTAGACTTATAGTGATTTAAGAGTGTACAATAAGGAAGTTATTCAACATACCATTGAACTAGAGGAAGGAGCTAAACCTTTCCGACAGAGGCAAAGGCTAGTGAATCCAAAGATTGAAGCTTTGATGAAACAAGAGTTGTTAAAACTCCTACAGGCCAAGATAATATACCCAATCAAGCACTCTACCTGGGTGGCCAATTTAGTCCCAGTCCAAAAAAATAATGGTGAGATCAGACTATGCGTCGATTTCAAAAATTTGAATAGGTCCTCTTTAAAGGATCACTATCCTTTACCCCAAATCGACCCAATCCTTCACACGATGGCAGGAGCAGAAAGGTTTTCCCTGTTAGATGACTTTTTTAGCTACAATCAAGTCTGGGTAAGAAATGAGGATCAATATAAGACTGCATTCACCACTAAGTGGGGAAAATTTGCATACCAAAGGATGCCCTTTGGATTATCTAATGCAGGAGAAAATTTTCAAAGAGCTATGGATGTAGCTTTTGGAGATCTTGCAAATAAGATCATTGTTGTCTATTTAGATGACATGACTGTATTTTCTCATGACAAAAGAGACCATGCCAACCATCTGCGATAGATATTTGAAAAGTGCAGAGAATTTGGGATATCCCTAAATCCTAAGAAATCTATATTTATTGTAGAAGAAGGAATACTCCTTGGGCATGTTATTTCCAAAACTGGGTTGTCCATTGATCCTGATAGAGTGAAAGCACTTCTGGAGCTGTCACTTCCAGTTAATAAGAAAGGATTGCAGTCTTTCTTTGGACAAATAAATTTTGTCAAAAAATTCATTATCGATTTTGCCCAAATAGTTAAGCCAATGACTGAACTGTTGAAAAAGGATGCTCCTTTCAAATGGACAGAGCCAAGAAAAGAAGCTTTCAAGAAAATTTTGGAAGCCATAGCTCAAGCCCCTGTACTAGTCAACCCTAACTATTCTAAAAGTTTCATTCTATACGCTGTCGGAGAGCAAGATAGCTATGCTACAGTTCTCACTCAGAAGGGAGCAGATGATGAAGAAATACCAATAGCCTTTTTGAGTTCTACCATGCACAAGCATGAGGAGAGGTACAGTTTTATAGAGAAACAGGTGTATGCAATTATGAAATCATTGAATAAACTAAAGCACTTTTTATCCCAGAGTCGAACCATTATTTATGTGATTCACCCTGACGTAAGAAATTTTATAATACAAGGGGAACTGGGTGAAAAAAGAGTTGGGTGGGTGACCCGCATACAAGAGTATGATGTAGAAATACATCCGACTAAAATAGTCAGAGGTAGAGCTTTATGCCAAGAATTGGCTAGACAAGCAACAAGTGGATATGGGGAAAGCCAACCCGTGATGGCAAATACTGAGCAACATCAAGCCAGAGAGAGTACAAATTGGATCGACAACTTTGTGAAGTATTTTCAGACTGGGTTGTGCCCTAAAAATTTGAATGCTTCCCAAAGAAGAAGGTTTAGAACCCAAGATTTAAAATATACCCTTCGAACAGAAGGGTTGTATAGAATAAATATCGATGGTGTATTGTTGAAATGCATTTTCGATAATGAAAATAGAGAGTATTAGATGAATTTCATGGAGGCCTCTCAGGTGGACATTATGCAGGCCAAACAACAGCTTTGAAGATCCTTAGAGCTGGATGTTATTGGCCTTCCATATTCCTAGATGCATACAAAGTAACCCAAAAATGTGAACAGTGTGTCAAAAGTATGTAGGAAGAAATAGGAATGCACCTATGCCTTTGAGATCTATACAAGTCGAGGAGCCTTTCTAGCAGTGGGGATTGGATTTTATGGGGATAATAGAGCCTAATTCATCAGCAGGCCACAAATACATTCTCACTGCCACAAAATACTTCACTAAGTGGGCAAAAGCAGTTCCCACAAAGAAAATTGATTCAGAAGTAGTGATAGAATTTGTAGAGAGTCTGATTACAAGATTTGGCATACTAGACTCTTTGATTACAGAAAATGGATCTTCTTTCACTGGAGCAAATATGATCGAGTTTTCCAGTCGATATGAGATTTACTTGAAGAATTCTTCTACCTATTACCCATAAGGTAATGGAATAGCTGAGTATATCAATAAGAATATCCTTAGAATCCTAAAAAGGACACTAGAGTATAATAAAAGGAACTGGCACTCACTACTGAATCAAGCCCTATGGGCCGACAACATTTTAATCAAAAAATCGATCAATACATCACCATATGCTTTGGTTTATGGTAAAGAATCTGTTTTGCCAATTCATATGGAGATACCAGCATTGAAATTGCTAAACCAGATTAATGAACATGAAGGCCATCTAATGGATGCCTGACTGATGCAAATTATGTTAGCGTACTTACCTTTGTCTTTATTTATTTATTAGACAGACTGTTGTTCAGACTGTTGCTCGGTTACAACAGTCCAGTTCAGCTGTTACACCGGTGTTCTATTCCCGGCTGATGTAACCTTATTTAATCCCTGCTCAATAATGCAAAAGCTAGTTCACAATTCTACATGGCATCAGAGCCAGATCGCAGGGAGCGGTGAGAGGAAGCAAGAGGCGAACAGAAAGCGCTGTGTCTGTGCTACTCTTGGGCAAAAATATTGGGAAGCCGCACCACTGCAGTGTATCTTTTGAATAGGGCACCCACAAATGCCCTAAAAGGAATGACTCCACAGGAAGCATGGAGTGGTCGAAAACCCTCCATATCTCATCTACGTATTTTTGGGTGTCAAGCTTTCATGCACATACCGAAAGAGAAAAGGAAGAAGCTAGATGAGAAAAAGAGATGTATTTTCTTGGATATGAGCACTCTAAAGGATATCGGTTGATAGATCCTTTGACCAAGAAAATTCATATCAGAGAGATGTTGTCTTTGATGAAGCTTTCACATCACGGAGCACATCTACGAGACACCGGATATTGTGGAACCAAAGGAAGATGAGATTCCTTCGTCAACACGGACAGAGGTCCATCTACATCTTCTTCACCACCATCGAGGAATCCTAAATGGTGTACAAATACAATCGGAGATGCAAATTTATCCACTCCTCCCAATTTGAATTTGGATAGACCTCGTACACGAAGTATGGCTCAAAAGGAAAGAGAAGCCGAGCCGGTGAGGTTGATGATCTTTGTCAATCTTTTGAGGAACTTTACGCGACTCCAAGTAGAGAAGTTGAGGATATGGATATTGATGATGACGGGGGCATTCAGTCTACCATAGATAGTATTGAACCGATCGGCAAGATGCTCTTAGTGAGCCTCGGTGGAAGGCCGCTATGGATACAAAGTATGAGTCTCCGATGAAAAATAAAACTTGGAAGCTTGTTGATCGCGCGCATGGAAAGAAACCTATTGGCCGCAAATGGGTATACAAAGTCAAGTACAAGGCGGATGGAACAATTGATAAGCATAAGGCCCGTCTTGTTGCAAAGGGCTATGCTCAAAAGGAAGGCATCGACTATGAAGAAACTTTTGCACCTACGCTCGGATGACCACAATTCGGGTTATGTGTGCTATGGCAGACCAATATGGGTGGAAAGTTCACCATATGGATGTCAAAAGTGCCTTTCTTAATGGTGATCTCCAAGAAGAAGTCTATATGACTCGGCTGAAGGATTTGAAGTGGAAGGCAACAGCAGAAAGTTTGCAAATTGGTCAAATCCTTGTATGGTCGGAAACAAGCTCCTCGAGCTTGGTATATAAAAATGGACAATCACCTAATGCAGGATGGATTTAAGAGATGTCCGCGGATGCAAACCTCTATTTAAAGAAACAGGGTTCGAGATAGTGTTGCTTGTACTCTATGTGGATGATCGCTCATTACGGGGAGTTCGGAAGATATGATCTCTCTCAAAAGAAACTTGTGCAAATCTTTTGAGATGACAGATCTCGGACTTCTCCATTCTGTCTTGGTCCGGAATTCAGCGGAAGGAGCACACCATCAAAGTGTCTCGGAAAAGTATGCCAAGACACGCTCGATAAATATCGCATGACGATCGCAAGCCAATGGCAACTCCTATGGAGAATGGACTTCGATATCGTGATATGATGACTCACCTCGGGTAGATGGCACTCTCTATCGACGGTTGATTGAGAGTCTCATATATCGACCAATACTAGGCTAGATCTCGTATTTTGTAAACTATCTTTCGAGGTTCATGCGGGAGCCTAAGATTACTCATTGGAAAAAAAACGTGTTCTTCACTATGTTCGTGGTACTATAGAATATGGCCTAGAATACAAGAGGAACAACAAATTCTTCTTGCAAGGATACACGGACTCACGACTATGGGATCATTTGATGATCGCAAGTCACCAGGATACATTTTCATCGGGATCCGGTCCTATCTCTTGGCGCGGAGAAGCAGGGTGGTTGCTATTTCTTCAACAGAGGCGAATATCGCGCCGCACGTGAAGCGTGTGCGAAGTGATATGGTTACGTCGCATTCGGACAAGTATGGGCCATCCATCAAAATATCCAATACACTTTTTTGCGACAATCGGGGTGTTCGAACCTCGTCAAGAATCCCAGACATCATGAAAAAACAAAGCACATTACACACAATGTCATTTCATTCGAGAGGAAGTTCCAAAGTACCGAATTCAGCTTCGACACATTCCCACCGATGCTCAAGTTGGACATTTTCACTAAGGCACTTGGACGTGTCAAATTTGAATTGTTTCGACTCACTTTGTATTGCAAAATAATGTAAGGGGATGTTAGTAGTTTAGTACAGCTATTAGTTATTACATTACCCAAATAATGTAATAAAGGGGGATGTTAGCGTACTTACCTTTGTCTTTATTTATTTATTAAATGTTCGTTTTTTTACACACTTATACGGTGTTCTATTCCCGGCTGATGTAACCTTATTTAATCCCTGCTCAATAATGCAAAAGCTAGTTCGCAATTCTACAAATTATGCAGCTAGACGAATCTAGGGAGCAAGCCTATAACCACCATCAGAAACATATGGTAGAAACAACAGGGTGGTTCGACAAGAAAACCACTTTTAGAAAATTTAGGATAGGTGACCTGGTTTTAAAATGGAACGTCAAGAAAGTGAAACCAGGCTACCATGACAATTTCGATGCTTTTTGGGAAGGACCATTTGAGATTATTTCAGAAAAATAGTTCAATGCTTTTCAGCTGAAGGATCAAGATGGGTGGATTTTTCCTATCACAGTGAATGCATTTCACTTGAAATTATACTTCCAGTAAAAAGCAAAGAAAAAATATTATATGTATAATATAATATAAGTATTTTGAAAGTTTGTAAATATTGCTATTTTTTGCGGCTTAGTAAGAATTTTTTGTAGCCAATCAGAGCCCGATATTTTCTGAATAAATTTAAGGGGAAAAGTTCACCTTTGTTGTCTTATAATTTCAAATTTAGAGCTGCCACGTGGTCCTCTAAGAGCTGGCGAGCAGGAATAATTAAACAGACTCATCGAAAGATGTTATATACTCTTCCCAAGAAATATTTCTAAGGTCAGCAGCCGAAGCCTTGTTTGAAGTGGCCACGTGCCAAGGGATAAGCGGGTGGAAGAATAATTAATTAGTCAGGTGGCAAAATTTTTGGCATGAGGTAGTTTCCTATTTCCCACGCAAAATTTAATGAGCTGGCAAGTTTTTTTTTAAGAAAATTTCTAAATAAGGTGGCGAAAACGAAAACCAAAGAAAATATGAAGAAATAAAATCTACCATCCATCATTAATGCATTAATGTTGCATGTCCTCCCAAGCTATGTGAAAGTAAAATTTGAAATCCTAGAAAGGCATTTTGTCATTTGCGAATCGCTAAGCTCCCACAGAGAGAAAATAGTGAAGACTGTCACTATAATAATCAGAGACCAAAATATTTTTGCTATCCCCATACTGTGACACTGTAACTCAATAAGAAAGAAGGAATAGGGAATTATTATTAGAAAATTTCTTAGTGCCCATATACCTGAGAATTCCTAATGGCTCCATGAAAAATGAAGAAGTAGGAAGCATCGACTTCATCGCCCCCGACTACTTCGGTAGTAAGGAGAAGGGAGGAGAGCAGTGCCAGATTTATTGATAAATATGCCCGAATTGCAGACATAGTTGTGACATGGAAAGACCCAATGGAGATTCAAAGCAATATAAAGAACTAGGTAGCAACCAAGGTTTCAACGTCCTCTCCTTCCACGTTTGCATACCACTCTTTCCTGTACTAGTATGTATATATCCCTGTTCATCCTTACCCAGAATTAGTAAGGGCAATTACCAATTTTTACGATGAAAAAGAGAGGAAAATTAGGGATTATTCGGGAAGGGTTTTATTTTCTCTGTCAAAGGATGCATTTATCTCTACTTTTGCTACGAGCCATGTCCCTTATTTAGAGCCAAAAACCTTTGATCCTTTACAACAGGCTACATATTTTGGTTCATCTGAGAAAATGAGGAATTTCCTAGCTACTCAGCTAAAAGACCTTCCCGAGGGAGTGAATCCACCAGAACCTCCCATAGAAATTACAACTTTTAAGGACCCTGAACTGTATTCCATCCTAGCCATGATTTTCGGGCTCAAAACTGATGAAAGGGTTCAAAAATGGCAAGTAGCGGTGGTAGAATATTTGTCAAACCCTAAGATGTATGACTCTGCTGTCATGAATAAAAGTGTAAGGCCAATTTTATTCGACTGGCCCGAGTTCTTAAGTTCAAAAATTCATGAGGGTTTGGTAGCTTTGAAAGCAGGGACCCAATTTTCTTTTCGCTACACTTCTTATCTGGTTTGGTTATTCTTTTATTTCATGTCTCAAGAATTAGAATTTATATCAGTAAATGATAGAGATGAAAAGGGGAGAGTTTTGCCAGTCTATGAATGGACCAATGTGTTGCATAAGTCAAAGTCCTACTATGATTTCAACAGGGAATTCTTAGGCCCTGCTCTAAAAATTATGTATGGACAGATTAGAAGGTTGACCCCCAAAGCAAAAAAAGTCTTGCAGACCAAATATGCTGAGGAGGGAGACTGGTTCATTTTGACCCAAGGAGTATGTATCAGATTATATGGGTTCATAGAGAAACCCTTTTTACTCCCCCATTATGTCACTGATAGGTTATTTGCTTTAGAGTATGTTAGGCAGATGGAAACAATAAATATGAAGTTCGGGACTAGAATTCAAAAAACCAAAACCTGCAACATGCCCTTCAAATTTGAAGGAATTACTGTGACAAAAAAGGGCAAAATGAGCAAATAATAGAGTATTTGAGAGAATTGGGTCTTATTGAGATTCCACAGAGGTGGAAATATGACCCCTTGAACAGGTTTGCTAAGAGGCAAGCCATTTTGAATAAAACCCAGATAAAATATTATCATGTTAAAATCAGGGAAGATATTGAAGAAAGAAAAAATAATAGTGAAGATGAACCCCTGGAGTGGCATATAGAGAGGATGGAGCCTCTGCCCCCATGGAATGACTTCTATGAAGTGGTTGTCCAATATGATCCTGAAAATGTAAAGGCCCATCAATTGACAAATGACAAAATTAATAGAATACTAAAAAATCGATCGGATTGGACTTTGGAAAAAATTCGAGAATGGTGGTTAATGAGAGTGCAGACTAACATGATTTCATCTAGATACCCCACCAAGGATGACAATAAATTTGACCCTAGGTATGATGCCAATCATGAGTCATGGGCTAGCAGTTTTCATGTCAGGATCCCTCCTAGTATTGGAGGCAGTCATTTATCCAGCCCAGAAGCACCTCAACAACATGAATCTGATAAGGGCAAGAAAGTGATAGTAGCCCAGAACCCTCCTCCTGTTTAGAAAAAACCTAGGACATCAAGGAAAATATCAATAGAGGAAGTTTTTACTAAAGAACAAGAGGAAACTTATAGTCAAAAGGCTGCCCAAATGATGTTAAAAATGGGCTATGAAGGAAAAGGGTTGGGAAAAGAAGGACAGGGCAGAGTTGAGCCCATTCAGGTAGCCAAAAGGGAGAAGCGCTTAGCGCTTGGGGTAGATACTTCAGTTGCAAAAAATTATTCTTCAAGGGTTGTGAAATTTGTACCTCCTGCCAATTCGACTACAGAGTTTGATGAAGAACCTGTAGGCGAAAGGATGAAAAAATTAAAAATGATAGCTGATCAGAGAAAAGACAAGAATTTTGTCCAAGACTCTCCTAGCGAACAAGGACCTCAAGATGTAGAGGAAAATCCAGGTGGAGAGGCTGAAGGAGATGGACAAGACCAAACAAATGAAGAAAATAATGATGCAGATGCTCAGGAAGCTGAGCATGAAGATTCTTAGAGAGATGTCTCACGTGGCCTACCCAGTTCGGCTCAAGAGAGCCAAAATATTGAAACTGAAAAACAACTTCCTGTTAAACAAAAAATTGGAGATGAAGGACAGCAGCAGGGAGGATCCCCCCAAGATGAACAAATAATAAATCTTGATGCAAGCGATGAGGAAGATGGACAGAAAAAAGATGTTGAAGCCCCTGATGAGGGCAATATTCAAGATAAAGAAAATGTTACCAGTGAGCAAGAAGAGGAGGAAGGAGACCAACAACGGATTCAACCAGGAGCAGGTATGTTTTCTTCACTATCTCCTTCTGTTTCTTCTACTTGTTCCCATTGTAATTCTCCTTCCCTTTCTGAAGTAAACAAAAATATAACATCCTTGTCAAAAAATTGGTTTGTTCCCCTAGAGATGGCAACATCTTCCCAGTATTTGCTTAATGTCAGCTCTGCGTTGGCTCCCATCCCTTTTCTTCCTAACATCAGTATCCCAACAATTGGAGTTGCATCTTCTCAGGGGACTGACTCGCATCCAACGATGGTAAAAATTGAAAATCTGAAGAAGGTTAGCAAGAATGCCCTGGATTGGTGGACTTCCCACTCAGTTGAGGATCCAAAAGCACCTGCCAGTGTATGAGATATTATTGCTTTGGACCCAGCCAACATGCAAAGGAAGAAATTGAAATTGACTCCCATTACCAAGAAATCTAAGGAAGAAATGACTGTGACAGATTATCAGGCTAAAGAAATAAATGAAGATATCTCCCAGTTGCCCATGCAAGATGAGTGGGGAAAGGCTCAAGCACATTTGGGGACTATATACTTGCATGGAGGGCATTATAAAGAAATTTTTTTGAGAGAACAAGAGAAAAGGAAAGAGTTAGAGTCTGTGGTGAAGAAGCAAAAAACAACAGAAAAAGCTCTAACTCTAGAAGCCAAAAAATGGGAAGATAAATTCAGCGTCGCTGCCAGTGAGGCAACAAATTACAAAGAAAAATTAAACATAGTAGAAGCGTAGATTCAAGCACTCAATCAACAAATACAACAACTACAACAACAGTTAACAGAGCAACAGAATGCTCCGTCTGGGTTTTCAAAGGAGAAAGTTAAGAAAATAAGAAAATATTTGTTGAAAGAATTGTTGTCCTTAGTGCTAAAATCTAGGCCTTTGTTGCTATATTTGGCCAAAGTCAAGGAAACTATCGAGGTAGTAGGGGAGGAATTTAAAGCTGCAAAAGCATTTTTGATTAAAAGAGAGGATGCTGCTACGAAAATTCAAATCTTATCAGACAAAATGCCAAAAAGTATAGCAGCTAAGCTAAGGAGCGAAGCCTGGTCTCAGGCTAAAATTGCAACGAAGAACTTCTTCAGGAAGTTCAAATTAGTAACCCAAGGAAACAAATTTTTGCATAAGCTGGAGGCTGAGGCAAAAGGGTTACTGAAAAATATTGATTTAGCTATTCAGAATGGGCTTCCCTACCTCTGGGATGATAGTTCCAAAGTGCTAAAAGAAGATGTACTTTCATCATCTGTGAAAGCTTTCATTGAAGATGAGTCAGAGATAGAAGTCTAGAATGAGCCTATAGAAGAGACACAGGTGATGGAAATGATTCAGAATATGACATAGGTCAAAGCCTTCTTACAGGAGCTAATTTTGAGACAAAAAATAATTTCTTATGACAAGGTGGAGGAATTACAGTATATATATCAACTTTTTATTGATTCTTCTAATTTGGATGACGAAGACTGGAACCAAGTGTGCAAAACTTACCAGGAAACGATAACATCAATGGATAAGATCAAAAAATCCAAGCATCCTGGGCAAAAATAGTCAACTGGAGCTGGGACTAGTTCCCAGAATTAAAAATAATTTCGTAACCATTTTGTTTTCAAGAAGTTGAATGTCTTATTAGTGATAAGTCACTAAACTGTAGCAAAGTTTTTGACGAGGTAATGCGTACTTATATTTTAAGTGCATTTTTCCTTTCTTTTTGCTTTTCTAAGGTTTTATTTTCTACAACTATGTTGTTGACTCCGTTTCCCAATGGATGAAGGCCTGATTTCAAATTTTTGCAAGAAAAAAATCCCCTAGAAGGCGCCAAGAATGTTAGTCAAAATACGACTAACCCCAAAAATGGTTGAAGCACTTTTTGAGCACTTTTTGAAGAAGACCGAAGCGGTCTACTTTTGAAGGAGCAATAAGAAAGCAAAATAAGCTAAGGAAAGAAGGTGTCACGAAATCGCAACATATCGGGTTTTCGTAGCGAAAAACAACAAGGAGGCCAAATGAAGGAAAAAGTTGTGATTTCGCGATGTTGCACATTTTTGCCAACTCCTCCAATGAAGGAGCCCAAGTCAAGGAGAATATCGAAATTTCATGACATGTTTCATTTTTGCCAGAAGAAAATCCAAAGGGACTAAAGAGACGAAGAATGTCGCGATTTCTCGACATGTCGCATTTTCGTGGCTGAAAGCGGCAAGGTGAACCAAAGAAGCAGAAACATCACGATTTCATGATATGTCTCAGTTTCGCGATCAAAGATAAAGAATAGAGCTGAAGAGACGAAGGCGTCATGATTTCGTGACATGTCACGTTTTCACAACCTAAAAGAGGAGACAAAGCAAAAGGGACAAAAATGTCATGATTTCGTGACATGTTCCATTTTTGCTAGGGGAAAGAGAAAGAAGCTTCGCAAAGGTAGAATGTTGTGATTTCACGACATGCCAGCTGTAATGGCATAAAAGGTATTTTTGGCAACTGAGACATGCACTGGCACCAAATTTTTGATTCCTGGGAAAGGCCAGATGATTGTAATGTGGTAGGATTGCTAGATAATTGTAATATGACAAGCTCATCTAAAATCTAATTTGTAGAGGATATTTTGTAGATTTTTAGAAACTGCAGATAAATTGCTTGTAATTGATTAGGTGATCAAAATGTACACAGTAGAAAGATGCTCTTTTTAGGGTATATATATGGGTGAGCGACCCACAAAAAAAAGGATCGGCTCTTGGACATTTAAAGACCGTATGTACATTTTTTTGGAATACAAGCAATAAAGATACTCCTCCTTTCGGCTTCTAATTTTTAGTGTGCAAGTGTATGTATCTATTTTTTGACTTCTATTCATTTTAAGTTTATATTGTATCCGTTCTGAAATCTGAACTATGCATATATGAATCTTGTTCATGGATTTAAAGATTAAGGAATGCTTACATGTGTTAGATGAATGTCTATATCATACTTAGGAATTCATGATTTCTACGTGAGGGTATAAAGGAAGCTTGTAGACAGTGATATGTGCATTTATTTCTAGTTGTTGTCTAATCTGTACCGTGAGAAAATTTCTAGCTTCGGCTATATTTCCCTTCTTTCTTGTTCCTCTTTTCTCTAAAAACCCAAAGGAACCAGCCTTCTCTGGAGATTAAATGGATAGTCCCAAGTTAGATCCGTCTATTCAATGTTGGCAAAGTCTAAGGTGCAACACTATTAACCAAAGGTAGATTTTGTTCCAACAGGAACATTTTGTGGTGGTTCCTCATCATGAGGTTTTACAATCAGATTATTTTTCTTCCTAAAATATATAGATTCTTCATGACCTCTCCTATTACAATAAGTACAATAATTTTGCTATTGAAAGAAGGAGAAGGTTTTTGAGAAGAGAAATAAGAAGAACAATATTATTAATAATAATAATAAGAAGGCTTATTTACCTTGAATGAATTTTTTTAAGAGTTGAAAGTTCTCACAAAAAATAAAGATTAGTACCCCTTGATTAAGCAACATGCTTCTCTTCGACAAGTTGTGCATTATTGTAGGCAACATCTAGTGGGTTAAGGGAAGTGTACTTCAACTCCTTGTATAGATGCTCTTGTAAACTAGTCTTAAACTTGATGATAATCACTAGAGCCACATATACCACACCAAGAAGAATTCAAAACCTATTGAATTGGAAAATGTTACCCTATATAGGCATACCATTACTTTACCATAATCAAAACCATTTGATAATAAGATCTTATTAATAATTGGAAGGATAAGAAGTTTACTTCAAGGTCTTACTATGGTATTCCCATTATTGAAATGGGTTTTTTCCCTTCTGGTGTTCAATCACCAAAAAATTTGCTAACCCATAAATCTTGAGTTTAGAAAAATAAAATTTCTCCTCATCGACAATTTGAGTATAGGAGAACTATCTCTCCATATCAAGAATCTAGTTACTCAAGACATCTGGATCTCTTGATCCATCATAAAACTCAACCTCACACTTAACGTTGGAGTGAAGGTCATTATTATAAAGTTTTATAGCACTTAGGGCACTTTGGATGCCTATGTCATTGACCTTATCGGCCAAGATACTTACTACATGGGCTAATTCATCCATTGTTTTGGACAAATTTGTGGTTGTGTATGAATGAGTAAAAGCCAAATGCAATTACAAAATGGGCCTAAGGTGAAAAATGGATTACAAAAGGTGATTTTTTCCCTTTTTAATCAATTATAATGAGCCTCTATTGATCTTATGCAAACAAGGTAGTAGGCCTTATATTCAAGAAGGGACAACTTTAATTAATTAATTTAATTAATTGAAATACGATATGTTAAAGTATTAAATTAATTAAATACAAATAATATATTTTAGAAATTATCCCTTTTGATATTTGAATTAATCAAAGGTTAAAAAACACCTTCATGTATTTCCAATAGTCACATTTTTTTGAATTGAAATTGTCAAACACCTTCCAATGGTCACATCACTAGTCAATTTTTGCATCATCTTGGGGTTAACTATGCTATGTCTGACATAGATTTTTGATACACAACTAGGGATTAGATCATCTGGTTGACATACAACCATAATGTAGTTGTCTAGTTTCACATAATATGCAATCGACACCCATGGTGTAGTAAAAATAAGGGGTCTCAACTATTGTAAGTATCTCACCCATAAGTAGGGGGTTGGTTTATGGAAACCATGTTGATGTGGTGGATATAAAACTCCAAGTTAGCAACATAGGCCCAAAGAATGGAGAAAAAGGTGCCAAAAAAATATGCTTAAAGCTTTTGCATTATTGATTCCATTGATTGGACTATGTTGCTTAGAGGAAGAAATATTGTTTGCTGAAGCTCATTTGACATAGTCTCAAGTAGGGGAGGAGGTGTTGAATATACATGACCATGACCAAAGTTTTCATAGCTTGCCTAATTGTGGTATTATAGGGACGCAATGCCTCTGAAGAAGACAACCCTAATAAGAAGACTGTAGATGCATTCAAATCTTCTCAATTACAAGAAAATCATAAAGAGATAATAGTAGATTAAAGACTTCACTATTAGTCATCATAAGTTTTTGTCTCATTCAGACTTATGCTTCTACACTTCACAAAAGCTACCTTTGTATCATAAAGATAGAATTATCATTATAATATTTAACAACCAATCCTAGAGCATGAATTGAATGGATCTAAATATACTTATAGGAGGAAAAGACCACAATGAAGTGTGTTGGTGTCTAGGAGTTAGACATTGATCATGGATGTTTTCAAGTGACTATTTTAATAGAAAGAGGATCTCTTTCAACATGTTGTCTAATGCATGGATGAAAATATTGAGACATCATTGAGCAGTCACTTTCTAATTTTGGGATCTATAGACTGTGGAGGCTACGGGGATGTAATAGTGAAGGAAATATTATAGTGGATGAAATAGCCAGGGTAGTTTATCGATGGTAGTGGCTCTATGATGGAGTCTATATCATTAAGATTCACATCACATAACACTAATCTATAACCATCGATAAGGAAACATAGGCATCATTCATGATGTCTCAGGTTTTATTAATGATGTCATTTAATGCAGTGGCAACATGGTATCTATCATGGAAAAACCCACAAATTAGCTCTAGGAAGTTTCCCGAACCCTGATGTGTGATGCATTTCATATATACTATATCATCTTATGACCACACCAACTTCAATTAAGCATGTGATGAGTAACTTCACTACCTAATTAGTGGTCATAAAAAGAAATTCGAATAGCCCTCAAACCCTTTCTTTATGAGCATTCAATGTTAAAAATATTGGGTACTTGGCTACTCCAATCTTCTCATAAAAAAAACTATGCCATACCTTTGGTCCAATATCCATTCGATGTCATAGGTAGTTGAGGTATTATTTCACTAGAAAATATGGATATCAATGTTCCTTTGATGTCAGCTTAAAGTGACACCAAAAAAGCTTAAAGTGGTGCACTTATTTGGGCTCCAAAATAGGAATAAAAACCTACAAATGTTAAAATTTCTCTATTGGATTTTAAGACAGATTATCTTAGGTCCCAATATTTTAGATTTTGAATAGAATCAAATATAATATAAATCATTATATATGTTGGCCAATATAAATTATAATAACAATCAACAAAATATCAAATTTTAATATAAAATGACCATAATAATTTAGACAATAATATGAAGAACACTTACAATAGAATTACTTAAAATATGCATACACGATTTTTATTCATGCTTGAATGTTTTATACATAATCAAAATATTTTTTCATATTCATTTGTGAAGCTTTACCTCCATAATATAACCTTAGAAAGGTGACCCTTCAATAATTAAATATTGCGCTCCTCACTTGTTTAGGAGTTGAAACCTTTCCTATTCTTTGCATAAGACAAGCCTTACATATCCTTTAGCTTATAATCTTGCCACTTGTATACATGACTCTTGACTCTATATTTACTTACACTCTTCTACCAAATAATGTAATATTCTCCAACAGTTTCTACTTCTTGAGGTACAATAGATATAAAGAAGCACAACCTATTTTGTTGCTAAAATTTGATCTATCTCCTTTCACCAAACATAGATTGGTATTATAGGAAACAAGAATGACATTGTTCACCATGACATGTCAAATCATCCTTGTTTGATTTTTTGACAAACCTGTGGTGACATGAAGAGGACTTATTCGATCACTATAAAATTGGAGCACTTTTAAATTGAAAAAGGAGGAGCTTTAATTCCCTATTCAAAACCTGATCTGGTACCACTAATGTGGAAGGCAAAAAACTAAAGCCTACATTGTGAATTGGTGCTTAAATAAGCACAAAGTTTTACAACCATATATAAAAACATATTTTGTATAGATATGCAAACAACTAACTGAAGAAAGCGTAGTAACAAACAAGCTAACTTAAAAATAGACACTAACTAAAGCAACAACTACTAAAAATCAACTATCTTGAGGAGACTTAAGCTAACAACTAAGAAGCTTCTTGAGAGTGGACGTGAGTTGGATTGCAAGCTCATGTTTACATAATAAAGAGGTAAGAAGCTAATTTATTTAATAATTCCTAAGATAAACTAATCCTAGCCTAGCTAAATGATGTACTCATCATTAAGTTCGCTTATTAGCCCATATTTGTATGCATTCTTCGAGTTCCTTCCCAATACCTCTACCATAATAATGAACATATATGGTGATAGAGGATCTCCCTATCTAAGAACCCTCTTGGATTTAAATGATTCTATTACTAGATCATTGACCAACACCAAATATGATACTATAGAGACACAAGTTTTAATCCGTCTAATCCATTTCTTCCCAAATCTAAAATTTTGTAATACTACAAAAAGAAAATCATATTTTACCCTATCATAGGCTTTATTCATATCAAGTGTTAATATCATTTCTCTCTCTTTTAGAAGTTGCTAAATGCATTACTTCATGAGCTACTATGATCCTATCCACAATCTATTTCCCTTTCACAAATCCTCCTTACTATTCTAAAATACTTTTGTCTAATATTGGTTTTAACCGATTTGACATCACTTTGGAGATTATCTTATATGCCATATTACATAGGCTTATGGGCCTAAATGAATCAAACAATTCTACATTATTTTTTGAAATCATATAAGGTATGTATTATTTTACCCTAGACTATTCCACTGCCACCAATAAAGAATCCTTCACTATTTCCCAGTTATGCTGATAGAATATTGCTAAGAGGCCATTTAGAGCTAGGGATTTATCCTTATCAAAATAGGAAAGATATGAATGAACTTCTTATAGAGTAATAGGCTCCATTAAATTATTATTCTCTTCATCTATTATAACTAAAGGTGCTTCTCGTAGTAGTTTATAATTAAGAACTTTAATCTATTAGCTTTTGATGTTAAATACTTAATATAAATTACCACATAAAAGTAATCACAGGATCAAATATAATGAACCAAATATAATAACTTGGAATATAATATCAAATAGAATAACTCAGAAATACTCACAGAATAATCACATGGACATGCTCACAATATTGCACATAGAATATTAAAAATGCAATTGAATAAAGGTCTACTAATGCAAGCATAAATCTATGCATGTTTGATGAATATTACAATGCTTTATCACAAATATATAATTGTATGTGACTCCTCATATGATGCACCAATGTATTTAATGGTAGAAATATTCTTGATTCTCATTTCCTATAATCTGCCTCTTAGAATATTCAACAGTGTTATTTTAAACTAAAACAAGATCTGAGAGAATCCAATTGATTCTGAAGCATATATTCTATTTTTAATTGACCTTGTAGCTTCTATCTCATTTTAATTCTTAATGAGACACTTTAACTCCATTTATATATTTGAAATCAATCAATATTTTTATTTCTACTAGATTCGTCATGGAAATGAGATTAGTTGTTGTTGAATTATGATGAAGCAATCGATGCATTGAAAATGTTTGAAATATATACAATGATGTTGGTTGGTTTGAGTAGTTGAACCAACCAACCACCTTTTTGTAACTTCCCCCTAACAATGCTTAAAACAATAGCGCTCATGTCTAAACCAAAATGTAATATGTGCATAGTGCATATGCTATGTTATGCTAACATCCCCCCTTATTACATTATTGGCAAATACAAAGAGCATTGCGAAACAATTCAAATTTGACACGTGCAAGTGCCTTGGTGAAAATATCTGCAACTTGCTCATCAGTGGGAATGTAATGGAGCTGTATGTGATGCTTTGGAACTTCATCATGAATGAAATGACATCGAGTGTCGATGTGTTTGGTACGATCATGAAATATTGGATTCTTGACAAGATTCAAAACACCTTGATTGTCGCAAAACAAATGAAGTGGAAGGTTCTTTGGAAGACCCATGTTTGTAAGAATGTGACTTAACCATATTATCTCGTAGACTGCTCCACTTGCTGCATGATATTCTGCCTCTGTAGAAGATATAGCAACCACCTATTGCTTCTTACTATGCCAAGAGACAGGACCAGATCCAAGATGGAAAATGTATCCAGAAGTCGACTTGCGATCATCAATGGATCCGGCATAGTCTGAGTCCGTGTATCCTTGTAGATAGAACTTGCTATTCTTCTTGTACTCCAAGCCAAAATCTGTAGTACCATGGACATAATGAAGAACTCTCTTTGTTGCTTTCCAATGACTCACCTTTGGTTCCTGCATGAACCTTGAAAGATAACCCACAACAAAACTGAGATCTGGCCTGGTATTTGTTAGATATATGAGACTCCCAATCAGTTGGTGATAGAGAGTGCCATCTACCTATGGTGATTGATCATATCAAGATAGCTTGAGTCCAGACTCCATTGGAGTTGCCTTAGACTTACAATCAGTCATGCGATATTTATCAATCAATGTCTTGGCATACTTCTTTTGTGTTACTCTGATATGATGTTTTTTTGAGTCACTTCCAAACCAAGACAATAGTGAAGAAGTCCTAGATCTATCATTTCAAAATATTGTTTCAAATCATCTTTTACTGCATCAATCATACTCTCTGAGCTCCCTGTTATGATCAGATCATCTACATATAGCACCAAAATCACTATGTCAGAACCATTGTTCTTGATATAGAGATTTGCATCTGAAGGACTTCTTTGGAAACCATGTTGCACTAGGTGACTATCTATTTTGATGTACCAAGCTCGAGGAGCTTGTTTCAGCCCATACAAGGATTTGATCAACTTACAAACTTTTTGTTCTTGCCCTTCAACAACAAATCCTTCTGGTTGGGTCATGTACACTTCTTCTTGTAGGTCACCATTCAAGAAAGCACTTTTTACATCCATCTGATGTAACTTCCACCCAAACTGAGCTGCCATGGCACAAAGTACTCGAATGGTAGTCATTTTTGTAGTAGGGGCAAAAGTCTCTTCATAATCTATGCCTTCTTTTTGAGCATAGCCCTTTGCAACAAGATGGGCTTTATGCTTATCAATAGTACCATCTGCCTTATACTTCACTTTGAACACCCATTTGCAGCCAATGGGCTTCTTTCCTGAAGGCAGATTTACTAGCTTCCATGTATGATTTTTCATGAGAGATGTATGTTCTGCTTCCATAGCAGCCTTCCACTGAGGCTCACTAAGTGCATCCTGAACTATTGTGGGTTCATTTTCATCCAATGCTGTCATATAAACCCTCTCATCCTCCATATATGTTTCCCTATCTTCCTCTGCATCTACAGATAGTTCATCAAATTGTTGGTAAAGCTCGTCAACCTCTGAAGTTGATGCCTCTGCTCTCATCTGCTGAGTCATACTATGAGTACAAGGTCGATCTAGAGTTAGATCTGGAAGTGATGTCAACTTGGAATCTCTCAATGTACTGGTATACCATTTTGGAATCTTGTTATGTGGGGTGGAGCCTCTTTCTTAGGCTCATCTTCCTCAAGGTATACAATTGTAGAAGTGTTATTTGATGTGAAAGCTTCATCAAATACCACATCTCTACTTATATGTGTCTTCTTGGTCATAGGATCTATCAATCGATATCCCTTTGAATGCTCATCATAACCAAGAAAGATACATTGCAGGGTCTTCTCATCTAACTTCTTCCTTTTCTATTTTGGTATGTGCATGAATGCCTTACATCCAAAAACCCTTAGATGAGAAATGGAGGGTTTCTTACCACTCCATGCTTCTTGTGGAGTTTTACCCTGTAGAGCTCTTGTGGGTGCTCTATTCAGGAGGTATGATGTTGTGTTTACTACTTCTGCCCAATACTCATGCTCAAGATGTGCTCCCTTTAGCATACATCGAACCATTTCCATAATGGAATGATTTCTCCTTTCTACAACTCCATTTTGTTGTGGAGTATAGGTTGTAGTCAGTTGTCTCTTAATCCCATGTTCATTCAAAAATGATGAAAATTCCTTGGAAGTATATTCCCCCTCGATCTGAGCGGAGGGTTTTGATGGAACATCCTGACTCCTTCTCAACAAGCTTCTTGAACTGTTGAAAGTACAAAAATACCTCTGACTTCAATTGAAGAAAGAAAACCCACATCTTTCATGAGTAATCATCAACAAACAATTGAAAATACTTCTTTCCACCATAGTTGGTTGGCATAGGACCGCACAGATCGGTGTGTACCAACTCCAAAGGTTTCTTAGCTCTGGAAGAGCTAACTTCAAATGGTACCCGGTGTTGCTTCCCTGCTAAGCAATCCGAGCAAACTGGCAATGTGGATGAAAGGTTGGGAAGTCCTCTCACCATCTCATATTTTCTCAACTCGAGCAAATATCCTGAACTTAGATGCCCATATCTCTTGTGCCATAGAGAAGTAGCCTCCTTTGTAGTTGCTTCCAGGGCAACATGAGGTATTGAAATGACATCTAAAATGAACAAGCCATGCTTGTATGATCCGGTTGCTACATGTTTTCCTTTTTTGGTTATAAAACATCTCTTCTTTCCTTTCTCAACACTGAACACAACATCCATATCTCGATCCAACATCTGAGGGACTGACAACAAATTATTAGCCAATCCAGGAACATAGAGTACCTTCTCAATCTGACATTTGCCATCTAGAAGAGTGATAGAAACATCACCTTCACCCTTCACTTGGTAGACTTGATTGTCAACAATTGTTACTGGCTTACCTTCCTTTTCCTCAAATATCTCAAACCATGATCTATCACCAGTCATGTGCTTACTAGCACCTGAATCAATATACCATACAACATCTATCTATGGAGATGAAGTATGAGTCATGAGCACCTTGTGTGCTCGCTCATCTGAGTCCGAGTCTGATTCTATAGAATCTGAGTCTGAATTTGATTCAGCATAAGCAACATTCCCCTTGGGTTGCTTATTCTTTTTCTATGGTTTGTATTTCCCTTTTCCCTTCTTCTTATGATCTTGGTCATTCTGTTGCTTGTTCTTAAACCAACACCTATTGGTGTCATGGTTATTCATATCATAAATCTTGCAATATTGTTTATCATTCTACTGATGTTGTTTCCCTTTTCCCTTTGATGAAGATCCTCCTTTTTGAAACTGACCTTGTTTCTTACCCCCTTGTTTGGTGTAGAGGGCATTATCTAGCACTTCATCCTTCTAAAACTGATTTGCCTCCTCAATTTGAAGCAAATTCACCAATTCCACAAAAGATACTTGTCTACCAGATACATTAAGAGAGGTTATCAACATCTTATAGGACTCTAGCAATGCTCTCAAGATGACAGAGGTCAAGAGAGTATCATCCACTAGTTGTCCCATAGCATTCAATTTGGCTTTCAATTCTGCCACTCTGCATAGGAATAGGTCAACTGTCTCACCAGATTTCATACTGAGTGTATGTAGTTGAGTTTGAAGGTGTAGAATAGTGGACTGATTCTTACCTTCATAAATAGTAATCAAAGCATCCCAAGCTTCCTTACTAGTTTTGGCATCACAGATATGAGGTTGGACCTCATCTGTAGTAGCAAGTAGAATAAACATGAGATATATTTTGTCCTTCTTATCAAAAGCTTCTTGATCTGCTCCTACTATTGTAGGGCATTTTGTAGTGCCAGTCACTACATCCCACAAATCTTCCACTTGAAGAATAGCACGCATCTTTGTCTTCCATGGTGCGAAGTTAGAACCTTTCAACAACTGTGAATCTGAGAGATATTTGTGAATAGTGGCCATTGTGAAGGTTCCTTATAACACCAAATGGTCCCCCTTTCTTTATACCTACTAGGCCTTTATACCAAACTCCTCTATATATACCCGCCCTTACGTGAGGGAGACTATAAGTATATAAGAGCAGAACGATACGTGGAACTTAGGCGATACTGAAAGGGAATCATTTTGTTTATGACACCTACCATAGAAGGTCTTTCCTCATGCATGGGGGTAACTTCCCCTAAACACTTTGGAAAGCACTTCATCAGGATTTATGTCTAACAACAATAACGATTAGGGTATAAATGGAGTGAATATCAGAACTGGTTTGCCTTATTTCTCCCCGATGATTGATAGAGAACAAGCTCAGACATCATTGTTGTAGCTATATTAGGCGTTAGATACAGTAGTCCAAGCATGACAACATTACCTGTAAGTGTGGACCAGAGGTATCATAGATACCGAACATTGTTGTGCAATAAATTGCACAAATAGGTGTATAAATTTGGGGTCTTTTATTTTGCTTTATTTTATGATTGATAATGCAAGAAAATAAGAAATTTAAATGCAAAATACAATCACAAATGCCCACAAATTTAACTACTTTAGGTGTCGGTTTCCACCAAAAATGCACCTATTACAATGCCAGTTTTACAATGAAAATATTCACTTTCCACAATTTTATTCCCCCTTTGTCTTAGAATTTTGCAAAAAGAAATGCTTGAGATCCCCCTTTTTGTTGCAAAATAAACAAGGATGAAAAAATATGTGGACCCTTTCTAATTCCAAAAAAACAACTTATCCCTCCAAAAAATGCTTTGAAAGGAAGAAATCGAAGTATGAAAGAATACCTCAAAAAATGAGCGTCTCCTCTGACTTGTGGCAAAAAAATGCTCCTGTGCCCTCCTTTGACAAAAAATGCTCCTGGTTGGCAAGAAAATGACCCTCCGGGGCAAAAATGAGGTTATGCAAAAATTGCAAAAAATGCAAAAAATGACAAAAAATGACAAAAAATTGCTTAGGGCATCAATTTTTTTTGCTATGGCATCAAATTTTTCTGCTCGAGTGTCAAATTTTTATGTTGTGTATCAAACAGTGTGCACAAGATGTCAAACATGGTACAGTGGGCGTCTAAGGGCACTGCTAGGCATCACCGCCGCACTGGGCGTCAAGCGCGCGATCTAGGCATCACTTGCGCAAGAAGGGCGTCAAACAAAAAAACACCTTATAACTCCCGATGAGATTCGAACTAGCGACCTTCCGCCAAAAAGTCACTGCATGTACCACTCGAGCTAGAGTGCTCGACGAGGATAGGCAGGCAGAATGTGCTTCTTATCTTCGTCGGGCGCAAAGAGTGGGAAAATAAATTAAAACTTTTTGTATCCCACATCGTCGATGCTGCGGCGGTGGGAGGCTTAAAAATTGACGAAAGCCACTATGGCTTTCGGTTGCCTTCGGGCAACCATCCCTCCCTTTTGCCTCCACAACAGCCAATAACCACCTTGCTTCAGTCTTCTTGAACTACGTCCTATGTTTGCATGCTTCATCGAACTACATCGTGTGTCTACATGCTTCAGTTTTATTGGTTGGTTGTCTGTCCTCTATGTCTTTGCCCGAGTGTTGCTTGTTGGTTGACTATCCTTTGTGTCTTTGTCTGAGCATTGTGTCTCTGCCTCAGCGTTGCTTCCATCAGTTCACCAAGATCCATCTCTGCCTTAGTAGTTGGAGTAGTTGCTGATTTAAAAAACTACCTTACCCAACGTCTTGTGATCACCGTGGCTCTGGTACCATGTTGAATTATGACGAAGCAATCGATGCATTGAAAAGGTTTGAAATATATACAATGATGTTGGTTGGTTTGAGTAGTTGAACCAACCAACCACCCTTTTGGAACTTCCCCCTAACAACGCTTAAAACAATAGCGCTCATGTTTAAACCAAAATGTAATATGTGCATAGTGCATATGCTATGTTATGCTAACAGTTGTCAATCTAGGAATATACATGACATCATGTAACACAAAGTTTGATAATGGTGTACTAGGTGTTACACATCCACTTCCATGAACAAGACAGATCTTACCATCTACAATTTTCAAACTAAAATTATCTTTGACCTCTAAACAATCAAACCATTGTAAATTACTTGTCATATGATGACTAGCACCAAAATCTATGTACCAAAGATCTCTTTCTTTTTGAATCATATGATTATCTCTATTTGAAACTACTTTGCATTGTTGATAATAATTATGAAGAATATTAAGTGAACTTTGACCTTGAACTTTTCCATAATGTATTTTATGTTGATAAGTTCCTCTTGATAATTTATCCATTAGTTTTAATCAATTTCCTTTGATGTGTACTACCTTATGTCTCCCTAGGTTTTGAATAATTTTTCAAGTTTCTAATTATTTGAAAAACCTATGATGTAGTATTCCTTGTCTCCCTAATTAATTAGAAACTAGAAAATAAGAATTTTACAAATTTAAAAAATTCCTAAGTTTGAAGTAGAATTCCTTATCCCTCCAAAAATAAATAATTTGCAAATATTCTATCTTTGAATTTCAATAAAATAATAAAAAACTTTAAAATGCTTTAAAATAGTTTATGTCTATTTCTACTTATCACTCCAAAATATATAAAAATAATTAAAACTTTAATAAAACTTTTAATAGCCTTTTCACTCCAAATTAATCTTTAAATCATTAGAAAAATTAAAGAATCAAATAATTTACATTATCACTCCACTAAAACTTAGGCTAAGCTTTGAAAAAATTAATCAAAACCCAAATTTACCTTATGTAGGCTTTTGATGGCGATTTTTCTTGGTGCTCCACTTCTCCTCCTTTCTAACTTCAAAATCAATGTCTAACACTCCGTTTGAGCATTTAAAGGAACACTGCTATGATGGAATATATGTGTGTGTGTGTGTGGGTGTTGTACTTCATGCAAGTGCTATATTTGAGCACTTTGATGGGTATTTCACTTTTGTCTTCCTCAAGTATTTCAAATTTATAAATTACACTCAAATGCTTTATCCAATCCTTTCGTTTTGTTTAGCAATATTTGGCGAGGTGGTGAAGTGTCCTTTCATTCTGCTGTATATGCAATTTGGAGCTTACTTCAATATCTGGCACATTCTCCTTAGTGTGATATTTCAAGCGTTACTATGCACGCTTTGTCCTTTCGAATGCTTGTATCTTGGAAATACTTTTTACTTGACCACGACTCTTAACCTTCTACTACATGACTCAAATTTACCCAGGGTAACTAGAATTAACCTTGCATTACTTGGATTGTCCCTAATGCTTAGATGATTGCTATATCTTTTTGACTTATGTACCTTTTTTTTCACAGGTTGATGTTCAAATTCCAACGCCCCTTGGTCTTCTATGGGCTTGTGGAGGTAACTCAACATCTAGGTCTCTGCATTCTATAGTTGATGCTCGATCTTGGTTGATGTTTTTGATGCTTACTCTATGATTTTGTTTGAGTTCTCCCTTGGTATTCAGCTCTCGTTACTAGCATCTCTATGGTCAATGCTCAACTCTCAACTCTATATTCCAACTAGTCACAAATTATGGTGACTATTCATTTCTTCTCTAGGTGTTAATGACTTATCCTATGGTGCTTAGATTCTATGCTTGGTGTCTTCTTAATGTTCTTAATTCTTCAAAATTTTGCACTCGAGTGATGCTAGCGATGATGCTTCAAATTATTTTTGCTTGAGTTACTCTGGTACTTTTGCTTCCTCTTAAACTGCGTTGCCTAGTTTGTGACTTTTTGTTGCTCAACTTCTAAACAAAGCTTGGATTTGGTCTTGTTGATTTCCCTTAGAATTCACTTGGCCTTGCATGGCCTTGGTTTGGCTACTTGGTACAACTTTATCTCCTTTACATGACACTATTATCCTTTTATTTCTTTAAATATTTTTGCACACTCTGAATATCACTCCTTTTTCTTATGATTTTGCTATGGCTCTACACTTGCTCATGGCACTTTTCTTGCTTATAAGAGAAGTTATGAATGCGTTCCTATATTCTAAACTTACTGCCTTCTTATCTTCACTTAATATTTTTTTCTTGTATTATACCTTTGGAAAGATACTTACCTTTCATGTACTCTCTTACTTGCTGTCCTTTTTATTGCAAGCTTTGCACTCTAAACTTTCCTTGGTTGCAATTAATAACATGAATATCTTAAGAAATAATCTTATTATGAAATGCTCTCTTGTAATGGCTTCTCTTTAAATATGCAATGCTTGTAATGAAATCTCTCTAATTCTGTAATTTTCTTTTCTATTTAAATTTTAGTCCTCTAAACCTTATTTATGCCTTTCAAAACTTGTTGTTCATGTGGTCTTTTATGATGTTTTGTGTAGCAAAATATTCAACACCAAATCACATACATGAAAGTGAACACTTATAATAAAATGAATGCTTATTTTATATTAACATAGAGGAGCCTTAGTATCCCAATTTATAATGCTTCATGCCCCAATTTTTGGGGATGGGTATTACAATGCCTTATTTTTATAAAGTACAAGTGCTCAAATAATGATCTTCAGTTCTCCAAATAAATATGACTGGTGTCTTTTGATCCTCTACTACAACTCCAAGGGTGAGTGGGCTTTTGTATCTTGGATGTGGACCCACTATTAGCTTCAATAGCTCTTTAGATACCTATCTCCTACACACATGACGAAGCAAACAAGAGTTTAGTATCACCTGTATATGTGATTGAAAACCAATGCAATAAAAAAAGACAAAAAATTAAATCTATATGCCTTGCTAACAAAATAAAAACATTACTGATATGATCTACATCATGTTGTAATCACAATGACACTGAGAGGGGGGGTGAATCAGTGTGTTCTTTAAAATTTCTAAAACATATGATTTTAAAACCAGCAGCAGTTTAAAGTAGATAAAAGAGATACTAAATGCATCAAGAAAGCATCACACATAACACAACATTTTAACGAGGTTCACCAATGTGGCTACTCCTCAAAAAGACTGCTTGGACTACCATCCAAATCCAGTCAATGCAAAGCTACAACTTTACATAATCCTTTACCAACACCAACTAGAAGGAGCACCAACCCCTTAACTTTATCTCGCTTCAATAGAATGGAGCACCAACTCCTATTTTACCAAGCACCCACTGGAAAGAGGCACCAACCCCTTAATCCAAGCAACAACTTGGAAGACAATAATAAAAATTACGAAATAAAACTTTCACCTCAATTTTCACGGTCTCGTTGTTTTTTTGCATTTTGTCGCTTTTGCGCAAAATGAGTCGCACTATTCCACCTCTTCTCTGTACTTCTTTGCACTCTCTGCTGCATTCAGATGATCAATCACTTCTATAAATTGTGCACTGTCACTTCAGACTTAGAACACAACTTCTGCACATCGCGCTCTTATCTTCGCACAAGTCACTCTACTCGCTCTTCGCACATTATCTCATCGCAACGCACACCTTACTACAACTCCAAAGAACTATCACTTCGCTCTCATTCCGAATCGAAACGACTTGCTCTCTGCTCAACACGAACTTCACTTTCACAAACACTATGCTCGCATTTGCACTTTATCTTAACACCCCATTTTTCAAACTCGAAGAACCCTTGCTTTTATAGAAGAAATTTTAGAAACAAACCCTAGAAGAATGTCGACTGAGAAACCCTAGAATTTGTCAGCTGCCAAACCCTAAAATCCATCGGCTGTAACCCTAAGAATGTCGGCTGCAAAACCTTCTCCACCTTCGTCACCTTCCTGTAGCTTATTGCCACGAAATAGTAACACGTCGGCCCTTTTAATTTAATTTAATATTTTAATTTAAATTTTAAATAAAATAAAATTTAAACTAAATATTTAAAATTAAATATCTTCATCACCGGGGCATCTTTTTCAACGAAACGAAGAGCCAACTTGGGTTTTAAGAAAAACCCATTTCAAATCATGTTATCCATGATTTTAAATAAAACTTTTTATTTTGACTGCCTATTTAAATATCTTCATCACCGGGGCATCTTTTTCAACGAAACGAAGAGCCAACTTGGGTTTTAAGAAAAACCCATTTCAAATCTATTATCCATGATTTTAAATAAAACTTTTTATTTTGACTGCCTTGGTTTTCACAAAAAACCTTTCCGCTTCTTGACATCTCAGGTTCTGAAGACTTCTTCTTCTCATTCTGAATTATGTTTTCTATTTCTGTGCATCTATCATTTAAGGACTCATGATCCGACTAACTTTTGAACTTTATCCTCTCGCATCCGAGTGACTTCGAACTACCTGTCCATTGCATCATTAGATCTAACTGACTGTATTGACAACAATGACAATCCTCCTGCAACACCTTGCTCAACACCGAACTCCTATCCATTGTACTTTGGCTGCACCTTGCTGTTCAATAAACTCTTGTCCATTGCATCAATAAATCGTCTGATCGTGTTGACAACAATGACAATACTTGTTTGCTGCACTTTTCTCAACAATCTCCCCTTTGGAATTGTTGGCAACACATGTGCAATTTTCTCGTAAATCTTCTCCCCCTTTGACAATAATACCAAAGGGCTCGCCGTAGACTCCCCCGAGTCTATGCACAATATTCTTAGACACAAATTATTACAATTAGCAAATATTCCAAGCATGAACAAGAAGAAAAACAAATACACAAATGCTCCCCCCGAGTCCAAGACCACTTCATTTCACCGATTGACAACATCATGATAAGCATAATAGGCATCAATAAAATCAACAATGTGAATAGCAAGCAATAACCGATGAATGACACCATCACCGTCAACTTCACCAATATAACATGTGTAAGAACATGACTGAACCACTCGTCTTCAGTGCAACTACCCTCTGTTGCTTTGCAAACTCAAACTTGTCCATTGTTAGTGAAGGCATACAATAATCTTATATAGCCAACTTTTTGTTCTGCAATGCCAGCAACATCTGCATACAACTTCACCATGCATCTTGGATATATTCTCAACAAGCTTGAACCCAATGACAGCTGTTTGTCTCTCTCTCGAGTGAGAATCCAACAGGCTACCTCAATCCACTTTCAACTCTGTGCAAGTACCAAACACTCGTACCACAACACAACCAACATCTTTTCTCAACCAATTAGGGCTTTAGCAACAATGCTTATAGACAAGGTTTAACCAACATCATTCAACTCAAGATTAACCTTGAAGCATTCAACCAATCACTACATGAAAAGGAAACTAGTAGACATCCTTTTCCTTCCAAAGGTATTTGAACAAGACAGCCACCAACATAAATCACCGAGGCAAAGAATAACTTGCTCAAATCAAACTCAATGGAGTAAGCCCAAATCATGTATCAAGAAAAGCATTAACTTGATCAAAACAACCACTATGAAAGCAACTCAACTATTCATCACCAGGCTGGAAATCATCTGGCTGCTCATTAAAAAACTTTTTCTTCAATCTTCCCATTCAACATGCTGATTTCACTTTTGTCAACAGAATTGACAAGTGACTCACATCTGTACCAATTTTTGTCCAAAGACTGCAATTTTATCGCCAACTCTTACTTTCAACTATGCATGTCGGAAGAAGACATTTTGTCAAACACTTTATGGCCAACCGTAGTGCACCTTACTCAGCCTCAAGCTTCTTATCCTTGGATCGGCATTAAATCAATAGTTAAAACAAAACTGTCTCGTGAATTAAATATATTCACCAAGGTGTCATGAAAGATCTGGCAATCTTCACATCAAAGAGTAAAAACAAATACATGCTGCTCGAAACACAAATACACAGCTAGGGCAATCATTCTTTCGTTGAGCAAATTATCTGGACTATTATGATTCGTAATTTTGAACAGTGGTATTAAGAATCATCAACGATACAATAGTGACATATCTCAAAACTACCAATGGTGACAGCTCTCAAATTAAACACCACACTTCACGGCATTTCCACAAACCACTATATAAACTGAAAAACACACTTTAACAACTATACAACATTAACCCGATTGCTTACCTTTCATCCTCAGATACCTAGACAAATACATAGGAGCATTAAAATAAAATTTTAATATTGCTCCTCCTAAGGATGTGCCATCTGGAGTTGCTTAGAGCAATGGCAGAGTAGCCTCCTTCAGTCCAAGGAGACACAATTTCCTTTCTTCGTCTTTCTCCGGACTTTCCTGAACTTGGGCTTGGGTTTTTCAACAACATCCCTATTTTGCTCCCTGTTTGTGAACTTGAACATTTCTCTTGTGGGGTTGTCTCTTGTGCATTCTTGATGGATGATTATTTTCTTTTCTTTTATGCACATGATATGTTCCTTGTCGGTGTTGTCCTCTTTGTGTCCGATGAAATCTAGGGTTTTGCCTTAGATTAGATATAGAAGTGCTTGGACTGAACCTTGCTATGTGCCCTTGACCGTTGCATTTAAAACATTGCACATGTTTTATTCCCTGTCTGTATTGCATTCTATGTGTATGATGAAATCTATGGTATTGCCTTAGATTGGATACAAAAGTGCTTGAACAAAACCTTGCTATGTGCCCATGGCCATTACATTTAAAACATTGCACAGGGTGTTCACTCAAAAAAATAGAAGTATTTTTATCAACATAACTCTTTGATCTATTGTTCAGTCCACAATAAATTGCCTTGTGACCAAAGTGGTTGCATTTAGAACAATAGCCATAAAAAGCATTATTATTAAAAGAGTGAGAGTGAGAGAACCTCTTTTGCTGTGGTTGCTTTGCTGTAGATCTTCTTTGATATTTTCTTCCTTTTGAGGATTCAACTTTAGACTTTTCTTGTTTCAATCCTTCAACCGAGGACTTCTTCTTCTCTTCATATTTGGAGGATGAAGGTTGTTCAACTTCATATCCAAGACCAAACTTAGCTGTGGAGCTTCTTTGTTGATTTATCATTGTATCTAGCAACTCTGTGCTCTTCTCAAATTTGAGATTTATATTGGCCTCTTTTAGTTGTTTCTTCAATGAAACAATCTCTTCTTCTTGTTGGCAGCATACAGTCTCTTTCTCATTGATCTGAGACCTAAGAATATTTTCAATCCTTTTGTTCTGTTCTACTTGCAACTTTAGATCAACAATAACCTTTTTATATTCCTCTTCACTTGTGTTGTATACATCATTCTTATTATCCAGGTGTGTCTTCAAGGCTTCTTCTGATTTCTTGGCCTTTTGAACTTGTAGGAAGAGATCTTCAATCTCATCCCCATATTCTTCTAACTTCTTGGACATTCTTTTGTTCTTTTTCTTTTCTATACTCCACTCTTCAAGAGCAGAGATCAACTCACCTTCAAAATCTACTTCAGCCTCGAGGTTTTCATCATCACGCTTCAGGATTCACTCCTTCTACCATTTTCGGTTCAATTTTCTCAACCACAGGAACTGAAACTGGCCGAGATGCCTTTTTTGATAAGGATCTATTATTCTTAGCCATTGTGTACTAATCCAAGATCAACCTTGACTGATTTAGCCAAAATTGGGAACCTGGCTCTGATACCAATTGTTGTAATCACAATGACACTGAGAGGGGGGTGAATCAGTGTGTTCTTTAAAATTTCTAAAACATATGATTTTAAAACCAACAGCAGTTTAAAGCAGATAAAAGAGATACTAAATGCATCAAGAAAGCATCACACATAACACAACATTTTAACGAGGTTCACCAATGTGGCTACTCCTCAAAAAGACTGCTTGGACTACCATCCAAATCCAGTCAATGCAAAGCTACAACTTTACATAATCCTTTACCAGCACCAACTGGAAGGAGCACCAACCCCTTAACTTTATCTGCTTCAATAGAATGGAGCACCAACTCCTATTTTACCAAAGACCTACTGGAAAGAGGCACCAACCCCTTAATCCAAGCAACAACTTGGAAGACAATAATAAAAATTATAGAATAAAACTTTCACCTCAATTTTCATGGTCTGCTATTTTTTTGCATTCTGCTGCTTCTACGCAAAATGAGTCGCACTATTCCACCTCTTCTCTGTACTTCTTTGCACTCTCTGCTGCATTCAGATGATCAATCACTTTTGTAAACTGCGCACTGTCACTTCAGACTTAGAACACAACTTCTGCACATCGCGCTCTTATCTTCGCACAAGTCACTCTACTCGCTCTTCGCACATTATCTCATCGCAACGCACACCTTACTGCAACTCCAAAGAACTATCACTTCGCTCTCATTCCGAATCGAAACGACTTGCTCTCTGCTCAACACGAACTTCACTTTCACAAACACTATGCTCGCATTTGCACTTTATCTTAACACCCCATTTTTCAAACTCGAAGAACCCTTGCTTTTATAGAAGAAATTTTAGAAACAAACCCTAGAAGAACGTCGACTGAGAAACCCTAGAATTTGTCAGCGCCAAACCCTAAAATCCGTCGGCTGTAACCCTAAGAATGTCGGCTGCAAAACCTTCTCCACCTTCGTCACCTTCCCGTAGCTTATTGCCGCGAAATAGTAACACGTCGGCCCTTTTAATTTAATTTAATATTTTAATTTAAATTTTAAATAAAATAAAATTTAAACTAAATATTTAAAATTAAATATCTTCATCACCGGGGCATCTTTTTCAACGAAACGAAGAGCCAACTTGGGTTTTAAGAAAAACCCATTTCAAATCTGTTATCCATGATTTTAAATAAAACTTTTTATTTTGACTGCCTATTTAAATATCTTCATCATCGGGGCATATTTTTCAACGAAACGAAGAGCCAACTTGGGTTTTAAGAAAAACCCATTTCAAATCTATTATCCATGATTTTAAATAAAACTTTTTATTTTGACTGCCTTGGTTTTCACAAAAAACCTTTCCGCTTCTTGACATCTCAGGTTCTGAAGACTTCTTCTTCTCATTCTGAATTATGTTTTTTGTTTTTGTGCATCTATCATTTAAGGACTCATGATCTGACTAACTTTTGAACTTTATCCTCTGCATCTGAGTGACTTTTGAACTACCTGTCCATTGCATCATTAGATCTAACTGACCGTATTGACAACAATGACAATCCTCCTGCAACACCTTGCTCAACACTGAACTCCTATCCATTGTACTTTGGCTGCACCTTGCTGTTCAATAAACTCTTGTCCATTGCATCAATAAATCTGTCTGACTGTGTTGACAACAATGACAATACTGTTTGTTGCACTTTGCTCAACACATCATTGATGAGTTTTCCTACATTATGGGTAATCATGGGCACACGATTGTGATTGGTCAAATGCGGGAGGGTTAGGCAACTATGCGAGGGTGGTTGCAACTATGTAACCATGGATGGGTGATTGAGTATGGATGGTATAAAGCTCAAAAAAGGGGTAATTCAAGGCTTTGATTCTCTGATCTCCTTGGGATGCATGCAAGCTTCTGGTATGATTTTAATAGCTTGATGATGTGTTATCTCAGCATCTCCTTTAGTTGATGGGGTAGTGTTGCTTTTGTAGTTAATTTTGGGGTTTTGGAGGGAAAGGGAGGTGGCAAGACATGATTACCAAGTGGTAATATAGGGCTACCAAATGGCAAGGGTAGTTATAGTGAGTCACCTAGGGTATCTCACTTGACTAGGGTGATGTGGCTAATGGGTGAGTGCAAGTGGAGTGAGGTGTAAGGGATATCTCATGTGAAGGTATAAGGATGATATGAGTGTTTGAGATGTGGCAAGGATGTTGGTGATATGGACATGACACATGTCTAGTGATTAGGCAGGGTATCCTAAGATGATTTTCTAGATTTATTAAAATATAGAAAATAGGATAATGTATAGGATTTATACACCTAAGTTTAGACTTAGGTATATAATTTTATTATGCAAGATTATGATGTGTAATGTGGGTGAAATGTGCAAGGCCTTGTGGTAAAGCATAAATGCCTAGGTTTTGGTGTCTATAGATGCCTCTTTTTGTATCGTGTTGTGTAAAACATAATGTGGTGCAAAAACAAGAGACACCTATCCTTATTGGATGGATAAATGGACTCAAATATTCTTGATGATCAAGATTGAATGATTTTTGAAATTTTTATTTGGTTGATTACCCCTTCAATTGGTGAATGGGTGAATAATGAAACCCACAAGTCAATTGACCAAATGTGCATGATGAAAGGAGGTGGATGTGATGCATGCAAATGTGTGACATTAAAGGTCAACTTGATGCCCCAAGTTTGGGACAGTTGTCATTACAAATTTGTCTTTGGTTTCAATGATGCACAAAATATCATGGTAAAATCATCAACTACATTGGGAGTTTGGGTGCCCATGTGACTGTAATAATTCCTACCAAATGATATGGCATTAGGAACCAATTACCATCGAAATTCGATACTTGTAGTGATTTTGAAAATTATTACCAAATTGTGATTGAATGTTTTCCACTTTTGTAACCCAATGAAAAGGGCTTAAAATAATCTTGTGCAAATTAGCTTGAATAGAGCCATACTCAAATATTGATGGACCCAGTGGATTTAATGTCAGATGTGATGATATTGGATGATTGTGAACAAGTGTCCTTATGGTGAGCTACTAGATATTATGGATTTCCAGTCATTGCAATCGCTAGGTATGTAGGATAATTTACTAGATACAAGGGTCACTTAATGATGATGTTGTTTGATGATTGAATGCATTTTATCGTTTGAGGGATTTTTTTTTTACAAATCATGTGGGTGTGGTTGGTTGCACCCAATAATCACACATCTGTGGTTGGCTTCACCAAATGCAGGTGCACTATTACACGCTCACCAAACACCAGTACATAGTTACACGTGCTCACCAAACGTCGGTGCACATTTGGAACCATAAAAAGTGGTTATAAATGGGCTAATTTGGTAGTTTAGATTTTATTTCTATGGTTAATGCTTTTTTGAGTGGTTGAGAAGTGAGAGTGATGGAGACTATTGGGGAGGCTAGTTGATTGGGTGGCAGGGTGAAGGTTGGAGGCTCAGCTATAGTGAAAGACGAAGTTTGGTATGTTGAGGTAGGTTCCCAAAACTCTTAGGTTATTGTGCTTTATTTTATTTTTGTTTACTTTTGTTTGTTTGTTTTTTTGACTATGATAAGGGGGAGGCAAAAGTTTTTTTTGAAAATAATGCATGAAATGTTTGTGTTTTCTTTGTTTTTGGATCATAAAAATGCATGACAATGTTTTTGTTATTTTTTTATTTTTTCTTGAATTATAAGGATGCATGAAAATGTTTTTGGTATTTTTTTGTTTTTTTTATTTTTTTAAAATTATGTAAGCATTGATATGGATTTTTATTGTGCTTGTTACTGATGAAATTCATTGAGGCTCGATATTGATGGCATTGCATTATATCTCGGGTGCAGAAGGCACTAACAAATGATGATTGGAAGTGGTTGGCGGTGGTGGGGTTGGATGGTTGTGGGTGAGTGGAGACCGTGAGGATAGATGAGGAGTACTTGTCTACCTTAGTGGAGAGATGGAACCTTGATAGGGGTTCATTTCAACTTCTGATAGCAGAGTTAACTATCACCTTGGAAGATGTTAACCACATCTTCCATATTATTATTGAGGGCTCACCATTTTGGGTAGGTCATGCCTAGGAGCATGAGTTGAGGCTGATCTATGGAGATGATTGGGATGTAGACTGTAGCAAGGGTGGGATACCATACATTCAACTATTCAAGGATGGGAAGTTAGGTGTACTTTCAATGTTTGTGATGTATATTGTAGGTAACATGTTGTTTCCTAATAGCATGGGGTCTAGGTTCCATTGAAACTAGGTGAGGCTTGTGGTGGATCTTATTAGTGAGACTCAAATTTGTGCATGGGCTCTTGGTCTATTGTGCTAGTTATACATTGAGCTATATGAGGTTAAAAGGTGAGAGTGGAAGGGATTCAAATGTAGCTTACTATTTTAGTTGTGGTCCTGGGAGCATATCAGTATAGCTCATCCATAGGGTTTGCCTTGCGAGTAGGATCACTCATTGCCTTGTGCTCTTCGTTGGTAGACCAACGAGGAGGCTTCACCGAGTTACCCTATTTGTAGTGGATAGGAGTATTAAGATATGCTTGGTGATCTGACTAGTAGTGATATCTGTTGGTGATCTTGGTGATGTATAGCTTGGGATAGTGATGTAGCACAACTTCAATGGGTTAGGCAAGGTAGGTGGGTGGTTGGTCGACATGGGAAAGAGATGGATTTCATCTAGTTCTCATAGGTGATGCAACAATTTGATTTTGTGCAAGGAGTTCTCGATGCCCCAGTGGTTTGCAAGTGTTGAAGTGATGAGTTGAGTCTCCTAGTCACTCTCAAATTTTATACTAAATATGATGCTCGATATGATAAGGGGGTAGGTGTCCCAAATATAGATGATTTTGGGACTACAAATGATTATGATACTTGGTTTGCTACACAAAATCCATGGGTACCTAGCTAGGATATGGATGATGTGGCTAGCAATGATAAGCATGATGCTGGTGAGCATGCTTCTTGATGATAGAAACACCATCAAGGTAGTGGTAGTAGGGGGTAAGTTGGAGTAGATGTATAGCCTATGGATACTAGGATCAAGGTTGGTGGAGATGGAGGTGGAGGTAGTGGTAGCGATGACAAAGGTGGTAGTGATGGAGGGCAGGATATTACTCCAAGCTACACTAGGGAGGAGTGGAGAGTTCTCTAGGCTAAGTGGGATAGCTTGGGGTAGACTGTAGAGGCTCATGATGTAGAGATCATGAGGTTATAGGGGTGTTAGTATCTTAGGATGCTGAGATATCTCAATTATAGAGTGAGGTGGATGGGCTACGGAGTGGATCTGGTGGAGGTGGAGATGCTTCTATGATTGTGGCTCTTCACGCTAAGATAGCTTTTAGGGAGGTGCATTATGGCCTAGATTTGGGTGCTACAAAAAGATATGCTAGGTATATAGAGATGCTTGAGGACACTTTAACCCAACATCACATTTCACTTTCTCTGTAGCCTTTATCATCAATTTATAGCTCTAGCAAGTGAAGTGAGTCTAGACCTAGTGGTTTGTGGTCCTGGGTTCCTGGATTCCATGCTCCATATGGTTCATAGAGATCAACTCATGGTCCTCATAGGAGTCATGGTGGTTCTAGCTAGTAGCGCTTATTATATTTTTTGTAGTTTTTATTCTTTTGCTTATGAGCCTTAGTGCTCTGATGTATACAATCTTTGGGCAATTTTTGTACTATGCGATTCATATATAAATACATATAAATTTCTTTATTTGTGTTGATTTGTATTACACTCTTTGCCATATTTTATGTATGAATGCATATGAAATTATATCATGATTGATGGAATGGATGATGAATGTTATGTTCTAATGATCATTTGATATGGTATAGGGTTTTGCTTGATCAACTTTATTCTTATTGTTTAATCATGGGCACTAACATTTGGTATTGACATGGATTATGAGATGTAATAATGGAAATGATATGGCATGGGTTGATAAATGATCTAGGGTCATTTTGCAAAGACTCAAACATCCTAGTGATCTTAAAAAAACTCATGTATGTATCCTATAGATCTTCACGATGCTAAGTTTGTCCTAGTGGTTTCAAATTTCCCAAGGACCAACTGTGTTGGCAATGATTGTTCATTTCCCATTATGAGTAAGGTTTGACTAATCCATTGGTAACTTATGCCAATAATATAGCTCATCCATGAGCATCCATAGGTTTGTATAAAATAAGGTCGCTAATGTGAAAAACATGGCACCACACATAAGGATACCCCATTTCCAGGTGGGTTTCATTCAACCCATTGTTGTAATGAGAATCACCCTATGGTTTTTGAGACACTAAAATTTACAGGGATTCAAGATCCTTTCCCTTATTTTATTGCATTGGATTTTAGGGATTTTATTTTTTAGTTTACTCATTTTTGTGTTGGAGCAAAATGCATATTTTTGGATGCTTGCTTGTTTTGATGAAGAGCAAGGGGTTTTTATTGCTTTGGGATGCTTTTTTGGGATACTTGCTTATTTTGAGGAAGAGCAAGGGATATTTTATTGCTTTTTGGATATGTTGCTCACTTTGAGGAAGATAAAGGGGATTTTTTAAATTTTTTTGGATACTTGCTCACTCTGAAAAAGAGCAATGGGATTTTATTGCTTTTTTGTAATGCTTTTGGGATACTTGCTCATTTTGAGGAAGAGCAAAAGATTTTTTTTTGAAGGGGGAGCTTGTCCTTTTATCAACTCTTAGCATTCTATACCATGCACATAATTGGATGAATAGGGGAAACCTTTCACTTTATGGCAATAGTAACTCATGAATTTGTCATTCCTAAGCTTCACAATGTTTTAATGTGTTTTGATGTGCATGGTATAAGAGGAAAATTGATTGACCAGGAACAACTTATTGCATCTAAATATTGTTTGATTTTTAATGGAGGTTGCTCAAAACACTAGAAGTAGCTGAGTGATTGAAAATATTTAAAATTTTCTTATCAATTAATATGCTATGTAATATTTTGTGATACCTTCACCACAAGCTTTTGAAAATTAATAGGTGTACATAAAATAGTTAGTGGTCACATAATAATTATTGCTAATGGTTATACGATATCTATACTAGTTTATGTGAACCCCTTAATAATCAAAAAATCGTAATGAAAGTTGTAAATTATTGCGATTGATGGAGTGATGAGTAATATTTGATGTAAGTTGCCCCTGATTAAGGTAATAGGACATAGTAAACTAGATATCATCCAAATTAACCAAATGATCCCTAATATGATGAATGGTATGAACAAATGCCTAAAATGCACCTATGTAATGCAAATGGAATGCATTGATGAATGTATGAAATGCAATGAATATATATGTTTAGCCATGTATATGTACATATGTATAGCCTACATTATGCATAGAACACATTTAGGTGTATAATATATAATGTCTCAGGTTCCAATGTTCTATTGGATTCTCAAAATCTAACTTGTTTTGCCCCTAATTTTTTTGAAAATTTTGGTGTCCTGTGAGTCCCTTGCATTTTTGCTCCAGTATGTCTTTGTTCAATTTTTTTGAGTCCTTGGGTCTTTTCCCATCTTGCCTCATCTTTCCAAAAGTGTCCTTAAGAATTTCTATGTCGTCGAAGTCAGGTCCCAGTTTTGGTCTTTTATCATCATTTTATATAGTATATTATATAATATATTTATATTATATGTATATATATTTTTTGAAATAGGTTAAAAAAAATTCAGTCAAACCTTGTCACCCCTTGTCGATCGACGACCGATCAAAAAAAATACTTCTGTTGATGTCTGTTGACCGACCCTTGATGCCCATCGACCAACCTTAGTTGGCTGACCCTCGTTGGTCGACACCCATCGACTGACCAAAAAAAAATATAGTTTTGGCCGACCACGAGAGGGGGTCGATCGACGACCCTCCTTTGTTCTTTTTTTTGTATAATATATATATATATATATATATATATATATATATATATTTGATCGATGACCATTGCTCATCGATGAGAATGGCCATCGATCGTTCCTATAATAGGAATGGCCATGGCCATTTCCATAAAGGGAATTTTTTCCTTTAAAGGGCCATGTGGGCCATTTCCATGATGGCCCACGTGAGCCCTCATTTATATATATTTTAAGATTATTATATATTTTACATACTATTTACTATTATATATTATATATAATATACGTATATGTAATTTTGAATGTGTTTAATTAAATAATTAAATGACAATTTTTTTTTGCTAAGGTTAAAACGTTATAAAAAAATAGAAAAATAGAAAAAATAAAAAAACCAGCTTCATTTTTCCGGCCGAGTTTCAGTAGCCTAGAAGTTTATTTTCTAAATCCATTTTTGGATAATTTTCAAGATAAATAGATACGTTTTTTATCAGTGGAGACCACTCTACCAAACCATGAATGAAAACCATTTAATGCAAGAAAAATGATGGGTCAATTTTGGAGGTAGTTACAGTTTATGGGCCATCATCTAGTTTTTAGTAACAGTTGTAGTTATGAGCCATTATTGGAGCAGTTGTAGTGTTGGCAATTATGGACCATCATCAAGCTTTGAATAAAATTTTATAGGCTATATAAGAGAGTGGTTGCAATAGCTTTTACCATCAAGTTTTTATGCAGTAATTCCACAAGAGGTATACTAGAGTGTCGTCCTTGTCAGATGTATTTTCTTTTGTGTGTCTTGTTCAGTCACCCCGTTTTCTTCCCTATCACTATGTAGGTTTTTTTGAGATCATTTCCAATGACTAAGACCTGGAGCTAGGAGGCCCTTTGTTACATCACTTGAACGAAGGGTTGCAGTTCTCTATTACATTATTTGAAGGATTTGTTTGTATGTAATGTCCCCTCTCTAAGTAGTCAACAATAATTTGTGGATTAGCCTACTACTGGGTTCCTGTAGGCTAGTGAGGTGATTGGGAACCCTATTGGGTTTGGTTCTTTGAGCTTAGTGTATCACCAACTTTCTCTTACTTTTTTTTGGGAGCGTTTCGGAGTTGTGGTTATCACTTTCTATTTTTAGTACCGAACTATTTTTAGTAAGTGGGCTTCCAGAGACCGATTGGAGTGAGATCATCACTTTCTATTTTTAGTAATTACTATTTATAGTAAGTTGGCTAGTTATTTCATTTGGAGGACTAATATTTAATATCTAACGATTTCCTAAGTTAAATTAAATATTTAACCTAGGTGTTTTATTAAATGTTGGAGTTGCCCAGTTCCTAAGTTAAAGTGAAATTTAAATATTAAAAAAAAAACTGGGCATTGGACTTGGAGATAAAAGGGAAAGTGAAGTCATTTTGGGGGGGATCCAGGTTATTTCATATTTTCTCTCTAGCGAGAACTTGCAGCTTGGTGGCAGAGTTTTCATGGCTTTGTGAGGATGAAAACCCTTGCAAGGAACATTGCTTTCGGATGTGAAAGACCATTCCCTGAGCAATCATCAATTAGTTTCATTCAGAGGCTGAGATTTGTACTTCATTGGTGATTTTCAGAGTGATTTTCATTGCTTCAGCATAGGGTCTCAGATTTCATCAGATTGCTGGTGTGATGATTTTTGGGGTTTATTGTTCATCATTTTTTGGTATGGTCATACCATATTGAGGGTCACAACTCTTGTATCGATTGGTATTTGGTTTTGGGTTTTTTAACTCAAGCTTTGGCAAGGTGGGGTGACCTCTTTGGAGAGTTTGGAGGTGCAAAAAATAAACAACAAAATTTAATATCAAATCACCCTCACGGAGCTGCGCTAGGGTTTGAGAGAGGGTTTTGGGTTTGCAGATCAGACCTAAGTGTTGGACGTCATCTTTGCTATTTGGAGACTATTGTTGCTGACATTTCCTTCATTTTGGGTTGTTGTTTGTGGCATCAACTTTAGCTTATCCATCTGTTGTACTTAATCTTTGTAATCAGCAAACTGGGTAGTTGATCTTGTGCTCCTCTTGGTAATAGACTAAAAAATCCATGCATGTTGTTGGAGATTCATTATTTGATTATGGGAATTCATGAATATTGATTTAATGAAGTTTTAAGTATTTGGGTTTGTTGCTTGCTTCTATATTTTATTATGTTATCATATTGGTTTTCCATATGAACTTTACAAAAAAAATTGCAGAATGGGGGGTGGGTTATTACAGTGGTATCAGAGCTAGTTTTTCCTGCCATCCTGTGGAAAAACCTTTGAAACTTGCACATGAGTGAAAGAGAAAAGAGATACACTAACAGAGAACTAAGAAAGGTTTGGCAACCTCCTTCAGTTCCTGAAGGTGAAAATATTTTAGACATCCTTGGAATACGCTTAGAAGAACCCAGTGGCAGTGAGAATATAGTTGAGGAAATGGTTGATAGAGATAAGGGATGTGTTGTTCCAGAAGACCCTGACGATGCCATGCAGAGGAAGTTTGAATGCATGTTTGAGATGATGTCACAGATGTTGGGGAAGATTAACCAGTTTGGCTCCTTGGCTGTCCTTGCACAGAATGGTGAGTCTAGTTTATCTCAGCCACAATACCATAACAAGCAAACTAATACAGCAACTACAGGATCGGTCCCTAGACCCTTACAACCTACCTTTACACATAGAGAGGAGACACGAGCCACATAGGAGGTGCATGTTCCTGTGACTAATGACATGATCAAACTTTGGGCTGAGTATTCGGTATTACCAGCAGACCTACATGCCAGTTTATCCATGAATGATTTTATGAATCAGAAGAGGGCTGATAACATGGGCAATGGTAGTAGGATTGATCAGAGGAGACCTCCAACTTAGAGATATTTTTAGTAGGCTTTGGGTAAGGTCACCTTACCTCATTTTTATGGTAGTGATAGGAGTACAGCTAGAGCTTGGGTGCAAAAATTAGATAATTACCTAGCTCTTAGGCCAATGCTTGAGGATGAGGCAATCAAGTTTACCACTTTGCACTTGGACGAAGTTGCTCACGAATGGTGGTACCATGGTCTAGTTACTCTGGGACATGGTTTGATCACTACATATGATGAGTTTACCAACAGACTCATTGAGATATTTGACAAAAAATATCTAGAGCTGCATTTTAGAGAGTTAGCCCAATTGAGACAATATGGATCTTTGGAGACATACATTGCAAAATTCTAGAGACTATCGGTTATGGTTCCAAACATCACAGAGAGGAGGCTTGTGGTCCTTTTTATTGAGGGACTAATGGAACCACTTAGGGGTTGGGTGAAAGCTTTTGATCCTCCCAGTTTACAGGATGCAATGAAGAAGGCACGAAACATGGAGTTTGCCATCCCAAAGCATAAAACACAATCCAAGTCTTTTTTGGACAAAAAAGATAAGGATAAGAAACACTTTCAGAAGGGTTCCACACAATAGAAAAATGTGCCAAATAGATTGGATAATGATCAGCTTAATGAGCTTAGAAGGAAGAAGCTATGTTTCCACTACAGAGAACCATGGGACCCATCTCATAAGTGCTCAATCAAGGCCAAAGCTAAGCAGATTGAGTACTTTTCAGCTGATGAAACAAGATCAAAAAATTTAGATCAACAAGCTGATTCAGAATGTAGTGATGAGGAGAGTTCAAAAGAAGAGGTGGAACATGAGCCCAAACCTGAGGGAACGATAGCCCAACTTTCCAGTTTCCAAAAGGTTGGATCCTTCAAGGTTTGCGGAGTTATTAATGGGTAGTGGGTCATTACTCTTATTGATACGGGTGCTACACATAATTTTATAGATGAGGGGCTGGTTGCTAAGAGGGGAATTAAAACTGAGGAGTTCGAGGGATTCAAAGTAATGATTGTCGATGGATTTACCCTCACATGCACATGGAAAATTCTTGATCTTCACATTCAGTTTGGAGAGTATGAATTGAGAGATGATTTTTATGTGGTGAGTATTGGAGGTACTTATGTGGTGCTTGGTATGCATTGGATGTGTACTCTTGGGGAGTTCTATATGAATCTATAGACTATGGAGATGAAGTTTGAATCAACAGGGAAGCGAATAGTTTTGTGAGGTATGTCAGATGGAGGAGCGAGGGTAGTTTCCCTCAAGAGGATGGAGAGATTATTTTACCATGATCAGGTTGAGTGGGCAGCAAAATGTCTCATAATGCCCAACATTGTAGAGCATCAGAAGAATGATTATCATCCTGAGATACAAAAACTTTTGACTAAACATTCCAAATTTTTTGGTGATATACCTCCAGGGAGACCTCTAGAGAGAGGTATTGAGCATATCATTGAGCTCGAGGATGGAGCTAAGCCAGTCATCATTACATCTTACAAGCATCCAAAATGATATAAGGATGAGATAGAGAAAGCAATTAAGGAGTTATTGGATATGGGACACATTCGGCCAAGTAAGAGTCCTTTTGCCTCTTTAGTAGTATTGGTGAAAAATAAATATGGGACCATGCGGATGTGCATTGATTATAGAGCTCTGAATAAGAAGATAATTAAAAATCGATATCCCATTCCACATATAGATGAGCTACATGGAGCATACTTTTTCTCTAAGATTGATTTGAGATCTGGTTATCATCAGATCAGAGTTCGTGAGTAGGATGTGGAGAAGATAACCTTCAGATGTCACTTTGGACACTTTGAGTTTTTGGTTATGCCCTTTGGCTTGACCAATGCTCCAGCCACTTTTTAGTCCTGTATGAACAGGACATTCAACAGGCAACTCAGGAAGTCAGTCCTGATATTCTTTGACGATATCCTTGTTTACAACAGATCTTGGGAGGAGCACTTGAGACACCTGGAGGAGGTGTTGAGTATTCTTGAGTAGGAGTCATTCTATGCTAAGGAGTCCAAATGTGATTTTGGACTAACTAAGTTGCTTTACCTTGGACATATAATCAGCTCAGAGGGTGTTCGTGTTGATCCTAAAAATATCAAGGTGATTATGGATTGGCCTACATCGACAAATCTCACTCAGCTTAAGGGATTTTTTGGATTGTGTGGATTCTACAGGAGATTTGTTAAGGGTTTCTCCCAGTTGGCAGCCCCACTTATATATTTGACCAAGAAGGGGGTATTTGTATGGTCAGAATCAGCTCAGAAGTGTTTTGAACACTTCAAATAGGTAATGTGTTCATGTCCTGTACTTGTTATACCTGATTTCTCCAAACCATTTGAGTTGGAGTGTGATGCTTCGGGTGAGGGGATAGGAGCAGTATTGATGTAGCGCAAACACCCCATTGCTTTTGAGAGTAGGAAGCTAAGGGGGGCCGAACGGAGTTATTCTATTTATGACAAGGAGATGTTGGCCATTATGCACGCATTGGCCAAGTTCAGACCCTATCTGGTGGGAGGTAAATTCACAATCAAAACTAACTATAATAGTCTCAAATATTTTTTGAATCAGAGGGATCTTAATGAGAGACAGCAAAAATGGGTGAGTAAACTCTAGGCTTATGATTTTGACATTGTTTATGTCAAAGGTAAAAAGAACATAGTTGTTGATGCATTGTCCAAGAGACCATATTTGTGTTCTTTGACTGAGATAGCAGCAAACTGGAAGGAGGAAATTATGGTTGAATATGCTAAGGATGATTGGGCCACTAGTGTGATTGAAGGAAATTTGCATGATGATAGATATACCATGGTGAATGGGCTGATTATGTATAAGGACATAATACTTCTGATTCCGAACTCACGTTTCAAGTTGAGAGTTCTAAAATATTTTCATGATAATCCCATGGCTGGTCATACAGGTTTTTTAAGACATATAGGTGGGTAAGAGAAAGGTTTTCTTGGAAGGGACTTAAGAATGAGGTCCTCCAATATGTTCGGGAGTGTCCCATATTCTAGCAGAATAAGGATGAGCACTCTTACCCAGCTGGGTTATTGCAACCCTTACCGATTCCCAACCAAAAATGGGAAGGAATATCCATGGATTTCATCACTGGGTTGCCTAAGGTGCAAGGCAAATATTGCATCTATGTTGTGGTTGATCGACTTACCAAATTTTCTCACTTATTTGTGATTTCAGCGATATATACAGCTGCACAGGTGGTAGATATCTTCTTTAGAGAGGTGTTCAGATTGCATGGGATGCCTAGGATGATTTTCAGTGATAGGGACAATAGGTTCTTGAGTTTGTTTTGGTAGGAGCTCTTCAGATTGAGTGGGACCGAGCTTACTCCCAGCACTAGTTACCACCCACAAACGGATGGGAAAATAGAGATAGTTAATAAATGGGTGGAAGGGTATCTCAAGAATTATATTTTAGGGCAGTAGAAGGCTTGGATCAGATGGCTGCACCTTGGTGAGTTTTTTTATAATACTACTTATCATATGTCTATTGGGATGTCACCATTCATGGCTCTGTATGGATATGAAGCCCCTAGCTTCATGGATTTTATTTTGGAGGATAGTAGAGTGCCAAGGGCTAGATATTTGTTGTAGGACAGCTAGGATATCATGAAATCCTTGAAGGATAATTTACAGTAGGCACAAAATCAGCAAAATATGTATGTTGATCAACATCGGTTAGAACGCAATTTTGAGGTTGGTGACATGGTTTATTTGAGATTGCAACCATACAAGCAGTCCACTCTCAAGAAGAGTGGGAAGGAGAAGCTTAAGCCATGGTTCTATGGTCCATTCAAGATCTCCAGGAAGGTTGGGGAAGTGGCATATGAGTTGGAATTACCGGTTGATAGTAAGGTGCACAATGTTTTTCATGTATCTCACCTCAAGAAGGCATTGGGTGGGAATGTGGTTCCTTCTTCTGAGTTGCCACCACTTGATGAAGAAGGGAAACTTATCTTGGTACTAGAAGCTATTATTGATACTAGAGAGCATACTCTTAGGAGGAGAGTGATCAGGGAGTTTCTGGTCAAATGGAAGAACTTATCGGTTGAGGATGCTACTTGGGAGAGTGAGCAGATTTTACAACATCCAGAGTTGCAATTGCTTGAGGACAAGCAATTTTGGGGAGGGAGGATTGTAATGTCCCCTCTCTAAGCAGTCAATAGTAATTTGTGGATTAGCCTACTACTGGGTTCCTGTAGGCTAGTGAGGTGATTGGGAACCCTATTGGGTTTGGTTCTTTGAGCTCAGTGCATTGCCAACTTTCTCTTACTTTTTTTGGGAGTGTTTCGGAGTTGTGGTTATCACTTTCTATTTTTAGTAACTGACTATTTTTAGTAAGTGGGCTTCCAAAGACCGATTGGAGTGAGATCATCACTTTCTATTTTTAGTAATTACTATTTTAGTAATTACTATTTATAGTAAGTTGGCTAGTTATTTCATTTGGAGGACTAATATTTAATATCTAACGATTTCCTAAGTTAAATTAAATATTTAACCTAGGCATTTTATTAAATGTTGGAGTTGCCCAGTTCCTAAGTTAAAGTGAAATTTAAATATTAAAAAAAAACTCGGCATTGGACTTGGAGATAAAAGGGAAAGTGAAGTCATTTCGATGGGGGGATCCAGGTTATTTCATATTTTCTCTCTGGCGAGAACTTGCAACTTGGTGGCAGAGTTTTCATGGCTTTGTGAGGATGAAAACCCTTGCAAGGAACATTGCTTTCGGATGTGAAAGACCATTCCCTGAGCAATCATTAGTCAATTTCATTCAGAGGCTGAGATTTGTACTTCATTGGTGATTTTCAGAGTGATTTTCATTGCTTCAGCATAGGGTCTCAGATTTCATCAGATTGCTGGTGTGATGATTTTTGGGGTTTATTGTTCATCATTTTTTGGTATGGTCATACCATATTGAGGGTCACAACTCTTGTATCGATTGGTATTTGGTTTTGGGTTTTTTAACTCAAGCTTTGGCAAGGTGGGGCGACCTCTTTGGAGAGTTTGGAGGTGCAGAAAATAAACAACAAAATTTAATATCAAATCACCCTCATAGAGCTATGCTAGGGTTTGAGAGAGGGTTTTGGGTTTGCAGATTAGACCTAAGTGTTGGATGCCATCTTTGCTATTTGGAGACTATTGTTGCTGATATTTCCTTCATTTTGGGTTATTGTTTATGGCGTCAACTTTAGCTTATCCATTTGCTGTACTTAATCTTTGTAATCAACAAACTGGGTAGTTGATCTTGTGCTCCTCTTGGTAATAGACTAAAAAATCCATGCATGTTGTTGGAGATTCATTATTTGATTATGGGAATTCATGAATATTTGATTTAATGAAGTTTTAAGTATCTGGGTTTGTTGCTTGCTTCTATATTTTATTATGTTATCATATTGGTTTTCCATATGAACTTTACAAAAAAAATTATAGAACGAGGGGGTGGGTTATTACATTGTACTTGCTTAGTGAGATCTGGTTACACTGACCAGACTCCATTGTAATGATCTATTGATCAATGCTATCCTACTTCCTCCTTTTAGCAATTTTATGTACAGTTTTGCTTGTTGTCCCATTTATATGTTACATTATTTGAATGTATAAGTGGTATCTTCTTTCATTGGCATGTTTAATCATCTCTGTTACATTATTTGAATGGATGTGATTGGCTCAGTTTTATCTCCTCCCCTTCTTTCTTCATCATCCTTTAAGTCTGGCTACAATTACCCAATGGATAAGGCATCGGTCTACTACTTGAAGCATTAGTTGGGAGTTACTCTAAAGCTTGGTCATTTTTAATATTGCAGTTTTACTTTGTTTTTGTTAATCTGGATGAGCATGAGCATATGAGAAGTATTATAGGCTCACCTCTAAGGTGTCCTTACCTTACTCGGTCTGTCTAGAGTCTTTGTGATAATATTTTCCTGAGTTAAAGAGGTGGATCCACCAGAGTCCACAGTGTTGTTTGTGAACCAATGATTTTCTTGTGGCATGACAACCCAAATTCTTAAGGACACAAAAAATCACCACAACAATTTTTGGCACCATTGTTAGGGAATGAACTTTTGTGCTATATGCAAGTTATTTTTTGAAGTTTACTTTCCAATGATATTTTGAATCTTTTACCTACCAACTTAACACCAATAATTTTTGGTGGCTTAGTATTTTTGTGTGTTTTATTTTTCTTAGTCTCTCCTAGAGTGGAATTTGTGAGAGTTGAGTGAATATCAGGTTGAGCAATCTTAGCCCAAGTATTTTTGAAGATCTTGCTCTTTCTTTGCACATTTGTGTTGGTGACTCCGAATGAACTTAAAAAAAAAAGGAGGAGCTAGATCTAGCATCTACAAGAAGAAGTGGCAAAGAAGTGCTTGCTAGAGTGCCAAATCCTAAGGTATTTTTCAAGTCTCACAGAAAATATTCAATTCCAATTTTTGTTTCTAGCCCAAATCTTGGTTTGAATTAGTCTTCTCCTACTGTAAACCAAGTACCTATAGTGAATCAACCTGTAGTGAGTATGGTAGCTCCTAATGCAAATCAAAATATCAATGTAAATCAAAATGTCAATCAAAATGCCAATGCTAATGTTAATCAATGGAGGACCAATAGATATAGAGCTTTTGTTTTACCTACAAATCTGAATCCTCTCCTTGGTAAAGCTCATAAGTACTTGCCTAAGTTCCAAGGAAACAATGTTGTGATTGGTGAAGATCATATTAGAGATTTTCTATATGCCATGGATAGTCTTGAGGTGGATGATGAAGATGTTGTCCTTAGATTGTTCTTTCAAAATTTAGAGAAGGATGCTCGAGAATGGTTTAACAACCTTGGAGCTGGTACTATCCATAATTTTCAAGAGCTAGAGAACACTTTCCTTAGGAAATATGGAGAGAGGAAGAATGAACAATCTTTGTTGATAGAGTTGGCTACCATGAAGAAGAAGGAAAATGAAATAGTAGAAGATTTCAATAGGAGGTTCTTCAAGACCAGAAATAATATTCCTGTAGCATTAAGGCCAAATGATGATCAGTCCATTTGTTTCTACAAAAATGCTTTCCCTGGAGATTTTAGTTATGAGCTAAGGCAACAAGTAGCAACCACCATTGATATATGTATGGAAAGAGCTATTGAAATAGAGAGACATATGATTGATAGTGGTAAGATGAAAGCATACTCTCTGGAGCCCAATCAACCTGAAAGAAAGCCTAAGAAGGTTGAGTTCTCTATCCCTAAGAAAACAGATCAAGATCCAATGAACAAAATAGCTAATCAATTGAGTGAGATGTTTACTACTTTGAATAACAAGTTGGCTAGACTTGAAAAAGGTAAGGACAACACTACAAAAACTTCACAAGGAAATAATAGACAACAGGAAGATAATAGGCCTCCTTTTAAGAGGAATTTCAATAGAAACTAGAATAATAATGGAAATGAGGAAGGAAACAAGAATCGGAATGGAAATTGGAAAAAGAAAGAAGTAGAGAGAGATCTAAATTCTATTCCAAATCCCATGCCATCAAATAATATAGCATCAAATTATCCCTTTTATTGCTCTACTTGTGATGCACCACATAACCCTGTTGATTGTGGCATTTATCTAAGTATGCATTCTAATGTTGATTTGAATGTTGAATCTGAAGATGAAGATATTAGAATTAATGTATGTTGGACTCAGGAGGATGAAACCAGAGAACAAAAATTTGAAAGGGACATGGACATATGTGCTAGTGATCTTGAGCAAAGAGCCTTAGTCTTTGGAGAGGCATCAACCTCAAGTGAGCCTCCTAGTACCAGATTTGATAGAATGAAGCAGGGGAAGCTTGTACCTACAATAGAAGAGGTTGAATATTTAGAAAAGATACATGCTATCAATATCAAGAATAGAATAGTGGAAGACAAAGTTGATGAAGGGCCTGCACAAAAGGAGAAAGCTACTAGAGTGATTTCATAGAAAAAGGTAAATCAGATGAAGCTGCAAATGATTCCTGAAGAGCCTGATGTAGAAGAAATTATCCAAAAGTAGCAAAGTGACTTGGCTAATCAGAAAACTAAAAAAGGAATTGATGATAAGAAATATCAGTTTGATCTAGGTATAGAGGTTGCCAAGCAGAAGGTCAACATCACTTTTGGGGAATTAATGACTATTCCAAAGTACCGATATCAAGTATGTAAAGCCTTCAAATTAATTGATCAATCAGGAGGAAAGCCTCAAAATCCCATAGGCCTTGTGAATAATGCAGTTAGAGCCCCATATTTAGTTAAGCCATTTTACATCTCACTAAGGTATACATCAGGCTATGGGGATCAATATGTTATTCATAATTGCATGCTTGATAGTGGTGCTTCCATGAATGTAATGTCAAAACAAGTAGTTGATCAATTAGGCTTGATTTATCAAAAAGAGCACCCTCCTATTTCTATCATGGATAACAGGAGAGTACCTTGTGTAGGCATTATAACTGGACTTCTTGTCCATATTGAACAATATCCTAAGAAAGGAGTGGTGATGGATGTTGCAGTTGTAGATGTGGACCCTTTCTTTTCTATCTTACTCTCTAGGCATTGGGTAGAGCAGTTAGGTGGTACTATTCAGTTAGATTGGTCATATGCCACTATTCCAATGTAGGGTAAGGAGAAAGTGATATTGAAAAGAGAACCCTTCAATAAGTATTTAGTTGAATTCAGAGATCCTAATGATAATATGGTTAATATCATGAATTCTATTGAGGAAAAAGACATGGGGGTTTACTCTATCTAGCATTCTCCTTTCTTGTTGGAAGTACCTGATGCTGAGAACATGGATCCAAAACTAAAGGCTGAAGTAGATGCAGAAACTGATAGAATTTTAACTTTTAAGATATGGACTATGACCTTTGATGGGGCAAAATCTAAAGTAGGAGCAGGATATAGAGTATTGTTGATAGACATCAATGGCAGCTATCTTGGCATACCATACAGGTTAGAATTTTCTTGTACAAATAATGTTGTAGAATATGAAGCTTTATTGCTAGGGCTAAGGAAGGCCAAAGAATTGGGTATTAATTACCTCAAAGTTAGTGGGGATGTTGAACTAATAATCCAACAAATCAAAGGGAAATATCAAACAAAGCACCCTAGACTAAAGCAATATAAGCAGCAAGTGTTGGATGAAATAGATAGATTCTTGGCTTTTGATCTACAATTTATTCCTAGAGCACAGAATCATAATGCTAATATGTTGGCCATTAATGCTTCTAGAGCAGAAAATCTTGAGATAGACACTTGGTTTATGGAAAGGTTCCCAACCATATATGTTTATAAGCCATATGTTCCTGATAATGTGGTATATTTACAAGTTTTTCATGATGATATACACATTAATGATTTTATGACTATGCAGAATGAATTTTTTGATGTTATTTGTGATGAAAGTGATGAAGAAAAATTGAAGGATGTTATTGGAGAGCCTACAGAAGTCATACAACTGAAGACCAACAGGATCCCTAGGGGGTTGGTATCTTTAGAGAGCTTGTTTGATGACTTTGATAGAGCATATAAACCTTTGGTCCAAGAATCTGAGATTGATGAAGTTAATATTGGAACAGAGGAAGAGCCCAAGATTGTTAGGATCAATAAGGCCCTATCAGGAAAAGAGAAGCAACAATATATCAAATTCTTGAAAAAGAACATGGATGCTTTTGCTTGGAGTTATGAAGATCTGAAGACCTTCAATACAAAGGTAATGACTCACATAATACCTCTTCAAAAATATACTAAGCCTTTTAGGTAGAAACAAAGGAAGTTCAATCCCACTTTGCATCCAATTATGCAGAAAGAAGTGCAGAAGTTATTGGATACCAAGATAATCAGGAAGGTGAGATTTTCTACTTGGTTGGAAAACCTAGTTCCAGTTAGAAAAAAGAATGGTGAGATCAGGCTTTGTGTAGATTTCAGGAATTTGAATAAGAGCTCTCTCAAAGATAATTATCCACTTCCAAATATGGAGCAGTTGCTTCAAGTAGTGGTTGGGTCATCAAGAATGTCTTTATTGGATGGCTTTTTAGGTTACAATCAGATTGCAGTGAATCTAGAAGATAGGCACAAAACAACTTTCACTACACCATGGGGAACATTTGAATATCTCAGGATGCCCTTTGGATTGATGAATGCAGGGGCAACATTTCAGAGAGCAATGGATGTTGCTTTTAAAGGATTGATGTTCAAGATAGTGGTAGTATATCTTGATGATATTACAATTTTTTCAAAAAATCTTGAAGATCATTTTGCACATCTAACTCAAGTGTTTGATAGGTGCAAGGAGTTTGGCATATCTTTGAATCCTAGAAAATATGTGTTTGGGGCCACACAAGGTAAACTACTTGGGCATATTATTTCAAAATATGGAATTAGCATTGATCCACAAAGAGTAGAAGCCATTGCTAAAATTCCCCCTCCTAAGAATATTAAGGGAGTTAGATCATTCTTTGGAAATATTAACTTTATTAGGAGGTTTATCCCTGATTTTGCTCAGATTGCCAAGCCAATAAATGACATGATCAAGAAAAATGGAGAAATAAGGTGGATAGAGGAAAATACTACAACTTTTTAGAAAATCAAAGATGCAATTACTAAGGCTCCAGTATTGATTTACCTTGATTACTCCAAAGATTTTAAAATCTACTCATTTGCTTTAGAACACACTATTGCTATAGTTCTAGCTCAACAATATGAAGAGAAAAATGAAAGGCCCATAGCCTTTATGAGTACATGATTGAAGGGTGCTCAACTAAAATTTTCCATTTTGGAAAAATAGGCTTATGCATTAATTAGAGCATTGGATCATTTCAAGTATATCTTTGGGTCCAATAAGGTAATAGCTTGTATCCCCTACATTGCTATTAAATATGTTTTCACTCAACCTGAACCCTTAGGTAGTCCTGCAAGGTGGATGGCCAAATTACTATAGTATGATGTGGAGTTCAAGGTAGTGCAGATTATCAAAGGACAAGGACTGGCAAAGTACTTGGCCAACAAAGAGGGAGAAGATATGAATAACACTATTGTAGTAGATGAGCAGCAAGAAGCTAGAGCAATTGATAATTTTGATTGTAGATGGTATGATGGCATAATATTCTACCTCAAAAACTTATCATTTCTAGGAGACATGTCCCAAAATAAAAGAAGGTCTATCAAGCAATTGGCTCAAAGGTATTATATTCAAGAAGGTAGACTATATTGGAGGCATCCAGATGGAGTGTTGCTTCTCTGTTTGTTTGAGAAAGAAGTGCCTCAAGTGTTGAAAGAATATCATTCTAGTTTTTGTGGAGGCCACTTTGCTCCAAAGGCCACTACTCACAAAATCATGAGAGTTGGTTATTATTGGCCCTCATTATTTAAATATGTCTATCATTTTGTTAGAAGTTGTCATAACTATCAAATTTTTGTAGGGAAGAAGAATTTTCCAGCCATGCCCTTGAAGCCAGTGATTGTTGAAGCTCCTTTTGCTCAATGGGGAATAGATCTCATAGGTGAGATTAACCCCAATTCTTCTAGAGGTCATAGGTGGATCATCACAACAACAGACTATTTTACCAAGTGGGTAGAAGTAACACCTCTCAAGAAATCTACTATAGGGGTGGTCATCAAGTTTTTGGAAGAGCAAATATTGACAAGATTTGGGGTCCCTAAGAAGTTAGTTACAGACAATGGTAACTACTTCACTTCTTTTGAAATGATTGAATTTTGTGCTAGGTACAACATAGAGCTTTCTCATTCTGCAAACTACTATCCTCAAGGGAATGGATTAGCAGAATCCTCAAACAAAAATTTGATCACAAGAATCAAAAGAGCATTGGGCAAGAACAAGAGAAGTTGGGATAGTGAACTGAAGTTTGCTCTATGGGCTGATAGAATATCTATCAAAAGAAGCATAAGAAAATCTCCTTATGAGCTAGTTTATGGTGAGAATGCTCTATTGCCCCCTCAGGTAGAAATTCATGCTTTGTCTTTGCTTCTACAGGATCATGAAAATCCAAATGTCTTGCAGAGAAGACTTGATCAAATGGTGAAGTTGTAGGAAGACAGAAAAGATGCATTAATGAAGATGATTGAGCAGGCTCATAAAACATCATAGTTGTTCAATAAGAAGGCTAGAGGTAAACCTTTTCAGGAAGGAGATATAGTGTTGTATTGGGATCCTAAGAATGACAAGCATGGGGAAAAAGGGAAGTGGGAACCAAAATGGCTTGGTCCCTATCAAATCCTTCAAATGGTAGGCCAACATACTTACAAGTTGCAAACTCTAGATGGCAAGGAATTTTCAATTCCTATCAATGGCCAACATTTGAAATTGTATCATTCTGTACAAAGGGCTTGAGAAGCCACAAAAAAGTGTGTTTCAGTCTTTAGGTGATTAAGGAGTCCTTTCTAGGTGATTAAGGAGTTCTTTTAGGTGATTAAGGAGTTTCTATAGGTGATTAAGGAGTTCTTTTAGGTGACTAAGGTGTTCCCTTGTAGGTGACTAAGGTGTTTTCTATAGGTGATTAGGCAAGTTTTATCTTTTTGGTCTATTGGAGATTCTGGAGTTCTCAGGTGATTCATTGCCCAACAATATTTTTCATCACCTATCCCAGTCGGAGCCTATGTTGGATCCTCAAAATCCAACTTGTTTTACCCCCAGTTTTTTAAAAATTTTGGTGTCCTATGAGTCCCCTGCATTTTTGCCCCAGTCTACCTCCGTTCAATAAATTTTTGGGTCCTTGGGTCTTTTCCCATCTTGCCTCGTCTTTCCGAAAGTGTCTTTGAAAATTTCTATGTCATCAAAGTCAGATCCCAATTTTGGTCTTTTATCATCATTTTATATAATATATTATATAATATATTTTTTGAAATAGGTTAAAAAAAATTGATCGACCCTTTTAATAATGTTTGACCTTATATGCCATTAGCTAATCAAAAAAAAATATTTAATAATTAATCCTTAATCAAATTTCATCATTCTACACCATTTGATCAACAAAAAAATAAAAAAAAAAATAAAAAAAAATATATATATATATATATTATATAAAATTATCAGCGACGCCCATCTACTGACCATGAGAGGGTGTCGGCTGAACTTCGTCAATCGATGCCCATCGGCCGACCATGAGAGGGGGTTTGCTGACGACCCCTCCTCTATTCTTGTTTTTGTATTATATATATATAATTTTTTTAATTTTTTTTTTCAACTGATGGCCATTGCTCGTTGGCCAAAGGAAATATCGTTCGATCGATGAAAATAGCCATCGACCATTCCTATAATAGGAATGACCATGGCCATTCCCATAAAGGGAATTTTTCCCTTTTAAAGGGCCACATGGGCCATTTCCATGGTGGCCCACGTGAGCCCTCTTTTATATATATTAAGACTATTATATATTACTATTATATATTTTACATACTATTATATATTATATATAATATATATTATATATATGTAATTTTGCATGTATTTAATTAAATAATTAAATGATAATGTTATTATTATCAATTTTATTGATAATAATATTTTTAATTAAAAATATAAGTTTGGCTAAGGTTAAAACCTTATAAAAAAATATAAAAATTAAAAAATAAAAAAAAACCAACTTCATTTTTGCGACCAAGTTTCAAAAACTTGGAAGTTAATTTTTTGAAGCCATTTTTGGATCATTTTCAAGAGGAATGGAGACGTTTTTTTGGAGACCACTACCAGACCATGAATGAGAACCATTTAATGCAAGCAATATGGTGGATCAATTTCGGAGGTAGTTACAGTTTTATGGGCCATCACCCAGTTTTTAGTAATAGTTGCAGTTATGAGCCATTACTGGAGTAGTTGTAGTTTTGGCAATTATGGGCCATCATCAAGCTTTGAATGAGAACAATTTACAGGCTATATGAGAGAGTGGCTGCAACAACTTTCATCATCAAGTTTTTGTGTAGTAATTCTGCAAGAGGTATACCAGAGTGTCATCCTTGTCAGTTGTATTTTCTTTTGTGTGTCTTGTCTAGTCACCCCATTTTCTTCCCTATCACTGTGCAGGTTTTTTTGAGGAGGTGTCCAGTTTGCTGAGATCATTTCTAGTGACTGAGATCAGAAGCTAGGAGGCCCTTTGTTACATCATTTGAACGAAGGGTTGCAGTTCTCTATTACATTATTTGAATGGAGGATTTGTTTGTACTTTCTTAGTGAGATCTGGTTACACTGACCAGACTCCATTGTAATGATTTATTGATCAATGCTATCCTGCTTCCTCCTTTTAGTAATATTATGTGCAATTTTGCTTGTTGTCCCATTTATGTGTTACATTATTTGAATGTATAAGTGGCATATTCTTCTCTGGCATGTTTAATCATCTCTATTACATTATTTGAATGGATGTGATTGGCTCAGTTTTATCTCCTCCTCCTTCTTTCTTCATCATCCTTTAAGTCTGGCTACAATTGCCCAATGGATAAGGCATCGGTCTATTGCTTGAAGCATTAGCTGGGAGTTACTCTAAAGCTTGGTCATTTTTAATATTGTAGTTTTACTTTGTTTTTGTTAATCTGGATGAGCATGAGCATATGAGAAGTATTATAGGCTCACCTCTAGGGTGTCCTTACCTTACTCGGTCTATCTAGAGTCTTTGTGATAATATTTTCCTGAGTTAAAGAGGTGGATCCACCAGAGTCCATAGTGTTGTTTGTGAACCAGTGATTTTCTTGTGGTGTGACAACCCAAATTATTAAGGACACAAAAAATCACCACAACATGTTACCTCTAAATTTGCAAGTTTATATGTCCCTCGACCCAAATTTTGCTTAACAATATGGACCTAACCAATTAGTCATAAATTTATCTCTCAAGTGCGACAATGCATTGGTGTTTTTTGGTTCTCTTTAAGAATGATATCTCCTACTTGAGGATGGATTTTTGCATTTTAAGCATGCTTGATGCGATCTTGATATACTCATAGATGTTCTAAGGCACTGATTCACCTTTAATAAAGAAGTGTAAGTTGGTCAAGACGTGCTTGTCTAGCTATGTCATCATCCATGAATTCTTGTAATGCAACTTGTAAAGAAGGGATCTCGAGCTCAAGAGGTATGATTAATTTGACTCTGTAGACCAATGAAAATGGAGTTGCCCCTATTGGTATTCAGATGCTTGTTTGATAAACCCATAATTCCAAGGGGAGATGAGTATACTAATATTTATGGTTTTCTTTGACAAGTTTCTTGAGAATGGCTATCAAGGTTTTAATGGTCGCTTCAGCTTGTACATTTGCTTTTGGGTAATAAGGAGTCAAGAAACTGTGTTGGATATTGTACTTGTTGCATAATGCTCAAACATCCTTGTTTTTGAAAGACTTACAATTATCAAAAATTATTTTTGAGGGAATCCCAAAATGATAGATAATATGCTAGAGCATGAACTCTATAATTTGAGTCCTAGTCATAGTGGTCATTGGGATTGCTTTGAACCATTTGAAGTATTATGTGGTAGTTATGATGAATTTGTGTTGTCTTGAAGAGGTAGGTGAAATTTTACCAATCAAATCTAGGTTCCATTATGAAAATTGCCAAAGGATTTGAATGGGTTGTAATTCTTGTGATGGTACATGAGTCAAATTGGCATGATGTTGGTATTTTTGATATTTCTTCATATACTGACAATGATCATTTTCCATAGTGGGCCAATACTAAACCATGCACAAAATGTGCTTTGCAATGGCCATTCCACTAAAGTGGCCACCACAAGTACCATCATGGACTTCAATTATGGCTCTTTGTGCCTCTACGAGATCTAGGCATCAAAGTAAGACTCCATCATAGCCATGTCTATACAACACATTCCCAAATAGAGTGTAACGAGCTGCTTTTAATTTAAATGTTCTCTTTATAGTTCACATAAAATATGATGGGAGGGTCCCAAAATTGAGAAAGTATTTTATTTGATTAAGGCAAGATTCATATGGTTATGCATGGATGAAACAAACACTCTTATCACCTTCAGATTTCACTTGTACAATTGCATATTTGAATATTGTTGTGATGATAAGCATTTGAAATTCTTCATTTTTATTCTTAAGAATCAGTGATCCTAAAGAAGCCATTGCATCCACAAATCTATTAGCCAAACAAGGTAAGTTGTCGATCTCGTACCAGTAAAAAGTTTTTAGCAATTTCATTGCTACTTCATGGTATTATTTCAATATTGGCTCTCTACATTGGTAAGTTCCTTTCACTTGGTAAATGACAAGCTGAGAATCACCAAAAAATCTTATATGCTTAATGCCCATAGCTCATTCTGACTGAAGCTCCAATATTAAAGCTTCATACTCTGCATTGTTAATGGTACATGAAAAGTCAAGTTGAATGATAAAGGAATGGGAATTCCTTTGGGTGTATAAAATATGACTCCAACACCTTGTCCTTTTTTTTACTTTGACTCATCAAAGAAGAGAGTGATGTCAACATCATCCTAAAGAGGGACTAGTTCTTCTTGTTCAATGATGAAAAATATCAAATCATCTAGAATATTGATAATAAGGGATTGATCATTTGGAAGTGGAGCCTCTACAAGTTGATCGAATATCATGTGACCTTTGATGAGTTTTTGGCTAATGAACTTGAGATCGAATTCTGTTAAAAGTGTTATTAATTTTGTGATTCGGGTATTGTTGTATGTCTGAGTCATCATATAACACAAAGGATTTCTCTAGCTATAACATGTTGAGTGAATATTTTTCTCAATTGCAAAATCCCCACCATAGTCAAGGTATTAAACCGAAAACCCTCTCTTGCAAAGAAGTTAAACAAAGAAAACAACTTCTCCAAGGTTTCGCTATATAAGCATTACACAAGTATATTCGAAAGTAAAATGTTCAAGCATAACAAGTGCTAGGAACAACCAAGTGATTTGCAAGTGACTATAAACAAGGGGTCTGTAGGTTATTTCATTCATGCTTTGTAATTGATTTCACTATATTTCCATGACTGTGTCTTAATGTGAACTCATAAAATGAAGTGTTGCTTCATTGATTATCTTTCCATTAATCTGTCTTACCCTGAATCCCTATTAGTGGGTTCATTTTAATCTTTAGATTAGGATGCAAAGTTAGAGTGTTGTGGAATTATCCACTTCATTTTAAATCCATGCCTTTAATGTGAGATTGTAGTCAATATTTGTAGTTAGTAGGTTCGTTTTATCTTCAAATTATTGTTCCACTAATTGCAAAGTTAGAAGTCAGTCAATTAGAAAGTTAGAATGTTAGAAAGTTAGCAAGTTAGCATTCATTGTTTTATCTGCACTTAAGATGAGATAGTAGGTTAGCAACCCTCCCTCTTAGACTGATTTTTATCTTGCTTATGTCATGTGAGAAGAGTGCAGATTCATTCCTTTTAATACTCCTGAAAGATTATCCAAATAATTGTAAAGGTAAAAAATTAGAAAACTAATTACTTGGATGATGTACACTCTAGATTTCCCAGATCAGATTTATGATTTAAATAGGATCTTTTGGGATTCTAAGTTTTAGATTGAGCACTTGCATAAATAAACTTTGACATGTGCAAAAAGGAAGTAAACTTGCATGAAGAAACTGCAACTAACTATGCTAAAGTTGGAATAAAAATGCAAATGTAATACGATATCATGCTCCCCTACCCTGCAAAACCAAAGATCATGAGTCACTCATGAGGATAACCCAACCTAATCAAACCTGCAATAGCACAATCAGATTAGATCAAGTGCTAGACTCAAAGGAAAAATAGAACCTACATCAACATAAACCTTCACGTAGTGTAACATCCTAAGAGCATTCAACACTAGATATAAGTTTAAAATAATGCAAAAAAAGGATGGACATTAACACAATAATCCTCAGAAATGAACTCCTCCAGTCTTGCTCACAAGGTGCAAGTTTCTGAATCAATATGCATCAAAAAATGGTATTCTTTTATTGCAAAAAATTCTAGCCCCTATAACATGGTCTTCCATGGGTATTTAACAATTTTAGGAAACCCTTTTGTTTCATCTCCCTTTACAAAAAAAATGAAAGTGTAATATGAAACAACTTCCACATTTAAATATTACAAAAAAGATAAAGCTCTTCTTATATCTCCTTCCAAAATAGAGCTTACCTTTTGGTCCCTATCCCCAAATGTTAAATCATGATAATCATCAAAATCAAACGAGATATTCCAACCTTTACAAAACAACAAGGGCCATGATAGTGAGCATCATCCATGCCCTCAAATATTCATATACACAATGTGCTATACCCAAAGGGGGGCACAAAGTGCTCACATCAAAACTAACCATGAACAACACAAAGGTAATTAACTTTACACCCAACATCAAAAAAGTAATAAAATAAACACAAAAAAATTTCTCTTTGTCTTCCATCGGACAACACCAATGAGACTCGAACCAGAGTTGATGGGACGCAAGCCTTATCTTGGCTTACCCATACCACTATGCCCAAGGCTTGGGTTAAGATCCAAGCCTTATGGCCTATGTATTATGCTTCCTCCTATGCGGCAGTCCTCCCTACAATGTCTCTCCTACATGGCCATTCTCCATTCTGCACTTCATTTGTTGGGTGATGCTCCTCTATCCTACGTATGTGATGGTTCGACTTTGATAGCTAGTCCAAACCCACACTTGGGACTAAACATCACTCCAAAACCTCACCCACTATTTATCGAATGAGTTCTTTGACAGATACTTAAGGATGCAAGATGTTTGATGTTAGGGTTTATCACACGAATGTGTTGCATTGTATTTTGCTCTCGCCTATCACTACCATGACTGGTAGTGTCTCTATCATCTGACCATGAGTTGGTGAGGGGCATTGTCCCACCTTGACACCGCAACATCTCTTTGACCACCTATTATTCCTCTGCACCTGACATTACTATCGTCAGCGAGTAGCTCGCTATGCGCTCTAGCTCCTAGAATCACCACGTGTACATGGGAAGCATTTTGATTTGGGTGGGAAATCCATTTATCCCACATGCCTTGAATTGATACCTCCAAGTGTTTCATAAGGTGGAGTCCACCTTTAGTGTGTTGACTATCTTTGGGTAGTCTCCTTGTGCGGCTACATAGTGTGAAAGCACCTCCCACTGGTCGCCCATCCATGTGGTGGGTTACCACATCCTTACTTCACTATCTCCTCAACTCTCTGCTCCATTGTCACCTTGATTGATCGCTCCACTATCACCCATCTGCAAAACATTTTAGACGTCATGAGAAGAATGAAGGGACATAGAAAAAATAAAACCCTTTATTAAACCTAACATAAATATACTAAAATAAATGTAAATCTAAAGAATAATATTATAAAAACAAACCAACTAAAATGAAAGAAACTAAATCAAAATAAAAGAAACTAAATCAAAATAAAAGAACCTAAAGACAAGCTCTAGGTAAATATGAAATGAAACCAAATAAAGAAAAAATAAAAAATAAAAAAACTAAGAAAATCCACACTAAATAACATAAACAAAACAACCACACCAAGAAAACAAGACAATAACCTTCAACATGAAAACATAACACAAAGCAACATAGAACCTTTTAAAATAAAGCAAGACTAACAACTAAAATCTAATAATGAAAATCTCATGGAATTAAACAATACCAACAAATAAAATCTAAATATTGAGCCATGGTAACCATCACCATGCTTGCAAATATAAAGCAATGTCATACTAGCAAAAGTGGTCCCCATTAATACCATATTCAATGAAAATCAAGGGACACATAACAACCAGGAGAAGTAACCAATTGCTCAATACTATCCCATTAGCTCAATTTTTTTACAAATTTCAAGTGGGTCCCCAATATTGGGGTTAGTTGTGAAATAGTCACAACAAATGGTGACTCTGCTGGGAAATATTCTTGAGCATTTCTGATGAGAACCCAATTCTAAAATTAATGAACCAAAGGTTAGAAAAATACATCCTATTTAATGACATCCTAGGAAAGCAAGTTCAATGACTTCACATGAGAACAAATGAATTATTTTCTTCAGCTAGGTGTGTGCATTGTGATTCAATTTACACCCTTGGGACCATCCAAACTCCATCATTTGGTTCACCTTCAGGCTATGAAATACTGCTCATAAAACTTATTTTAAATACTACTTTGCAAATTCTCTTTTGAGCATGATCTAGACAGAGCCCCACTGCCAGTTAGGCATCCATAGCCCCGGTGGAGTTTATCCAAATCTAGTGACTGATTTGATCAAGCTTTTCGATGCTCTTTTATTTATTTATATATATTTTTCAAGCTTTTGTCTAAACAGAGCCCCACTGCCAGTCAGGCGTCTATAGCCTCGATGGAGTTTATTTGACTTGGTGACTGATTTGATCAATCTTTGCATTGCTTGTATTCCTATTTTATAGTGAACTTTGCAAACCTGTATGTGACATGAGCATGTTAGATTAGCCTTAATCAGTTTACCAAAATGATTTCATTCTTCAAAATCCCAAGAAATGTCTCTTCATGTGATTCATTAAAGTGAAGCTTTAGCATAATATTTCATTGTTCCACACTCCACCATTTTAGTATACTTAACCAAGGATAACCACTAAATAGCTTTACTTCCTTTCCTCCAGTTCCATTTGATCCTTGGGTCATATTATTGATTCTGAGAGCATGCCATTTTGTTAGTAACCATCCCAAAACCAAAACCACAATAAAGAGAACTACTCAAAACTATAAATGCTTTGGGACCCTGAACATGACTCTAACACCCACACACAAAACTCCAAAATACTAAAGAAAACACAGCAAACACATCTAAGTAACAAAAATCAACACACCAAAATAAAATTAAACACACATCTATATACATATAATACACAATCACACATCTCATGGGCTAAAATAATGCTTTAAATGTAGCCCATTAACAGGCAAAGATAATTCCTTTCCATCCAAGGTTTGTAATCTGAAAGTATTTTTACCTAGGATTTCAAAAATCTGATAAGGTCCTAACCATAAACAATCAAACTTGTCATGATCCCCCTTTTTTCATGTTTTTTATCCCACAATAACACTAAATCAGAAATCTTGAAAGTTTTAATTGTAGCTCTCCTATCAAACCACCTCTTTACTACATCTTGATGTTTACTAAAATGAAGCATGGCTTCTTCTCTTTTCTCATCAAGATGCATCAAGTGGGTTAAACGAGCTTCAATTTGATCATCAGTTCCAAGATATTCTTTCATAAAGTGAAGAGTTTGCAACCTTATATTAGTGGGAAAAATGGGATCTTTCCCATAAACTAGATGATATGGAGATGTTCCAATTGATTCTTTCACTCTAGTTCTATCAGCCCAAAGAGAAAATTTTAACTTACCATGCCAATCTCTAGGATTCTTCTCAAGCAAATTTTTTATGCTAGACAACAAGTTCTTGTTAGAAGATTTTGCCAAACCATTACCTTGTGGATAATAATTGGAAGAAAATTTCAAGCTCACCTTGTTATCATATGCCCAATCTGCAAATTGAATAGAAGCAAATGTGAAACCATTATCACTTACTATTGCATTAGGTATTCCAAAATGAGTTATAATGCAATCCTCTAAAAACTTAATAACAACATCAGTGGTAGCATATTTTGTCGGGACTGCTTCTATCCACTTAGTGTAGTAATATGTAGTTGTGAGGATAAATTTGTGAGAATCCGATGAGTTAGGATTAATAACCCCAACAAAATCCAATCCCCATTGTGCAAAAGGCCTCATCTCCACTACAGGTTGTAATGGCATGGCTGCGTTTCTCTCTCTATTGGCTGCCACTTGACATGTATGGCAAGATCGCACATGAGCATGTGCATCCTTGAAAATATGAGGCCAATAGTATCCAACTCTGAGAATCTAGTGTGTTGTTGCGTTGGCTGACCCGTGTTCGGTTCCATACTTACCATGGAAGTCATTGAGCACTTGGATTGCTTCTTCTCGATTCACACAACGAAGGTAAATCCCTTCATGGTTTCACCTGTACAAAACACCATATTTAATCAAAAAGTTTGCAGATTTCAGACATAAAGCTCTTCTTTGAGTAGAAGTGAGATGTAATGGACACCTACCATTCAACAAAAAATATACAATATCTACATACCAATCATCTTTAGTAATTTCTTCTACAGTATAATGTTGGCATGAGATTTGAGGATCAATTTCAGCAATTGATTTTACCAATCCTTGTCCATGAACTAGCTTCATAGGTTGGATTTCAAGGTCAAATTCTTGGAGTGTAGAAATCCATTTTCCTCTTCTCTCACCTAGTTCATTCTGCAAAAACATAGTTTTGATAACAGGGTCAGGCACAATAGCATAAACCCTACTACATACAATGTAATGTCTAAATTTTTTATCATTTTGAATAGTGCATACATTTGCTTGTCTAAAATAGAATATCTCAACTTTATGCCTTTCAAAGGAGAACTCAAAAAAGCGATGGGATTCTCAACATTACCTTCACCCTTTTGAGTTAGGACACTTGCGAACGAATGATCAGAAGAAAACGTATAAATATAAAAGGGCTTTGAATAATTTAGACTTACCAAAATAGGTGCCTTAGAAATAGCATCTTTAATGCCCTAGAAGGCATCCTTACTCTCATTTTTCCATTTAATTTTGACATCCTTTTTTAGCATGTCATTCAATGGTTTAGCAATCTCAACAAATTCAACAATGAATTTCCTTACAAAATTGATTTTACCAAAGAATGATCTTAATTCCTTCTTGCTATGGGGAGGAGGGATTTCTTGGATAGCTTCTATTCTTTTGGGATCAATAGAAATTCCTTATTTTGAAATGATGTGACCCAAAATCTTACCCTCCATTACTCCAAAGATGCATTTTCTTGGATTTAGGGAGATCCCATGTTCCCTACATCTTTGGAGAACTTTCCTCAAATCCTTGACATGATCTTCTCTCTTCTTAGAGAAGACAGGAATATCATCCACATAAACAATAATGCACTTACCTATGAGTCCCTTAAATGCATAATCCATGGCACATTGGAAAGTTGCACCTGCATTTAATAATCCAAAGGGCATTCTCCTATAGGCAAATGTTCCCCATTTGGTTGTAAAGGTTGTCTTCATCCTATCACTTGGATGGATGAGAATTTGGTTGTACCCTGAGTACCCATCTAAAAATGACATCATTTTTGACCCATTTACCATTTGGAGTATCTCATAAATGGAAGGCAATGGGTAGTTGTCCTTTTGAGATGCTTTGTTCAAATTTCTAAAATCTATGCACAACCTTATTTCTCCATTCTTCTTTCTCACAGGAACCAAGTTGGCAACCCATGTAGAATGCCTAATAGGAAAGATAATCTTAGCATCTAGTAATATTTTCACTTCTTTCTCTATCAAGGGTTCTAACAATGGGTTGATAGGTCGTTGCCTCTATCTAAAGGGCTTGGAGTTAGGTTTCAATGGGATCGTGTGCATTATAACATCCTGATCATAAGTTTTTAGTTCTTTGTAACTCTAGGCTATACAATCCATGTATTCTTTCAATGCATGAATGATAGATTATTTTTCTTCACTTGTACATGCCTTGGCAATGAATATCTCTTGTGGATTTTCTGCACTCCCTAAGTTGATTGCATCACATGCTTCTTTAGGGGGTGGTATCCTTTTTCCTCTTTTTACTTGATACCCTGTATCGAATAATTTTTCTAGTGAAATAACTCCTTTTGGTATCCCATTCATTTTTTGCGCTATTTCACTATCCTCATCTGTTTTCTCTTGCCATATCTGGTCTTCATCTATGATATGATTTTAAAAAATACCAGAGTTAGTAACAAACTTAAAAATGTGCCTGTCACTCTCAAACACCTGTAGATTCCTAATGTTATCTGGTATTGAGGGATAGGAAACTAGCTCAATCAAAAAAATTTTGCACTTTTTATTATCAATTGGTTTGAGCATACCTGCTACGATGGCTAAAGAATCGGCCATCCTATTACCTTTTCTAGATATTAGGGAAATGTTAAAAGCATCAAATTCATCTATCAAATCCCTAACTCGAGTCCTATAATGGCTCAATATTTTGTCACGACACGCATATTGCCCTTTGACCTATTTAACAACTAACTCAGAGTCTCCTAAGACCTTGAGACACTTGAATTTCTTACTCAGAGCTAGTTGTAGCCCAAAAATAAGGGCTTCATACTCTACCACATTGTTGGTGCAAGGGAACTATAATCTATAGGTAGCAAGCAAAGGCTTGCTTCCTAGACATGTGAGTTCAATACCAACTCCAACACCTTGTCTTGATTTGGACCCATCAAATATGAGAATCCAAACCATACTATTCTTTTCAAGAGGGCTACAAGAAAGGTTTCCTTTTTGAGGTTCTTCGGTAGCCTCTTCTATATCCAAGTTATAGACCCCTAGGTCAGATTCTATAAATTGAATTTCATTGGGTCTATTATACTCAGTAATCATTTCCTTGAGTCTTGGCTCACTATCCACCCAAATTTGGTTTTCTAATCCTCTCCAAGGTAGCCACATATGGGAAGAATCAATGACTACATAACCATTCAAATTCTTACTCCAATCCCTACCCAACACCATACCATACTTGGCAGGAATATTGACCACTAGGATGTCAATATGATGTTGAATCCTGGGTTCTGAATTGATTTGAATTCGGACTTCGTAAATAGTTCCTACCACATCCACTATAGTCCTATCCAATTGTATCACCTTGCTCCTTGAAGGAATTGGTTTTAAACCTAACCTTTGGCAGATCTCAAGGGGCATGATATTACCCGAGGCACCTGAATCCACTAAATAATTATGCAAGTTTTTTCCTGTAATCCTAATTATCAAAAGAAAAGGAGGCACTTCTTGCTTCTCCTTTCATAAAACCAAGTGAGACTCAACACCTTTGACCTCATGGGTTTGACTTGGTGGATATAATACCTTCATCAAGGCTTCCTTCTGACCTGGAAACCTAGCAACCTCTATGAACGAGACATTAGCTTTAGTCCTTTTCAGGTCTTCCACTATGTCATAAGTAGGCTTCTCAAAATTTTGCATTTTCTGCGTAGGCTTGGATGATTCTATACCAGGTGGTGGTGGATTATTATCCACTTTGGTATCCAGAGGAAGAATGGAATTGTTTGGTGGAGTAGAGGAAGTTTTGGGACTCCTAGACTTACTTCTCGTGAAATAACCATGATTACCCTTCCTAAACTGCCTAACAACTTGGACTTCTTCTTCTATGATTTCCTCATCATCCTCTCCTAAGACTTCATTATCCTCTTCTTCTTCCTCACTCTCTTGATAATGAACTATTTTAGCCACCAAAGCAGCATCTTTTCCCTTAGAAAGATAATGTGGACCCTCATTGGGCACTAGCTCTAACTCATCAACTTGAGCCTATAAAAAATTCATGTATCTAGAAATTTTTGGATATTCCTTCTCATTATGGTCCTTAGTTTTGTATAACCTACATTCCTTTTCCCATTTAAGATATAAAATATTGATAATGTAATCTTATATACTAGGACTAGCAAAAGCATCAACTTGATTGGCTACGGGGTTAGGTACATTTCCATTATTAGGCCTAGTATTCCATGGCCTCCTCTGATTATTAAAATTTTTATTGGAGTGAGGAGCTTGGGAATTATGCTTTTGCATGTGGACCATATCATTACTCAACTTGAGGTACATCTTCTTTAGTTCCTCAACTTCAAAATTAGACTCTTTTGGTGGAGGGATTATGGTACTAGGTCCAAAATAATTTCCAACACCAGAATTATCTTGGCCTGGCATCATGGCTTGATTTGACATATTTTGAATTAACAACGGATTCATGCTCTGAAGAGGTGTGGGCATGGGAAAGGCTGCCAAAGCCTGAGCATTGGTAGTCATTTGATTATCAAGGAGCAACGGTGTGGTAGATGGAATGGAAGTATTCAGATAGGTGGGAATAGATGGATAAGTGGACATCAATGGGTAAGATTGATGGTACGACAAGGTATTCATCATTGGCACTTGTGGTGTCATGACTTGATTCATCATAGCAAATTGACTGTAAGGACCAAATTGTCCTATCATAGGCAATTGGGGCATCCCAACTCCTTGTGGTGTCATTTGTTGTTCAATAGTCATGGCCTCTGCATATGCTAGGGCAAGAGTAGTAACTTGGGGGTTTCTCCTAGCAAACATGGTTGTCATGGGGTCTAGAACTCCTAAGTATAATTGAAGAGCCACATCGGCATCAACCATGAAATGATGGGTTACGCTCATGTAGAGTTTTTGGAACCTAGAATTGAACATCCTGATTGGCTCGTTAGGTCCCCTTTTGCAGGTCACAAATTGGTTATATGTGATGGTAGGATCTAAAAGTGACCTAAAATTATTAACGAAGGCTTCCTCTAATTGGGCCCAAGAAGTGATAGACCCAATGGGAAGACTAATATACCATTCATAGGACACTCGATCCAAACTCATGGGGAAGAGTCTACAAGTGACATCTTCATGATCTACTAATAGTCTGATCAAAACATCCTTGTAAGTCTGGATATGCTCTTCAGATGTAATAGGACCATCATGCTTAAACTTGGGCAAGGATATCTCAACATTCTTGGGTATCTCATGAACATCCTCGACTATGTTCAAGGGAATGTTACGTACTCCATACCAGGGAAATGGTGGTGGTTGGACCATGTTGTTCAATGATGGTGGCCCTACGGGAGTAGTATAGACAATTGAGGTAATGGGCGTAGATACACTTGATGTACCTACAACAATAGAGACCATAGGTGTAGGTCCGCTAGATGTACTTGATACCAAAGATAACCCTAGATCAAGTATACTAGGTGGGATTTCAACCTCTTGAGTCTTGTTCCTTGGTTTCCTAGAATTAGGAGAAAGGCTTTGAAAGATGGTTTCCCCAGTGGTTTTAGACCTAGTAGCGATATACTCAGGTTGGGCTAGCTTGGGAAGACACTCGCTCTATACAAACCTCTCACAACTCACAACAAACTCAGACAAGAAAAAGGAAAACCAAAAACCTGCAAAACAAATTCTTGCAACAAAACACAGTGGAAACAAAAATTCACACGTTAGTTGTCAAAAAATAAAAAGCTTTTGCAACTACAAACATTTGTTAGATGAACATGATCTTGAGTAAACAAATCACAAAGCTATGCAATGAAGGAGGCCCTCCTTCTAGCACCATTTCTATTGAGTGAATATTTTGCCCAATTGCAAAATCCCCACCATAGTCAGGGTATTAAACCGAAAACCCTCTCTTGCAAAGAAGTTAAACAAAGAAAACAACTTCTCCAAGGTTCCACTATATAAGCATTACACAAGTATATTTGAAAGTAAAATTTTCAAGCATAACAAGTGCTAGGAACAACCAAGTGATTTGCAAGTGACTATAAACAAGGGGCCTACTGGTTTATTTCATTCATGCTTTGTAATTGATTTCCTTAGATTGCCATGACTGTGTCTTAATGTGAACTCATAAAATGAAGTGTTGCTTCATTGATTATCTTTACATTAATCTGTCTTACCCTGAATCCATGTTAGTGGGTTCATTTTAATATTCAGATTAGGATGCAAAGTTAGAGTGTTGTGGAATTGTCCACTTCATTTTAAATCCATGCCTTTAATGTGAGATTGCAGTTAGTCTTTGCAGTTAGTAGGTTCATTTTATCTTCAGATTATTGTTCCACTAATTGCAAAGTTAGAAGTCAGTCGGTTAGAAAGTTAGAATGTTAGAAAGTTAGCAAGTTAGCATTCATTGTTTTATCTGCACTTAAGATGAGATAGTAGGTTAGCAACCCTCCCTCTTAGACTAATTTTTATCTTGCTTATGTCATGTGAGAAGAGTGCAGATTCGTTCCTTTTAATACTCCTAAAAGATTATCCAAATAATTGTAAAGGTAAAAAACTTAGAAAACTAATTACTTGGATGATGTACACTCTAGATTTCCCAGATTAGATTTATGATTTAAATAGGATCTTTTGGGATTCTGAGTTTCAGATTGAGCACTTGCAGAAATAAACTTTGATATGTGCAAAAAGGAAGTAAACTTGCATGAAGAAACTGCAACTAACTATGCTAAAGCTGGAATAAAAATGCAAATGTAATACGGTATCATGCTCCCCTACCCTGCAAAACCAAATATCATGAGTCACTCACGAGGATAACCCAACCTAATCAAACCTGCAATAGCACAATCAGATTAGATCAAGTGCTAGACTCAAAGGAAAAATAGAACCTGCATCAACATAAACCTTCACGTAGTGTAACCTCCTAAGAGCATTCAACACTAGATATAAGTTTAAAATAATATAGCAAAAATATGGACATTAACACAATAATCCTCAAAAATGAACTCCTTCAGTCTTGCTCACAAGGTGCAAGTTTTCGAATCAATATGCATCAAAAAATGGTATTCTTTTATTGCAAAAATTCCAGCCCCTACAACATGGTCTTCCATGGGTATTTAACAATTTTAGGAACCCTTTCATTTCATCTCCCTTTAAAAAAAAATGGAAGTGTAATATGAAACAACTTCCACATTTAAATATTACAAAATAGAATGATAACAAAAGATAAAGCTCTTCTTATATCTCCTTCTGAAATAGAGCTTACCTTTTGGTCCCTATCCCCAAATGTTAAATCATGATAATAATCAAAATCAAACAAAATATTCTAACCCTTACAAAAAAACAAGGGCCATGATAGTGAGCGTCATCCATGCCCTCAAATATTCATATACACAATGTGCTATACCCAAGGGACAATGTGCTATACCTGCTTGCTGGGAGTAGAAATACTCCCACCCCAAAATTAACAACATCAAGAGGAGGTGGGGGAGGGGCTAAGCTAAGAGACTCATTCTTAACCCTAAGCCCCAAAGGTGACCCTTTTCTATTGATGTCAAAGGGGAGATATTTGATTTAATAAAAGAGCATTAAGTCAAGAGGAGCAGTTTCCCAGGGGGAGTAGGACATAAACATGTTAAGAAAATTGGAAAAGATAATTGGGTTGCCATCAATGACAAAGGGGTAGATTGTTGGACATTTTGAGTGTATGAGTTATCATTGATGTCAAGAGTGAATGGTCATTGATGTCGAAAGTCAGTTTCAATAAGCAGTGTAGGGAGAAGCAGTTCCACAATCAGTGCAAAAAGAAGAGTCCGCCTTCAGTTGGTCAAATATGGTTCCAGGCAATCATATATGGTCCAAAGTGCAAAGAAGAGGCCCAAGAAAATAATATTATAATATTTTATTATAATATTAAAAAGAGAAATTTAAATTAATTAATATAATTTTATTATAAATTAATTTAATTAACTTCCAAAATCATTTAAGTTAATTATAATTTAATTATAAATTAATTTTTATTAATTTAATAAACCCTAAAGAGGGTTATAAGGCTAAGTCAAAAATCGAATTGCAAATTTGACTTGGTGTGTCAATGTTTTAAGGCATGAAGCATCATGTATAAATGGTGGTAAAACCTTTACCTTAAATCCTCTAATGCAATCGATCAAATTCCTATGCTCCATTGTTTCATGCGCAAAAAGGAAAAGAGTTTCCATGTTTTTGAAAGGTCTTCAGTCGTAGAAGTGAGAGAAATAGGAGCGAGGATCCTTATACCATGCACAACACGGTGTAGCGCTATTGGTGATGATAGATGTGCTAAGTGTTTTGGCAGAAAATAAGTGTTGGGTTCAAACCCCACCGATTATGTTTTGCAAGGCAGAGAGGGCATTCATTTTTTTAGTAGCACATAATGAAGGGATAAAGGGAGGCTTGCACCTTCCCTTCCCCGTGGGAGAAATTAGCCCACATGGTGGGCTAGCGCCTTGATAAGGCACTCAACGAAGAGTAGGTTTCGTGTTCAAAACCCTTTCAGGCCTTTTGGTAGTGTCAAAGGTATGCACTAATTTCATTTGTGTTGGTCGCTTAATTTTGGATGTGCTAAGGTTAAAGAAAATAAAATATTTTTTTATGTGCCTAAGGTTGAAAAATATAGAATATTTTGATGGTTTATGAAGTTTAATTTTTTCTTGGATTAATTTGGTTATTAAGTATTTTGAGGGAGATAAAAGGGTAGGCAAATATTATTTTCGAAAGATTGATTTTTGGAGTTTGATTAATTAAAGTTAGAGATTTTAAGGGGAATATAAGTGATTATTTTTATGTATGAATTGATGATTTCTAATTTCAAGGAGTAATAAGGTGTATTTGAGATTGATTATTTTTGTGATTGAGAAATATTTTGAAAGAGTGTTAGTGTGATATTTTATCATCTAACCATTGAAATTGGCAAAGAAAAAAATTGTGATTGAGACAGGTTTTGAAGGGCACTTCTACATCAAACAAAAGGTATGGACAAATCTTCCTAGTAAGTGATTATTGGATATTGTGAATGCTAAGTTGGAGTGAAAAGGATTGTTTGATAAGTATTGTTGTTGAAGTGATTGATTGAGTAAAGAACTTGAACTAGGGTTTGTGCAAAGAACATGAGTATCATTGTTATGTGAAGTTGTGAACTATCTTGAACTAGAGTTTGTGCAAAGAACATGAGTATCATTATTATGTGAAGTTGTGAACTATATTGAACTAGATTTTATGAAATATCATGAGTATCATTGTTATGTGAAATTTTTTGATAAGCATTGTTTTTGAAGTGATTTGTTGAGTGAAGAACTTGAACTAGGGTTTGCAAAGATCATGAGTATCATTGTTATGTGAGATTGGTTGATAAGCATTATTGGAAATAAGTGAGTGAGTGTTCATATAATTGGACTAGGGTTTGTGAGCAAGGATTAATTAATTGAGTGATTGATTGAGTAGAGTTGGTTGAGCCTAGTCAAGTGTATGTGTTGAAGTGATAGTTCAAGTTATGTAAAAAAAATTGTTCTATATTTTGAATTGATTTGAGAAAGATATTGAGCATTGTGATGTGAAGCATATTTAGTCTCTAAAAATTCTCTATATGTTTCTATGTTAAAAAAGAGATTAACGTAATTGAGCATTATGGTGTGAAGCATATTAAGTCTCAAACAATTCTCTATATATTTCTATGAAATTAGACAAGTTCTAGTGAGGGCTTGTTGAGCATATTTGAGGTAAGTATTAGAGAAGACTTGTGGACATATTTGTGTGAGCTTTTATGGAAGCTTACAATACATATTTGAGGATAGATATTATTGAGTAGATTGGACAAGTTCTAGAGAGGACTTGTGGACATATTAGTGTGAGCTTTTGTGGAATCTTACAAGGAATATTTAAGATAAGTCTTTGAGAAGACTTATGAGCAAAGTTCATCGATTGATTAGTTCAAACCTTGAGTTAAGGTTTGGGGTAGATCCAATAGAGTTTATTTGTGATTGAGTCAAGATTTTTGTTAAGGCTTGAGGATAGATATTGAGGATAATTTTATGCTAGACCGAAGGATTGTGTTTAGTGTAGATCAAAGGATAGAGATTGAGGATAAATTTGTGCTAGACAAAATTACTGTGTTTAGTGCAGATTTGAGGATAAATTTTGGTGCAAATTTAAGGACAGGTTTGTGCCAGACCAGAGACAGATATTGAGAAGATTTGTGCTAGACCGAAGGACTATGTTTAGTGTAGATTTGAGACAGATCTAAGAGTAAACTTTGGAGGTGATAGAATATAGAGGACGACAGTCTCTAGTGGATAGAGTTCCATTAGATAGGGTAGTGAGGATAAGATTATTTAGTGGATAGAGATCCATTAGACAAAGTAGTGAGGATAGGTCTTTTGAGTGAGGATAAGAGTCTTTAGTGGATAGAGATCCATTAGCCAGTGTAGTGGAGGCAAAATTTCTTCTAGAAGATCACCAACCAAAGCTAAGGAGAAAGGAGTTCTACTATGGATAGAGATCCATGAACTTGAATAGGGGATTGGTGTCTCCTTTGGACAGAGGTCCATAAAAATTGTAATAGGGAAAGGATTCCCAAGATATTTATTGAGAAAATATTAGTGAAATATTTTCTCCGTGGAGTAGCCCACATTGGGTGAACCACATAAAATTGGTGTCCCTATTGTGTGTGGCAATTTGTGAATTACTTTTATTACTATTGTTGATATTTCTATTGATACATTGCATAATATTGATTGGGAAAGAAAAGTAAAAAGTGGTCTTATACTGTTCACCCCCCTCTCAATATAAGCTTGTGTTCTTCAATAATGTGCAGTGAAGGATAAAAAAATATCCTGATAAGATCCATGTGATATTGCACATGGAAGAACCATAAGATGTGATTTCACTTAAAATATTACTTGGATCGATAAGGTATTATTGAAGGTTTATCAAGAATTATGCACATGTATCCTATCCATTGGATTCATTGATGAAGAAGAATATTCCTTTCAAATGGACAGAGGAGCACCAAGAATCCTTTGAGGAGTTGAAGGCTAAGCTTGTTAGTAGCCCAATTTTGGTGTTCCTGAATTGGGATAAGGAATTCCATGTCCATATTGATGCTTTAAATTTTGCAATCGGATGTGCTTTGGTAAAAGACGAATAGTTCAGGCTGGATCAACCTATTTTCTTTTCTAGTCATCTATTATCAAGGGTGGAGAGAAATTATAGTACAATAAAAAGAGAAGCTTTGGAAATGGTATATGTAGTCCAGAAGTTTAGGCATTACCTACTAGCAAATCCCTTTGCTTTTTATGTAGATCACCAAGCTCTATTGTACTTGATAAAAAATTGGTGATACAAGGATCAGTCAATAAGTGGCTCATCACCCTATATGAGTACATATTCTGAGTAGTAGTGAGACTTGGTAAGAAGCATGTAATTGTAGACTAGTTGTCTTGGATACGATTAGGAGAGATTTTAGGAACAAGGGTTTTGAATGAATTACCTGATGCGCAGTTATTTGCTATCAATGTTATTCCATCATGGTACAAGTTGATTGGCTAGTACCTTTCCATAGGAGAGTTGCCATAGGAAATGATGGCAACCAAGAAAAATAAAGTGATTATGTATTCAACACCTTTGTAGTTAATAGCAGGATTGTTGTATTAAATAGGAAGTTATGGTATCCTACGAAGATATGTGATGGAAGAAGAAGTCAAAGCAACATTGAAAGAAGCTCATGAAGGCTTAGCAAGAGAACACATGGGACCAGATGCGACCACTACATAAATATTACTAGTAGGATTATGGTGGCCCACATTGCATAATGATGCAAAAGAGTATGTGAAAGCATGTGACACTTGTCAAAGGGCAAGAAAGCTAGTAAAGAGGTACTTTATGCCTTTGAATACATCACAACCCTAGGAACTATTTGAAAGGTGAATTTTGCACTTCGTTGGACTACTGAAGACATCTCATAAAAGGAAGTGTAGATACATTGTAGTAGCAATGAAATACTTAACAAAATGGGTCGAAGCGAGAGCATTACATGATAACTTAGCAAAAATTACAGTAAGATTCTTGTACGAGCATGTAATCACAAGATTTGGTATTCTACTACAGATAACGAGTGATCGAGGAGGACACATCATCAATAAAATCATAAAGACACTAACAATAAAATTTAGAATTTTTCACTCATTGTCAAGCCTGTACTATCCCAAAGCAAATGGGTAGGCAGAAGCAACAAATAAAGTCCTGGTATATACTCTATATAAAACCTATGGAATAGAAGGAGCAGATTTGGAGGAAAGGCTACCATCCATTTTGTGGGTATACAGAACAAATTTTAAACCAACAACAAAGCATACACATTTCCAGTTGATGTATGGATAGGAGGCAGTGGTGCCAGTTGAAGTATGGATAGGAGGTAGTGGCGCCATTTGAATTATTGATACCAAGTTTGAGATTTGTGATGGAGCATCACTTTGGGTGATCAAGAAAGTTTGGAAGAGCGACTAATAGAATTGATCAAGTTGGATGAAAGAAGAGTCATGACACAATGGGAAATTGAGGTAGCTCAAAAAATAAGGAAGTTGTGGCATGACAAACACTTGAGAAAGTTAGAACTAAATCTGGGTGACTTAGTTCTAAAGTTTAATGGGAAGTAGGAAATCAATCCTGGTAAGTTGAAGACATTATGGCTTGGTCTCTACAAAGTGGTAGAAGTAATGAATAATGGAGCAGTCAAGTTACAAAAATTGAATGGGATGGAGGTACCCAACACTGTAAATGATTCAAAGTTGAATCCTTACAAAGTACAATGCTTATTAATTTCTTCAGAAGAGATCGAACGAAGAAGACGAGCATAAGTTCAACAAATGACTCAAGGTGAGCAAGTTCCATAATAGGAAGAGCCTAACACAGGACTCACATGCTTATTTTTATAAGGGAAGGAGACAAGACCAACCATAGAACTACATGAGTTGACACCTCAACCCAAAGAAAGAAAATGATTATGGGTGCATGTCAGATTTACGGATGGGACCGAACAAGTAATAGAAGAAGATGAAGAATGGATTTCTCCCAAATGAAATAGAATATCAAGAGATAGTAATATTACCTAGAAATAGGGGAAGGCAAGAAGAAGCACCCCAGGAAAATAGAAATATGATGTATCCTCGGGTGGAGTGGAGAGAACTACCCCAACAAGCTGAAGGACAAAGAAGGATATGGTTAACAGTACGATATGAGGATAGAGTGGATAATTTTGAAATAGAAGTTCCAAAAGAGAATATGAATGATACCATTGATGAATATTTGGTTGGACTAAATCCATTAGCTTGGATAGGGCTATTACAACAAAGAATGTGACTGCAGACTCAAAAACTGTAGGAGGAATATCAAACATTGCGAGGTCATAATGCAAAGTTGAAAGAACAAACCATCCAAAAATTGGATAGCACAATATGAATGCTGGATGAACAAATAATAGTTAGGCTACAGGATATAGAAGGGAAACCTATGGATAATGAGGGGATAACTCCAAAGAGTGGTATAAGAAATGATGATGCAAGCACAAGCTCACAAGTACTGAAGAACACAAGCTTATACTGAGAGGGGGTGAACAATATAAAACCACTTTTTACTTTTTATCTCAATTCAATATTGTGTAGTGTATAGATAGCAATATCAATAGCAGTAATCAAGGTAATGCACAAAACACCATACACAATAGGGACACCAAAATTTACGTGGTTCACCCAATGTGGGCTACTCCATGGAGAAAATATTTTACTAAAATTTTCTCAATAAATATCTTTGGGAATCCTTACCAATTACAATATTTATGGACATCTATCCAAAGGAGATGTTGATCCCATAATCTCAAGTTCATGGATATCTTCCACAGGATAACTCTTTCCCCTTCTGCTCTAGATAGTGATATTCTAGAAGACTCTGTCTCTCTACTGCACTGACTGGTGGATCTCTCTCCACTTGAAGACTCCTCACTCAGATATGTCTTCAATTATCCTAGCTACTGGATCTCTATCCACTGAGACTATGTCCTCTATACTCTGTCACCTCAAAAGCTCTATCTCAATAGTTTCACTCAGAACCTTCTCAAATTTGCTCAACAAGCTCACTCAAAAATTGTCCAAATCTGTTCAAAAAGCTCACTCAGAACTTGTCCAAATCTGCTCAACAGGTCCACATAGAACCTGCTCAAATCTGCTCAACAGGTCCACAGAACCTATCCAAATCTGCTCAACAAGCTCACTTAGAACTTGTTAAAATCTGCTCAACAGGTCCACATAGAACTTGCTCAAATCTGCTCAACAGGTCCACACAGAACCTGTTAAAATTTGCTCAATAGGTTCACATAGAACCTGTCCAAATATGCTTAACATGTCCACACAAAACCTGTCCAAATATGCTCAATAGGTCCACACAGAACCTGCTCAAATCTGCTCAATAAGTCCTCTCTAGGACTTTCTCAAATATGCTCAATAAGTCCTCTCTAGGACTTGCTCAAATCTGCTTAACAAGCTTACACATAACTTGTCCAATCTCATAGAATCATAAAGAGAATTGTTAGAGACTCAATATATTCTATACTTAATGCTCAATCAATATCTCAACTCAATATCATAGAAGCATAAATAGAATTGTTAGAGACTCAATATGTTCTATACTCAAATCCCAATCTCAACTCAAATCAATCTCATTGAAGCATAAAGGGAATTGTTAGAGACTCTATATGTTCTATACTCAAATCCCAATCTCAACTCAAATCAATATCATAGAAGCATAAATAGAATTTTTAGAGACTCTATATGTTCTATTCTCAAATCTCAATCTCAACTCAAATCAAGAATATATAATAGTTTATTTTATGGAACTTGAACAACCACATGCATCCACTTGACTAGGCTCAATCAACTCAACTCAACCAAGCACCTCAATAAGCAACCCTTTCTCACAAACCCTAGTCCAAGCATGTATCAATCAACTGAAAATGTTTCCAACAATGCTCAACAAAAAATCTCACATAACAATGATACTCATGTTCTCTTGTAACTCAAGTTCAAGTTCTTTGCACAACCAATGGGATCCAAAAAGAATGCTTATAAACAAGATTTAATCACAACTCTCAATCCAGAAAACCTTGAAGCATTAGACCTATCACTTTCAAAAAGGAAACCACAATCAATCCTTTTCACTCCAAATATATTTTTAGAAATAAACCACCATAATCAATCAATAGGAGAATGTGCCCATACCTTTTATGAAGATGAAGAAGCCTCTTTGTAAATCTACCACAATCACAATATTATTTTTCCAATCTTCACAAGGGTTAAAATATCACAAAATAATCAACATTACTCCACTTCACAATTATATTCACCAAGGCTTTTAATTAGAAAACCTTCTTGAGAATTAATGCACAACTTCCTTATTACTCCTAAAACCACTTGTACCATAAAATAAAATAAATCAAATCATTGCATAACCTTGTCACTACACAAACCACTTATACCATAAAATAAATCAAATATTTTATATCCTTCCTTTCAACACTTTTGCACTCAAAAATAATCACAAAGCTTTCTTAGGCAATATCTCACATTAATCAAATATCAAACCTTATTAAAATATTAAAGCTTGCTCAACCTTATATATCCCACAAAAATTATAATCAAACCTTAGCAAAATATTAAAGCTTGCTCAACCTTATATATCCCACAAAAATCATAATCAAACCTTAGCAAGAAAATATTTTAATTAAAATATTTACCCCCGTAAATATTGGAGTCAGAGTGCATACTTCAAAGGAGCCCTCGAAGGGCCTTGGCATTTCGAACCTCTGCCCACCATGCTGCCAAGCGATAGCTAAGCCGCATGAGCTAACACTGCCCACGTGAGTGCCTTGGGCACTCTCTTCCTTAAACTACATGTGCTTTCCTCACAAGGTGCCAAAACTTTGACCATCCATGACTTGACTACCCACGTCACACTCCATGAAATTTGCTATGCAATATTCGGATGCCAAGCACTTTAGGTTTTCGAAAATCATGCGACACTCCTTAGGTTTGTTAAATGGAAAACCTTTGGCTTATTTATATAAGCCATACTTCAATGTGAATACGTTGGACCTTTTAACATTGCCCTCATGACGTCGGCGGCACCAATAAGAAAGGAGGGAAATTAAGTTTTAAATTTTAATTTTAAATAAATTAAAATTTAAACTAAAAATTTAAAATTAAATTTCTCCATTACCGGGGCACCTTTTTTGATGAAACAAAAAGCCAACTTGGGTTTTAAGAAAAACCCATTTCAAATTTGCCATCCATTGGTTTTAAATAAAATATTTCCTTGCCTTCCTTGGTTTTCATAAAAACCTTTTGCTAAGCTTCCCTTGAAGCTCCTTTTGGAACCAAATGCCATGCATCCCTTCTAGAACATTTTATCAAAACCTTTGCTTCTCATGAAGCTCTTTGTGGAGAAAAATCATAGTGCTTACTTACATAGGTCCTTTTGACATCAATGATAACTTTTAGCTTATGGAATCTGTATCGCTCCAAATTTTTCACACCCTTACCTTCAGGCTATAGGATCCGTGCCCGGAAGGGGGATGTGAAAAGGATGGCGCGGTACCTCGGACTGAGAGGCCTTGCGAAGGTCCCGCCTCTCGGGGGAGGTGTATTATGGTGATTTTTCGACGGATGGTGGGTTCACCGGGAAACGTTTGAATGGAAGTTTCCACGCCTAGGTTGGGAATGTGTTTGATGTGTTCAGTTTTAGCTTTAATCATCCAAGTCCTAGGTTTGGCCAAAATGCATCTAAGCTATTCTATATGAAATGCGAGATTTAAATGAAGACAAAAACAGATTTGGAAAAAAAAATAGAAAGAAAAAGATGGATTAAAGACCCATACCTGATCCGGATGTCTGATGAAGGTTCTGATTTTTGAAGCAGTCAGGATCGCCTCTGATTTGACAGGATCGTCTGCTATCAGACAAGATCGTCTGAGATTCGACGAATTCGTCAGACGAATTCGTCAGAGACCTGCAATCAGAGAAGTAGACACAAAATACAGAGAATGCAACTATGATAACAGAGGGTAATGATGTAAAATGATAGTAAGAACATTAAAATGATAATAATAAGCAAAACACGAGTGCATTACAATGATCTAATGACAATTTATGATTTTATTATGCATTTAAAGCTACATGGGTGAACTCCAAGATGCAAAGTAATAAAAAATAATCATAGAATTAACTAAATGCAGAACAACGTATAAAATAAAGGATGAAGAAATGCAAACTCTGGGCACTGATTGCCCCCAATGTGGACTGCAGTCGAAATCGCCTCAGATTGGTACGAAATCGTCTCGAGATTGTACGAGATCGTCTGAGACGAACTGAGCTTGCTCCGGCTGAAAAACAATGAAGTTCCTGCAAAAAAACTTGGAAAAAACAAATGCAAATAGTGATTTAAGATGGTCTAGTGCGTGTAGAATTCGAGTTACGGGGAATTTCAGCCGGGGGGATGCTAAGGGGAGGGCCTAGGATTAAATAGGCTTAGGAGGGAGGTTAGGAGGTTGGAGATCATCCCTATTTGGGAGATCTCCAACGGGGAGGGTCTCTAACGGTGCAGACACGCTTCGACCCGGATTAGAGATGTCGTTGGAACAGAGACTAATTGTGAAAAATCAGTTTTGGGACAAGATCGTCTGGACGTCCTAGCCCAGACGAAATCGTCCGATCTGAGGCGATATCGTCTGATCGGCGACGATATCGTCAAACGGTCAAAACAAACTCTAAAAATGGCACGGGAAATGAGGAAACGGATTAAGCGGCGGTTTGGGAGCGGTTTTGGAGGTTAAAATTTGAATTTGAATTATTTACTAGAGTAAGTGTAATTATTAAGGTTTTATTGCGCCAATTTTAGGGTGCTACATTTTGCCCCCTCTTTAGCGAATTTTCTGAAGAAAATGCGTTAAAGATGAGTTCTTCTCGATCTACGAGAAAGCAAAAATTATTCCCATTTTTAGGCGACGATTCTTGGTCGAATCGTACGACGACTTACTATGGTGCCCCCTCCGTGTTTTTACCCAAATCGAACGTTTGAGGTAAAAACGCGAAAAAGCAAAATTTTAAAATGTTTTTAATTGTGTTTTGAATAAAATTAAGAAAAATAGGGTAAAACCCTAATTCATTTTTACTGTTCATTTTTAGTTTTTAGAGCTCTGCAAGCAAAAATGGTCGAGACAGCGCACAGATCGACAGAGGTCCGACGCGGGCTACGGGTAAGAGTCTAAACTTAGTTTAGAATGCTTTAAGTTGAATTTACATGCTTTTTAGGTTGATTTTAAATAAATTTTGAGCATCGCGGCCATTTTTGGGCCGTCGACGTCGTCGGGACGAAATCGTCCCGATTTCGATGAAATCGTCTCAAGTTCGCCGATTTCGTCGAAGGGCGAAATCGGCGAAAGGGGGACGATTTCGTCAAATAAGGGACGATTTCGGCTTGCGAAATCGGAGACGATTTTGCTCAAATTTGGGACGATATCGTCCAATAGTGGACGATATCATCATTTGTATAAAATTGAACTGATTTTACTTGCATTATTAATCACTTGAGTTTTTATTAATGATTTTTATTGTGTTGTTGTTTATGTTGCAGAGAGGTTTACTAAAGAGCAGGGAATGGAAATACGACGGGTTGAGAGATGACTTGGCCGCTCTATCACGAGTAGAGCGGGATCAGCTGGCTCGAGTCGGCTTACGACATGTGGCAGAGATGCCACAAGTTTCTATAGACATGGGGCTACTGACAGCCCTAGCAGAGAGGTGGTATCCGGGTTCTTCCTATTTTTGGTTACCCACAGGGGAGATGACTCCCACATTAGAGGATGTATGGAGGATTTTGAGGATCCCCATACAAGGACGGTTGATCACTCCTACGGCCAATCAGGGCCACGCTATGATGCGGTTGTGTGGCGATCCGAGCTTCGCCCTGGAGAAGGGCGGAGTGAACATCGAGGCATTGCGTCAGATGCCTGGGGCATCCAGACTCACACGAGTTTTGGCCGGAGTGGTGGGTGGACTTCTGCTGTGCCACCAGAGCGGGTGCAGGGTACCATGGGTGCTAGCAGATGTGATCTGCGACATGCGTGACCATGGTTACAGGTTCTCTTGGGGCAGCTTTGTTCTATGTCGATTGTATAGGATCCTGCATGGGGTCGTGTACAAGGGCGGTCGATGTCTGGTTATGACATCGCTACTACAGGTTTGGTGTTGGGAGCACATTGCAGTGCGGAGGCCGGTAGGGCTTCCTTTGATAGGGATTGACGGGGAGAGGCCCCGAGTTTTCTACTGGTGGCTCCGAAGAGGGGCACAACGGCGGATTGATCTGTCGATGTCCCGGAGACTGCTGGATGACCTTGTCCCGGACCAGATCACCTGGAGGCCTTGGAGGGATCATCCAGGGGTGGGCAGAGGATGGACGGGAGCTGGCTCGCATCAGGCGAGTCTGCTGGCTGAGGATGGAGAGGGGAGAGGTGGAGCTCCACCGCTACGACCGAGTTTTGCGATAGTTCGGTCTACGACGGGGGATCCCATCTCTCGGGGATTACGAGTTTTCTCGGACTGTCCGGGATAACACTACGGTTAGCGGGGCTCCGGATATGCGGCGCTTCTGGAGTCGGGACGAGGATGATGCCCCCATTCAGCCGGTGGATGGGGACGACGCGGGGTAGCCGACGGCTACGATGCAGTACACGGGCATCCGCCCTCCTCGGATGACGAGGGCTCGGGGTTCGATTCATGCGGTTGTGCGTCGGATGGGGAGGCGGTGCCAGGCGGCCATTGAGGCGGCCCGGGGTCACGACGGGAGAGAGCGAGAGGAGACCACGAGGCGCAGCGAGAGGCCGCGGCGGTGGGAGAGGAGGGAGGAGAGACCCCCTTCTCCACGAGAGAGAGGCCACCATCGCCCGATAAGGGCAAGGGTGTTGACACTGGGGAGAGTAGCAAGACAGCGACTCTTCGAGCGGAGACGGTCCGTCTCCAGGCACGAGTGCATACCCTACAGGAGGAGGCTGCACAACACCGAGCTGAGGTTACACAGCTCGGAGATGAGATTGCACGCCTCAGAGCACGGGGCGGAGGGGCGAGCACTCGGGAGCTAGCACGGGCTATTGCCCGGATCACATTTTATCGGACACTATACCACCAGATTGTGCCAGAGGAGGAGAGATTACCACTATCGGCTACCATCGTGGATCCGATCGAGATTGGGTCATCAAGGACTTCATCCCGATCCATGACTAGGACTCGTAGTACCACACATACTACGATGGGGCCACCTCGTCCACCTCAGGGCGGGGGAGGAGATGAGGCTGAGAGCTCGAGGGGTTCTCGAGGCTAGCTACTACAGATTGCACTGCATAGATTGATATATAGTATTTATTATTTTTGATAGAGGATTGAGTATGCCGAGGTATAGATTGTGGCATACCGATTCGATTTTGATATGATGTATATATACTGTTGATATATATATAGATGAGATATTTTTGATCATATGACTTGTGTCTTATGTATTTTTATGATGCTTTTAATGTTTTGATTGATTGATTTGATGATTCATGTAATTACGTCATTGGAAATATTATGGTTGAAATGTCATGCTTGAAAAATTTAAATGAAATAATCGATAGAACAAATTGGTTGTTTGTGATGTGATGATTTGATAAAAAAATAAAAGGGACTTTTAACAATAATTTCAAAGGACATTGTCGCTATTATAGACCATTTCATGGAGTCGCCGCTCACTCGGTCGTCAAGCTAATCCCAGTATAGAAATATTGTTAAAAGTAAAAGAGTGCTTAAGAGACTGTCTTAAGACTTTGGTGCAATGGTGCAAATGATGATGATGATGGTTTGTTTTCAGAGTTTCATAAAAATAGTATGCATGAAATAATGTTAAAATGATTTTTGCTAGGCATAAATTCCTAAGTGTGATAAATTTTTTGGATAATTCCCTAGGAATTATACCATCATTGCAAAATTGAAGGTTGACATAATGACATGAAATAGTGATAATGTGCATTCTTTTGAAAGCATAATTGTGTAACATAATGATTTAAGTCATATGGTTTTCATGATTTTCAAATAAATGGGGAATAAAAATTGGTACAATGGTTTGCGCTAGGCATAGAATATGTAGGTATAGACTTATACCATCATCGTGAAAATCAAAGAAGAAAATAGATTGTTTTATTGCATGGTTGATTTTTAATAAACAGAAAATATGAAGATGAGGACTTGCGCTAGGCATAAAATTCCAATTTTGGTTTTAGAACTATACCATCGTCGCGAAAGTCGACAATATATATATATATATATATATATATATATATATATATATATATATATATATATGTGTGTGTGTGTTTTGATTGTATGGTTTTGAAAGAAATTTTGATTTTTTCTATTATGTATGTAGTTGTCTTTATACTAAACAATTGTACTTTAAAGAAGAAAATGAATTATTCCAGACAATTTGCAAAAAAATATTTCAAAGTATCTTAAAGACAAAAGTTAGATTTATAAGGAATCCCATGTGCATATGTGAGTTCATTTCCAATCTTGATTTATCATAATGATACACAAAATCTCTCAAATACAAATGTGTGTGCAATTGCTATGTTCATTTACCAGTTTTGAGCAAGATAATATGATACAAGTGATTTGAATGAACCAAATAAGTGTTCATTAACCATGATGTAGATGCATATAACCATACTAGACTACTATGTAAGTCGGATTATCAAGAGCTAGCTAATCCATAAGCGAGACATAGGTCTGTACAAAAGAAGGTCGCTAATGTGACGGACATATCACCACGCTAGGAGTTACCCAAGGCCAAGCGGGTTGGGCACAAACCACCTGTTATGGGGCTTACCTCACAATTTTCGAATAATTGAGAATTCCAGGGATTCAAGCTCATCAACCCTTCTTTTCTTTTCAAAGGGTAGGGAAAGGGATTTTATTGCTTTTGCTTTTGCTTTCTTTTGCTTTTCTTTTGTATTTTGCTTGATCTTGATAATGTTGTAATGATATAAAATAACATTTTCTTTTTCTCTTTTTCTTGAACTTTGCTTTTTCTTTTTTTTTCTATGCTAGGGATACTTGCTCGGATTAGCTGTAGAGCAAGGGATTTTTATTCTGGGTAGGGGTGAGCTTGTCCTTTTGCCAATTCTCAAAGATTCTAGACCATGTGCATGATAGGATAGCAGGGGAAACTTTTCGCTCAAGAAACCACTTCTACTATGTAGCATAGCATGGACATTACAAATATAATCATTTTATTGTGAAAGGATGTGCTTGGTTTAAGTAAATAACAAGATCAATTCTCTGTGCTCAAACTTTATTTAATTGAATTTTGTGGACTTTGATATAAGAGAGATTAGTAATCATGCCAGATAAAAATCAAGATATTTATTTTTGTGAGTGTGAAAGTGAGGGATTCCAAATAAATGCTAATTTATCCAAAATAATTTGAAACATATAACTGCAACATTTGTAAGAAGAAATATATATAAATACTTTTTGAGAAGTTTTGAGAATGTTGACTCTCTCTTTCTTCTTTATGTTGTTTTGGTTTCGAAAGAGTCAAGAATATTGCTGTTTTTTTATTTTTATTATTATTTTTTTTGTTTTTTTGAAAGAATTAACAAGTGCCATAAATAAATACAACAAGTAGTTTTGAATATTTTGATGATTATGAATGTTTTTGGTGTTTTTGAATTTATAAATTGAAAGAAATACAAGATAGTGATTTTGAAATATTTTAAACAAATATATACAAGGATGAAATGACCAAATTTATACATAGTAACGTTTAAGATGCAAAATGTTCATGGGTTCTTTAAGTTCTTTACCATCTAAGGTAGATAATTTGTATGCTCCCGATTCAAATTTAGCGAGTGATAATGTATGGTCCAAGCCAGTTGGGCTCAAATTTACCTTTAAGGTCCTTAGTTGCATTAGTATTTTTTTGATTTTCTTTTAAAACAAGGTCGTCGATCTCAAAGGATCGATGACGAACTTTTTAGCATATGATCTTTTAAGCTTGTTTTGGTAGGCACGGAGATGCTCCAAAGCATTGATGCGCTTTTCATCTAGGAGTTCCAGCTGACTGAGTCTGCCGACTCGATATTCATCTCCTACTTCGGTATCTTGAAGTAGTAGAGCCAAAGAAGGAACTTCTAATTCAAAGGGAAAAACGGCTTCGAGCACCATAAACCAAAACAAAAGGTGAAGTTCCGATGGGGGTTCGAACACTAGTTCGATAGGCCCACAAGGTTGGATATAGCTCGAATGTGCCGGTCGCGGCAGATTTATTGACCAATATTTTGAGAATTTTGATTAAGGTTTTGTTAGATGCTTACGCTTGACCATTACCCCGAGGATAATAGGGAGTGGACCAGCGATGTTGAATCTTATATTTTTGGCATAATTTTTTAACATCTTTATTTTTGAAACAAGTTCCATTATCGAAGATGAGATTTGCAGGAATTCCGAACCTACAAATGATTTGATTAAAAATAAATTTAGAGACTTGTGTGCCGGTGCGGGAAGCTAAAGGCATAGCTTCAACCCACTTCGTGAAATACTCGGTGGCGGTTATGATGAATTTGTGTCCATCGAGATGACACGGGATTGATTTTGCCAATAATATCTAAACCCCATTTTGAAAAGGGCCAAGGAGATGAAATAGCCTACGGTTCTTGTGCGGGCGCATGGACAAGGTCGGCATGTTTTCGGCACTTGTCGCAATGGCGCACATAATCATGTGCATCATTCTCCATGGTAGGCCAAAAGTATCCTATCCTAAGGAGCTTTTTAGCAATGACACTACCATCGAAGTGTCCTCCACAAGATCCATCGTGGGCTTCACTCAAGGCTGATTTGGATTCTTCTAAATTCAAACATCTTAATAGGATACCTTCAAAAGATCTCCTATATAAAGTATTGCCAATTATTACAAATCGACTTGCTCGTCTACGTAATAACCGACGTTGGTTTCTATTAGAATTGGCGGGGGAAAGTCCCATTTTGGAGAAAATCAAATATATCCGTATACCAAGGTTCGGGAGTAGTTTCATTGATTAGAAACACATCCAAAGGTTCTAAGCATGACTTATTTGAAGCGGGTTCTTGGAGTCGACGAATAATGATAGTGGCATATTCGTCATCTAACTCCAAGGGCGGGAGAGATGCGATTGCGGCCATAGCATCGGTTGCACGGTTGCAAGTTCGAGGAATAGCTTCCAAGGTAACTTGATCAAATAGAGACATTAATTGTAAAACATAGGCTTTATATGGGCGCAGTTTATCATCTCTGGTCTGATAAACTTCATTAATTTGGTTTATAACAAGTTGAGAATCACCAAAAACTAACAGATGTTTAATTTTTAGCGCCAAGGCAGCTCGTAATCCAAGGATTAGAGCTTCATATTCAGCAGTATTGTTGGTGCAAGCAAATGTTAATTTGAAGGACAAGAGGAATAAGATGTTTTTGCGGGGATATTAAAATAATACCCGCACCAGCCCCACTCATGCATCGGGCTCCATCAAAGTATAAGGACCATTGTTCAATATGGTCCGCCTCTAATTGAAGGCATTCATCAGGAAACTCAATGATGAGGGGATGGGTAGACTCTAAGGGTGCAGCAGCTAATTGATCTGCTATGATTTGACCCTTAACAGACTTCTGTCCTATGAACGTGAGGTCAAACTCGCTTAGAGCAAGAACCCACTTGGCTGTGCGACCCGATAAATAAGGTCGACTCATGAGATACCTCAAGGGATCATATTTAGCAATGACATAAGTTTTTTGACTAAGCATATAATGGCATAATTTTTGCGTAGCAAACATGACTGCTAGACATAGTTTTTCTAATGTTGTGTAGCGGGTTTCATAACTGATGAAGGTTCGGCTAATATAATAATTAGCACGTTCTCTCTTCGCATCATCAAGCTGAGCTAACATAGCTCCTAAGGCAGAATCTGAAGCTGAAATATACAGGAGAAATGGGCGATCGGGTCTAGGCGGTGAAAGCACAGGTGGGTTAAGGAGGTATTGTTTGAGAAGTTCAAAAGCTTCTTTACATTCGTCATCCCAATTAAAAGGGACATCCTTCTTAAGAAGTTTAAGAAAGGGACCGGTTTTGTCCGCCAGCTTATCGATGAAGCGACGGATGGCTTGAAGCTTACCTTGTAAACTTCGTAACTCAGATATATTAGTAGGTGCGGGCATATCAGTGATAGCCGCAATCTTGAGAGGGTCGATTTTGATACCACGTAAAGAAACTAAAACCCCTAATAGTTTACCGGACTTAACTCCGAATATGCATTTGGCTGGATTTAATCGAATAAGATATTCTCGTAATCGATTAAAAACTTTTCTCAAATCATCTAAATGATTATCTTCATTAATAGAGCGAGCTATAATATCATCTACATAATCATGTAGGATATCATGCATCATATCATGAAAAATATAAGTCATAGCTCGTTGATAGGTTGCACCTGCGTTCTTTAAGCCAAATGGCATCACTTTCCAACAAAAGGTACCCCAGGGGGGTAATAAAGGTTGTTTTAGCTCTGATCTTCGGGAGCTATCCTGATCTGATTATAACCGGAGAATCCATCCATTAAGGACATCATCCCACTCCCAGTAGTAAAGTCAATGATTTGATCCATGTTTGGAAGAGGAAAATCATCTTTAGGGCATGCGGCGTTAATATCTCTAAAATCTGTGCAAACCCTAACTTTGGTGGCTTCTTTCTTGGTGACTGGAACTACATTTGAGATCCATTCAGCATAATCAATAGCTTGTATAAAAACAACATTCAGGAGTTTTTCTAACTCCCCTTTGACTAGCAAAGCCACTTTGGGATGCATTTTTCTAAGTTTTTGTTTAACCGGTTTAGCATCCGGATGGACCACTAGGTGATGCATGACTACAGAAGGGTCTAGACCTGGCATATCTTCATATGTCCAAGCGAAGACATCTTCATATTCTTTAAGGAATGCAATGTATTGCTCTTGTTTTTCTTGACTTAATTCTGATCCAATATTGATTATGTGAGGACTATCCTCAGTTCCAATATTAATTTTAATGACGTTTTCTACCTCCATGTGTAGATCTCTTTCAAAATTAGGTGGGGCGGGTGAAACGCCCAATTCTTGTAATTCTTGTAAGGTTAAGTTGGATAATTCATCTTGAGGATTAGTGGTCTCAAGTTGGGCTATAGTTGGTATAGAACCATCAAAATAAAATCCATTGTGTAACATCTCTTCAACGGAGACATCGTGGAAGATATCTCCTTCCAACTCCTCATCGGAGTCGGCAATCATTTCGGGGTAAGCTATGGATAGCATGTTACATGTAAATGGCTGATTTTTTAGAGGCAAATCATCACGCCTATCCAAATAATCTTGATAACATATGAGTTGATCATCATCTTCAAAAGGAAAGGGTTGACCCTTACTAGGAAATAGGCCCACACCACAGTGGGCGGGCCACGGTTCTACCTCGAAAGGTTCTTTCATGCCATTTTGGAAAGGTCCCAAGCCTTTCCCTTTATATCCCATTTTAAGCATTATGGGTTTAGCTTTAATATATTCATTGGTAAAATAACATCGAGCATATCCCTCATGATGAGTTTTGATATTCCGAGGGATTCTTCCCCGGTCATATCCTTTATAAATGAAGGCACAACTCCCGACTTGGTAAGTACTTCCCATAGGTTGTGGGAGGCCCAAAGTACGAGGAGATGGCGGCAAGTTATTTAAAAGAATTGAATCTTGCATGAAAGCATTTGTTTTTTCTGATATTAAGATTGTGGATAAATCTGGTAAAAGTTCATCAGAAAGAGCATAAGATGTAGAAGGATCATTCCCTATATCTTTAGATGTGGAAGGTATGATAGATGTTGATAATGTGGAAGTGTTAATAGATGGGTCTATAGGTTTTGAAATTATGGGGATGGAACATGAAGGATTGGTCGTGGATTGAAGATCTTTTTGAGGTTCTAGAGTGGTTTGTTTAGAAGATTGTTGATCTATATATGAGGATGAAATTAATGGAGGGGAAATAGGTGAAGCTATGGGTGTGTGTTTCATAGTTTTAGATGAAAAATAAGAATTAGGATGTGTGGATGACAAGAGCGGGGCAAAATTGCACTCCAACAGGTTACGCCAAAGCACACATATCAAAGGGTCTAGGATCACCGTGGATAGTGACCAACTGATTTTTAAATTCGAATTTAACACATTGGTGTAAAGTTGATGGGACAACCCGCATTGCATTGATCCAAGGACGACCCAAGAGTATATTGTACGATGCGGGGCAATGTACAATAAACATGGTGGTATCTAGAGTTCGAGGACCAACTTGCAATGGGATGGTAATAACTCCACACGTTTCTTGTGTTTCGTCATTGAAAGCTTTGATAATCATGTCAGTTTTCTTCATTTCATCACTTCTAAAGCCAAATCGTTGGTAGAAGTCAAAAGTGCAAATGTTTAGAGATGAACCATTATCAATCAGGACTCGTTTAACAGCTACATCTCCAATTAGAGCAGTAATATATAAGGGATTATCCTTATGTAAACTGTGTTGTGGGATATCTTTATCCCGAAAGTCAATACAATCAACTTCTCGAGTGATGATAGTATTGGCCATGGCTTCAGGTTGAATATTTTGAGGTACCATCATTTGGCTTAATGTAAGCATCAACTCATCCCTATGGGTAGGAGAAGATCTTAATAAATCCAAAAGGGAAATTATGGTTGTAGTATTGGATAATTGCTCATTAATATTGTAAGGGGGTTTAAGTTGAACATTGGAAGCATGATTCCCTTTATTGGGATTTTTCAAAACAAATGGAGCTGATCCATCATTCGGTTTGGTTCTTGTTGAGAATTTTGAGCTCTGTTGTCGGGTAACGACTCCAATGGTACCTACAATGTTATATTGAAGACGTTGAACTGGTCTCGGTTGAGCGTTTATGGCTTGTTCATTTGGGAGGAATTGATTAGAAGAGGGTCGAGTAGTAACTCTTCTAGGAAATGGTTCTTCCGGAACCATAGCATCTGTGATGGGTTGAATAGGATCTGATTCATTTTCAGAACTATTCGATTGGTTTGAAGTGATGTCTATTTCACTTTCAATATCTAATTCTATATCACTAGGATCTGGAGTTTGAATATTATGTAGGGGCCTGGTTGTGACCATGGATAAAGTTGTGTCAAATTTTTGAGGATCATGATTAGGTAAATGTCCGCTAATAGTTCCTACATATCGGGTAGGAGGAGGAACATTATGATGTTCGATTTGATTGGCCACCTCTTTACCATGTCTTGGTAAAGGGTGTTGAAATATGTCTAATGATTGATTAGCATTTTGATTTTGATTTTGGGGAATGTTCTTTTGAGGATTATTAGGAGCATTTTGTTTAGGTTGGAAGGCTTGCACCTCCATTTCATTATTATCAATCAGATCCTGTATTTTATGTTTCAACCTTTTACAAGCGTTGGTAGAGTGTCCAGGCCCTCTATGGAAATCACGAGTGTAAGTCGACTCTGTATCCGGGTATAGTTGGATCGGGTTCCCGGATAGTTGGTAATTGGATCAAACCTCTTTCGAGTAATTGAGGTAAAATAGTTGATAAGGGTTGATTCAATCTAGTAAATTCTCGAGGAGGCTTATTAGGCGGTTTCAATATAAATTTTTTTGTTGTTTTCGTTGCATTGATATTAGCAACATTTCTGCTATCAGTGACTCCGTCACCTACAACTTGTTTGTTTTTATATTGATTTCTGGATGTTTTCTCATCATCCTTCTTCCTAAGTTGGCCTCTCCTAATGAGGGCATCTTCTACTCTTCGAGCTAAATCTATAGCTCTGATCGAAGGTAGTTAAAGTAGCGATTGATAGCTCATAAGATATTTGTTCTTGTAAATTATTAATAAAAATGTCCAACATTTCCCTATAAGGTAGCACAAAGTGCAGTTTTCCTGTCAACTGCCTCCATCTAGCTAAGAAATCGGCAAAACATTCATCCTTGTCTTGTTTTAAGTTGTATAAATCTTTAATGGTTACATGCCTCTCGATGTAGGCACTAAATTGATGGACAAAAGATTCAAGTTGTTTCTTCAAAGTTTCTCAAAGAATGAGTGGGCAATTGATAGTACCACTCTAATGCCATTCCACCTAAACTTTTTGGGAACATTTTTAGTAATAGCAAGTCATCATGTGATATATCATGACATGCTATCCTAAACATGCGAAGATGCTCTATGGGATCTTCGGTTCCTTTATATATAGGCTAGGATGGGCATGGGAAAATGCTTAGGGTACGGTTGTGCTACAACTATGGGATCCAAAGGTTGACTACATATCTCTCGATAATTGTACGAGGGACGGTAAGGATCTATCTGGTCCATACGCGAAGCTAACTGTTTCACCATGGCTTCCAGATTACTAGTTTGCCCACCATATTGGTTCGGTAGGGCATTGATATGGGATTTGTGAGCATATGATGGAGGGACATGAAGATTAGATGCTATGTTGCTATTGTGTAAATTGTTGGTAGGAAAGGTGTTATGAAGGAATTTTGAAGTTGTATTATGTTGTATTCCAGATTGTTGAAAATTGGTGTTTGGCTTCATTTTAGGTTTTTGTTTACTTGAAGCATATTGATCAATAGTTTGGCGAAGTAAAGCGGTGAAGGAAGTTTTCTTTTGTGTGGGAATGATTTTAGGCTCAATAACAGGTTCCTTAGGAGGTTGGGTAACCTGTTGTTTTGGCATGTTCTGAATCATAGTGACCATATCTCTATTGGATGGTCCAGCCTTATCACTTTCTTGATCAATGAAAGACAAGGGATTAGTGTGCACATCAAACATATGTTCCATGGCTGCTTGAGTGTCACTAATTTGCCCTTTATCAATACGAACTGCCATATTAAGAGCGCCAATGTTATTATTGAAAAATTTCCAGAAATGATCTAAGTTGTCAAAAGCAATAGTTCCATCCGGAGCTACTCTAGGGGATGAGGATCCATCCTCTTTAACATTTTCTTCTTGTTCATTGTCTTCACCTAGGTCATCTTCCGGTTGATCTAGAGTTTCTCCTTCCGGAATTGGATCTTCGGGAAGGACATTTGGGTTTCTAGTTTTATCTTCTAACCAATCTTCTTCTTCTCCTTCGGTTTGTTTACCATTCCTAAGTTTAGGCATTGTGCTTAATTTAGATTTCAGCAAATATATATATATATATATATATATATATATATATATATATATATATATGCAACAAGCTTAAGAGGTATATATTAATTATATACCTACTACAATATTTAAAATGAAATGTTTTGGTTTTTGTTATGTTTTTTAAGTTTTTCTTGTTTTTGTAATAATATTGTAAAGATAACAAACAACACAATAAATGCAAGAACTAATACTGAAAGTAATGATCTAGTTTTCTATAAACAATTTATAAATATCATTAATGGGCTCGAGTTCTTCAGGAGTCATGAAGTGTTCTTCTTCAAATTGAAAATTTTCTTTCAAAAATTTAATGAAAAGAGCTATAGTGATATTATCTATCTCAGATTCTGGTTGATAGAAGTAAAGCTCGTGGCAATACTCTCGATATAACACAGCTCGAGGAACTCTATTCCATATTTCCCTATCCATAAGAACAACCTCTTGGTCTTCTACATGACCTAGGAACTGGTGTATAATGGCTGCGTTCTCGAGGTATTCCTCGAAGGTGAACAATTCTGAAGACACAAGAGCTCTCCTATAAGCTAACCATCTATGGCAGGCTCTCTGAAGTTCATGATAAAAGACGAGTTGATGAGGATCCAGGATTCTATCTAGGACAAGCCTCTTGATTTGTTTAAGTTTTGTTGACCTAGATGAAATGACACTTAGTCTTCTATCAAGTTCGTCCCACAAAAGTTGATTTCTATCTGTTTCAGGCACACTAAGCACAGAATTGATTTCTATGGCTGCCAATTGGTTTTCAACATTTATAGTAACTGCTAATATTTTCTTAGGAGCTACCATCTAAACATGATATGCAACTTATTAGTTTTAAATGATTTGAAATGCATCTATGTTTTGGTTGTTTTATTTTTTTTTGTTTTTTGTTTTCAAAAGGTTTTAAATGCATTCACGTCGGGTTCACCAAAATGTATCGCTCCAAATTTTTCACACCCTTACCTTTAGGCTATAGGATCCGTGCCCGGAAGGGGGATGGGAAAAGGATGGCGTGGTACCTCGGACTGAGAGGCCTTGCGAAGGTCCCGCCTCTCGGGGAGGTGTATTATGGTGATTTTTCGACGGATGGTGGGTTCACCGGGAAACGTTTGAATGGCGGTTTCCACGCCTAGGTTGGGAATGTGTTTGATGTGTTCAGTTTTAGCTTTAATCATCCAAGTCCTAGGTTTGGCCAAAATGCATCTAAGCTATTCTATATGAAATGCAGATTTAAATGAAATACAAAAAAACAAATTAGAACAGAAAAATAGAAAGAAAAAGATAGATTAAAGAGCCATACCTGATCCGGATGTCTGATGAAGATTCTGATTTTTGAAGCAGTCAGGATCGCCTACGATTTGATAGGATCGTCTGCTATCAGACAAGATCGTTTGAGATTCGATGAATTCGTCAGACGAATTCGTCAGAGACCTACAATCAGAGAAGTAGACACAAAATGCAGAAAATGCAACTATTATAACAGAGGGTAATGATGTAAAATAATAGTAATAACATTAAAATGATGATAATAAACAAAATACGAGTGCACTACAATGATTTGATGACAATTGGTGACTTAATTATGCATTTAAAGCTACATGGGTGAACTCCAAAATGCAAAGTAATAAGGAATAGCTTAGATTTAACTAAATGCAGAATAATGTATAAAATGAAAGGATGAAGAAATGCAAACTCTAGGCATTGATTGCCCCCAATGTGGACTGCAGTCGAAATCGCCTCAGATTGGTACGAAATCGTCTCTAATTGGACAGGATCGTCCACGACGAACTGAGCTTGCTCCGGCTGAAAAACAATGAAGTTCCTGCAACAAAATTTGGATAGAACAAGTGCAAATAGTAATTTAGGATGGTCTAGTGCGTGTAGAATTCGAGTTACAAGGAATTTCAGCCAGGGGGATGCTAAGGGGAGGGCCTAGGATTAAATAGGCTTAGGAGGGAGGTTAGGAGGTTGGAGATCATCCCTATTTGGGAGATCTCCAACGGGGAGGGTCTCTAACAGTGCAGACACGCTTCTGCCCGGATTAGAGACGTCGTTGGAACAGAGACTAATTGTGAAAAATTAGTTTTGGGACAAGATCGTCTGGACGTCCTAGCCTAGACGAAATCGTTCGATCTGAGGCGATATCGTCTGATCGGCGACGATATCGTCAAACGGTCAAAACAAACTCTAAAAATGGCATGGGAAATGAGGAAACGGATTAAGCGGCGGTTTGGGAGCGGTTTTGGAGGTTAAAATTTGAATTTGAATTATTTACTAGAGTAAGTGTAATTATTAAGGTTTTATTGTGCCAATTTTAGGGTGCTACAGACTCAAAATGTCCAACAAGTACCACCAAGTGATCTACTAATGATGAATGAAGATAAAAAGGTGTTGTGGTGAGATATTGAGGAAGTGACCACATCATCTAAATCATAAGGTAAAGCATGGGTGAGTGACTCTAGTGATGAAATAATAACTTGGTTAGTATGAGAATCTAGCACGAAAAGTAGTGATGATGACGATTGCCCTGGGAATCCCTAGAATCTTCAGGATAACTATGATCCCCCAACATGTACAAACAACCTTGATCTACAAGAATATATAATAGCCCATTGACAATTTAGAAGATAAAGGAGAGAAGTGAGGATATTGGAGAGATTGATTAATTTGCCAATAGATTGGGTGGAACGGAGAGAAGATAATCAGAACGACTCAAGTTTTGAGATCAATTTTTTTGATGCATATAGAGAGATCTTGGTAACCTCATCTCCACAAATATGCTTCGAGGAAAGAATATGGAGACATCACTTAGCACATGTATATCATTTAATCAGAGCACTATGATAATTATCACCAAGTACAAGATAAAGTAGAAGTCCACTAGCCAATATTGATTCGGTAGAGATAGCTCCTGATAACTAAGCAATGGGAGGAAGGCATAGACAAGGACCCCTAAGGCTTCAGCCAGGAATGGGAGGAGGTATTCGACCATGGAATTAATTAAGTCAAGGTGATGTTACAATTAGATGAGGAAGAGTACAAGGAAGGTTTTGATCCCCTACTTCTAGATTTCCAGGAGATACACCTTTATCATGTTTGAACTGGACAAGTAATCTATAAGGTATACTATGGATGAGAGGGATCTTACAAAACCCCCCAAGGCATTATCCATTGGGATGACCACCCCTGATATGAAGAGGACCTTGAAGAGTGGTAGGTGGTAGAGGATTACTCCAAGAAAGGGAGGAATCACCACTAGCACAGAGAAGCCCAATTTCAAGAGAAATAGAATGGGGAAGACACTCACATGGTAGAACCTTGCTGGTATAGGAAGAGTGCATTTTGTATATGAAAGAAACCAAGGATAATAAAGGATCCGATCACCAAGTTTAGAGCCAGAATTGATTTGAGGAGATAGGTAGAGAATTCACTTGAATGATAGTAGAGTAGTTAGAACACCACAATCAAGGGATCAATCACCTATATGACAAGAGGAAGGGACACCAGCTGAAGATACTCCAGATTGCAATTGTACAATCCCAAATTGTACACATGATACTAGAAGGCAAAGGAACTCAGTAACATCACAAATGGATATGAATCAACCTAGAGAGCAAGTGGCACCAAGAGACACAACTACCAAAATATCACATTGAACCTCCAAGAGAAGAATCATACGGGATCATACAATTAAGAAGGAAGTGGGTTGAAAATCAGAAATGGCGACCTCTTCAAAGAGAGAAAAATAGAAAAATTCTCTAAGTGATAGATCGTACAAGTCAATTTTAAAGCTAAAAAAGCATAAGTGGGAGATCGTACAAGAAAATTGGGAAAAGTACATGCAAAATCATACAAGGAGGCATGTTGTATGATTTAGATCATATAATGTATGATTCTGGGTGCAATTGTACAATTTTCAACCATCACATTTAATGTTCGCATGTGTGGAATGATGTGTTGTCAAAAAAGCATGGGAAAAAGTTAAAATTGCATGGAAAAGCAATGAGTTGTTGATCATCTAGGCAAGGAAGATGAAAAGACATGCAAAGTGGTACAATTTCAAATTTGGAGTAGTTAGGGTTTGAGAGCAATTTAAATACAAGGCTCACCTTAGCAATTTTACAAACCGTACAAGGAGGAATTTAAAATTTTTAGGAGGACGAAGGTGAAAAGTGTGCAACTGAATGGAATCAACTGCATGGGCATTAAAATACATTAGTGAGCTACAAGATTGCATGACCCATTTTTAAATTCGCACCAGGGAGACTTTTCGCATTCGAGGAAATCAAACCGAAGAAGAAAAATCAAGGGTTTGACTCCATTAAAAGTAGATTTTGAGTTCAACCGAAGGGAAATGAGGGTTTGTAGTAGAAGGCATCCAAGTACAAACTAGGTTGTGGAAAAATGTACACCAAGGTTCAAGGAGGTTGCGGATTGGAGCCGGAGTAGAGAAATTACAGGTGAGAGAAGATTACAAACCCTAATATAGTAAAAGTGGCCAAAAATGAACTAGAGAAGATAGAGGGAAGGAAGGAGAAGACCATACAACCCTATTAAATAGCCAAGAAATTTTGTTTTTGGGGATAAATTACGCCAAGTGTGGAAAAATTGAAAAATTGCTCCTAAAAGACATTGAAAAGATAGATCGGGGCATTTCGACAACTAGGTTGGTGAGAAATCATGGAGGAGAGGTGAAAAACATGATTTTTAGGTGAACAAGGGTTTCAAGAGATGTATTGTATGATTTGGAGGTATATTGTATGATCTCAAGAAAAATATTGTGCGATTTCAGGTAATTTTTGGGCTATTTTGAGCTTTTTGAGCAAATCATACGAAATCATACGAAAGTGTATGAATTCTGTGAAGGGGAGCAGCTAGACAAGGGTATTGTATGGAGTGGTATGACCTTGTATGTTTTTGTGTAGGAGTTGTATGATTTGTAGAAGATTGAACAATTTGAAGCAATGGCGAAGATTGTATGATCTAGAGGTGGCTGTTGATTGGGAAACCATACAAGAGCAAGTTGGAAAGCGTACTGTATGATTTATAGTAGACTATATAATTTTTGGAATACTTCTAATTTTGGAATTGGTGATGTTCGAGTAGCAAGCTAGCCAAAGGAATGGCGGGAAAATGATTTTAGCCGAAGAGTTCGGATACCGGTTAAGAAGAATTGTAGCCAATAGGGTGGAACGGTCACTAGGACCCCTGCACAAGAGAGAGTCACATCCGTGACAATACCAAGGGTGACAATTTTAGTCCCATGGTTGGCGTGGTACTCATCCTTGGAGGAGAGGAGGATACAGGTCATGGAGAGGGTAGAGGTATTGGAGGGATGATCGGAGAAGGACACCACCAAGATTTTGAGAGGAGGAAATGGTACAAGAAAGGATCCTGAGGAGGGAGTTGAGGAGTGAAGTACATTACCCATATCTGAATGAGGATCTGAGTAGCAAACCTGAGGAGGGCCAAGTTGAAATAACGAGTATATATTTTGTACAACATGGAGGAGAGGCATGCAAGAAATGGTGGAGTAAAGAAGAAAATAAGAACCACCCATGGAGGAAATAGTTTGAGGAGGCTGGTGTAGCTGTAATAGCACAAGTGCCATCGCACTAGAAGATATTCTTCTACAACTATCTATTGCATATGGTTCAGGCGTATAATCCTACAACCAAAATTGCCTATGTCAATGTGGGCAAGAGGTCGATGAAAGTAGAAATTATAGCAGAGGCATTCAGGAAAACATTTGGATTACCAACATATGGCACGGAGGTAGTTAAGAAGTTGGTTGATCTAATTGAGACACATTGCATCATCACTTCACTTACCAATGTGAAATCATCGACTGATGCAAAGATCTCGGGTGCAGGGACTCGAGGAATTAAACAAAGCTAGTTGAAAGGGAAATATTGGCCATGTGCTATGAATACTATGATGGCTCAACTATTAGGGGATACACGAGCCACAAAGATGCCAATATAGATGGCTCAATATGTAGAGGGTATCACCAAAGGAATTAAGTATGATTGGGGTACCTATTTAGAGAAAAATATGCATGAAGTATTGATAAAGAGGCCAAATAATTTTGGGATGATTTTCCATGCCATTGGATTGTTATTAAATGTTGTCATGGATATGGGAATCCACTTTCTAGGTTTGACAGAACCTAGGAATATTAAGGAAGGACAACCAACCATTTTGAGGTGGGTGAAGTCAGTACCGGTCCATAAAGAGACTCTAGAGAAGTCTCGAACAAAGAAAGAGCAACAAGCCACTATAGTATAGGAGGATACTTCCTCGGATGAGGATGTACACCCCCAAAGAAAAAGGCCTAGGAATTTGGAACCTAAACTGGAGCAACAAGCACTTTAGCAATGGTAGCAAGAGAAACCATCAGTTCAAGAAAGGGAGGAAATTGTGGGGAGGTAATCCAGCCCAATATGAATAAGAACAAGGAGATAATGGGAAAGAATGGTGAATAATCTTACTCCAAAAAAACAAGTCGAGATTGTACAAAAAATCAACAAGAAGAGGAATAGTCAGACTTAGAGAAGTTGGATTTGCATGATTGGAATTGGACAGGAGTAGAAGAGATGTTGGAATCCCCACAAATTTTCTAGCATGATGAATTTGAAATTTTGGACTCTTCAAAAATGTTGGAGGACATAGAAGTGAGGCAGATAGCACAGGAAGTAAAATCCACTTCTCAGGAGGAAAAAGAGAAAGCCGAGGTGAGAGTGAAAGCCTTAGAGGAAGAGTCTAGAGAAAAGAAGAAGCCTTGTTTTAATTTTTTTTATGGGAGGAAGCTCAAACCAAAATAATCAGAGTGATGCATAGGAAGATATGAAGGTATCATAGGAACAAGAAGAACCTATTGTTGAAAAAGTCACGGTAATGGAAACTCAGTAAAATCAGGAGGAAGAGCAGGTGATCGAAGAACAACAGGTGGGCTTGACTGAACAAAAAGAAGCCCAAGAATCGATAGAGCAACAACAATATCAATAGGATATTGTGAATGTGGAAGAAGATGTGGAGGTGGAGAGGACTGTGGAACATACTCCACCAAGGGAAAAGATAAACATAGAGAGAGCACTACTAGAGCTTGGGGGAAGCTCTAGCCACCACATGGAAGAGGAGGAAGAACGAACTCCTATAGATGAGGAACTATGGAGGTTGCAAACAAGTTATCTCCTAGAGGTACCATAGTTCGCAAAGATTGAAACTGAGGAGGATGCACAAGGAGTAGAAGATAAGGTGGAACATTTCTTCTCTCAGATAGGCAATGCCATAGCTAGCACCAAATTATAGTTTTGTATTGGATGCATGGGAGAGTTGAAGTTGTGGGAAGAACAAGTGTTTCTCGATTTGGAGAAGATAACAGAATGGGTGAGCAATGAGGAGCGTACAAGGAGAATTATGGACATTCATGTACAACACCCATGGAAGTTACCCAGGGAAGAGGTAACCACGATGTTGGGAAGAGATGACTTGCCAGAGGGAGTGAGAACCAATTACAGGAAGCATCTAAGGTTGTACCTAGATAGAGCCAATTATCCGACTTGTCCCATGAATACAGTAGAGTTGGAACATAAGAGGGTCACTACAGGATTGGCTATCACTCTGAGGAAGTTGAACTTCCTAACACATTGGATAGAGTGGTTGAGCATAGGATTGGAGAAGATCTATCAGCTCAAGGAAGCTCAAAAAGAGGAGACAAAAGCCACTCGAAAAGAAATGATTGTAATGGAGGAATAATTGTAGAAGAGTAAGGCTATGATAGAAGAGAAAATAAAGAAATTGGAAGAAGAACTTCTAAGTACCAGGGCTGATTTTGAGGCCAGAATTAGTTCGCTTGAAGAGGAGAAGCGACAGGTCTCACAAACGATAGAAGACAATATTAAGGAGTTGGAAGCTCAACTTAGAGCAAAGGATGAACAACTAAAAATGTAGTTGGTCGAGAAAGATGAGCAACTGGCAATACAGGCTAAGAAGATAGAAGAGCTCACATAGGACAATAAATGATATAATGATATAGTCCTAGATAAGCAAGCACAGTTGAGTGCTAAGGATGAGACTGTTCATGCTTTGGAGGTAGATATTCATCACCATATGTAGACCATTATAGATAAGAATGAAGAATTACAAGCAGCAACTCAAATAGAAGCACATTTGTAGGAGAAGCTGAAGAAGAGTGCCATTGATCATGAAAAGCAATTGAGGGAACTCCTGAAGACTACCGAAGAGAAATCCAATCACCATGGGTTGAAAGTAGTAGAAATGGGCAACTATGCAGCCAAGTTGAAGAACCAACATGTAATTCTTCAAACCCAAGTGGATGACCTAAAATTTATAGTCATGGATTACGAGGTGCAACTAAAATAGAAATATGAGTCAGCGAGGACACCGACCAAAGTAAAGGGGAGGGCAGATGTAGGCAGAAAATCCACCTCCTAGAAGAAGTGACAAGAGGATTTGTCCAAGTTTGATAATTTTGACAAGTTTTGTAAATCATACAGGTAGGAGTAAATCATACAACCAGAAGGGAAAACCATACAAAGTGAAGGTAAACCATACAATGTGCAATGAAATGAAATGAAATGCATTGGAAATGCAAATTAAGTTGTAATTGCGCATGTATTTGATAATTAAGGTGTTTAGACTTAGTAAAAGTCTTAATTAATGTATTCCATTATGCATGGGCAGTTGTGAATAATGAATTACCTCAAGAACCACTTTGGAATGGCCTGGGAAACATTATATAAGGCCCCATTTTCAATTTTGATAGTCTGGTGATATTCTGGTTACATTCTGGTTAGTCTAGGAATGCTAGGAGTTTTGGCTATGTTCTGATGTGAAGTGTTATTGCATATCTATGATTTTTGGATGAAATTATTGAAAAGTAATGAATAATAATCATATTTCATAGTTTCTCTCATGTATTGTATGATCCTAGAATGGTAGAATAGTATTTTATAGTTTATCTCTATTGCATGTACTTATTTTTGGTTGTTATGGCTATTTTATGCATTGCTATGGAGGAATTGGATTAAACCAACACTGGTGTGGACTATGATGAATGATATGTGATGATTATGATATCAAGGAAGATGTATTGAATACTATTGTACAATTTTTGGACGTCACCATTGGATATAGAACTCTCTCAAACCCTGATAAAGTAACTTGCATGTTGGTAGAATTAGGATTAATTGCCATATTAAATCCTTACAAAACTTATCTGAGAGAGATTGGTCCAGGAGAATATCCAATTTGGCACTTGTATGTACCTTTTTTTCATACAAATCGTACACCAAGGCACTTACAAATCGTACAAAAGACACTTACCCGATTTGGTAGTTTATGCGATTGAAGGAAATTTACCCGATTTGGCAGCATTGGTAAATCAAATAGTTTAGTTACAAAACTGTGTACGGTGGCTTGCAAAACCAAATCTGAAGGATTGGATAAGTGTGAAATCATACAAGCTCCATCACTATATGATTTGGGATCGTATAGTGGTACGATTTGGGTTCCGTACAAGTTATTTTGTTGTCGCACATTGCTAGTTGTAAAGACTGTACGATTGTACGATTTGGTCCATTGATTGGGAATAGCAAATTGATCATTCTAAGCCTTGAAAACCACCTCCCCATCAGGAATAATACACCCCTATGCTACATTACCCATACCACTATGCCCAATGTTTGGGTTAAAATCTAAGCCTTGTGGCCTACATATTAGCTTCCTCCTACGCGATAGTCCTCCCTACGATTCTCTCCTGCATGACCATTATCCATTATATGCTGTAGCTACTAGGTGATTCTCCTCTATCCTATTTATGTGATGTTTTGTTGGCAATTTTGGGTTTGAGATCCTAGCTTCTTGTCTATGAGTTGTCATTGATGTCAAAAGGAAATGGCATTAATGTTAAGAGGATGTGTTGGCTTCAAAGGTGGAAGATTCCAAGAGAATATTTTTAAGAGAATCCGGAGAGATTCCATTGGCAAGGGTTTTTCATTAAAACCAAACCGGTTTTTATTAAAACCAAGTTGGATAGGGTTTTTATTAAAACCAAGTTAAATGGTTTTTATTAAAACCAATGGAGGTTCTCTTTATTATTTATTTAATTATTATTTAAAACCCTTCAAGGTTTTAATTAATTAATTATTTAATTAATTAAGGGAGAAATTATTTTTAATTTATTAAAAATACTTAAAGGTTTTTAAACCTTTTTTTATTCTTAATTTATTAAAATTATTTAAGGGTTTTTAAACCCTTTTTGAAAAGACTTTTGATTAATTTCGAAATGGTCTTTATTTTCGCCGACGTCAAGGTGTCTTCGAAGAGACTATTTATTCTCCAACTCCTAAGGTTGGAAGGCTAATTAATTCGAAATTCCTCGAATGCAATTTGCGGTGTTTGTGCTCTCTATTCGCTGCGATCGAAGGAAGACTTAGAAGCACGTGCGGTTGAAAAGTCTTCGGCAATTTTTTTCGAGGGTGAAGTGGAGGGAAGTTCACTTGTGAACTTCATAGCCCACATGGGCTAGTGGCAGTGAAGGTTGCTGTTGGGCGCCGCATTGGCGGAGGTCGCCGTTTCGAGTCTCGCGGGGGTGCTTTGCTAGAGTAACACACGTTTTTATTAAAACGTCTTTATGCCACGAAATTCGGAGTTTCTTGGACAGCGATTTATAAGGTGTGATTAAATTTTATGAGTTTTGGCTTTTGTGATTAGCATTGAATAAAAGCTTAGGAGAAATAAGGGCATATTTCTTTGGATGTATTTTTAAGATTATTCTTTGCTATGCTAAAATTAAAAATGGAGGTATAAGGTGTGAGTCTCTGATTGTTGATTTATTGGCATGTTATGGTGGTTGTGTTTAAAGAAGTGGAGCTAAAAGGTGTAATAAAGGAAGTTTATATTATTGCTCATTTCTTTTTATTCTAACCCTAACTTGGTTGGAAGTTTGAGAGTTGTGTGTGGTGACAACTTGAAGGTTCAATTATCTTCTACTCCAATAAGGTATGGGCACATTCTTCTTATGAGTATGATTGGTGTATGTTTTCTGAAATAAGGTTGGAGTGAAAAGGTATTCTACTAGGTATCCTTTGGCTAGGTGTAAATCCTATTTTCTGGTTTGTTGAAGACTACTTATGCATTGTTATCCTTAAGGAGAGTTTTTGGTGAATGCATAATTTTTGGTTTGAGATAGTGGAAGCTTTGTGCACTAGGGTTTATATTTGTGAGTCTAGCTACTTGCATTGAGTTGGTGGAACCCTTGGTTGGCTGTTTTGAGTTTGATGGTTGAGTTGCTTCCATAGAGGTTGTTTGATCAAGTTATTGCTTTACTTGATTCATGATATTGGGCTTACTCCATTGAGTTGATTTGAGCAAGTTATTCTTTGCATTTGGTGATATTGTGTTGGTGGCTATTTTGTTCAAATATCTTTGGAGGGAAAAGGATTTCTACTTGTTTCCTTTTCTTGTGATGATTGGTTGAATGCTTCAAGGTTGATGTTGAGTTGAATGGTGTTGGTTGACTAAACCTTGTTTGATGAGCATTGTTGTTGAAACCCTAATTGATGGTGAAAAGAACATGAGTATCATTGTTATGTGATTCTTTGCATAGTTGGCAATTGTTGGGGTTTCATGTTCTTGAAAGAAAACATTCTATCCTATCCATTTCAGATATTGAGTTGAGTTTTCAGATTTGAGATTGAGATTGAGCCGAGTTGATTTGAGTTGAGTTTTGAGATTGGGATTTGAGTATAGAACATATTGAGTCTCTAACAATTCTCTTTATGCTTCTATGAGTTTGACAAATCACATTGGGTCTCTAACAATTCACTTTGTGATTTCCTACTAAGAAAGTTTTTCTTGGTGAGCTTGCTGAGTTTTTGGACAAGTTCCATGGGGACTTGTGAGCAGTTTTTGGACAGGTTTCGGTGGGGACTTGTGAGCAGATTTGGACAGGTCCTAGCAGAGGACTTGTGAGCTGAGTTTGATAGTTCTATCAGTAGAACTTGAGGACAGAGGTGCATTGGTTCTATGAGAAGAACCTGAGGACAAATTTGGCAAGTCTTTGAGAAGGCTTGTATGTAGAGGATTGATTTGTTCAAGAGTTGGACAGATCTCGACAGACAGAGGAAGACTTGTACTAGACCGACCGACCGTGTTTGGTACAGGTTGTCGAGCTATGTGGATGTGATCATAGAAGGCAGAGGTCTCTTAGGCTAAGCATTGAGGACAGGAGGTCTTCGATGGAAAGGAGTTCCACGTGCCGGCAAGAGGTAGAGGCAGTTGATCTTCTGAGGGATCATTTCCAGAGTAGAGGGGAAGGTATCTCCTTTGAGCAGAGGCTCATAAATTTTGATTGGGGGAAGGTATCTCCTTTGAGCAGAGGCTCATAAATTCTGATTGGGGGAAGGTATCTCCTTTGGGCCGAGGCTCATAAACATTGTAATTGGGAAGGATTCCCAAAGAACTTTGAGATAACTTTTAGAGAAAAGTTTTGTGGACGTAGCTCAACCATTCTGGGTGAACCACGTTAAAATTGGTGTCACTTTGTGGATGATATTGTGCATTGCTTTGATATTGCTTTGGGTATATTGCTTTACTATTTTGAAGTATAAAGGAAAAAGTAAAAAGAGGTCTTATACTGTTCACCCCCCTCTCAAGATAAGCTTGTGTTCTTCAATTGGTATCGAGCAGTGTGCCTTCGAAAAGTTTAACAACTTGAAGGAAAAGCTAGTAAAGAACACAATGGATCATTCAAGTGGCAATGCAACACCTATTCTTGATGGGTCAGATTTTGGTCTTTGGAGTGCAAGGATGAAGGTTCATCTAATGGCACTTGGGAATGAGGTTTGGGAAGTGATTGAAGATGAGTACACTATTCCCGAACATGGTCCTAATACTAAAGAAGAAAGGCTCCTACATCACAACAATTCAAAAGCAATGAATGCAATCCCGAAAGGCTTACGTAAAGCAGATCTCACCAAAGTGATTCACTGCAAGACAACTAGTGAAATGTGGAAACAGTTGAAGGTGGTTCATACAGGTGATACAAATGTCGAAAGGCCAAGTTGAGACACTTCAAAGGTATGTTTGAACAACTCAAGATGAATGATGATGAAAATATTAGTGACTACATGCTTCGTATGGATGAGGTTGTTAACTCCATGAAAGACTTAGGTCTTGAGCTTGCTGAAAATGATGTTTGTGATAAGATTTTAAGATCTCTTCCTAATAGATTTAGTGAAAATATTTCTGCTATTGAGGAAGCTAAAGATTTGGATAAGTTGAAAAAGGATGAGCTCCATAGTATACTTGCAGCATTTGAGTTGAGAACTCAAGTGAAGGTTGATGTCAAGAAAGAGGCAACTTTCAAGGCTACCAAGAATTCCAAGGGTAAACAACTTCAAGATAGTGATGAGTCTTCTAGTGATGAAGAGGCATATTACAACAAGAAAGGCAAGTTCTCTAGAAAGCACAAAAGTATGAAAAATATAAGATGTTTCAATTGTGGAAAGTTTGGTCATTATGCTACCTGATCGTACTGTTCCCAAGAATGAAAGTGATGAAGATAAACAAGATTCTAAGAGCAAGGATTCTGATGAGCACAACAATCAAGGAAAGAGGTATTCTCACAAGCACAAGAAGAGTTTCTACCTAGACAAAGCAAGTAAGTGTTCTAGTAGTGATAGTGAAAGTTCTTCAAGTGATAATGAAAATGAGATGTTGTTCATATCAGAAAAAGAGGAAGAACCGAAACATAGATTCATTATCATGAAATGTCTTAGATGTGGAAATTTTGGTCACCTTGAGGATGATTGCACAAATAATGATTTGGTTTCTAGTATGTATGAGGATGCTTCAGAAAACTATAAGGAAGATGCATGTATGGTTTTTGAAAAGGGTAGCACCTCTAGTGATAAGAAATCTGAAAAAGGCTTTGATGATTCAAAAAGCAAACAAATAGAGGAAGATATAGAGGAAGGTGAAGTAGATCTTGAAGGTGAACTTATTAGTGCTCTTAGTGCTTTGAAAAAGGAAAGAAAGAAGAATGCTAGACTCAAGGATAAGTTAGATGAATGTTGTATGGAGAGAGATGATCTTATAGAAAGTCTTGACTTCTCTATGGCTAAGACACAAGAACTCAAGGATGAGTTAGAGTCTAAGGTTCTTGAGTATAGTGAGTTAGAACAGAAAATGGCTTCTTTGAAAGAGGAAACTAAAGAGTACAAGGATAAGCTTTACAGGTTTCAAGATAGCTCCAAAAAGGTTAAGTCACTCATCAAAGGTCAAAGAAAGACAACAGATAAAACAGGCCTTGGTTTTGTTAAGCCACACAAGGAACAAGTTGGAGAGTCTAGTAAGAGACTCCAAAAGGAAGAGAGTTCTGATGAGGAAAGTATTTCAGAAAAGGAGTCCTTGAATGATAGATGCACAGAAATAGAAAACAGAATTCAGAATGAGAAGAAGAAGTTTTCATAACCTAAGAGGTCAATTAAAGGAAAGTTTCAAGGCGGATGTTTTGCTTGTCACAAAGTTTGGTCACATGGCTTCACATTGCATGGCTCAAGTGAAGGAGGTAAATGACAGTTTCAGAAGTGCTAGTTACTTTCAAGGGTATTGCTACTCTTGTCAACATTTTGGGCACAAGGCGCTTTATTGCAAGGCAAATAACAGAACAGTTTGTCGTCAACAGTTTGGCTGCAACAGTTTGGTCGAACAGTTTGGTCGAACCGTGGATTCAAAGATCAGGTTTACCTCGGAGAAACAACATCGTCAAGTGTTTCAAGTGCAACAATGAAGGTCACATAATCGAAATGTAGAGCTGAAATTCCAGAATACAGGAACAGGAACAAGGGCATGATCAGGTCCAAGGATCAAGGCATGGACAAGAACAAGGATGAGAACAAGAACAAGAATAGTGACAGGAATAGGAATATGGACAAAGAGTTCAAGAGAAGGCCCGACAAGGAAGTTATAGACGCTGATGATGATCAGTGCCTAATGGGAGTTTTACTCCCACCCAAGAATTAATCACCTCATCAGAGGTGGGGGAGGGACTAAGCTAAGAGGCTCATTCTTAGTCCCGAGCCCCAAAGGTGACCCTTTGCCATTGATGACAAAGGGGGAGAGATTTGAGTAAGGGGGAGAGCCTCAAGACAGGGGGAGCTATTTATGTTGAGTTTTTGTGTTGTTGAGAAGCATGGTTTGCCATCAATGACAAAGGGGGAGATTGTTGGCAATTTTGGGTTTGAGATCCTAGCTTCTTGTCTATGAGTTGTCATTGATGTCAAAAGGAAATGGCATTAATGTTAAGAGGATGTGTTGGCTTCAAAGGTGGAAGATTCCAAGAGAATATTTTTAAGAGAATCCGGAGAGATTCCATTGGCAAGGGTTTTTCATTAAAACCCTTTTATTACATTGATAGGGTTTTTATTAAAACCAAGTTAAATGGTTTTTATTAAAACCAATGGAGGTTCTCTTTATTATTTATTTAATTATTATTTAAAACCCTTCAAGGTTTTAATTAATTAATTATTTAATTAATTAAGGGAGAAATTATTTTTAATTTATTAAAAATACTTAAAGGTTTTTAAACCTTTTTTTATTCTTAATTTATTAAAATTATTTAAGGGTTTTTAAACCCTTTTTGAAAAGACTTTTGATTAATTTCGAAATGGTCTTTATTTCCGTCGACGTCAAGGTGTCTTCGAAGAGACTATTTATTCTCCAACTCCTAAGGTTGGAAGGCTAATTAATTCGAAATTCCCAAATGCAATTTGTAGTGTTTGTGCTCCGTATTCGTTACGATCGAAGGAAGACTTAGAAGCACGTGCGGTTGAAAAGTCTTCGGGAGTTTTTTTCGAGGGTGAAGTGGAGGGAAGTTCACTTGTGAACTTCGTAGCCCGCGTGGGCTAGTGGCAGCGAAGGTTGTTGTTGGGCGCTGCATTGGCGGAGGTCACCGTTTCGAGTCTCGCGGGGGTGCTTTGCTAGAGTAACACACGTTTTTATTAAAACGTCTTTATGCCATGAAATTCTGAGTTTCTTGGACAACGATTTATAAGGTGTGATTAAATTTTATGAGTTTTGGCTTTTGTGATTAGCATTGAATAAAAGCTTAGGAGAAATAAGGGCATATTTCTTTGGATGTATTTTTAAGATTATTCTTTGCTATGCTAAAATTAAAAATGGAGGTATAAGGTGTGAGTCTCTGATTGTTGATTTATTGGCATGTTATGGTGGTTGTGTTTAAAGAAGTGGAGCTAAAAGGTGTAATAAAGGAAGTTTATATTATTGCTCATTTCTTTTTATTCTAACCCTAACTTGGTTGGAAGTTTGAGAGTTGTGTGTGGTGACAACTTGAAGGTTCAATTATCTTCTACTCCAATAAGGTATGGGCACATTCTTCTTATGAGTATGATTGGTGTATGTTTTCTGAAATAAGGTTGGAGTGAAAAGGTATTCTACTAGGTATCCTTTGGCTAGGTGTAAATCCTATTTTCTGGTTTGTTGAAGACTACTTATGCATTGTTATCCTTAAGGAGAGTTTTTGGTGAATGCATAATTTTTGGTTTGAGATAGTGGAAGCTTTGTGCACTAGGGTTTATATTTGTGAGTCTAGCTACTTGCATTGAGTTGGTGGAACCCTTGGTTGGCTGTTTTGAGTTTGATGGTTGAGTTGCTTCCATAGAGGTTGTTTGATCAAGTTATTGCTTTACTTGATTCATGATATTGGGCTTACTCCATTGAGTTGATTTGAGCAAGTTATTCTTTGCATTTGGTGATATTGTGTTGGTGGCTGTTTTGTTCAAATATCTTTGGAGGGAAAAGGATTTCTACTTGTTTCCTTTTCTTGTGATGATTGGTTGAATGCTTCAAGGTTGATGTTGAGTTGAATGGTGTTGGTTGACTAAACCTTGTTTGATGAGCATTGTTGTTGAAACCCTAATTGATGGTGAAAAGAACATGAGTATCATTGTTATGTGATTCTTTGCATAGTTGGCAATTGTTGGGGTTTCATGTTCTTGAAAGAAAACATTCTATCCTATCCATTTCAGATATTGAGTTGAGTTTTCAGATTTGAGATTGAGATTGAGCCGAGTTGATTTGAGTTGAGTTTTGAGATTGGGATTTGAGTATAGAACATATTGAGTCTCTAACAATTCTCTTTATGCTTCTATGAGTTTGAAAAATCACATTGGGTCTCTAACAATTCACTTTGTGATTTCCTACTAAGAAAGTTTTTCTTGGTGAGCTTGCTGAGTTTTTGGACAGTTCCAGTGGGGACTTGTGAGCGCTTTTGGACAGGTTTCGTGGGGACTTGTGAGCAGATCTGGACAAGTCCTAGCAGAGGACTTGTGAGCTGAGTTTGATAGTTCTATCAGAGAAATTGAGGACAAAGTTGCATTGGTTCTATGAGAAGAACCTGAGGACATATTTGGAAAATATTTGAGAAGGCTTGTATGCAGAGGATTGATTTGTTCAAGAGTTGGACAGATCCGACAGACAGAGGAAGACTTGTACTAGACCGACCGACCGTGTTTGGTACAAGGTTGCTGAGCCGCTGTGGACGTGATCATAGAAGGCAGAGGTCTCTTAGGCTAAGCATTGAGGACAGGAGGTCTTCGATGGAAAGGAGTTCCACGTGGCCGGCAAGAGGTAGAGGCAGTTGATCTTCTAAGGGATCATTTCCAGAGCAGAGGGGAAGGTATCTCCTTTGAGCAGAGGCTCATAAATTTCGATTGGGGGAAGGTATCTCCTTTGAGCAGAGGCTCATAAATTTTGATTGGGGGAAGGTATCTCCTTTGGGCCGAGGCTCATAAACATTGTAATTGGGAAGGATTCCCAAAGAACTTTGAGATAACTTTTAGAGAAAAGTTTTGTGGACGTAGCCCAGCCATTCTGGGTGAACCACGTTAAAATTGGTGTCACTTTGTGGATGATATTGTGCATTGCTTTGATATTGCTTTGGGTATATTGCTTTACTATTTTGAAGTATAAAGGAAAAAGTAAAAAGAGGTCTTATACTGTTCACCCCCCTCTCAATATAAGCTTGTGTTCTTCATGTTTTAGCTTTTATAGCTAGTCCAAACCCACACTCAAGACTAAACATCACTCCAAAACCTCACCCACTATTTATCAAATGAGTTCTTCGGTATATGCTTAAGGATGCAAGATGTTTGGCATTAGGGTTTATCACACGAATGCATTACATTGTATTTTTATCCTGCTTATCACTACCATGATTGGAAGTGTCTCAACCACCTGACCATGAGTTGGTGAGGGGCATTGTCCCGCCTTGACACCGCAACGTCACTCTGACCACCTATTATTCCTCTACACCAAATGTTACCGTCATCAGCGAATAGCTCTCTATGCACTTTGGCTCCTAGAATTTCCACATGTACATGGGAAGCATCTTGATTTGGGTGGGAAATATATTCATCCCACATGCCTTGAATTGATGTCTCTGAATGTTTCATACTATGAAGTCTGCCTTTAGTGTGTTGAATTTCTTTGGGTAGTCTCCCTGCATAGCTACGTAGTGTGAAAGCACCTCCCATTGGTCACCATTCCATGTGTAAAATTGCCACATCCTTACTTCACTGTCTCCTCAACTTGCCTCTTCACTGTCACCTTGACTAACCGCTCCACTATCACCCATCTGCAAAATATTTAGATATCATGAGAAGAGTGAAGGTACATAAAAAAAAAAACCCTTTATTAAACCTAACATAAATATACTAACACAAATGTAAAACTAAAAATAATATTATAAAGATAAACCAACTAAAATGAAAGAAACGAAATCAAAACAAAAGAAACTAAATCAAATAAAAGAACCTAAAGACAAACTCTAGGTAAATATGAAACAGAACCAAATAAAGAAAAATAAAATAAAATAAAAAATACTAAGAAAATCCACACTAAATAACATAAAAAAAACAACCACACCAAGAAAACATGACAATAACCTTCATCATGAAAACATAACACACAACAACATAGAACCTTTTAAAATAAGCAAGACAAACCACTAAAAATGTAATAATGAAAATATCATGGAATTAAACAATACCAACAAATAAAATCTAAATATTAAGCCATGGTAACCATCACCATGCTTGCAAATATAAAGATATATCAAACTAGCAAAAGTGGTCCCCATTAATACCCTATTCAATGAAAATCAAGGGACACATAACAACCGGGAGAAATAACAAATTGCTCAATATTATAGCAGGTAGGCAATTAATATTATTGAATAAGCAAATGAATATATACAAAGTGATAGGCTATTGATAGCCTAGATAATAACTCAATAATAGCTAACTAACATGCTTAGAGAGATAAGCGCTAACCTACTAAAAATTTAGATCTATCAAATAATATTCGCTAAAAATACGAATATCTAACCTAGGTAGATAAATAACTAATCTATCCTAACAACTATTACATATAACCAAATGAGGTAATAATATAGTTACTATAGAATAGTAACTCTAACATCCCCCCTTATTACATTATTTGGGTAATATATATAATTGTCCCAATACAATGAAGAAGAAGAGAAATGAAAGAATGTTGGCTTTTGCTTTGACTCGGGCTCTGGCTCATGGCTCTGGCTCTAGCTCTAAGTGTACCTATAGATTTGTACCTCTGGGTCTATCTCTAGATCTGCCTATAAATTTACCTCTAGATCATTGCCTCTGGATATACCTCTGGAACTTTGTCTCTGGGTTTGTCTCTGGGTCATTACCTCTGGGACTGCCACTCGGTTTGTCACTAGATCTACCTCTGGGTCTACCATAGATTTTATATTTTCAGTAGAAGCCTGTTAGGACCCTCCTAACATATTGTAATTATATTTATCTGGGGTGCGTCTTTCCAATCGTACCCCATCCTTCATATTTATGGTGCATCACCATATTCATTTTAAATCATCAATACATTCATTTATATATATATCAATATTGCAGGTTAAACTCAATATTTTCCAAAAGCGATTCTTATCCAAACGATACAGTTATTTCTGATTTAATCATACTTTCACATTGCTGGTGTCTTACCATCTAGTACAAAGCCATTTTTTTTCAACCAGGAGCATTATCTAATATTTTTTTTTTATTTTTTATTTTACCTGAATACTCCGCTGCCCTTTACATCTCGACGCCCAGGCAACGAATTCAAACTACAAAGCTATTTTTCAGAACAAACAATCAACCCTCTAAAAACATCAACTGTTGCGAACATATTGATGCACCAGCAAGGAATTCATATTGCAGAGAAAAAAAAAAATTCGGAAGGAGAAGGGCCGCTGAGATCAAAACAATTAAGCCACTCAAACAACAGCAAATATCAGTGTTCAAATGAAAAAAAAAAAAAAAACCTTGCAGCACTTCCAAGCGACGTCTTCGACGGAACAAGGAAAAATCAACAGTAAAGATTAAATTATTAAAGTTTTAACTAAGGTTCGAGCAAATTTTTGGGTTCTATCATCGGTGGTGTAGAAGTTTATCCCACATAGCGGGTGTGGGAGTTTTTTCGTAGTTTATAAGGTGGGCAACATGCTTATTAAAGCGTGACTTCGGTCACGCCCGCCCTTGACCAATCTTGGTGCGTACCCACTGTCGCTTGTCGATTATCTGTCATCGCTCTGTGCTCCATTCTGTCTCCACTGTCCGTCTCGCCTGCTCTCTGTTGCCTCTGTTAGTCCATCTTGCCTTTTGCTGTTGCCTCTCTGTCGCCTCTACCACCTGTTAGTCCATCCTGCCTGCTCTGTCGCCTCTACCGCCTGTCAGTCCGTCCTATGCCGCCTGTTAGTCCGTCCCGCCTGCTGTTGTCCTGCTCGCAAACCACTGTGCGCTCTCGGGGGGCCAAAATAAAAAAAATAGTTGATAGGGCATTGCCCAACAAATTTTTAAAAATTTAATTTAATTTTTAAATTAAATTAAATTATTGCCCAATTATTTAATTTTTAAATTTTTGCTCACCTTGATCGTTACCTAGTCACATTGATCGTTACCTACACCAACAGCAATGGCCGACGGACGACGATCACTGGATTCCATCCACGAGAAACATGAAATGCTCGCTGAAGAAGTTAAATAGGAAAGAGAGGAGAATTCCCGTAATATAAGAGAACTCTTCGAGAAAATATTTGCAATGGATGTTAAACTTGATGCCATCAGTCAAAAATAGGCAACAACACAAGAAAACTCAACCAACAACGGGTCATCAAACTGAGCAATGTTAGGATGTCCACAAACTTCCATTCTACCATGGACGACCAAATTAGACTTCCCAAAATTTGAAGGCGGAGACCCTACAAACTGGATCTACCGAGCAGAGCAATATTTCTAACTAAATCAAATTTTGGAAATACAAAAAGTGCATATCGCCTCCTTCAATTTGGAAAATGACGCCATCCAATGGTACCAATGGTTCGAGAAAACTAATGGCACTCCGACGTGGTCAACCTTTACACAGAACCTATTAGTACAATTTTGCCCTAGCAAGTTTCAAAGCTTTACAGGGGCCCTCACTAAATTATGCCAAACCACTTCAGTAAGCGAGTACCAAGCAAAATTTGAAAGGTTAGCTAATCGAACATCCAGATTAGACGCTGCCTTCTTTCAAGAATGTTTCGTTAGCGGATTAAAAGAAGAAATTTGAATTGAGGTACAAATGTACAACCCTACAAACATGTTAGAGACCATCGGCTTAGCGAAATTAGCGGAAGACAAAATCAAGGCACGAAATCGGTTCACGAAACCAACTTGGGGGAAACAATCAAAAACTTATACCAACCCCAATCCAATGCAAAATGGATGAACCCAAAACTCCTACACAACCCCCAAAATTAACCCCGCTCTACCAATTAAACGTCTGATTTTCGAGGAAATGAAGGAAAGACAAGCTAAAGGTCTTTGCTACCATTGCGATGAGAAATTTGATAGAAATCATAAATGTGCCTCACAAAAATTATATATTCTCGATGCCACAGAGGAAGGGAATTCTACTGAAGAGGAACCTAAACTCGAAGTAGAGGTATTATCCAACACACTTGAAAGTGACGAAGAAAATACACCAAAGGTTTCCTTCAACACCCTTGCCGGATTTTTTGCCCCTCAAACAATGCGAGTAAAAGGGTATTTTAAGAAACAAAACCTTACCGTGCTCCTAGATTCGGGTAGCACGCACAATTTTATCGATCCAAAAGCGGCTAAACAAGCAAATTGTTTCATATACCCTTGCAATAACTTCGAAGTGATGATTGGAAATGGTGGAAAAATTGCATGCAAAGGAAAATGCAGAAATATAAAACTAACTATGGGAGTTTATGTAGACACCAAAACAACACCAATCCGATTATGTGACCGCAAACACTGATCGCTTTGACAAACACAGCCCCCAGGGCAGCCCTCAGAGGTCAAACAAGTGGTCCTAACCACTTTCATAGCAATTTTGTAAGGTCAAGAGGCAATTTGGTACATTTAGACACTTTGCTCAGTATTCGTCTCACCCAGGGACGAATACTAACTGGGATTCGTCTCACCCAGGGACGAATTCTGAAATCGTCTCACCCAAGGACGAATTCCAAGTTTAACGGGCAAAAAGAAGAATGGCGCCAAGTGGCAGCCCAGGGACGCCGACTGATGACTCCTGCCTCGCACGCGTGTGTGGGTGGACAGATAGGCCGTTAGAGGACTCGTCACAAGGGCAGCTTATGAAAGCCCAAGTCATGGAGGACTCCCCTCCCTCATGGGAAGACTTGACTGCCACATGGCACCTATGACCAACACATGGCGCTTATGCTTCCCTCTCAAAAGAGACCCCATGGGTCTATAAAAGGTGGGACTTTTCTCACCCAAAGGATAGATTGGAGGCGATTTCAAGCAACGAAGTGCTGTCCGATTGAATACCCACTTGCATCCTTTTGGTTCACCTTCTCACATCCACTAATCTCTTTTGCAAGGGAGGTTATTGGGTGGCTTTTGGAAGCGTGGATCCAACCCAAATCCAACATTTGACCACCTTACACCACCAATTCGCAGACATCCCAATCCTAAGAGGTTTTGGGCCCATCCCTAGTGGATTGGCGCCGAAATCAAGTGCCAACGGTGGGAGGCCCACTTGGGCACCCCCGCACTTTCTAAGTTTTATTCTAAAAGCATTCTAGATTACTTATCCATGTTGCATCTTGTGTTATTCTATTTGGTGAACTCATAGCTTCAATTTCATGACATTTTGATCAGGTTTTATCATGCTTTTTGTCGCTTTGTTGTCCTACTAACTTGCAGGCGGAGATATCAAATTCTCGAGGATAGAGGCCAAATTGGGAGAATCCGACCATCTGGGTCGTCCCAAAATGGCCCCAATTACATAACCCCTCTGTTTGCAGGTGTTTTGGAGGTCTCGAGATTCGACATTGGAGCAAAGATCAGGTCAGGCTTTTCCAACACAAAAGAATTCGTCCCACCCAGGGACGAATTGCAGTCAGAATTCGTCCTGCCCAGGGACGAATTCCAGTTGAAGGCAGATTGGCCGACTGTTTCAATGGCAGTGGCCTTCTCGGTAATATCTTCTCGTCTTCTCGTCAGGTTTTTAGGCCATTTGGACTCACTTTACTCACTCAGTTTCGCATCAAATGTTTACATGCATCTTTTGGCGATTTTAGAGAACAAACACTTATTATTTGCAAGCAGGTGCTACTGACATCTTCGTTGTTTCTTTGTTCGCAGGAGGAGCAGCAGAGGTCAAGGACTCATCAACATCAGCGGCGGCATCATCTTGGCCCGCCCATCTCAAGTGTGGGCACGCGGAAAGAGGAACCTTAAGTCTCGATTGTAATCAAATTCTTTTAACGCTCCTAGCCCCTGAAAAGGGAGGAGGCGTCTTTGTAATAGAGATCAAGAGAGTTTAATGAAAGGGCTGTGTTTTCTCCATTTGCTTGTATCTCATTTCAATGCGTCTCTTTCATTTCATGCATTCTACATTTCTAGGACTTAAGCGTATTTGATTTTGAATGCATCGCAATTAGTGTTTCCTTCGCCCGAAATCTCGTGCTTTCAGTGGCGATCACGGTGGGACTCTGTCCCCTATTTTTAAGATCACAAAAACTGATCAAATTTTTGTGTTTTGTGCTTGACAGGTACCTTTTTTGTTTCTAACTGTTATTCGTCCTTGACTGTGGTGATTGCTTTACTGAAATTCGTCTGACCCTGAGACGAATTCAAATTCGTCTCTGGGAGGGACGAATTCTGTTCTGTAATTCGTCTCACCAAGGGACGAATTTCTGTCTGCAACTTTTCATAGCCGAAGATCAGAAAACAACAGATTTGGGCAGAGAAAGGTAGGGGTTCTAAACTGTTCCTGTTATTTTCTGCTTTTCTGTTTCTGTTTTCTTTCAAATTTTGCGTGCTTAAAGAAAGTAGTGTTGCTGCATGTTTCATTTTTCAAATAAAAGGAATCACACACACATCACGCAACAACTTTAAACCAAGGAGCTGGTCGTAAGACCCCAGCCCTTGAGCAAGACCAACGGTGGGTTCATCACCACCTTGGCTTAGCTTTGCATCCATTTCCCCGATTGTCAACCGTTGTTAGGCGTAAATCCCGACGAAAGCCGACCGAGTGTCGCCGGGGTGATTCCCATGCGCGCGAGGATAAGTCTTCTATGGTAGGTGCCATTAACAGACAATCCCCCTTTCGTACCGCCTACGTACCACGTACCTTCTCCTCTCACGTACCTATAGTCTCCCTCTCGTAAGGGCGGGTATATAGAGAGGTTGGTATATCGGCCCGGTTGGTATATTGAAGGGGCTACCATTTTGGGAGTTATATGAGCCGTCATAATGCATTTGAACGTTCTTCAAAACCTACAAAAACAAAACAAAACATCAAAATGCACTAAACCAGTTTAGGACACACTATTAATCCTTAAAAGAGATAATCACGGTTTGTGTATGCGTGTGTTCATTTCTGCTTAGTGTAGACAAAAAGAAAAATCATCATAAACGAGATAAAAATCTGTTTAGTTAGTAGAGAAGCACCGCAATGGTGTACACCCGTAGCCAAGCCCAATCAAGGGCAGAAGCTCCGGAAGGTACACAAGAAGTAGGCACAAGTCGCCTTCGCTTCAGTCCTGAGGACTTGGTCATACCGCCTTATCGGTCTGGCCTACAAAAGAATCCAATTCAGAATCCTCGATGGGGTATGCCCATTCAAAGCAGCCCCTTTCGGGAAGACGCTTTACATGTAGACCTCGATGTAAATAGAGAATCGCCTTCTGAGGTTAGACATGAGTGGCCACAGCACGATGAAGCGCTAGAGAGGCACACTGTCCATTTGGAGGGACAACGTGGATATGGCGTCCCTTCTTTACCTCCCATCAGAATAGAGAGACAAAATCCAGAGCGTAGGGCTCCTTACACAGGGCGAGCTAACTCCGCCCGCCCCTTTCACACCCATGAGAGGGAGCACGAGGAAGATCATCGCATTCCTCAAGGACAACAACATACAGCGCGGGAACCTTGCGCTTCCGCACCAGCTGGATATCATGATCACCCACTGAGGCCAGAGCCTCGAGTACATGCCGCCTACCTCGACAGAGGGAAGCGACCCATTGAAATTTTAGATCATCAAAATCGAGGCAAACACATAGGAGAAACACTTAAGCCTCCTGAGCAAAATAGGGTAGACCAAATTGACCCGATAGTCGCCAGACATGCCACCCGTCAAGCCCAAATCATGCGGCTTAAACAAAGTCATCAGGAGATAGAGTATCGACACCGCTTGGATAGAGAGCGCATGCAACGCGAAGCGGATGAGTTACGCTATGAACTACCTGAGAGGGGGCCAACCCCTCGCACCCAAAGAGCCAAACAATATGAGAGGCATAATCCGTTGGTGCAGGACAGGTCTCCTCGACCTCGTCAAGCTTTGCCTCCGAGACCTTATAGACCCGAGAGGGAGGCCACTCCCCGAAACAATGATAGGTACCTTCAAGCAGGGATTCAATCAGGGTCATAGGCTTCGCCCGGAGACTCCTCAAGAATTTTACGAGGAGTATGAACCAGACGTAGAATATGTTGAAACTCCCCATCAAGGCAGGAGGGCTGCCATTCGGCCACCCCTTCATAGGCCTCCAGTCTACCATAACTTACAACGGGAGCGAACAAAAGAGGAAGAAATAAAATCTTCCGATGCATACCAAGCGCTATTAGAGCGTTTAGAGTCTATGGAGACAAAAGCTGCTGGGCATCAAAAACCCACATTACGTCAACTCCGCAGTCATCCAGTGCATCCCTCAGTGCCTACACCTCTTTACCCCGAACACTTCAAGTTGCCTCAATTGGCAATTTTTAAAGGTGAAGAGGACGCACAAGAACATGTCACAAGATTTCTAAGCCAATGCTTCGGCATCCAAGATAATGACGCATTGTTGCTTAGGACATTCATAACCACATTCGCAGGCCCCGCCTCGGATTGGTTCACACAATTACCCAAACACAACGTAAGCAACCTAGATCAATTAGTAGATGCGTTTCTTGAACGCTTTGCCTTCAACACAAGGAAGAAGGCATCACCGAGTGATCCGGCTAGCCTCGTGCAATTTGAGGAAGAAACAATGGCAAGCATACGGGAATCGATGGAGAGCTTTGCTTTCTAAGTTACCTTACCGTCCCCCTATGTCTGATCTCACACAGATGTTCGCAAAAAGTTGCTTGAAATCGATCTCTGGGCTATTGCAGCTGCAAAAATACGCCAGCTTAGAAGAAGCTTTGGCGCAAGCCAGAGTTATAGAAGAGATCAAAATAGGCGAAGGCGCAATCGCCAAGCCTAAAAAGAAAGAGTGGAATAAAACCACTAAAATCGGGACAACGCAACCACAACATGCTGCGGTTAACCAAGTTGCGATAAATGTTCCCGCGCCTGTGCAAGAAATGCAGCCCCAAAAGGCTAATTACTAGGTAGTGCCTCCTGGTTATGAAAGAGATAATAGAAGACAGGAGCAGAATCAGCAGCGTCGCCCTAGGCGACAATTCACCCCTTACACGGAGTCTAGGGACTCCCTATTTGACCGCTTGTCAGCGGCAAATTTAGTCACTGCCATAAATCCAAACTATAGACCCTAACGCTCCTAAGCCTAGGGGATACAGAGAGGAATTGTATTGTAGATTCCATAGGCGCAGAGGACACGACTTGAATGGATGCTGGAAATTCAAAGAATTAATCCAAGATTTGATCGACAATAGAACATTGGCCGTGGACAACCCCATAGCGCCAAATAATCAACAAATGGGGGTATTCAAGGACCCTTTGCCTCGCCCACGAAGCACGTGCAAAACCTCTCCGGATTAACGAGGTGCGACAGAATCTTCCCATGCAAGGATTTGTGGGAATGATTAGTATAGTGACAAGGAACAAAAAGTACCCAGCAGTTGCCCCCGAGGTAGCTACGAGGGAAGTTTCGACAACATCGCAGCCTCAACAACGCCCAACGCAGCTTGCCTCCGCCTAGACCCGAGGTCACGATACGGACCAAACTCACGCAGAGTTTGCGGACCACATCGGCTAGGCTGTCCATTTACGAGCTTATTCAACAATCAACACCCCATAGGGAAGCTCTTATGGACATTTTAAAAGCCATCGAATTACAGCCTCACGAAGCAAATTCTTTCAACAACTTCGTGGGACATGTGAAACGATGTACGGAGCCGGTCATCACCTTCAGAGAAGATGAAGTCAAAACAATATCGAATGACATGGCAGATCCACCCCTGCACGTTATCGCACGGGTCAACGGGATCCCGTACAAGAGAGTGTTGGTAGATACTGGCTCATCCAGTAACATCATTACCACTGTAGCCTTAAAACATTTGAAGTCGCCAACCTCTCACATCACAGCCTCCACGTACACACTACGAGCTTTCAACGATGCAATATGCTCGACAATCGGCACAGTTGTTCTGCCTGTCCAGGTAGGACAAAAGACAATACCTACATTGTGCCATGTGTTGGAAGGCGAGATGGCTTATAATATACTGCTAGGGCGGCCTTGGATCAGGGACATGAAGTGTGTCCCTTCGATCGCTCACCAGTGCTTAAAGTATGCTTTTGAAGGAGAAATACATGTAGTCCCAATGGACTTAGAGCCCTTCAAGTATTGCAATGCGGTACAATTCATGCCTCAATCGACCCTCCCTTCAACGCATTTGGATTTCCAGCTAAATCCATCTAAACAGGGTCCAATACCGCAGGCACCACTGGTGACCAAAACAACAAAATCCCAACCAGGTGAGTCTTCATCATCTGCTCCTTCATTATCAACGCCACCTGTCATGGCCAAACAGAAGGACAAGGGAAAACAGATCATGGAAGAGGCTCAGCCCCTAGAAGAGGGGTTGCCCACAATTTCAACGGTATCAACAGAAGAAACACCTCACACAACAAAAGCGGAGACTCCTAAAATGCCGAACATGGAATGGACTCGAGAAGGACTCCCGTTTCCTCCCACCCAATCATCAACAATCACCGTCGAAATGGCCAATACGGGCCTCGGGGGAGTATTTAGTGCAAAATGTTGTGGCAACCCCCGCATTGGAGTCGAGACAAGACATGGGGAGACCTCGCCTTCCCATAGGGACAGTTGTTCCTCTAGGCTACCCACCAAACCAGAAAAATTTTGTGTATGGGGGCCTTGATCATGGTCTTGAACCATGCAAACAAAAGGAAGCAGACGAAGAGCCTTTTGTTGAAAACATCAACTATCTGTCAAACCCAGACTTTGCCCTAAAATATCTCGACCAATGCAATTGGCATGGATACGGGCTAGGCAGATATGAGCAAGGGATGCGGGTCCTTTGCCAACCAAGATATCAGATGCCATATGATAAGTCAGGAGTAGGGTTCAACCACCCCCTACCCTTAGACATCTTGGTCAAAAATATGCAAGGCCTAGAAATAGGCAACAAGGGGGGATTGGCATCAGATCCTTATGCCAACCCAAATACAGAATATACATTGGGAGATTACCTCCCATGGTCAACAAACACCCTTGGCAATAGTAGTAATCCCTCTCCTTTGCTAGAGAGAGGCGAGAGTTCGGAGATTAATCCTCAAAGAGAACATCAACGGCTTCCAGACATCTTTTTGAAGCTATTCCCCTTAGAGGTTCCAGCTGAATCAACACAGTGTCAAAAGAATCAAGTCCCTCCACCAAGAGTGGAACAACCGCAATGGGACCAGATTAACTTACTGGAACAAGGAGAGCCCTCAACGTCGCAAGCAACAGTTGCTGAAGAGAATGAACATTTTTGGGTCTCCGAAAGTGATTCAGAAGATGAGACTGAGATGGACTATCTCAGACATGCGCGACGGCATTACCGCCCTTTAACTCATGAAGATCTAATGGGACAGATGGGCATACTGCTAGGGCATGAATGGTGGGTAGACCCAGCGAGGTGGGACCAAGTGTTGGATCCATGGCTCCAAATTCAAGATGAGCAACGTCCACCTCGAGACCCTATCATGACATCGATACCGAGGGAAGACCCCGTCTTCCTATCAACACATAGGGCCGATCCGTTCATACCCATCCCTACAGAACCAGATCCAGAGCATAGGGAGCACCCATAATGTTCGAGCTATAACACCCGCGGTAATGGAGACCAAATTCATTCCATCCACATGATCTCCATTGATTTGACCGCACCCATCCGCAATCCGGCCGATCCATCACGGTCATTGCATCTAGACATAGATGCCATCGATCGGGATCGCGTCAATTCACCTTTATCACCATCATAGTACTGGCCTTTCGATGAAATGCTTCATTTTACCCCAAGGACAACTCAAGATATCTTTCAGTGCGAAGAGGGACCCGAGGTTCCAAACGCAGATTTAAACTCAGCCAATGATATCCATTTGATCCCGACTCCACATCAGTTGGAGGACGGATCCCACATGTTAGTCGAGGAAACGACTGACGTAGACATCGGCTTAGACCCAACGAATCCACAGATTATCAAGCTGGGGGTAAGCTTATCCCCTGAAGAGCAAGCCGACTACATTACCCTTCTCAAAGCGAAGAAGGAGGTTTTTGCATGGTCATACAGAGACATGCCGGGACTAGACCCGCAGCTAGTCACGCATAATTTAACGCTTGATCCGACAATCAAGCCCGTAAAGCAAAAACTACGAAAGATGCACCCAACAGTGGCCTTGATGGTCAAAGATGAATTGCAAAAGTTGTTGGATGCACAGTTTGTCATCTACGTGGATTATCCGCCATGGTCTGTCCAACATGGTTCCCGTCAAGAAGCCCGACGGGAGGATTCGCATATGCACCGATTTTCGAGATCTAAACAAAGCGAGTCCTAAGGATGATTTCCCCTTGCCCAAGCATCGACGCGTTAGTAGACGCTACAACAGGTCACGAAATGCTCTCCCTAATGGATGGTTTCTCAGATACAATCAAATTCGTATCAATCCTGAAGACCAACTCAAAACGGCATTCACAACGCCTTGGGGGACATTTTGTTATAAGGTCATGCCTTTTGGCCTTAAAAATGTCGGGCGCTACCTACCAACGTGCCATGACATATATCTTCCATGATTACATGCACAAAACTTTGGAAGATTACATGGATGATTTGTTAGCCAAGTCTCTTTTGCGCTCAGATCATCTCGGTGACTTAAGCAAGATTCTCGATCGCCTCATAGAGCATAAGGTCAGATTGAATCCCAAGAAGTGCGTATTTGGAGTCACATCTGGAAAACTCTTGGGTTTTATAGTCTCAAAATGAGGCATCGAAGTGGACCCAAAGAAAGTCAAGGCAATCCTTGAAATGGCTCCCCCAACTACCATCAAGCAACTTCAAAGTCCGCAAGGAAAGGTCGCGTCGATTAAACGCTTCATAGCGCAATTATCTGACAAATGCCGACCCATGAACAAATTATTGCACAAGGGGGTTACATTTCACTGGGATGACGAGTGTTAATCAGTATTTGACAAAATCAAACAATACTTGGCTTCGCTGCCGATATTGGCACCACCTAGACCAGGAGTGCCGTTCTACTTATACATCTCGACCATCGAGGTGGCACTGGGCGCCATGCTAGCCCAAAAGAATGAACTTCACAAAGAATAGGCTACTTACTATCTTAGCCGCACCCTGGTCAGTTACGAACTTAACTATGCATACGTTGAGAAACTCTGCTTGGAAGTGGTGTTTGCTACCAAAAAGCTACGCCACTACATGCTGAGCAACACTACGTATGTTGTGTCTAAGGAGAATCCATTGCGATACATGATGAGTCGTACTTATCATAGTAGTCGCACGACGAAATGGATCATGTTGTTGACGGAATTTGACATTGAGTTTATTGGACAAAAATCTATCAAAGGACAAGTCATAGCCGATCAACTAGCAGAGGCTCCTCTTGAAGACGATCAGCCTCTCGTCATAGAACTACCCGATGATGGGGTCTTCCATGTCTCGGAATCGCCAGATTCTGATGAGCCCGAGTCACAGTGCCGACATAACCCTATTCTTCGATGGTTCTAAATGCGAGCAAGGTGGTGGCGCGGGAATTGTATTCTTCACACCGCAGGGTGCTCCAATGCCCCCGTCATTTAAATTAAACTTCCAAGGCACCAACAATAATGCATAATATGAAGCCTTGCTCCTAGGTCTTCAGACAACAATCGCCATGAAAATCAAACGACTGAACATCTTTGGTGATTCGCTGTTAATAGTCAATCAAGTCAAAGGGGTATATCAATGCAAATGCCCAGCTCAAGGCCTATAAAGCCCTCGTGGACAAATTCCTGGCAAAACTTGAGTGGTATGACATCGAGGCACTCCCTCGATCATCGAATCATTTTGCGGACACAATGGCCTCCTTGGGGTCACTAATCCCGCAAGACCTTTCCGGTGATATGACAACTATTCAAGTCAAAACCTTATCGCAATCCATGATAGAGCGCGCAAGCTCAGACTTGACGCCAGGAATCCACATGATCCAGATTGAACCATCCTCGGATAAGTTCTTTCGAATCCGAGATCGTCTCGAAACGTGCCAACTGGGGGTCCTTGTTTTCCCCCACTCCCACTAATAGCAACACAACGCTATTCTTACAAGTTCTATCCCATTCAACATTTGTTAGGGAAGAACTTCGAAAGGGATTGGCTGTTCATACTGTCGAGGTTTCCGATCAACAGGACTGGTATTTACCCATAAGAGACTACCTCAAGTTAGGTAATCTTCCCTTTGGATTGACGCACGCCGCAAAACGAACATTCAAGCAGAAAGCGGCTAAGTATGTCTTGATAGGAGACATTTTGTATCGTCGCAGCTATGACGGAATTCTTCTTCGTTGTTTGGACCAACAAGAGTCCACTTGGGCAGTCGCCCAAGCGCACGACGGTACATGTGGTGGTCACTTTAGTGGTATGGCCATCGCAAAGCGCATTCTTCGCATGGGCTATTATTGGCCATCTTTAGAGCGAGATTGTTGCGCATATGTCAAGAAGTGCGTGAAATGTCAACATCATGCCAATTTGATGCACGTACCTTCCCAAGCCTTGCAGGCAGTCCAGTCTGCTTGGCCATTTTCGCAATGGGGCTTCGATCTAATTGGAAAGATCTCCCCGCATCATCAGGCCGTCACACGTTTATCATAACGGCCACGTAGTATTTTACTAAATGGGTGGAAGCAATTCCGTTAACCTCTACGACAGGACCCCGTATTGTGGAGTTCATCTTGCATAACATCATATGTCATTTTGGTATTCCATCCAAAATAATCTCGGATAATGGGCCATCATTCAAGAACAAAGACGTGCGTGCTTTGACCACAAAGTACAAAATTCAGCACAGCTTTTCAACACCCTATTATCCGCAAGCAAATGGGCAAGCAGAGGCGTCAAACAAAACGCTAGTCGCCATCCTTAAAAAGACGGTCGCAGACAGTCATAAGGATTGGCACATCCAAATCCCACTTGCCCTTTGGGCCTATCGCACTAGCATTCGAACGCCAACTCGGGGCAACTCCGTTTTCGCTAGTGTATGGCCTCGGAGGCAGTAATGCCTCTCGAGTTGGAAATTCCTTCCCTGCGCATATCAATGCAGGAGTTCATCGATGATGACACCGCGCGGCAGGCCCGGTTAGACCAACTTACGTTGCTGGACGAACGACGCGTTAATGCTCTCGAGCACTTACGTATCTACCAAGAGCGGCTTAAGAAAGCTTACAACATGAAAGTTCACCTAAGGGACTTTCGGGTTGGTGATTTGGTTTTGAAGGAAAACCAACAGAACTCTAATTTGCCGTCCCACCTAAGGGACAAGTTCACGGCAAATTGGTTAGGTCCATATGTCATTGATAGCAAAATAGGACCCGGGACGTACCGGCTAGCTTCTCTTGACGGCATCAAGGAAACATAACCCTTGAATATCAGTCATTTGCGACCATTTTATATCTGAGAGAGCCATATCCCAAAAATCTCCAAGGATTACATCTTGGTCAAAGCCCAAGGATTATCGCAATCATTGGTCAAAAAGCTCCAAGGATCCATAAAATCGCGCAAAAACAAAAAGCTCCAAGGATTATCGCAATCACTTGGTCAAAACCAAAAAAGCTCCAAGGATTATCGCAATCACTTGGTCACAACCCAAAAAAGCTCCAAGGATTATCGCAATCACTTGGTCAAAACCAAAAAAGCTCCAAGGATTATCGCAATCACTTGGTCAACCCAAAAAAGCTCCAAGGATTATCGCAATCACTTGGTCAACCCCAAAAAGCTCCAAGGATTATCGCAATCACTTGGTCACCCAAAAAAGCTCCAAGGATTATCGCAATCACTTGGTCACCCAAAAAGCTCCAAGGATTATCGCAATCACTTGGTCACCCAAAAAGCTCCAAGGATTATCGCAATCACTTGGTCACCCCAAAAGCTCCAAGGATTATCGCAATCACTTGGTCACCCCAAAAGCTCCAAGGATTATCGCAATCACTTGGTCACCCCAAAAGCTCCAAGGATTATCGCAATCACTTGGTCACCCAAAAAAGCTCCAAGGATTATCGCAATCACTTGGTCACCCAAAAAGCCCCAAGGATTATCGCAATCACTTGGTCACCAAAATGCTCCAAGGATGTCCACAATCACTTGGTCAAAAATAAAAAATAATCAAAAACAACAAAAATTTGCATCTCATATCTAGGCATACTCAAATTCATCAATCGAGAGCTCTTCTCGCACCTCATATTCATATTCACAAAAATAAATCCATCAAAAATACAAAAACATGTAGCCGCATTAAGCATTGCATCCATACGTTGCATATTTGTGGTTGTATAGGTCAAAGGCACCATAGGCTGTAATTGCTCTGATAGACCATCTTATTCCACACTGTTCCATTTTACAAAAACAACAAAAACACCATGCATTGCTTTTACCGCACTAGAATCAGTGGTCTTCTAATGTATCAAGAGTTTTTCGTGATTCAGTCATCATTTTGCTCTTTAGCCATGTAATGTATCAAGTCAAACAGATTTTACGAAGGTAGAGTTACACTTGAAATACACCTTGTTACGTAACATCCCAACACAAATTAAAACACATAAAACAATTCCTAAGTTGTGTGAACGAAAGATGAAACCTGCACAGTAATCCAGGTCACCAAAAGCGAAACGGTTATCTTGCTCATCCCCCGTGCGAATGACCCCAAGAATGCCGAGAGTTGGCAAAAGGACAAGCATCCTCCCTACCCAATTCCCTAAGAATCCCTAGTTCTCAATAGTTGCAAAACATCAAAAATTTGCAAAACGTCAAAAATCAAATATTTGACATCATACAGTGCACACATCAAACGGCACAAACGATAGTGATTTTCATCACTCCATCTCCCCAATCCCTTGCTCAAAAGAAAAACAAATCAAAATAAAAAGTGATCTTATCACTACAAACGAGCAAGTATCCCAATACAATTGAAGAAAAGAAGGGAGTGGAACTTGAATCCCCGGAACTCTCAAAGATTCTAAAAGGTCATAAGGCAAGCCTCAATACCGATTTGGTTGATAGCCTATCGATAACTGGCGGTAAACCTCTCGCATGACGATATATCTGTCACATTAACTTGCGTATAGATCAATGTTTGCATGTGGATGAGCTAGCTTATGGCATCTTGGATAACACCGCAGATTAATCTAACTAAATACAACAAAGGAGTTAGTGGAGCTAATTAGGTGATCCTCAATACAGGTTCGGTTGAAAGCCCATCTGGCACTGGCGGTATCCTGATAAATACCACAATAATGAACTCAATTGCACACACAGGGATGTGAAATAGCTTGGTCAAAAACAAGTCTGATTAATACCTTGTTCAAAAGTCTTGTAAGACAAAGTACAGTCGTGGCTAGTGAGTTAAAATGTCTGAGTCTCGAAAAACCTTAGCTACATCTCTAAACCAACTGAGCTACTTTTCATCTTTGCAATACCATCCAAAAATACAAAAAGAGAAAACCACATATATACATACCAAGTCATTTACCATAGCAATCGTCCAAAAACAAAATAAACAGAATCCTAACAGTCTATGGTGCCATAGCCAAACATCACAAATTTCATTCATCCATTTCATTTCGCATATCACATAAAAATCAAAAACATTTGCATTCATCATTTGCATAAGCATTCATCAAAATAAATAAACATGCATAGTCATTAGCCATCATGAATAAACATCAGATCATCACATGTAAATAAACAAAATAAAACCGGTATATATATATATATATATATCGTCAAAAAAAAATGCCAACAGGCTACAAAACTAGTCCTCAGACCCAGCAATCATATCCAAAAACCCAACCTAAAGCGTCGACCACCATGATCACGTAGGATCGGTGCGATGGGAACTACCCCTCGTGGTGTGGGTCCTATGGGACCCTACAGGGCGGCTACTGCCAGCCCCGCATCATGCCTGCTACCGCCTCCCTCATCTAATCGTCGGTGACGAGATGATGCTGACTGCTCAGTCGCACTATCCCTCGTCCGTCGTGAAGATCCACTGATCGAGGGCTCAGGTAGCCGCCCACCAAGGCGGATGACCTCCCTCTCCAAGTCTATCCGATGCAGACACCACTCTGCCTCTCGTCGATGATAGTATGATAATGCATCATCACGCTGTGCCAAAACCCTATCCCGCTCTGCTAGCTGGGCCCGCAGGAGATCCCTATCCCGCAGCGCGTCCCCCAGCTCCAAATCCCGCACCCACAACAGCTCTGTTAGTCATGCATTTTTAGCACGTATCCTCGACTCCATCTCCTCTCATATCCGCTCGACGAACAGACCCTCCGGAACAGCAGACCGCTTCCGGCTCCCACCGCTCCTCCACATCCCGCATGTCCGGCTGATCTGGAGCACCAAAATCAACATCCTCATTCCCCACATCCACCATGTCCGCATCATCCAATGGACCTCCTCAATCATCCCCTGCTGCCTCAGCACCCTCCACTGCCGCCTCTGCGCCTCCTAGTGGCCCCTCCCCTCTCCATCGCCGTAGCACCCACCACGAGTCATACTCAATGGTAGTCCCGACATCATCTACGTTTGGGACGTCAATCACCGCATCTGATTCCTCGCCCAATGGCGCGGTGACCGATGGATCAAGACCCCTCTCATCACCCCGACGTCGATAGACCACAGGCTCACCAGGCAACCCCTGGCGCACCCCAAACTATCATGTAACCCGGCTATATGAGAAAAACTCATGCTCGGTCCCGTGTCGCCCAATCAACCACCGCTCCCTGTGTACCCATCAGAGCCACTCTCTAGCCTCCGGCCAGGATGGACAGTCCCGATAAGGGTGCCAAACCACCTCCCCTAGAGTGAGCCGAGAGAAGGCATCAGTATAGTGCTCTATAGCACCTGCCCATCGCCGACTCTGCCCCTGCTCCGTAGACCGCCGCCACAAAACTGCATAGCCTATCTCCACATCATCCATCACCACCCGAGTCATCCATGGTAACCCGGTTGGCATCTCAACTGCTATATGCTACCAACACCAGCACTGCAGTAGATAACTGCAGCTGACCACCTTCCGTTGCTGACAACGGACCCCATACAGCTCCCCGTAGAGCTGTGCCAACAGTGTCTATCCCCATCTCAAAATCAGCGATGCCCCTATCGGGCACTCTACCAACTGCCACACCAAATCAGGCAGAAGCATGTTAGAAATGAGGCCCATCAAAAATGCATGCCTCACTCCTAACACCCCCCTCTCCTGCCACCAGCCAACCAAAATCCCGCCACCTGGCACCCACCTCGGCTGTCTCCACTGGGTTCGTTACACCCAGCCGCCCCCCATGCCCAAAGCATCTCATAAGTATAGAAATCCGCTAATCACGCGACGATGTCCTAATGGGCAGTCCATCTATCAGAATCTGAAGCAACCGATAGACATCCTCCAAAGTCACAGTCATCTCCCCTGTCGGGAGATGGAACGTGTTGGTCCGCGGATCCCAAAGTTTGATCAGGGCCATCATATAGGCCTGATCTGGGACCACAGGCTCCAGTCGAGACACCTGCTTGAGCCCAAGGGCATCAAGCCATTCCCAATCATCATTATTCAATGCACCCCGTGCCTCAGTAAAATCAGCAGGTACACGGTACCGGCTCCTAACCTGCAAAAGAAAACAATCAACAAAAAAAATTAAAAATCATGGAAAAGAACTGTACAAAAAAAAAAACAGCGCAAAAATTCAAATAAAAATCAAATTTTCAGTTCTAGGGTTTCTAATCCTAACTGATTAATTTATAAATAAAAAAATTCAAAAATCAAACAAATTTTCAGTTCGTGGGTTCCTAAATCTTAACTGATAAATTTCAAAAAAAATAAAACGTTAAGGTTTCTAATCTTAACTGATTAATTCAAAAACAGCATAAAAAAATTCAAAAAAAAAACACAAATAATACGTCTTAGGGTTTTACGTTCCGTGATCCTAGGGTTTAGTCATACACAAAATTCTTTACCTAGGTTTTACGTTACGTTTAATTGTACAATAAAAATTAGTTGTCTTAAATCCAGTTTCAGGGTTTAAGTTTTAAAACATATTTTGAAAAACATCATCACAAGAACAGTTTAAAAAAAACAAGTGCAATTTTAAACAAAAATAAACTCTAAGAGGCACTTACAGGTTTTGCCTCGGCTCCGCCACTCGAACCAGTTTGTGCACTCATGATGGCAGAGAGAATTCCAGCAGCGCTTCGCTTCGCAGAATTACCTCCTCCTCCCAGAGCTCCAAAATCGCAAGAAAAAAAAAATGACACAAATGAGCCCAAATGCAAGTTTTGGCCCTTAAAAAGACCTCTGAGCTGGAATTCATCATTGACTGGGACGAGCACTCTGGTTAGCGCTCGTCCCACCTAGGGATGAATTCTACAGATGGAATTCGTCCCACCCAGGGACGAATTCAGGCCAAAACTTTAAAAACATCAAAAAATGATCAAAAATGCACTAAAAACAGACAATAAATTTGCCCGATAGGAGTGCTACTGCACATGAAATCTAGCGCATACAAAATAGACAGATAGGCCATTAGAGGACTGTCACAAGGGCAGTTATGAAAGCCCAAGTCATGGAGGACTCCCCTCCCTCATGGGAAGACTTGACTGCCACATGGCACCTATGACCAACACATGGCGCTTATGCTTCCCTCTCAAAAGAGACCCCATGGGTCTATAAAAGGTGAGACTTTTCTCACCCAAAGGACGGATTGGAGGCGATTTCAAGCAACGAAGTGCTGTCCGATTGAATACCCACTTGCATCCTTTTGATTCACCTTCTCACATACACTAATCTCTTTTGCAAGGGAGGTTATTGGGTGGCTTTTGGAAGCGTGCATCCAACCCAAATCCAACATTTGACCACCTTACACCACCAATTCGCAGACATCCCAATCCTAAGAGGTTTTGGGCCCATCCCTAGTGGATTGGTGTCGGAATCAAGTGCCAACGGTGGGAGGCCCACTTGGGCACCCTCGCACTTTCTAAGTTTTATTCTAAAAGCATTCTAGATTACTTATCCATGTTGCATTTTGTGTTATTCTGTTTGGTGAATTCATAGCTTCAATTTCATGACATTTTGATCAGGTTTTGTTATGCTTTTTGTCGCTTTGTTGTTATACTAACTTGCAGGCGGAGATATCAAATTCTTGAGGATAGAGGCCAAATTGGGAGAATCCGACCATCTGGGTCATCCCAAAATGGCCCCAATTACATAACCCCTATGTTTGTAGGTGTTTTGGAGGTCTCGGGATTCGACATTGGAGCAGCATCAGGTCGGCTTTTCCAACACAGAAGAATTCATCCCACCCAGGGACGAATTGCAGTCAGAATTCGTCCTGCCCAGGGACGAATTCTAGTTGAAGGCAGATTGGCCGACTGTTTTAGTGGCAATGGCATTTTGGTAATATTTTTTGTCTTTTGTCAGGTTTTTAGGCTATTTGGACTCACTTTACTCACTGTTTCAGACGAATGTTTACATTCATCTTTTGGCGATTTTAGAGAACAAACACTTTTTATTTGCAGCAGGTGCTACTGACATCTTCGTTGTTTCTTTGTTCGTAGGAGGAGCAGCAGAGGTCAAGGACTCATCAACATCAGCGGCAGAATAGTCTTGGCCCGCCCATCTCAAGTGTGGGCACACGAAAAGAGGAGCCTTAAGTCTTGATTGTAATCAAATTATTTTAACGCTCCTAGCCCCTGAAAAGGGAGGAGGCGTCTTTGTAACAGAGATCAAGAGAGTTTAATGAAAGGGCTGTGTTTTCTCCATTTGCTTGTATCTCATTTCAATGCGTCTCTTTCGTTTCATGCATTCTACATTTTTAGGACTTAAGCGCATTTGATTTTGAATGCATCACAGTTAGTGTTTCCTTTGCCCGAAACCTCGTGCTTTCAGTTTATACCATGCAAAGCGACATGTACGTCTTACCCCTAGGGGGATGCGACATTGTACTAGGCATACAATGGTTAAGAACCTTGGGCATAGTCCAATGGGAATTTGATGAACTATGGATGAAATTCACAGAAAAGAACCAAACCTATATTATCCAAGGCCTGAAATCAGGACCTTCCCAAATCGTCAGCTCACATAGAATGGAGAAAATCATTCAAAAAGGGAACAAAGGAATGGTCGCCCAATTATTTTCAATTCAACCTAGTCACCAAAAAGACGAGACACCAGAGTTACAAAAAAATTTAGACCACCATAAGGCGGTATTCAACGAACCAAAAGGACTACCTCCACAACGAAGTCACGATCACACTATTCCACTATTTCTAGGGCATCAACCTCCTAATATTAGACCTTATCATTATCCATACCTCCAAAAGACCGAAATAGAGAAATTAGTACAAGATCTTCTTACAGCAGGAGTCATTAGACCTAGCAAAAGCCCTTACTCCTCTCCAATTATTTTAGTTAGGAAAAAGGATGGTTCATGGCATTTATGTGTCAATTTTCGAGTGCTAAATAAAATGACCATCAAAGATAAATTTCCTATTCCGGTCATAGACGAGCTACTAGATGAACTCCACCGGGCAGCTTACTTTTCCAAGTTGGACTTACGGTTAGGCTACCACCAAATACGAGTCGCTGAAAAGGATATTCCTAAGACGGCCTTTCGCACTCACGAAGGGCACTACGAATTCTTGGTGATGCCATTTGGCCTTACCAATGCTCCTTCTACCTTTCAAAGTCTAATGAATAAGGTATTTCACCCTTTCCTTCGTAAATTTATATTAGTTTTTTTTGATGAAATTTTGATTTATAGCAAAACATGGGAAGAAAATTTGGACCATGTTAGACAAGCATTCCAAATCTTGAAGGAAAATCAACTTTATGCAAATAGATCAAAGTGTTCCTTTGGGAAACAAGAAATTGAATACTTAGGGCATATTGTCTCAAAGGAAGGCGTGATGGTAGATCCTTCCAAAATCGGAAAAATTGGCCTATTCCAAAAACCGTAAAGGCTCTACGTGGGTTTCTTGGACTAACGGGATATTATAGAAAATTTGTCCAAAATTATGGTAAAATTGTTGCTCCTCTAACAACATTACTTAAGAAAAATGCTTTCAAATGGTCGCCTAAAGCGGACGAGGCCTTTATCACCTTGAAAACTGTAATGTGTACCACCCCTTTTCTAGCCATGCCCAACTTTTCTAAACCGTTCGTCATTGAAAGTGATGCTTCAGGAATAGGAATGGGAGCCGTACTCATGCAGGATGAAAGAACTCTAGCTTTTATAAGCAAAGCATTTTCTCCTAAGAATTTAGCTCGCTCTACATATGAAAAAGATATGTTGGCGATTGTACATGCTATTCAACATTGGAGGCCTTACCTTATTGGACAACATTTCATTATACGCACCGACCATCATAGCTTGAAATATTTTTTGGAACAAATGACTAATACCCCGGAACAACAAAAATGGGTTACTAAACTTCTTGGCTATGATTATGAAATTACATATAAAAAGGGCAAGGACAACATGGCAGCCGATGCACTTTCTAGAAAATTTGAAGATATGCCTCAAGTCCATGCTCTTTCCTCCCTTATTCCTAAATGGGTAGATGAGGTGCATGAAGAATGGATAAATGATCCTATTACCCATGCCTTAATTCAACAACTTCAACATAATCCTAGTAGCAAACCTCCATACACTTGGAAGGACAATATATTAAGATACAAAGGGAGGATGGTCCTCACCCCCAATTCAACTTATCGAAAGAAACTTCTTCATGAGTTACATACCTCACCCATTGCAGGCCACTCAGGGTTCTTAAAAACCTATAAAAGAGCCACTACCTCCTTCTATTGGGTAGGAATGAAAAATTACATCAAAAACTTTGTAAAAGAATGTGAAGTGTGCCAAAGACAAAAGGGGGAGACCATCGCTATTCCCGAATTACTTCAACCTCTTCCTATACCCACCAAAACATGGGCAGATATTTCTATGGACTTTATTGAAGGATTGCCTAAATCAGGCGGAAAAACAACCATTTTCGTAGTTGTTGATCGTTTATCTAAATATGCCCATTTTTGTCCAGTGGCTCATCCTTATACCGCAAGCACTATAGCCCACATTTTCCTCGATAACATATTTAAATTACATGGTATGCCCTCCACAATTATTAGTGATCGTGACCCAACTTTCACTAGTACCTTTTGGAAGGAATTATTCAAATTACAAGGTACTCAACTTCATATGAGCTCCGCTTACCATCCTCAAATCGATGGCCAAACCAAAGTTGTAAATAAATGCTTGGAAACATACCTTTGATGTTTTGTCTCTACTCAACCACTCCATTGGGTAAGGTGGCTTTCACTAGCGGAATGGTGGTATAACACTTCATACCATACGTCCATCAAAATGACTCCTTACAAAGCACTATATGGTCAAACACCACCATCCCTCACTTCCTATATTCCAGGGACTACAAAAGTCCATGCGGTGGAAACAGAACTTGCTAGTCGAGAGGACATACTATGGACCCTAAAAGAGAACCTACACACCGCCCAACATCGCATGAAGCAAGCAAGCCGATCAACATAGAAGCGAACGTAGTTTCCACGAGGGTGATATGGTTTTCTTACGTCTCCAACCTTACCGACAAACCTCTCTTAAACAAAAAGGTTCTCAGAAGTTAGCACCCAAATTTTATGGGTCGTATAAAGTTCTCCAATGTATTGGGACCGTTGCTTACAAACTTGAGCTTCCTCCCTCTTCCAAACTTCACCCCGTATTTCATGTATCTTGCCTTAAGCTCGCAATCGGAACACATATCACGACACAAACCACTCTTTCAAAATTCACCAAGGAGGGAGTACTTTTAGTCAAGCCAAAAGCTATCTTGGATCGCCGCTCTCATCACCTTCGTACTCGCAATATCACGGAAGTGTTAATCCATTGGAAAGGTCTACCTTTAGAAGACACGACATGGGAAACTCTTCACGATATCCAGCAGCAATTTCCAAATTTCCAGCTTTGAGGACAAAGCTCCTTTAAGGGGGGTGGCATGTTAGGACCCTCCTAACATATTGTAATTATATTTATCCGGGGTGCGTCTTTCCAATCGCACCCCATCCTTCATATTTATGGTGCATCACCATATTCATTTTAAATCATCAATACATTCATTTTATATATATATATATCAATATTGCAGGTTAAACTCAATATTTTCCAAAAGCGATTCTTATCCAAATGATACAGTTATTTCTGATTTAATCATACTTTCACATTACTGGTGTCTTACCAAATCCATACATCATTTATTTCATCTTGGTCCATTGTGTGAGATATGTCCATCCATAATATATATGAACCTTGTTGGCCATTTTCACTTTGTACCAAAAACCTGAATAAGAGTGATTTGTTCATCCACATGAGTCACAAGGATGTAATTTCCAACATCTAGCTGCTACATGTCTTGTTCTACCACAATGACTGCAACAATGCTTTGTAGGAGTTGTAGGAGATTTAGGGTTTACAAACATGGTTTTACTGGTACTTGCTTGTCTAGAATAGCCAAGGCCTTCATTCTTTGCCCTAACATTTAGCATTATTGGAGTTTTAATGCCTTGTTCATGTTTACCTAATCTCTCACCATTGAATCCCATTTTCTTCATTATTTTAAATCCAAATCCTTTGGTGTGTTTTTCAAAACACTCAATTTCATCATCTTCATCAATGCTTTTAACAATATGGTATTTTTCACTATTGATGAAATTATGGAGCTCATTTTTAGGAGGTTCAATTTTTAAGTCACTGGTGTCACAAGCAAAATCTACTATTGTGACAAGATCACCCGTGCTACAACTGATATCTACCATTGAAGGTATGAGATCGCCTGTATCACAACAAGAATTTGCCATAATGGGCTAAAGGTCACTTGTGTCATAACAAGCATCGACCATTAGAAGCTTGACTTTTAGTTCCTCACTAATGTCTCTTTTTATTTTATGTTGGGCAGTGTCAAGTGCAACCAATGATATGTATATTACCCTTATAATAACAATAGGGATTAGAACACCATTTGTCTGAATGTCTTCGCAAGACACATAATCATCAAGTATGGCATCTACACCATTGCGTAGTGTAAGAAATGTGCCATCCTCATAAAAATTCGGTCCTTCCATATCTACTGGAAAGTAAGGACCTTTAATTGATTTTGCAACATCATCAATTGATTTTGGGGATTTTTTTTATTTACCCATATTTGAAGGTGTCGATCACTATCGAAAATGCACCTATTACAAAGGTATTTTACAAAATAATTAACTAAGGTGTCGATCAATACCAAAAATGCACCTTTACAACTTGTTCCCCCCTTTTTGCAAAAGTATCTGTGAAGGAGAAAACAATGATTATACCCCCTTGTTGCAAAAATATAGACTCTAAGGCTTTTGTTTTACAAATCTTGCCTCTTAGGCAATTGCTGAATTTTCCCCTCCTTAGTGCAAAAACGGGTAGATAGGAAGCCTCTAGGGCTGTTACAGTGGTGCTCCAAACCATTGCAAAATAATATGCAATGTGATGTTGTCAAGCAATTTGAAAAACTTGTAAAACTTGTCAAGCAACTTTGCACAAAAAAAAATGCAAAAAATTGTCAATAATTTTTACAAATTTGTGTCAAAATTGTTAGAAATAAACAACTTTGAGTAAAAAAATGAAATTTTGTAGTAATATTTAACAAAAAAATGCAAAAAAAAAAATTGTTGATCAATTTTATTTTTAGCAAAATGATATGGCTATGGTCAGCGGGAATTGAACCCGTGACCTCTTGGTGGGCTGCACCTTAGCGGCGATAGGGCAACCTTCTTGTCTACCACTTGAGATGATACCAAAGGCACATGAGGGTGATGTTAGTTTGAACTTTGGTGTAATGCCTGCTTTGCATCGAAACACCTCCCTCCACAAACACCTACAAATATGATGTCAACTGTCTATCCCAATGCCACGCTTTGGCCTGCAAAAATATTTTGCAACCCTTTTATATATTTAGAAAACTACTTTGGGATTGAATCCAGTTGTTGGGTCTACTCCCTAGAGATTGTTACGTCTAGAGAAAATGCATGACCATGTAATGCAAAATTGGATCAATTAAATTTTCTCACCTGCTTTCATACTTGTATTTGGATTCTTGAAAAACGTGCATCTATGGTGATGATGCGTCAAAATGTTTCCTTAGAAACCATGGGAGAAAAATAGTGATGATGCCTACAAATGGTCAAAAAATATCTGCAACAAAAAATAAAACTTGTTCATCATCTGACACTAAGCAACGTCCTAACAAACATTGGACTTCATTTTTTTTGAGCGTGCAACTCGTTTTGACATGTCAAAATCTAAAATCTGTGACAATGTTTTGTAATTGCCTGTTACACATGGACATGGTCTGCTATGAATAGCAAAAACTATCTACAATTAAAACACCATCACAATCTCCTCCAGGTCTTCGAAGGAAAACACAATCACATAAAAGTGTTTGGGTTGACAAACAACATTTACAATGCACGAGCATCTCAGTATGTGTATATTGAGATCAATGTCTGATTAACAGATTTCCTTCTGCTGGAAATCATGCCTATGTCTGTAACATACTTTGGGCAATAATAGTTCCAGCTAATCATAACAAAATATAATATGTATGATCAAAACCATAGGGGATAATAGTCCCACATGGGGGACACAACAAAATTTTATGTGGTATAAAAGCAACATGGTGCTTATAGAAATATGACCACCACATGATGGTCAAGCCTCCACTTGCCAACCTTTTTCCCACCATGTTGTGGGATCATCTGCGACCATGTGTCCATATTAGGTGTCACCCAGGTAGGTTTTCTATTACGTCAGATCCAAGCGTTGGGTCCAAGTGTTGATCCACGGTCCTTGAGGTCAGGGTTCACGTCCTTGTCCACATCACATTTGAGTCATCTAGTCAGCTTACAGTCTAGCTACCATTTTTGCGTATCCTGAGTCCAGATCTTCTAGGTTGGTCAAATATAGTTACTAGGGTTTTGTTTAAGTAGCATCTAGTTGGTGATGACATTTAGTAGTGTCCATGTCGGGTCTTGTGTTTCATGTCCTCTCGTCCAGTTGTGGTGGATCAGGCCATGTCATAGCTGGTGCTAGTACCTAGGATTCTATGCTCAGCTATAATATTATATGTACATGTCCACAGGGATTAGGTCTTCACATAGCTACACTATCACCATCTAGATCCATATCAAGTGTAGTGACATCATGCAACATTTCCAGGTAGCTATCCCAATCCACCTTGCGGTTCCCAGATCACGAGAACCCACTTACTGTCCATGACTCAGGTCATGCTGTTTGTATGTAAAATTCATCCAGTTCTACCTTGAGAACATATTAGGTTCCTCTATCCCAATTCTTAGGTGGTGTAGGTTCCATTAAGGCTCCACCTTCAAAGGAGATGCATGGATTTCAGAGCCTCCTTCAATAATGATTTTGTGCAACGAGCAGTCAGATCACACCAATGGTCCAATTACCATTAGAGATACATATCACTTTGGAAGCATGTTGGTTCTAGAAATGATTGCCTAAAATCCATAGTAGCTATTGGTTAGATTCCATTTAGACAATTCAGAATCTAATAGATCATTGTGATTCGGTAATGTTACCTCAAGAATCAGGCCAGAGATGCCCAGGTCGATCGATCCACCTAGGCCAATCCACCCAGTCATTAAGCTATGAGAGCTTCGACTATAGGGGCTCTGATATCATATTATAATAGGTAGGCAAATAATAATATTGAATAAGCAAACAAATATATACAAAGTGATAGGCTATTGATAGCCTAGAGAATAACTCAATAATAGCTAACTAACACGCTTAGAGAGATAAGCGCTAACCTACTAGCAAATAAGAGTTAACAAATAATATTCGCTAAAAATACAAATATCTAACTGAAGAACACAAGCTTATATTGAGAGGGGGGTGAACAGTATAAGACCGCTTTTTACTTTTTCCTTTATACTTCAAAACAGTAAAACAATATACCCAAAGCAATATCAAAGCAATGCACAAAACCATCCACAAAGTGACACAACAATTTATGTCCACAAAACTTTTCTCTAAATGTTATCTCAAAGTTCTTTGGGAAACCTTCCCAATTACAATATTTATGAGCCTTAGCCCAAAGGAGACACCTTCCCCTAAATCTGCTTTGCTAGTGATCCTCTAGAAGACCTCTATCTCTTTTTGCCCTTAGTAAGTGGAACTCTTTCTACAGAAGACACTTGTCTTCCCTGCTCTGGCTGGAGATCTCTCGTCCTCAACTCGTCACAGCAAGTTGGTCCTCTTTTCTGCACCAAAACACAAGTCCTTCGGTATGGCACAATTCTGTCCTCTTTCTTTGTTCCTTTCGGCACTTGATTGGAAAAAAATTCTTCACTGTCTGCACAACTACAGTAGCACAGTCTTCTTAAATTACAGTAGCATTCTCTTCTCAACTTACAGCAACACTTGATCACTGTTTGTTCTTCACAACCATTCGCAATTATAGCAGCATCTACTGTGTGCACTTTTCTTTCTATTACCCAAATTGTGCGAACACAGTCGCAATCACAAAAGAATATTCTCTGCACAGTCTTCTCATAAACAACAACACATTCTTTGTGTATACAACAACACAAACTTCTATACTTAGAAGATTCAGCGAAATGCACTTTGATGCTGCAGTTGGACTTCGCTTTCTGCTTTTTCGATTGTCGAACCTTGCTTGTCGCACTAACTCTACGAACGCCACGCTTCGAAAGCACACATCGATCGACACCCAAAAATGCTCAAATAGTCCTCCTTTAATACCCATAATCTTAAGATGAAATCTTGTTCTTTAGTCGGTTGATCAATCTTTTAATACGTCGACTGTAAAACCTTATCCTTCGTCGGCCAAGGTTAACTTCATCGGCTTCAAACGCATTTGCTATCTTGTAGCTTTTCTCGTGCGAAGCTCAAACATGTCGCGATATCGCTATGCCTTGGTCTGTCGTATACCTTCTTTGGTTTGTTGTCACGAAATCGCTACACTATAGCCTTTGCTGACGTCATCGCAAATCTTGTCACGAAATCATGATGCTCTAGACTTCACTGCCTTCTTCTCCATTGCTATCACGAAATCGCGATGCTACAGCTTTTGCTGATGTCATCATGAATCTTGTCACAAAATCGCGACGCCCTAGACTTCACTGCCTTCTTCTCCGTTGCTGTCACGAAATCGCGATGCTATAGCTTTTGCTGATGTAATCATGAATCTTGTCGCAAAATCACGATGCTCTAGACTTCACTGCCTTCTTCTCCACAACTGTCATGAAATCGTGACACCTTTGCCTCTTGCTGACGTCATCAGCAACTTTGTCACAAAATCGCGACACCTCTTGCTTCTTCATCCTTTTCTTGGTTTGCACTAGCGAAAATGAAACATGTCGTGAAATCGCAACGCTTTCACTGCCTTAGGATCTTTCTTGCCAACTGCTCACGAAACTGGAACATGTCGCGAAATCGTGACATTTTCTGCATCTGTATGAATTCTTCAAAACTTGTCACGAAATCGTGACACTTCCTGCAACTCAACACTGCCAACTCAACTTGTCGCGAAATCACGACACTTTCTGCATCCGTACAACTTCTTCGAAACTTGTCATGAAATCGTGACACTTTTTGCCCGCTGTGCTTTTGCCTTCCTGCATGTCGCGAAATCGCGACAGTTTTGGCCAAAATTTCTCTCTCCTCAAACATGTCACGAAATCGTGACACTTTTGCTCGCTTTGCCTCTGCCTTCCTACATGTCACGAAATCATGACTTTCTCTCTCCTCAAACATGTCACGAAATCGCGACAGTTTTTCTAGCAGCGTGCAAACTTATTCTACTTTATCTTTTTCTAGATTTTTGGCAACTGGGCTACTCTCATTTTCTTGGAGACTTACTGACCAACAGAAACCTTCAACAAAAACACATCCTTGGACTTAAAAACAAATTGCTCCAATAGTTGCTCGACATCAAAAACAACATCTACCAATAGCTCCTTGACATCAATGACAACAACTAAACTTAGGCAAGGGCAATGTACTCAAGGTACCCAAAATTGCCAACAATCTCCCCCTTTGTCATTGATGGCAACCCTTATCTAAAACACATCTTTCAAGAGTCAAAACTGAATTCAATCTCTCCAAGTTTTGCTCCCTTGAATTGAAGCTTTCCTCTTCTCTTGAAAAACTCTCCCACTTACTTAAATCTCTCCCCCTTTGTCATCAATGGCAAAGGGTCACCTTTGGGGCTTGGGACTAAGAATGAGCCTCTTAGCTTAGTCCCTCCCCCATCTCCTGATGAGATGATTAAAATAGGGTTGGGAGTGACACTCCCATTAAACACTCATCATCATTAGTGTCCAAGATTTCTTTGCCGGGCCTTCTCTTGAATTCTTTTCTTGTATTTTTGTTCCTGTCACTGTTATGATCCTCAGACCTATTAATACTACTATTCCTGTTTCTTTTATCTTTTCTGTTCTTATCCGTACCTTGATCCTTGGACCTGTTCATGTCATTTTTCCTATTTTTGTCATCATTCCTATTTTTATCCATGCCTTGATTCTTGAACTTGTTCATGCTACTGTTTCTATTCTTGTATCTCAGAAGATCAGCTCTACACTATCTAGCTAGGTGTCCTTCATTATTGCATTTATAGCAGGTAACAAAATCAGTCATGGCTGTTCTTTGAATTTGCCTGTTCTGACTAACCCAGTTCGTGTTATTTGTCTTGCAAAAAATTGCCTTGTGCCCGAATTGTTGACAAGAGTAGCAATACCCTTGAAAGAAATTACGTCTCCTGAAACTGTCATTTACTCTCTTCATTTGAGTCATGCACTGTACAGCCATGTGACCAAATCTGTGACACACATAACATCTGCCGTGAAAATTTCTTTTGTTCAACTTCATGGGTCCCGAAAACTTCTTCTTCTCAGTCTAAATATCATTTTCTATTTCTGCGTATTCATCACTTACGGACTCATGATCTGAAGTACTTTCTTCAACAGGACTCTCTTTCTTTTGAAATCTTTTGCTAGATTCCCCAACCTGTTCCTTGTGCGGCTCAACAAAATCGAGACCTATTTTATCTGTTGGTTTTCTCTGTCCTTCGATGAGAAATTTAACCTTCTTGGAGCTATCCTGAAATCTGTAGAGCTTATCCTTGTACTCTTTATTTTCTTCTTTCAAAGAAGCTATTTCCTGTTCTAACTCACTATACTCCAAAATTTTAGATTCTAACTCATTCTTGAGTTCTTGTGTCTTAGCCATAGATACTTCAAGATTTTCTACAAGTTCATCTATCTCCATACAACATTCATCTACCTTAATCTTGAGTCTATCATTCTTCTTTCTTTCCTTTTTCAAAACACTAAGAGCATTATTGAGTTCGCATTCAAGATCCTCTATTTGATGGCGCTTTGAATCATCACAAACTTTTTCAGATTTCTTATCACTAGAGGTGCTACCTTTTTCAAAAACCATACATGCATCTTCATTGGGGTTTTCTGAAACATCCTCATACATACTAGCAGCCAAATCATCATTTCTGCAACCATCCTCAAGGTGCCCAAAATTTCCACATCTAAAACATTTCATGATAATGAATTTGTGTTTCGGTTCTTCCTCTTTTTCTGAAATGAACATCTCATTTTCATCATTACTAGAAGAACTGTCACTTTCACTGCTAGAACACTTACTTGCTTTGTCCAAGTAGAAGCTCTTCTTATTCTTGTGAGAATGCCTCTTTCCATGATTGCTATACTCATCTTTGCTTTTCTGGTGATTGCTGTACTCATTTTTGTTGTTTCTATAATACTTGTGCTTTTCAAAATCCTTGCTTTTAACATCCTGTATATCTTCATCACTTTCATCTTTAGAAACAGTACAATCAGTAGCATAATGACCAAATTTCCCGCAATTGAAACATCTTATATTTTTCTTGCTTTTATGCTTTCTAGAAAACTTGTCTTTCCTGCTGTAATATGCCTCTTCCTCACTAGAAGACTCATCACTTTCTTGAATCTGTTTGCCCTTCAATTTCTTGATAGCTTTGAAAGCTGCCTCTTTCTTTACATCAACTTTCACTTGTGTCCTCAATTCAAATGCTGCAAGAATACTATGGAGCTCATCCTTTTTCAATTTATCTAAATCTTTGGCTTCCTCAATAGCAGAAATCTTTTCGCTAAATCTATTTGGAAGAGATCTTAAAATCTTATCACACATCATTTTCAGCAAGTTCAAGACCTAAGTCTTTCATAGAATTAACAAATTCATCCATCCGGAGCATGTAGTCACTAATATTTTCATCATCATTCATCTTGAGTTGTTCAAACATACCTTTAAAATGTCTTAACTTGGCCTTTCGAACATTTGCATCACTTGTATGAACAACCTGCAATTGATTCCACATTTCACTGGCTATCTTGTAGTGAATAACTTTAGTGAGATCTACCTTTTGTAAACCCTTCAAGATTGCATTCATGGCTTTTGAATTGCTGTGATGTAGAAGTCTATCTTCTTTAGTGTAAGGACCATTTGTAGGAATGGTATATCCATCTTCAACAACTTCCCATACCTCATTACCGAGAGCCATTAGATAGACTTTCATTCTTGCACTCCACAAACCAAAATCTGATCCATCAAGAATAGGTGCTGCATTGCTACTCGAGTAGTCCATTGTGTTCTTTGTAAAATTTTCCTTCAAGCTGTTAAACTTTTCGAAGGCATTGGCTCTGATACCAATTGAAGAACACAAGCATATACTGAGAGGGGGGGGGTGAACAGTATAAGACCACTTTTTAATTTTTCCTTTATACTTCAAAAAAGTAAAACAATATACCCAAAGCAATATCAAAGCAATGCACAAAACCATCCACAAAGTGACACAACAATTTATGTCCACAAAAATTTTCTCTAAATGTTATCTCAAAGTTCTTTGGGAAACCTTCCCAATTACAATATTTATGAGCCTCACCCCAAAGGAGACACCTTCCCCTAAATCTGCTTTGCTAGTGATCCTCTAGAAGACCTCTATCTCTTTTTGCCCTTAGCAAGTGGAAATCTTTCCACGGAAGACACCCGTCTTCCCCGCTCCGGCTGGAGATCTCCGTCCTCAACTCTGTCACAACAAGCTGGTCCTCTTTTCTGCACCAAAACACAGTCTTTCGGTATGGCACAATTTTGTCCTCTTTCTTTGTTCCTTTCGGCACTTGATTGGAAAAAAATTCTTCACTGTCTTCACAACTATAGCAGCACAATATTCTTAAATTACAGTAGCATTCTCTTCTCAACTTACAACAACACTTGATCACTGTTTGTTCTTCACAACCATTCGCAATTATAGCAGCATCTACTATGCACACTTTTCTTTCTATTACCCAAACTGTGCGAACACAATCGCAATCACAACAAAATCTTCTTTGCACAGTCTTCTCATAAACAACAGCACATTCTTCGTGTATACAATAGCATAGACTTCTATACTTAGAAGATTCAGCGAAATGCACTTTGATGCTGCAGTTGGACTTCACTTTCTGCTTTTTCAATTGTCGAACCTTGCTTGTCGCACTAACTCTACGAACGCCACCCTTCAAAAGCACACATCGATCGACACCCAAAAATGCTCAAACAGTCCTCCTTTAATACCCATAATCTTAAGATGAAATCTTGTTCTTTAGTCGGCTGATCAATCTTTTAATACGTCGACTGTAAAACCTTATCCTTTGTCGACCAAGGTTAACTTCGTCGACTTCAACCGCCTCTGCTGTCCTGTAGCTTTTATCGCATGAAGCTCAAACATGTCATGATATCACTATGCCTTGGTCTGCCGTACACCTTCTTTGGTTTGTTGTCGTGAAATCGCTACACTACAGCCTTTGCTGACGTCATCGCAAATCTTGTCATGAAATCATGACGCTCTAGACTTCACTGCCTTCTTCTCCATTGCTGTCATGAAATCATGATGCTACAGATTTTGCTGATGTCATCATGAATCTTGTCATGAAATTGTGATGCCCTAGACTTCACTGCCTTCTTCTCCGTTTCTGTCGTGAAATCGCGATGCTACAGCTTTTGCTGACGTAATCATGAATCTTTTTGCAAAATCACGACGCTCTAGACTTCACTGCCTTCTTCTCCACAACTGTCATGAAATCGTGACACCTTTGCCTCTTGCTGACGTCATCAGCAACTCTGTCGTGAAATCATGACACCTCTTGCTTCTTCATCCTTTTCTTGGTTTGCACTAGCAAAAATGAAACATGTCACGAAATCGTGACACTTTCACTGCCTTAGGATATTTCTTTCCAACTGCTTGCGAAATGAACATGTCGCAAAATCACGACATTTTCTGCATCCGTACGACTTCTTCGAAACTTGTCGCAAAATCATGATACTTCCTGCAACTCAACACTACCAACTCAACTTGTCGCGAAATCGTGACACTTTTTGCATCCGTACAACTTCTTCGAAACTTGTCACAAAATCGCGACACTTTTTGCCCATTGTGCTTCTGCCTTCCTGCATGTTGCGAAATCATGACAGTTTTGGCCAAAATTTCTCTCTCCTCAAACATGTCACGAAATCATGACACTTTTGCTCGCTTTTCCTCTGCCTTCCTGCATGTCGCGAAATTGCAACTTTCTCTCTCCTCAAACATGTCACGAAATCGAGACAGTTTTTTCAGCAGCCTGCAAACTTATTCTACTTTATCTTTTTTTGGATTTTTGGCAACTGGGCTACTCTAATTTTCTTTGAGACTTACTGACCAACATAAACCTTCAACAAAAACACATCCTTGGACTTAAAAACAAATTGCTCCAATAGTTCCTCGACATCAAAAACAACATCTACCAATAGCTCCTTGACATCAATGACAACAACTAAACTTAGGCAAGGGCAATGTACTCAAGGTACCCAAAATTGCCAACACTAACCTAGGTAGATAAATAACTAATCCATACTAACAACTATTACATATAACCAAATGAGGTAATAATCATAGTTACTGTAGCATAGTAACTCTATTTCATTAGCTCAATTTTTTTACAAATTTCAAGTGGGTCCCCAATATTGGGGTTAGTTTTGAAATAGTCAGAACATGACATAGGTAGTGTTAGCATATAATGTTTGAGTTTCTTAGTGGTAAAAACCACTACTAAGCACAACTTCTCAATATAAGCATATCTTGTTTCATAACTCACCAAGGTTCAACTAATGTAATATATTGCTTGCTCTTTCTGATTTTTGTTCTTTTGCACAAACATTGTCTCTAATGCAAAATCCATTCTAGAAATGTAAAGGTGAAAAGGGATTATTGGAAAATATGATGTTATTACTAGTCGTGAAGCTAGATATTTCTTGATGTCATCAAAAGCCTGCATTTGTTTGAGAGTTTTACAATAAATCGATGAATGGATTGAATATTACTTTGTAAACTATGCAACTCTTTAAGATTTCTTGGAGGTAGCATTTCAATAATGGACTTGACCTTATCAGGGTCCACTTCAATGCCTCACTTGGAGATAATGAATTCTAGAAGTTTACCTGATGTGACTCAAATTTAACCTGACCTTGTGTTCAAGTAATCGATCAAAAACTTTTTCTAGTACTTCAATGTGCTCAAGACGTGTTTTGGATTTAGCAATTAAATCATCAACATAGTATTCAATGATTTTGTGTATATATTCATGTAAGATATACGTCATGGAATATTGATAAGTAGCTCCTACAGTTTTAAGACAAAATTATATCATCTTGTAACAAAAAGTGTCCCAAGGTGTGGTGAATTCTATTTTGTGTTGGTCCTTAGGATTGATTCGAATCTGGTTGTATCTTGAAAAACCATCCGTTAAAGAAAGCATTTCATGGCCTACATAGGAGTATACAAGTTGATTGATGTTCAGTAATGGAAAATAATCCTTGGTACATGCTTTGTTTAAGTCTTAAAATTTTGTGCATACACGTACCCCCATTCAGCTTGCGAATGGGTACCATGTTTGAGAGCCATTCAGGATAATCAATGGGCACTATGAAACCCACATCTAATAATTTTTGTAGCTCTTCTTTGATAATGACTGCTATGGTAGGATGAATTTTCCTCAAATTTTTCTTGAATGGTTTAGCTTCATGATCTAAGATGAGGTTGTGGACCACCAAGTTAGGGTCAAGACCAGGCATATCCTTGTATAACCACACAAAAAACTCTTTCTTCCTTGTTAAAATATCTAAAATGTGCTCTTTTTCTTCTACGGATAAATATTTTGCTATTTTCATGATTTGTGATTATCTACATCTTGACTGAGGTTCACATAAATCGATTATTCAATAAACATATGAGAACCTTCTTCTAATTGATGTGGATTAGGAATGAGATGAATATCATCCTCTACATGTTCAAAGGACTCGGGTAATGCTTCCTTTACTTTGGTTTGAAAAATAAAATCAGTCAAAGGTGAAGATTATAGGGGAATATAAGAGTTAGAATCTCTTAGCAATTCTATGGACAGGATTAATTTGGCTATGGATGGTAAGGATGAAATCCTATCCATGGTGATAAGGCTAGTATTGATTAGAATCAATTTTGCCAAATCATATGGATTGTGGAGTGGGGTGAACAAGTCAACATAAATCATGTTAACTTTGTGGAAATGAAGTGGTTACAATTTGGATAGTGAATTTTCTCACTCACTCTCTCCAGGGAGCAACTAACCTGTGGTGGGTGAATTATGATTTTGTGAGTGCAACCAAGGTGGTGATGGCGGATCTGGTTCAGGTCATTCTCATAATTTATTAAAGCAAAATATGGAGTGATCTAGAGGAAACATTGTAGTGTAACACTTATCTCTCTCAATGGGCTCTATAGGGACCACATCTTATTGAGGACCATAAAAAATATGATTGATCATGTCTATGTTTGGTCCCATTTCTTGAAATTCCTCAAAAGCCTCATTGGAGGTGTAATATTCAAAAATGTAATCAATAATAGTTGTATGCAATGCCATTTATGAAAAGACCTCTTGTAAATAAGACAAAAATAAAGGATCCAAATACTCATCATCACTATCATCTCTATCTTTGCTCTCCTCATCATCCTCTTCAGATTCTAAGGTAAGTCACTAAAATGTATGCTCGAAAGAGGAGTTTGAGGTTGATGGTCTATATCTTAAGCTAGAGAGATCATGCACTTATTGATATTGAGGCTCAATGATATTATTTGGACCTTGTTCATGTCGTCCAAGATGAAATTCCTACTAGTTAACCCTACAAAAATATCACAAGGAAAATTTTGGATTGGACAAATATTCTAGGCTTGCACAAAATTCTTGCATGGGTTCTTCATTAGGAGTAGATGGATTGGATGAAGAATCCATTCCCCATATACAAAGTTGATTCTATTTGGTTTGGAAACCATGCTATATACTGCACCTATAGCTAAAGGTGGGTCATGTGGATGATTGTAATCTCTAATAGATTGAATAGGTGGTGTTATTGTGACACTCTCAACTATGTACTCACCAATACTTGGATTGGTGAGATGAACTGCAACTTGAGTCGGTTGGGATGTAGTTGATTTAGGTGCTGAGGTGGATGCTTCAATGGTGGCTTGTAACTTAGATGGAGGTAATGGCTCACTCGGTGATGGTTATTCTTGGATAGGTGATCCTATCTATCAGATGATGTGTGGCAAATTTTGAGGTGGATTTGGTTGAATGGATTTGTTAGTGGTTGATGGATTTGGTTCGGATGAAAAGATGAAGGGTGTTTGCAAAGTGGGAGGTGCAAATAATTAAGATAATGGTTGGTTAGAGGGATGATTAGGTGTGATGAAAAAATGATATGAAGCCGATGAGGATTGACTTGGGTTGATGTTTTGAGATGCAAAGGCATGATAAAATATTAGCAAGGTCTTTGGTATGGGTGCTTTGGATGAGGTGTTGTTAGTTGGGGTGGTTTGAACAATGGGGGATGAATGAAAAGGTAGGTATATGGAAGGGATGGCTCATATGGATTGGATATCAATTTACAGTACTTGAATGGCTCAGTGTCGACTTGAATGCAATGAAATTTATGCTCATGCACATATTTCAAACATTAAGTAATGTCGAGGGAACACACTTAATTTCCCTAATCTAGGAATGTACAAGAAGTATGTTATACTGCATGGCCCCTTCCAAGATATGAAAGAGTACATGGATTATTTTCACCTCCACTATTACAGGTAGAACAACATTCTCTACATTGGAGCACAAAGCATCATTGAAGGCCCGTAGGGTGAAGGTGGATGTGGTGATGTGGGATAGTGGCAGGTTAAAATATTTGATGGCTAGGGTGGTGATGATATTGCTAGAGGATCCAATGTCGATGAGAACTCTTTTAAATTATTTTTGGTTAATATGAGCTACAATATGCAACAGAGGATCGGGTAACTCTGATGATATGCTTTTCTCTTCAAAGTCATAGAACACTATCAAAGGTTCCATATAGTTATGAACACTCTCCACAAAATTATTGAAGGCATTCAGATCTTCTATTTGGAGTTTGATGGATTTTAATATTTCCATCAACGCCTCATGATGTGGGGAAGATTGTTGTACAAGCTCATATATAAAAAATTTGACTGATGACATCCTTAGGCTTTGTGTTAATCAACTTCTAAATGTGACGATTGGCCTAGGTGGATGATTTGGAATGTGAATGAGTGGAGATGGAATGGTTGGGCCTAGTTGTATGGGCACATTTGGTTGTGCTACAAGAGTTGTTACTACTTGGGTTGGCTCATTTTCTTGTGTTATATTTGTTTTTCTTTGCCCTCGGGTGACTACATGAATAGCCCCCACAAAACCTTGGTATAGTTGTGACACATGATTAAATTGATTGGGAGGAAGTATAGAATTTTATGCTCTCATTGCTTGTTGATTTACCTCATGATGAAGTAATGGTGTTTGATATATTTCAAGGTTTTGATTTGGTTGGGCTAAGGGTTTATCAATCTTAATATTTCCCCTTTCAAGTAAATATTGCACGATATTCGTAAACCCAAAGCAAGTCTCTATGTCATGACATTTCTACTGATGAAAGGTGTAGTATAGATGCTCTTTGTAGTTTGTAGGTTTTATCTTTTTAGGATCTTCACACTTCATTTTTGGCAATGTGAAAGCTTGTGCATCATAAAAATTTTGGAAGATGGATGAATATGGTTAAGGTAATAGGGTGTAGATGCATTTAGACCTGAATTGACACTGTTGATTTTGTATAGGTTGAGCCTAGTTTTGCATTTTTTATGGGGTGGAACCGCTTGATAAGTCCGTTTTTGCGATTGTTGTTTTTGTTGCTTGGGTTGTTGTACTTGCACTTGGGTTTTTTTGATTTGCTGTGAAGTTTAGCCCAAGACTACTTGGTTAACATGGCTGGCATATGGTTATTCCGCTTTTGATTCTTTTTTTGATATTCTTTCTTTTTCAGTTTGATCTTGCCCTCTTGAATATTTATTTCTTCTATCACCCTGGCTTGGGCGAGTGCTTCTTCGAATGATCTATATTTATATAGCTATAATAACAAGGAGATTGGTTTGACACAACTCCTCATGAAAATTTGTGCATAGGGAGGGAGAATGACAATTTCGTCTTGACCACCCTCCAGAAGTTGCCAAAATCATAGGCTAATTCATCATTATATTATCATAAATTTAGTAAATAGGTCAATGTTATCTTCTTTCTAATATTCAGGAAGAACCAATCCAAGAATTGGTCCACTAGTTGCTTGAAAGTGTAGATACTTTAATGGAGTAAATGATTGTACCAATCCAGGGCATATCCCCCAAACATCTAAGGAAAAGTATAGAGCATGACTGTATTGTTGTTTTTTATTCTGAAGCATGCATTAATGAATCCAATCACATGCTCTTGGGGGTCCTCATCCCCCTTGAATTTTTCAAATTTTGATATTTGAAAGTCTGTCGGGTAGGATGGTGATGGTACCAAAGCATGAATTGTGTGATTGAGTAGCTACCTTAGAGTAGGTTTCTGGTATTGCATACCCGATGTTTGCATGGCTAGGCTATCAATATGACTTTGCAAAATTTAAAACTTTGGATCTTCTAGAGGGTTAAAACCTCGATTGGTTTGTTGCTATTGGAAATAATGTGCATTATTAGTGGGGTTTGGCTGAATATGGGATGTTAGTGTCAAATGGATTGTGGTATGGTTCTTGATGATGATTTTGATGGTGATGAGGGGGTGGGTTATGATAGCATGCTAACTTGAAGAGTTAGCATACATTTGATGAATTGGATTTGTGGGTATGGTTGTGGTTGGGGGATGCAACACCCAAGATGGTTCTTGATCGAAGAAGGTGTGTGGTTGAGATGTGGATGGTTGGTTTTAATTCATTTCCTATGACTACCATTATGGTTTAGTATTAATTATTTGATTAGCATTATTCATGATCAACTGTTGTAACTATAGGAGTGCTTGTTGCATGGAAATCACAGATGAAGATGGTATGACTATGTAGGTTGTGGATTATTGGGACAGTTGGGTGGTGATCATGTTAGTGGATATAGGTGAAGGGTAAGTGGTCAAAGGTATTTCTACTAAATGGGGGATGTTATGATGTGTGGTATCTATAGGTGTGATGGATAGGATGGATGCAAGGATATGAGAAGCAACGTTAACTGGAACTTGATAGAGGGGGTTAGTACAAGTGATGTTTTGATTTTGCAAAATGAAGGGTTGTTGGTTAGATGATGATGGATGATTGTGAGTCATGGTGGCAGCAGTTAGTTCAAAAAGTGGATTCGTGAAGATTTGGTTCGACTGCTACAGGTGCGGGAAGGTGGTTTCCTGATGCAATTGATGAAATCAAAGCAGTAACCTTAATTACATTAAAATGAGAATAAATACATATTATTTCTAAGGTGGTTATGAGACCACAAAATCAGTTGTGGGAACCACCTAAATTAGAGAGCGCTTGCCAGCGCTATTTTACCATCCCCAACAATAATGGAATAAACTATGTATAAATATAGACTATGACATGCTCTAGACTATGTACTATGCTAACATACCCCCTTATTACATTATTGGTAACTGCATAGAGCATTGAAAAATAATTCAAACTTGACACATGCAAGTGCCTTGGTAAAAATATCTACAACTTGCTCATTAGTGGGAATGTATTGGAGCTGTATGTGATGCTTTGGTACTTCATCATGAATGAAATGACATCGAGTGTCAATATGTTTGGTACGATCATGAAAAATTAGATTCTTGACAAGATTCAAAAAACCTTGATTATCGCAAAATAAATGGCGAGGAAGGTTCTTTGGAAGGCTCATGTTTGTAAGAATGTGACTTAACCATATTATCTCGCGGACTACTCCACTGGCTGCACGATATTATGCCTCTGTAGAAGAGATAGCAACCACCTACTACTTATTACTATGCCAAGATAAAGGACCAGATCCAAGGTGAAAAATATACCCAGAAGTCAAATTTTGATCGTCAATGGATCCAGCATAGTCAGAGTTAGTGTATCCTTATAGATAAAACTTATTATTTTTGTATTCCAAGCCAAAATATGTTGTACCATGAACATACTGAAGAACTCTTTTTGTTGCTTTCCAATGGCTCACCTTTGGGTCCTACATGAACCGTGAAAGATAACCCATAGTAAAACTAAGATCAGGCCTGGTATTGGTTAGATATATGAGACTCCCAATTAGTTGATGATAGAGATTGGCATCTACCTGTGGGGATTGATCATATCGAGATAGCTTAAGTTGAACAAGCATTGAAGTAGCTTTAGACTTATAGTCAGTAATTCAATATTTTCAATAAATGTCTTGGCATATTTCTTTTGGTTAACTCTGATATGATGTTTCTTTTGAGTTACTTCTAAACCAAGACAATAGTGAAGAAGTTCGAGATCTATCATTTCAAAATATGTTTTTAGATCATTTTTCATTGTATCAATCATACCTTTTGAACTACCTGTGATGATTAGATAATCTATATATAACACCAGAATCACTATGTTAGAACCATTGTTCTTTATATAGATATTTACATTTGATGAACTTCTTTGGATTACATGTTGCATTAGGTGACTATCAATTTTGATGTACCAAGCTCGAGGAGCTTGTTTCAACCCATACAAGGATTTGATCAACTTACAAACTTTATGTTCTTAATCTTTGATAACAAATCCTTCTGGTTGGATCATGTACACTTCTTTTAGGTCACCATTCAAAAATTTACTTTTTACATACATCTGATGTAACTTACATCCAAACTGAGCTACCATGGCACAAAGTACTCGAATGGTAGTCATTTTTGGAATAGGGGTAAATATCTCTTCATAATCTATAACTTCTTTCTAAGTATAGCCCTTTGAAACAAGCTAGGATTTATGCTTATCAATAGTACCATCTGTTTTATACTTCACTTTGAACACCCATTTGTAGCCAATGGTTTTTTTTCTGAAGGCAAATTTACTAGCTTCTATGTATGATTTTTCATGAGAGATGTATGTTTAGTTTCCATAGCAGCATTCCACTGAGGCTCACTAAGTGCATCCTGAACTATTATGGGTTCATTTACATCCAATGCTATCATATAAACCCTTTCATGCTCCATATCTATTTCCCTATCTTTCTCTGCATCCACAAATAGTTCATCAAACTGTTGAAAAAGCTCATCAACTTCTGAATTTGATGCCACTGCTCTCTTATGCTGAGTCATACTGTGAGTACAAGGTCAATCTAGAGTTAGATCTGGAAGTGATGCCAACTTGGAATATCTCAATGTACTAGTATACCATTTAGAATTTCTTTTTTGAGGAGGTGAAATCTCTTTCTTAGGCTCATATTCCTCAAGGTATACAAATGTAGAAGTGTTATTTGATGTGAAAGCTTCATCAAATACCTTTTCTCTACTTATATGTGTCTTCTTGGTCATGGGATATATCAATTGATATCCCTTTGAATACTCATCATAACCAAGAAAGATACATTGAAAATTATTCTCACCTAACTTCTTCCTTTTCTATTTTGATATGTGCATGAATGCCTTACATCCAAAAACCCTTAGATGAGAAATGGAGGATTTCTTACCACTCCATGCTTCTTGTGGATTTTTATCCTATAGAGCTCTTATGGGTGCTCTATTCATGAGGTATGATGCTATGTTTACTACTTATACCCAATACTCATTCTCAAGATGTTCTTCCTTTATCATACATCGAACCATTTCCACAATGGAACGATTTCTCCTCTCTACAACTCCATTCTACTGTGGAGTATAAGCTGTAGTTAGTTGTCTCTTAATACCATGATATTTAAGAAATAATGAAAATTCCTTCGAAGTATATTCCCCCCACAATATGGGTGGAGGGTTTTTATGAAACATCCTGACTCCTTCTCAACAAGCTTCTTGAATTTTTGAAAGTGTAAAAATGCTTTGGACTTCAATTGAATGAAGAAAACCCACATCTTGCATGAATAATCATCAAAAAACAATTGAAAATACTTATTTCTACCATAGCTGGTTGGCATAGGACCACATAGATCGATGTGTACCAACTCCAAAGGTTTCTTAGCTCAAGAAGAGCTTGGTTCAAAAGGTACCCAATGTTGCTTACTTGCTAAGCAATCTGAGCAAACTGACAATGTGGATGAGAGATTGGGAAGTCCTCTCACCATCTCATATTTTCTCAACTCAAGAAAATATCTTGAACTGATATGTCCATATATCTTATTCCATAGAGAAGTAGCCTGCTTTGTAGTTTCTATCAGTGCAACATGAGGCATTGAAATGGCATCTAGGATGAACAAGCCATGCTTATATGATATGGGTGCTACATGTTTTCATTTTCTAGTGATAAAATATATCTTGCAATATTGTTTGTCCTTATTCTGATATTGTTTCTCTTTTCCCTTTGATGAAGAACCCTCTTTTTTAAATTGACCTTGTTTCTTACCCCCTTGTTGGGTTTAGAGGGCATTATCTGGTACTTCATCCTTTTGAAACTAATTTGCCTCCTTAGTTTGAAGTAAATTCACCAACTCCACAAAAGATACTTGTCTACCAAAAACATTGAGAGAGGTGATCAACATATTGTAGGACTTTGGCAATGCTCTCAAGATGACAGAGGTCAAGAGAGTATCATCCACTGGTTGTACCATAGCATTTAATTTGGCTTTCAATTCCACCACTCTACAGAGGAATAGGTCAACTGTCTCCCTAGAGTTCATACTGAGGGTATGTAGTTGAGTTTGAAGGTGTAGAATAGTGGACTGATTCTTACCTTCATAAATAGTAATCAAAACATCCCAAGCTTCCTTACTAGTTTTAGCATCACAGATATGAGGCTGGACCTCATTTGTAGTAGCAAGTAGGATAAACATGAGATCTCTTTTCTCCTTCTTATCAAAAGCTTATTTATTTTTTCCTACTGTTTGAGGGTGTTTTGTAGTGCCAGTCACTACATCCCATAAATCTTCCACCTAAAGAATGGCACGCATATTTGTCTTCCATGAAACGAAGTTAGAACCTTTTAGCAATTGTGAATCTAAGATATCTTTGTGAACAATAGCCATTGTGAAGGTTCCTTATATCACCAACTGGTCTCCCTTTCTTTATACCTGCCAGACCTTTATACCGAAACTACTCTATATATACCCACCCTTACGTGAGGGAGATTATAAGTATATACGAGTAGCACGATACATGGAACTTAGGTGATACTGAAAGGGCATCGTGTTGTTTATGAAACCTACCATATAAGGTCTATTCCTCATGTGTGGGGTGTAACTTCCCCTAAAAACTTAGGAAAGTCCTTAGTTAGGATTTGCGCCTAACAACAATCACAATGTGGGTATGAAATGAAGTAAATATTAGAACTGGTTTGCCTTATTTCTCCTCGATTATTGATAGAGAACTAGCTCAGACGTCATTTTTGCAGTTATATTAGGTGTTAGATACAATAGTCCAAGCATGATAGCATCACCTGTAAGTGTGGACCAAAGGTATCATATATATCAAACGTTGCTATGCAATAAATTGCATGAATAGGTGTATAAATATGGGGTTTTTCTTTTCTTTTATTTGTGTGATTGTTAATGCAAGAAAATAGAAAATTTAAATACAAAACAAAAACCACATATGCCCAAAAATTTAACTACTTGAGGTGTCATTTTCCACTAAAAATGCACCTTTTAAAATGCCAGTTTTGAGATGAGTAACATATATTCACGTTCCATAATTTTATTCCCCCATTTGTATTAGAATTTTGCAAGAAGGAAATGCATATGAGAGATCTCCCCTTTTTGTTGCAAATTTCCAATTCCAATAAAAAAACTACTTATCCCTCCAAACACAAATTGAAAGAAAGTGAAAAAAATGAAGTATGTGAAGAATACCTCAAAAAATCGTCCTTCCGTGTGCTTTGGTAGAAAAAAAATGATCCAGAAGGCCCTCCGATGCTAAAAAAAAACTCCTGGCTAGAAAAAAATTGTGGTCCAGCAACTTTTAGCAAATTTTGAGCAACTTTTTAGTAACTTTGAGCAACTTTTGCATTCATTGTCAACAATTTTTTTTTGTTTTTTTACTAACATCGATGGGGTTGGAACCCCCGACCTCACCCACTGCTGACTATTGCTGAACCACCATGGATACACAAGCTACTGAGACATGACAGGGCATGATGGGTCTTTTAGACCATGTAAAACACAAGGACAAAAGAACAATTGTAAAAATAAAACTATTCCCAGTGGGATTGGAAACCAGGACCTCTGCCAGAGCATGAAGTGCGTCAACCAAATGAGCCACTGGGTTCACTGGAATCCAAGTGCTGGAACTTTGACTTATCCTATGGAGCAAATAAAATTTTTAAATTTTTTTTGGGATATATATCCCACATGCATCCTGTGGCTACGTTATTCATAGTTTTTAAACCATGAAGTCACCCTTCTTAGGTGACTACCTTCGGGTGGTTACCTGTCCACCCTTTTTACCACCACCACATGTCAATCTTCTATCGTTATCTACGTATCCATTCTCTATATTCCATGCATCCACCATGTGTCCATCCAATGTTGCCAATGTCTCTGTCCTTCGCAGTCCATGTGTCCACCATGTATCCATCCACTGTTGCCAATGTGTCTGCATCTAGTGTCGTGCTTCAGCCTACATTCTAGTTTACGTCTAGTGTCATGATTCAGCCTGCATCCTAGTTTGGTTTGCATATGGTGTCGTGTAGCATCAAATATCTATTTTTGGAGTAGAAATAGTTCTACCTTCCCCAACCACATCAACTGCTCCTAACCGCTTACCAACTGCTTCTAACCGCTTGGCTTAACTTCTAACCACTCGACTTAACTGGTTTGATCTATTGGCTCTGGTACCATGATGAAATTGAAGCAGTAAAATTCATTGCATTGAAATGAGAATAAATGCATATGATTTCTAAGGTGGTTATGAGATGACCAAATTAGTTGTGAGAACCACCTAAATTAGAGAGTGCTTACAAGCGCTATTTTACCACCCCCAAAAATAATGAAATAAACTATGCATAAACATAGACTATGCCATGCTCTAGACTATGTACTATGCTAACAACAATGAGGGAATGGTATAGGGTGGAATGGTACGTAGAGGTAATGATAAAAAGACCAAACCAACTACATTTATATATAGCTTAATGATGTCCATATCCACATATGTGACATGACCATTCGATAGCGTAAGTGGCTCACTCCTAGGAGTCTCAAGGATGGTAGTATGAGTAGCCCTCTACATTATATATGTGTTTGATATAGGGGCACTATTAGATGGCCCAACATTCAACTTCAATGACACATTAGGGGATACACTAACTTGCCCTACCACTGAAGTGTTAGGGTCCTGATAAGACTAAGATGGAGGCTCCATGGAAGAAGGCAACTGACTCTAAACTTGGGATAACTTTATGGCTTGGCTACGGGTTGTTACCATATTCTAAGGGCAGGATGAGGTGTAAAATGTGCAAGTAATTATGTGAATATGTGGTGGAATCACAATAAAACAACATGCAAAGAAATCAAACAAACAAGTTTGTTCCTAAGTTTTCACAAAGTTTTTTTTTGGAATTTTGAAAGGTTTTTGATTTTTTTTCTTTTTGGTAAGAAATGTACAATGTTTGATCCTAAAAATGAATCTATGGATTTCACCTAGATGCTCTCACACACTGACTTGGTGATGAAATCCAAGTTGTGAAACCCATAAAGACTTGGTGATGAAGCCCAAATCATATGAGGGAGCCTAGGTACTACCAATCCTCATCCAGTTCACCATGGGTAGCGATACACACTTTGAAGAGGAATGCATGCTATTTTCCATGGCTACAATAGTTCTTAGAATGGTATTGGCCAAATAATGGGGTAATTCGTTGGGGGTTGGTGATGAAGTCCAACATTACAATCGTTCATGTGCAAGTGTATGAAGTCTCTGTTTATTATAGTGTGATGTAGGTTAACATGCAATTCTATTTATTGCCTAAATGCAGAAAGAAAAAATAGATAAGTGTAGATAGAAATATATCAGGGGTCGAATGGCTATTTTTAGGTAATATCTATTAGAGTTATAATACACAAAGCCAACCATCACTGGGTGTTTGGGCCTGGTCAACCACAACTATGCGATTAACCAATTGTGCACGTGTTTGAGAATTCCCAACTACGAACCCGTGGTTTTAACTGTGTGCTATAAAATAATGCAGAATAGGCCTAAAACTCTAAATGTACCTATATTATCCCTAATCAGGCTATGCAAATGCTCTAATGACTAAATTAAAATGTAGGTTCTTTTTATTTAAATTTCTTTTTAGATATGCCTAGCCTAAGACTTAGATGCAAACAAGGGTAAAAAAGGACAAAGACTCCTATTTAACTTAATCAAATACTAAAGCAAAATAAAATAAAGGAGGGTTTAGATGTACAAACCTATGATCCTTTCGCTTCTCTGTCCTATTTTTTCAACTATAGATCCATAGTTTTACAAGATTCCCACCAATCGATGCATGGTTCTGTAGATTCCAACCACCTGTTCATGGCTCACCAGGTTTACAACTACACATTTGTGGTTCCTCAGGCATAGGATCAAGTAAAAATAGGCTCTAGATGTATCATTTATAATTTCTAATCCTTGCATGATTGATCTCCAGAAACCTACAATCATAAACAATTACAGAAAAGTAACAGAAACTAGCAAGGTAGTGAAAAACATAACCCTTAAGGGTTCCTATCATGATCACCATTTATGTAGCAAAAGATTCAACACCAAAGCACATACATGAAAGTGAACACTTATAATAAAAATAATGCTTCTTTTATATTAATGCTTCATGTCCCAATGCTTGGGGATGGGTATTACAATACCTTTTTTTATAAAGTACAAGTGCTCAAATAATGATCTTGGATTCTCCAAGCAAATGAGACTGGTGTCTTTTGATCCATTGCTACAACCTCAAGGGTGAGTGGGCTTTTTATCCTGGATGTGGGGCCACTCTCAACTTCAATAGCTCTTTAGATACCTGTATCTTGCACACATGATGAAGAAAACAAGGGATTAGTAGCACCTATATATGTGATTGACAACCAATGCAATAAAATCCTTGAACTAATGTTTGAAAAAACATAGAAAATTAAATCTAGATGCCTTGTTAACAAAATTAAAACCTTACTAATATGATCTACACTATTCATGATTTTTCTTGCATTTTGGGTAACCGTAGGTGCACGATTATGGTTGGTCAATCATGGGAGGGTTAGGTAACCATGCGAGGGTGGTTGCGATTGTGCAACTGTGGATGGGTAGTTGAGGCTGGATGTCAAAAATATCTAAAAATGGGTACTTGAAAGCTTTGAATCTCTGATATCCTCAGGATGCATACGAGCTCTTGGCATGATTTTGGTAGCCTAACTGTGTGTTCTCTCAGCATCTCCTTTGGTTGATGGGGTAGTGTTACTTTTGTAGGCAATTTTAGGGTTTTGTATGGAAATGGAGGTGGAAATATATGATTTCCAAGTGGTAATCTAGGGTTGCAAAATGGTAGGGATAATTATAGTGAGTTATCTAGGGAGTCTCACTTAACTGGGGTGATGTGGCTAATGGGTGAGTGCAAGTGGATTGAGGTGTAAGGGATGTACCATGTGAAGGTAAAAGGATGACATGAGTGTGTGATATGTGGAAATGGTGTTGGTGATATGGCCAAGACACATGTCTAGTGATTAGGTAGGGTATCCTAAGTAGATTTTCTATATTTACTAAAATATGGAAAATAGGATAATGTGCAATATTTATACACCTAAGTTTAGACATAGGTATATAATTTTATTATGAAATATTATGATGTGTAATGTGGGTGAAATGTGCAAGGCATTGTGGTAAAGTGTAAATGCCTACGTTTTGATGTCTACACTTTGCATCAATATTCAATATTATATTTTTGTTTTGTTGTTTTATTAATGCTCTATCTCTATCTTGGTCTTCTAGCTTTTCTACCTTGTGATGTTCTTATGCTATCCTTTAACTTAGATTATACTCAAGACTTCTTGCTATATTGAAGTTTGATATACCTTCAAGTATGCTTACTTTATTTCTATATTTGTAGAGAAAGTTATATTGTTGATATCGTTTCTTACTTAGGACCAATAAATCTCTTATCATAGACCTCTTTCTAGGGTCTCCTTCAATCAGCCTTCAATGGGACCTATTATCTTGGGTCTCCTTTATCTGATTTCAATGGGACCTCTTTTCTTGGGTCTCCTTTATCTATCAATATCAAGGTCTATCTTCAAGACTTGAAACTAATCTTATAGACTGCCTTCTATTCTTAATAGAATTATTGGAATAGGTTAACTCAATCTATCTTATCAAGGTCTATTTTTTAATGATCTATTTTTTTTTATCAAGATCCATATTTGAGACTTAACTACAACTCAAATAAATACCTAGATAAGGAAAGCTCACAACCTTTAAGCAATCAAAGATGAAGGTCTTCTCTATCTTTTGTAGGAAGCTTCTCAAATTCTGAAGATTAATTTTTATTGCAGTACAATATTAGATTATTTTTTCTAGAATTACCTAAGAATCCAATACATTCAAATTATTTGAAGCAGAATGACAATTCCCAACTTTTTTTTTGAGTTGGTTCTCTCTTAATATGAAACTTATTCTTCACTGGTTTTTCTTCAACCTAGTGGTAAAACTTATCTTCATTGATTTTTCCTACCCAATGATAATATCCTTAGCTTCATTGGTTTTTCTTCAACCTAGTAGAAATACTTATCTTCACTATTTTTTCCTACCTAGTGGTAAAATTCTTAGCTTCACTAGTTTTTCTTCAACTCAATGGAAATACTTATCTTCAATGGATTTTCTTACCTAGTGGTAATATTATTAAATTTTACAACTTTCAAAACTTGTGCAAGCAACCTTGTTGTGGCTTTGATACCACTATTAGCTTTTGATGCTATAATACTTAATATAAATTACCATAGAAAAGTAATCACAAGATCAAATATAATAAAGTTACAATATAATGAACCAAATATAATAATTTGGAATATAATATCAAATAGAATAACTTTTAAATACTCATAGAATAATCACATGGTCATGTTCACAGTATTGCACATAGAATACTAAAAATGCAATTGAATAAAGGTCTATTAATGCAAGCATAAATCTATGCATGTTCGATGAATATTACAATGTTTTTCACAAATATATAATTGTCTCCTTATATGTTGCACTATTGACCTTCACTCTTCTTTGTAACTCTTCACTTCCTTATTCTAAGGATACATGTGCGCATTTACACTCATAACACTTGCACACATAATTACATTGCACTTGTGCATTTCCTGCACATTATTACATTACATTAAATATTAACTCACTCACTAATATAGGACACAACCCTAATCTAATATTTATAATAATGAGGTTCGAGGTGTAGACCAATTGGTTCAACCAAACCCCATAAGGGGGATGGAGGTCCAAGGTTCAAATCTCGGGCCTCATCAAACTGAATGCTTGTCCCTTTCCTAGTGCTTTTAGTGGTGTAAAATGTTTAAAATGATTGTGGCATGGTGGTTATAGGGGAGGATTGCACGAAGATCTATGTGGTGGCTTTCAAGGTGGAAAACATAAAATACTATGGTGGCCATAAAAGCTGGATATCTTGTATGGATTCATGGCAGCTACCGATTCCACCATGTAATTATATATATATTTACAATAATGTACCAAGGTGGTACATTGGCATGTACCAAATAATGTAAAATTCTCCAACATAATTTCCTCACATCTTAGAATATTATGTTAAAAATCCTTGCTTCCTTTTTAAATTCACTATGGTCTTCAATCTAAACCCCTTCCATTTATTTAATTCTATTTATTCTAGATGTTGGTCTCTGTACTATAGCCATCATATGAAAAAAATGTTTTCTCTTTTTTTTAACCAAGTTTGTCTCAATTTTAATCTCCAAAATTTCTCTTCCCTCAAAATATTATGACATTCATTAAGCAACTCCATTTCCTCTGAGCTTTGGATTATTGTTCTCACCTTTTTGGAATTTTGGAAGTTTCTCTTTTAATTTTTTCTTCTCAAAAATATTTTTGAAAATGTTCTTATTCCATTCTTTTAATCTAGATGTCATTGAATTAATTTGTTTTGGAAGTGTATATAACCCACTATTTCTTGAATAATTCCATGTCTACTCTATCATATCAACAAATTTATGATGTTCTTCCCACATTTTATCATATTTAAAATATGATATTTTTTAAATTCACTTACCACCATTTTAACTCTTATTGTCCAGTGATTTAAACCAATCCTTGCCAAGGTATTAATTTTAGTATAAGTCCCTTCATATAGCCAATGATTTGAAAGTATGCATATGTCTATTTTTTTTGCTATCATATTTTGGACTATTTTATTGCTCATCCATATATACTTGTACTCTTTGAACTTAACCTCCCATAGATTATTGGTTTGAATAAAAACTAAGATATCTCTCATACATTGGGTTATTTTCCTAATTCCCCCACATTTTTCATCTAGCTTGGTTATGGCATTAAAATATCCTATGATCATGAATATGGTTTCTTGGTATTTACTTCTCATAAAGGCTTCAAATCCCCTCTATACTTCTGATCTACCTGATTGAGTTGTAGATCCATAGACATTGATAAGGATGAAACGAATATCTACAAAGTAGTATGTGACTAATGAGACTATCTAATACCTAGTTTTGTGAATGATTTCAAAAGAGGTTCTAAATAGATACCAATATGTTAGAATAACCCCTATTATTCCTTCTAAATTGATAACATCCCATTCATATCTTACCCATATTGTTTTCATATTTTTGAAATCTTCTTCCTTTATCATTTTAAATTTCTTAGATACAAATAATATCAAAATTATTACTTAAATAGAAGTCCTTGATACACCTCTACTTTGAGGAGACATGAACACCCCTTGTACCATGATATGACAATCATATATTTTTAGGTGATCTTATAAAGTATATTATAAAAGCTTATTGAAAAAATATTAAAATATTTTCTCACCTTTCTTGGTAACCAATATAATAAAGGTGGTATTGATCTCACTTGTTGTAATATTTCTTATCCAAGCCTTTTAAACCATAGCCAACATATCACTCTTCAATCAATTCTAAAATATTTGAAAGGAAAATCTAGAAAATTTATTAAGACTAGGTGCCTTGTTAGGATGGAAAGAGAAAACTACCTCATGTAGCTCCTCTGTATATATCTTCTTCATTAATATTTTATTTTTTCCTTGTGTGATTATTGATGGCATATGTTGTAAAATCTTACCTTGTACCTCCTTATATTTATTTATTTTTAATCAGTTATATAGGATTAAAACATGCCCTATCTTTGTTACATATTGACCACATAGTGACATTATAATAGCTTAGCAGTTATGCATGTATCACTTGGAAATATTCAAACCTGTGTCTCCTCCTTGAAAGTTGGGAAATATAATTAGTTTAGCTCATGTCATTTGATTATGCCCTATTATATTGCCTACCATATGGAAATATTTTTTAAATAATTGATTTCTTCCTTCCTAACATCTTCTTCTTCCTTAATATTTCTTCTATTTTAAGTCAAAATATTTTGGATGTGACAATTTTTTTTTTTGTTGTAGCATGAAAAAAATTGGTATTTATATCTCCTTCCTTGAGCCATTTATCACTAGACTTTTAGAACCAATATGACCCATTTTTTAATACTTTTTATTTTTATTTTTATGGAAAACACCCCTTTTAGGTAAGACCCAAGGAGGTAGGGGTATCTATTCCACAAAAATACCCTAGGGCTCGCACCTGGATTACCCCGTTCAACACACTCAAGGAACATGCCTAAAAAAAAAAAAAAACAAGCACAAAGACAAACAACACAAACAAACACAAGCACACAAAAACAACAACAAAAAAAAGAAAACATAAAACACACAAAAAAATAACAAAACACAAAACAACACAAAAACAACAAAACCATAGAAAAACACAAGCCACAAAACACAAAAAACCAACAAAAACACAAAAATAAAAACGACACAAAAAACATAAAACAACCAAAAAACAACCAAAAAATAACATAAAAACAAAACACAACAAAAAACAATGCAAACACACACACAAATAAATAAATAAATAAATAAAATTGATGGAAAAAACAAATTACATCTTTGGCCTTTTTAGGACAACATGCCTTTTAACCAATAATTAACTCAAGAAACATAAGAATGATCTTTTTGAGTTGGGGAACTAAAATACCCTTGCTGGACCAAAGATAAACCAAAACAAAGTAACAAGGAACTAGGTACCTTTAGTATTGGAGCTATCTAGAGAAAGAATAGAAAGAAGAGCACTCGTGTTTTGTGAAGCCCACCATCTGGAAGGGTGGCCGTAGCAAATAATATCACCTTTGTGCAACACCCAATTAGCTAAATAATTAGCAATCCTATTTTATTATCTAACCACATAATTGTATTTAAATTCAAAAAATCCATCTAGATTAATTGAATCTTCTCAAAAATTCTTTTTATTCTCTATTTAGCCTTATGATTCTTAGAAGGATTTCTTCAACAAATTAATCATGATATGGGAGTCAAATTCAACTAACACCTTTTTCCATCCAACCTTAGCAGCCTCATGAAGGTATCTAAGGATACCATACCTCTCAGGAAGGTTATTGGAAAGGATACCCAAATTCTTAGTAAAAGTGAAAATTAAGGAACCATCTAAAATTCTACCATTTCCTCCTGCACTAGCTTTTCTACGGTTCCCCCTAGAGGCTCCATCCATATTGTCTTTTAAAAAATTCTTAGGAGGAGGCTACTAATTTCTTGTTGTATTCATATTTTGATTACTCACATTTACTTTGAGATGGTTGCCAATAGTAGAGTGAATCTTCAATCTTTGCATATCTTGATCCCATCATTGGTGGGAGTCCTAGTGGTGATTAAGGATTTGGCCTAATTCAACCAAGTTGGAAATGGTATTTTGCCAAATATAATGAATATCCTTCCTTTCCTATTTAAAAATTTGGTTCTTTCTTTCCTTCTAAATATTCCAAGGTAGGATGGTTGTTCCCATCCAAACTATTTTCCTAGCAAACTGATCAACAACCTCCTGTTTAGTCCAATCCCTCAATAGTTTCTCAAGAGTACAAAAATTGAACCATTGTAAACCAAGTAAGAAAACCATTCTCCTCCATAGTTCAGAGGCTAAAGGACACTCAATAAAAATATTACTAAGAGTTTCCATGTTCTTTCCACAAATTTCACATATAAATAGGCCATGAAAGCCATGTTTTTGAAGAACACAAGATTCTACTGAGAGGGGGGGTGAAAAATATAATGCCCACTTTTTACTTTATTTCCAAACCAATATCAATTAGTGTCCTTAATTGCAATTACCAAATATAGCAGTGTGAATTAATAACATAGATAACAATAGTAAGCAAGTGCACAAATCACCACACACAATTGAGACACAAAATTTAACGTGGTTCCCCCAATGTTGGGTAGTCCACAAGATAATCTCCTTATAATATTTCAAAAATAAATAGGGATCCTTATCCCAATATAAATTATTAATTTGATCTACTCAAAGATAGGTTGTCCTAATCTGCTCAGGTGGGCTCCACTAATCTGCTTAGCTAGGCTCTCCATTGATCTGCTCAGCTAGGCTATCCACTGATCTACTTAGCTAGGTAATCCACTGATCTAATCAGCTAGGCTATCCATTGATCTACTCAGCTAGTCTATCCATTGATCTGCTCAGCTAGGTAATGCACTAATCTGCTCAGCTAGGTTATCTACTGATCTACTCAGCTAGGCTATCCACTAATATGCTCAGCTAGGTAATCCACTGATATGCTCAGCTAGGCTATCCACTGATCTAATTAGCTAGGCAACTGGTGTTGATGAGTTTTTTTTTTCTATTATATTTCTTTAATTACTCACAAATCTGCCTCAATGCCTTCTCATAAGGCTCAAAAAATCCTGCTCATATGCTATCCCAAATATATCCTCAAAGACTTCACAAAAGGCTCAAGCAATGATGCTTAAATATTGTCCCAAATTTATCCTCAAAGCCTTCACAAAAGGCTCAAGCAATGATGCTCAAATGCTGTCCCAAATATTTCCTCAAAGCCTTCACAAAAGGCTCAAACAATCATGCTCAAATGCTGTCCCAGATCTGTCCACAAATCTATCCCAAAATCCTTCTCAAAGGCTCAACCAATCATGCCCAAAAGCTATCTCAAATTTATCCAAAAATTTTGTCCCAAAAGCCTTCTCAAAGACTCAACCAATCATGCGCAAGTAGCACTCAAATCTCAACAACAAATCATTGAAGGTAAGGCTCAATGATGAACTTAACACCGAATGGCAATGTACTCTTCAATGGATGACACCAATGATCCACAATGATCTCAAAAATGTATGACAAATACTCTCTCAAATTGATGACCACAATGCTCAACAATATACTCTCAAATGTATGGCAAATGAGCTCTCTAATGAAAACCTCTCCAAGAAGTAACAATGAGGAATTCAACCAACCAAGGACAATCTCCACAAGTAATAGCAATAGATTCTCAATAATATCTTCCTCATGCAATGTCAATAAGATCTCAAGAAACAAGCACAACTTCCTCAAGCAAAGAGCTCTCAAATAGACAACAATGATCTCCTCAAATGAAATACAAATGTATCCACAAAAATGTATGACAAATACTCTCTCAAATTGATGACAACAATGCTCAACAATATACTCTCAAATGTATGGCAAATGATCTCTCTAATGAAAACCTATCCAAGCAGTAACAATGAGGAAATAAACCAACCAAGGACAATCTCCACAAGTAATAGCAATAGATTCTCAATAATATCTTCCTCATGCAATGTCAATAAGCTCTCAAGAAATAAGCACAACTTCCTCAAGCAAAGATCTCTCAAATAGCCAACAATGATCTCCTCAAATTAAATACAAATGTATCCACAAGTGACTAGCAAATGATCTCCTAAATGGTCTCACATAGAGGTAATGTACTTAAAAAGTAACCACCAATACTCTCCTCAAAACATTAGAAAAAACCTCCTCAATCATGGCAATACTCTCAATGAACTCCACTAAAGCAATTATGAACTCAAGCATCAATTTTATCCATAAAATTGATTTTCTAATCCATCCACTTCCTCTCAATAGTCAAGGCACATAATCAAGCAATTTGTCTTCAACTTCAAACACTAACTCATGTGCATGTCTTCTAACTCAAGGTAGTAATTAATTAGGTCTCAAGTTCCTAGTTTAATTTCATAATCAAACCATGCACTGGGACATATACATGTTCAACATTTTACTACCTTATAACTCCCTAATTTCATTGACATAAACAACAAGCACCTATGCTTTTATTTATTTGTTTTCACACCTTATAAATTCACAAGTGCACACAATAATTTTCAATTATTTAATTCAACACCTTATAACTCCCTAAATACACATAGCAATAACAAATAATATCTCACCACATTATATCTTCCTAAGCACACACAACAATAATTTATTTCCAAAAAATACCTTATGACTCCCTAATTTTGACAAAAATGATTTTAATGCACCACAACTTTGGCAATATAAACTATTACCATGCGCTAGAGATAAATACCTTTTTATGAAGTTCTTAGCCTCTGCAACCTTTGAAAACATTAATGTCTTTGCCAAAAATCAATGAGCCTTTACCACCTTCGAAATCATCAATGTTTTGCCAAAAAATCAAAGCGCCTTCACACCTTCGTGGGAGTCAAACTCTATTCCTCATTGCTTGCACTGTAAAGTGCATGTGAGCACTAGCCCACGTTGGGATTTAATCCCAAAAACTTCCTTTAATCTCTACGCTCGACTATCAAAACAAAACCAATCTCTCACAAAAAACTTTTGCTCCTGGCGGGATTCGAACATAAACCTCTTCTGTGCAAAGATGATGCCCTGCCAATTGCGCTACGTTGTCCAGTGTGACGTTAGTTCTAAAAGCTTCCAATTTTGTCTTTGCCCTTGAGTTCAATATTTCATTTTGCCTCTACGTTGCCTCCCTTCGATGACTCTCTCTCATGCGCTAATTATTCTCCTATCTCCACAACAAAATAGCCAAAGTCTTATTTGATTTATATGCCTTTCAATGCCTTAAAATGACGTCGGTAAACTTTGATTTACCATCCTAACCTTTGCACATCGGTGAATAATTTAATTAAACTTTATACCTTAGAATTATTAAATAAATATTTAATAATTCATCTCTTATCTTTGAATTGGGATATCTCCTTCGTTCTTTTGAATTTTGCCATGAAACGTTTTGCACCTAGGTTTTATTGAAAAAACCTTTTCATCCATCATCATTTGGAGATGTCTTAGCACATTGGTTTTAATGAAAAAACCCTTTCCAATGGTTTTAATAAAAATCCTTTCCGTTGGTCTAATTAAAAAACCTTTCTATAGATTTTAATAAAAACCTTTGAAATTGGTTTTAATAAAACCTTTACCATTGGTTTTAATAAAAACCATTAATAAAATATTTAAAAATTAAATATTATATGCCTCTTGTGCCATAAAACCCTGTATATATCCATGCTCTCCAAAATTTCATAAATGAATATTTATGAAGTGCTTTTGCCACCAAAAATCAATGTGATCCATGTGACATCAATGACAACACAAAATAACTCAAATTGCCAACAATATCCCCCTTTGTCATTGATGACAACACCTCTAATGCAAAACACCACAATCACTGCAAAAACAATCTCTGATAATGATGTAGGAGCATCCGGTGGCAGTAGAGCAATCTTGCATCAACAAAAAAATTTCTAAGTGTTTGCCTTGATGTCGCGATATCGCGATAGAGAAAAGTGTCACGATATTGCGACATGTCACGTTTTCACGACTCAGGAAGGAGAGAGAAGGCACGGAGCAAAAATGTCATGATTTCATGACATGTCATGAAATCACGACCGAAAGAAGACAAGAAAGGCATGGAGCAAAAATGTCACGATTTCGTGACATGTCGCGAAATCACGACCGAAAGAAGACAGGAAAGGCACGGAGCAAAAATGTCACGATTTCACGACATGTCATGAAATCGTGACCGAAAGAAGATAGGAAAGGCGCAGAGCAAAAATGTCACGATTTCGCGACATGTCGCGAAATCGTGATTGAAAGAATACAGGAAAGGCCAGAGAAGAAAATTTCACGATTTCGTGACATGTCACGAAATTGCGATCGAAGGAGCAAAAAGAAAGCAAGGAAGGAAACTGTCATGATATCATGACATGTCATGATTTTGCGACCCGAAACAAAGAGAGAAAGTAGAGAGCAAAGCTGTCACGATATCGCGACATGTCACGATTTTGTGACCCGAGAGGCGAGGAGGAGGCAGAAAGGAAAGATGTCGCGATATCGTGACATGTCATGATTTCACGACCGAAAAGGAGAAAGAAGAGCCGAAAAGGAAAGATGTCACGATATCGTGACATGTCGCATTTTTGTGACCAAAGGACGAGAGGAGGCACAAGAGAGAAAAGTGTCGCGATATCGTGACACATCGCATTTTCGCGACTAGAAGACGAGGGGAGGCGCAAGAGAGAAAAGTGTCGCGATATCGTGACATGTCGCATTATTGTGACCAAAGGATGAGAGAAAGCGCAAAGGAGAGAAAGTGTCGCGATATCGTGACATGTCGCATTTTCACGACCAAAGGAAGAGAGAAGGCACAAAGGAGAAAAAGTGTCACGATATCGTGACATGTCGCATTTTCGTGACCAAAGGATGAGAGAAGGCGCAAAGGAGAAAAGTGTCACGATATCGCGACATGTCGTATTTTCGTGACCCAAGGACGAGAGAAGGCGCAAGGGAGAAAAATTGTCACAATATCGCGACATGTCGCATTTTCATGACCAAAAGACAAGAGAAGGCGCAGGAGAGAAAAAGTGTCACGATATCGTGACATGTCGCATTTTCGCGACCAAAAGACAAGAGAAGTCACATGAGAGAAAAAGTGTCGCGATATCGTGACATGTCGCAGTATCGTGACTAAAATAGAAGAGGAAGAGAAAGAGGGAAAAGGTGTCATGATATCGCGATATGTCGCATTATCGCGACTACAAGAGAAGAAAAAGAGGAAGAAAAAAAAGTGTCACGATATTGTGACATGTCACATTTTCACGATCAAACAAAAGAAAAGAAAGGGTAGGTGGTTACAAGGGCTGTTATAGAGGAAATTTTCGAGTGGTGGGTATACCGAACGCCATCATTGGTTGACAGGCGGACAGAGTCTACAGTGGCAGCACTAAACAACACGTGGCACCAAGGTGCAATGGAAGCAGACGAAGATCAAGAGTCGAAAAGAAAGACATTTCAAAAGCCAAGACAACGAAGAGGCACGAGAAATGAAATGAAGGGTTAGAAAAGGGAAACAGAGAGTCATGCCAGAGATTTTAAAAGGGGAAGCGAAGGCATGCACAAGGGTCAAAAAACTGCCAAGACAGTGTTGCAGACGTGAAGGCAAGAGGGCCATTCTGGACCTGTTTGGGTTGTTTTTCTTCCAGAGTTGGAAATGCTGTAATGTAATGAAAAAAAGAAAAAAATAAACTACCTTTTAGGATAAAGGAGTTTATTTGGCAGACTACTGCCATTATTGTAAATTTTTCCAAGTTTAATGAATGAGAATTTGAGAATTTGGGAGGAGCAATTTTGGCTCCCCATCAAGTGGTATCAGAGTGGGAGTTCCTGAGTGTGCGAGTAGATCGTCGAAAGTGAGGCAGTTTGCACCAGGATCTATGGAAGAGTGGGAGTTCCTGAGTGTGCGAGCAGATCATCGAAAGTGAGGTAGTTTGCACCAAGATCTGTGGAAGAGCAAGAGTTCCTGAGTGTGTAAATAGATCACCAAAAGTGAGGTAGTTTACACCAGGATCTGTGGAAGAGCTTAGGGTTCCTGAGTGTGTGAGCAGATCATCGACAGTGAGGCAGTTTGCACCAGGATATGTGGAAGAGCGTAGGGTTCTTGAGTGTGTAAACTAATTGCTGGACGTGAGGCAGTTTACACCAGGATCTGTGGAAAGGTTGTGAGAAGAGAGCGAGGAAGAATACCTCCATGAAGAAATCATGGTCGTGGGATAAATGTGGTACCTGAAGAAGATTTCAGAGCTTTGCAGAGGCAAGTGCAAGCCCTACAAGAGGAGTTGCGAAGAGGGGTTGAGCCGAGGAGAAAAGAGCCGTGCTGAGGTTGAATATTTTGCAAGTTTTGAGATGTTGAAAAATAAGGTGACAGAATAGTACAGAAGTGAAGGTCACTTCTCAATCCACACCGGTTTTTTGATGCAGGAGCATCCGATGGCAACAAAGCAATCTTGCATCAACAAAAAAATTTCTAAGTGTTTGCCTTGATGTCGTGATATCACGATAGAGAAAAGTGTTGCGATATCGTGACATGTCATGTTTTTGTGACTCAAGAAGGAGAGAGAAGGCGCAGAGCAAAAATGTCATGATTTCATGACATGTCGTGAAATCACGACCGAAAGAAGACAGGAAAGGCACGAAGCAAAAATGTCGCTATTTCATGACATGTCACGAAATCGCGATCGAAAGAAGACAGGAAAGGCGCGGAGCAAAAATGTTGCGATTTTGCGACATGTCACGAAATCATGACCGAAAGAAGACAGGAAAGGCGCAGAGCAAAAATATCACGATTTCACATGTCACAAAATGATGACCGAAAGAAGACAGGAAAGGCCAGAGAAGAAAGTGTTGTAATTTCGTGACATGTCGTGAAATTGCGACCGAAGGAGCAGAAAGAAAGCAAGGAAGGAAACTGTCGCGATATCGTGACATGTCATGATTTTGTGACATAAAACAAAGAGAGAAAGCAGAGAGCAAAGCTGTCACGATATCGCGACATGTCACGATTTCATGACCCGAGAAGCGAGGAGGAGGCAGAAAGGAAAGATGTCATGATATCGTGGCATGTCATGATTTTGTGACTAAAAAGGAGAAAGAAGAGCCGAAAAGGAAAGATGGTGCGATATCGCGACATGTCGCATTTTAGCAACCAAAGGACGAGAGGAGGCACAAGAGAGAAAAGTGTCGCGATATCGCGACACGTCGCATTTTCACGACCAGAAGACGAGAGGAGGCGCAAGAGAGAAAAGTGTCACGATATCATGACATGTCGCATTATCGCGACCAAAGGACAAGAGAAAGCGCAAAGGAGAAAAAGTGTCACGATATCGTGACATGTCACATTTTTGCGACCAAAGGACGAGAGAAGGCGCAAAGGAGAAAAAGTGTTGCGATATCACGACATGTCGCATTTTCATGACCAAAGGACGAGAGAAGGCGCAAAGGAGAAAGGTGTCACGATATCGCGACATGTCGCATTTTCGTGACGTAAGGATGAGAGAAGGCGCAAGGGAGAAAAATTGTCGTGATATCGTGACATGTCACATTTTCATGACCAAAAGAAGAGAGAAGGCACAGGAGAGAAAAAGTGTCGCGATATCGTGACATGTCGCATTTTCGCAACCAAAAGACGAGAGAAGGCACAGGAGAGAAAAAGTGTCACGATATCGCGACATGTCATAGTATTGCGACTAAAATATAAGAGGAAGAGCAAGAGGGAAAAGGTGTCGCGATATCGCGACATGTCACATTATCGCGACTACAAGAGAAGAAAAAGAGGAAGAAGGAAAAAGTGTCACGATATCACGACATGTCGCATTTTTGTGACCAAACAAAAGAAAAGAAAGGGCAAGTGGTTACAAGGGCCGTTACAGAGGAAATTTTTGAGCGATGGGTATACCAAACATCATCATTGGTTGACAAGCGGACAGAGTCTACAATGGCAGCACTGAACAAGCACGTGGCACCAAGGTGCAGTGGAAGCAGACGAAGATCAAGAGTAAAAAAGAAAGATGTTTCGAAAGCCAAGACAACGAAGAGGCACGGGAAATGAAATGAAGGGTCAAAAAAGGGAAACGGAGAGTCATGCCAGAGATTTTAAAAGGGGAAGTGAAGGCATGCACAAGGGTCAAAAAACTGCCGAGATAGTGTTGTAGACGTGAAGGCAAGAGGGCCATTCTAGACCTGTTTGGGCTGTTTTTCTTCCAAAGTTGGAAATGCTGTAATGTAATGAAAAAAGAAAAAAATAAACTACCTTTCAGGATAAAGGATTTTATTTGGTAGATTGCTGCCATTATTGTAAAATTTTCCAAGTTTAATGAATGAGAATTTGAGAATTTGGGAGGAGCGATTTTGGCTCCCCATCAGATAATCAAAGTTGCTCCCCTTGACTCAATACTCTCTATGGAGGTTGCTCCCCCTATCTCAATGTTCTCTTTCAAGGCTACTCCCCCTAACTCAATGCTCTCCTCCTTACTCAAATCTCTCCTCCTTTGACATCAATGGCAAAAAGGGACACCTATGGGGTTCAAAATATATGACTCTTAAGCTTAGCCCCCCAACCACATTCTCTCTTGAGGTGATTAATTTTGGGGTGGGAGTATTTTTACTCCCATCTTACATTGTTCCTTTCCTTTGTCAACTTCCTTCAACTTCTTTCTGATATCATTTTATTGATGAGTTACTTGATCTTCTTGTCTTGAACCTATTTGACCTTCTTGCCTCAAGACTGCTTGAAATTCTTGCCTTGAACCTGTTTGGAATTAAGTCCTACACTAGTTTGCAATATGTCCAAAGTTATTGTAATTAAAACACTTGCTATTGTAGCCTTTGGATGGTTCCCATGTTATGAATTCTTTCTTGAAATAATTTTCATATCCATTCTTTTACTGAACCCTGTATTGTGATATTTTGTTTTCATAATCATTATGACCATGACCTCTAAATTGTGTAGCTCTAATACCAAAACCATGTTGCTCATTTTCTTTGAACTGAGAAGCTCTATGACCAATCTTGTTGCATAAGAAGCAGTATCCTTGAAAAACATACCTTCTTCCTTTGAAGTTCCTTCTAGCAAAATCAAACTTCTTTGATCCATAGACCATTTCTTGACCATTATCCTTGTGATAATATTCTACTTGTGCATTGTATCCTTGATCCTTCCTTGTATTATCAAAATCCGCTTCCTTAACTTCTTCCTTGATTTCCTCTTCAAGAATTTCTTTGCCTCTTGAACTTGATTCACCTATCTCAAAACAAGATCCAAAATGGATATTTGGAGCCATAGGAGCTTTGGAACTTTCTTCATGAATCTTAGGTGCTTCCTTGCTTTCATATTTTACAACTTCCTTTCCTTTTGAGTGTGATTCCCCAAACCTAAAATATGAGACCTTTGGTGCTTTGGAACCTTTCTCTTATTTTTCTTTATTTGTGTCAAATAGCAAATTGGCACACATCTCTATAGCCTCTGAAATACATGTTTCCTTCTCAGTGAAAATATCTTGGCCTTTTGAGTCATGTGATGGATCAACCTTCTCAAGTATAAAGCATCTCAATTCTTGTAGATTCTCCTTAACATCTTGTAGTTACTCATGGATATCATTGAAATCTTCTTTTAGATCAACTGAGACATCTGTCTTTCTTGAAATATCCTCTTCTTCTATTTGGAGTGGTAGTTCTTCATCTACTTATTTTATCCCATAGAAAAAACCTTCTTCATATTCACTATCACTGAGATCATTATCATATTCTATAGCAAACAAACTCTCATGATTTCTTTGACCATGCCTATTTCCTTGATGTGTCATTTCATATTCACTATCACTAAAGCCATTGCAATATCCTGAAATGTGATCTCTTTGACCACACACAAAGCATTGTTATCTTTCACCTTCTATTCCTAGGAATATATGTTCTTACTTTTCATCATCTGACTTGTCTCTATCACTATGATTTGAGCTATCATTTGATTCTTCAATGTAGAAAGTTTTCTTTGTCTTACAAAATTTTTTCTTCTTCTCCTACTTGGTTTGCTTGTACCTATCATCTTTGTCATGCTTATGCTTTCCTTCTTCTTTTCTTTTGTGACCCTATTTTTCATCATCACTATTTTCTTCATGTGGACACTTGTTTCCATAGTGACCATAATCACCACACTTGTAGCATCTGAATTTCTTCATATACTTGTAATTCCTTGAGTCCTTTTTCTTTTTTATGAAGTTAGCTTCCTCATCATTATTTGAATCTCTATCTATATTTGGATATTTTCCTTTATTTTCTCTGAAACCTTGAATGCAATTGCTTTCATTGGAGCCCGATGCTTATATATCCTCATCTCATAAGCTGTGAGAGTTCCTTGTATTTCTTCCATTGTTAGCTTGTCAATATCCATTGTTTCTTCTATCACTGAAACCTTTGCATCATACTTCATGGGAAGTGATCTCAAAACCTTTTGAGTAACATCTGATTATTTCATCTCAAATCCTAGACCTCTCATGATGTTAGCAATCTCATCAACTCTAAGTAAAAACTTTGTAATATCTTCAGAATCTTCCATTTTCAATTCCTTGAATCTTCTTCTATGAGTTTGTAGTTTTGCCAACTTTACCTTGAAATCTCCTTCATAGGTATTTTACAACTTGGTCCACATTTCATTCGCTGAATTACATACCATGACTTTTGCAAAATCTGTCTTATGTAGCCCACTCAGAATACAATTCATTGCTTTAGCATTGATCTCAACCAATTTCCTGATAGTATTATATGTCTTAGGATCACCTTCAACCTTATACTCTTTTGCAACCATCTGCCATACCTCATATCCTTATGATATCAAGTAGTTCTTCATTCTCATGCTCTAGAAAGCATAATTTTTATCGTCAAAAAGTGGAGCCTTACTTGTAGATGATCCATTCTATGAAGCCATATGTGTTCTTGTAGAATATACCCTCAAGCTGTTAGCATTTTTGAAGGAAACCGATCTGATACCAATTGAAGAACATAAGCTTATACTGAGAGGGGGGATCAACAGTATAGCACCCACTTTTTACTTTCTTTCCAAACCAATATCAATTAGTGTCCTCAATTGCAATTACCAAATACAACAATGTGCATTAATAACATAGATAACAATAGTAAGCAAGTGTACAAATCACCACACACAATTGAGACACAAGATTTAACGTGGTTCCCCCAATGTGGAGTAGTTCACAAGATAATATCCTTATAATATTTCACAAAGAAATAGGGATCCTTATCCCAATACAAATGATTACTTTGATCTTCTCAAAGCTAGGCTGTCCTGATCTGCTCAGGTGGGATCCACTAATCTGCTCAGCTAGGCCCTCCATTGATCTACTCAGCTAGGAAATCCATTGATCTACTCAGCTAGGCAATCCATTGATATTATTAGCTAGGCTATCCATTGATATGCTCAGCTAGGCTATCCAATGATCTACTCAGCTAGGCTATCCATTGATATGCTCAACTAGGAAATCCACTGATCTACGCAGCTAGGCTATCCACTGATCTGCTTAGCTAGGCTATCCACTGATCTACTTAATGAGGCAATCCACTGATATTCTTAGCTAGGCTATCCACTAATCTTCTCAGTTAGGATATCCACTGATCTGCTCAACTAGGAAACTGGTGTTGATGAGTTTTTCTATTTTTTTATATTTCTTTTACTACTCATAAATCTGCCTCAATGCCTTCTCACAAGGCTCAAACAATCCTACTCATATGTTGTCCCAAATTTATCCTCAAAGCCTTCACAAAAGGCTCAATAAATTATGCTCAAATTTTGTCCCAAATTTGTCCTCAAAGCCTTCACAAAAGGCTCAAGCAATGATGCTCAAATGCTATCCCAAATCTGTCCTCAAAGCCTTCACAAAAGGCTCAAACAATATTGCTCAAATGTTGTCCCAAATCTGTCCACAAATCTATCCCAAAAGCCTTCTCAAAGGCTCAACAAATCATGCACAAAAGCTATCTCAAATTTGTCTAAAAATTTTATCCCAAAAGCCTTCTCAAAGGCTCAACCAATCATGCCCAAAAGTTGTCTCAAATCTATTCAAAAATTTTGTCCCAAAAGCCTTCTTAAAGTCTCAACCAATCACTCTCAAGTAGCACTCAAATCTCAACCACAAATTAATTAAGGCAAGGCTCAATAATGAACTCAATAATTAATGACAATACACTCTTCAATTGATGACAACAATGATCCACAATGATCTCAACAATGTATGAGAAATACTCTCTCAAATGGATGACAACAATGCTCAAAAATATACTCTCAAATGTATTCCAAATGAGCTCTCTAATGAAAACCTATCCAAGCAGTAATAATGAGGACTTAAACCAACCAAGGACAATATCCACAAGTAATAGCAATAGGTTCTCAATAATATCTTCCTCATGCAATGTCAATAAGATCTCAAGAAACAAGCACAACTTCCTCAAGAAAAGGGCTCTCAAATAGCGAACAATGATCTCCTCAAATGAAAGACAAGTGTATCCACAAGTGACTAGCAAATGATCTCCTCAATGGTCTCACATAGAGGTAATGTACTCAAAAAGTAACCAACAATACTTTCCTCAAAACAATAGCAAAAACCTCCTCAATAGTGGCAATACTCTCAATGAAATCCACTAAATAAATTATGAACTCAAGCATCAATTTTATCCATAAAATTGATTTTCTAATCCATCCACTTCCTCTCAATAGTCAAGGCACATAATCTATAAATTTGTCTCAAAATTCAAACCCTAACTCATGTGCATGTCTTCTAACTCAAGGTAGCAACTAACTAGGTCTCAAGTTCCTAGTTTAATTTCATAATCAAACCATGCACTAGGACATATACATGTTCAACACTTTACTACCTTATAACTCCCTAATTTCATTGACATAAACAACAAGCACCTATGCTTTTATTTATTTGTTTTCACACCTTATAACTCCACAAGTACACACAATAATTTTAAATTATTTAATTCAACATCTTATAAATCCCTAAATACACATAGCAATAACAAATAATATCTCACCACCTTATATCTCCCTAAGCACACACAACAATCATTTATTTACAAAAAATACCTTATGACTCCCTAATTTTGACAGAAATGATTTTAATGCACCACATCTTTGGCAATATCAACTATTAACATGCGCTAGAGATAAATACCTTTTTATGAAGTTTGTAGCCTCTGAAACCTTCAAAAATTTTAATGTCTTAGCCAAAAATCAATGTGCCTTTACCACCTTCAAAATCGTCAACGTTTTACCCAAAAATAAATGCGCCTTCACACATTCGTGGGAGTCAAACTCTGTTTCTCCTTGCTTGTGTTGTGAAGCGCTTATCATGTGAGCACTAACCCACGTTGAAATTTAATCCCAAACACTTCCTTTAATATATGTGCTCAGCTATCAAAATGAAATCAATCTCTCACAAAATCTTTTGCTCCTGGCAAGATTCGAACACAGACCTCTCTTGTGCAAAGATGATGCCCTGCCAACTACGCTACACTGTCCAGTGTGACATCAGTTCCAACAGCTTTCAATTTTGTCTTTGCCCTTGAGTTCAATATTTTATTTTACCTCTACGTTGCCTCCCTTCGACGACTCTCTCTCATGCGCTAATTATTCTCCTATATCTGCAACGAAATAGCCAAAGTCTTCTTTGATTTATATGCCTTTTAATGCCTTCGAATGACGTTGGCAAAATTTAATTTTCCATCCTAACCTTTGCACGTCGGCGGATAATTTAATTAAACTTTAGACCTTAGAATTATTAAATAAATATTTAATAATTCATCTCTTATATTTGAATTGGGATATCTCCTTCGTTCTTTTGAATTTTGCCATGAAACTTTTTGCACCTAGGTTTTATTGAAAAAACCTTTTCATCCATCATCATTTGGAGATGTCTTAGCACATTGGTTTTAATCAAAAATAATTTCCAATGGTTTTAATAAAAACCCTTTCCATTGGTCTAATTAAAAAACCTTTCCATCTATTTTAATAAAAACCCTTGCCATTGGTTTTAATAAAACCTTTACCATTGATTTTAATAAAAACCTTTAATATAATATTTAAAAATTAAATATTATATGCCTCTTGTGCCACAAAACCCTGTATATATCCATGATCTCTAAAATTTATTTATGAAGTGATTTTGCCACCAAAACTCAATGTGATCCATTTGAAATCAATGACAACACAAAATAACTCAAATTACCAACAGTTTCATAAGTTGCTTACCAATGAGCATCCTTCAATGCAATAAAATCCAAATAGAAAACCTCACCTTAGACTAGAACTTTTGAACCTACAATTGTGTAAATATGTCATATAACTAGTTAGGATTATTGTGGTATAAGGTCAAATAACCTTAAGCAATAGTGTAGCACCCTAAAATTGGCGCAGTTAAACCCTCAGTAAAAAGTAAAAATTTGAATTTTAACCTCGAAACCGCCCATTAACTACTCACCTCATTTTTTGTGCCATTTTTAGAAGTTGTTTGACCGTTGGATGATATTGTCGCCGATCTGACGATATTGTCCCAAATCGGACGAATTCGTCTGAAACAGAACGTCCAGACAATTTCATCCCAAAACCAAATTTTCATAATTAGCTTCTGTTTCAACAACCTCTCCAACTCGGGCAGAAGCGTGTCTGCGCGGTTGGAGATTCCTACGTTGGAGATATCCCAGATTGGGATGATCCCCAACCTCCTAACCTCCCCCTAATACTATATAAACTTGGGATTTTCCCAGTTTATCCCCCTGGCTTATCATTTCCCTACAAATTTAATTTTTGTTGTGTTAGAACATCCTATCCCCCATCATTTGCACTTGTGTTTTCAAGTTTTATTATAGGATCTCACTGTGTTTCAATCGGAGGAAGCTCGGATCATCACAGGCGATTCAACCATAATTTTGGATGATCTTGTCGAGATCGACGACGATCTCGTACGATTGCAGACGATTTTGACTACAGTTCATATTGGGGGCAATCAGAGCCCTCAGTTTGCATTCTCTATCTCTTTTTCTTATTTAATTGTGCATTAGATTAATTCACTTCTATTTTGCATCTTGGAGTTCACCTCATTTAGCATATTTGCATGATAAAATTCAAAATAAATTATTAAAACATTGCATCCCATTTGATTTGATATCTAGATTTATCATTTAAGCATTTATATTCTTATTTCTATTATTTTGTATCATTCTTGCAATTGTATTTTTGGTTTTTGGTGTCTGTTTTCATTATTGCAGGTTTCTAACAAATTCGTCAGGTCACTGACGATCTTGGCCGATCTCAGACGATCTCATGTGATCTGGATGATTATGTATAATTATAGATGATCCTGTCATATCCGGGACGATCTGGACTCCTACAAGCTTCAAAATCTTCATCAGACATCAGAAATTAGGTGCACTCTTCTCCATTTCATATATTTTCTGTATTTAGGATTCATTTATGCTTGTTGTCTTCATATAAACCAAAAATTTCATATAGAATAGCTTAGATTCATTTTGGCCAACCAAGGAATCTGAATGATTGAACATAAAATGAACACATCAAACCCATTCTCAACCTAGGCATGGAAAATGCCACTCAAAGTTTCCTGGTGAACCCCACCATTCGTCAAAAATTCACCCTTACACCCCTCCCCCAAGAGGCGCGACCTTCAAAGGGCCTCTTCGTCCGAGGTATTATCCCATCCCTCTCGCATCCCCATTTCGGGAATGGATCCTTTAGCCTGAAGGTAAGGGTGAGAAAATTTTGGGCGATACATTTTGGTGAACCCGACGTGAAACTAAAACACCTTTTGAAAACAATCCAAAAGAAAAAAAAACATTATGGTGAATCATTAGACAACCGTTAAATTTGCATATCATACTTAGATGGTAGATTATAATAGAAGATGAGCTGTCACCATAAATATTTAAAATTAATTAACAACCATAGAGATTACTTTTGTGCTTAGAATACCTCAAACAAATAGAGCCCAATCCTTATGGGACGAACTTGATAGGAGATTGGGTATTATTGAATCCAGATCTGTAGAACTTAGGCAAATTAAGAGGTTTGTCCTAGATAGAATCCTGGATCCTGATCAGGTGACTTTGTATCATGAACTTCAAAGAGCTTGCCATAGGTGGTTATCAGATAAAATAGCGCTTGTGTCTTCTGAATTATACACCTTTGAGGAATACCTTGAGAATGCAGTTGTAGTGCATAAATTTCTATCTCGTATAGAGGATCAAGAAGTTCTTGCGGATAAAAAGAGATGGAATTGAGTTCCTAGAGCTATGTTGTATCGAGAGTATTGCCGTGAAATTTATTTTTACATGTCAGGGTCTGAAGTAGATCATATTACCATAGCACACTTTGTCAAGTTCTTGAAAAACAACTTCCAATTTGAAGAGGAGCATTTAATGACTCCTGATGAACTTGACCCTATCAATGATATCCATAAACTATTCATAGAAAACTAAGTCATTCTTTTTACTATTATTATTTCTTGCAACTAGAATGTTGTTTGTTATTTATATTCTCGCAAAATAATAATATAATCACACAAAACAAAACAAAAAAACAAAATAAATAAAAAACAAAACATTTCCTTTTAAAATATTATAGTAGGTATATAGTTAAAATATATACCTCTCAACCCTATTGCATATATATATATAAGTATATATATTTGCTAAAAACCTAAGTTAGCATAATGCCTAGACTTAGGAATAGGAAACAAACCAAAGAAGATGAAGATTGGTTAGGAAGACCATTAACTGACCAAAATGTCCCTCTTGAGGACCAAGTTCCAGAAGAAGAAACCCTATACCAGCAAGAAGAAGAGCTTGCTATAGAAGAAACTGTTAGAGAGGAAGGATCCTCATCCCCTAAAATGTCTCCAGGAGGAGCTATCACTTTTGAAAACATGGAACAATTCTGGAAGTTCATTAATACTAATATTGGTGTTTTTAATAGAGCAGCCCATATGGACAAGGATCAAATTAGTGACACTCAAGCAACTCTAGAAGAAGTATTTCAAACACGCACTAATCCCTTGTCCTTTATTGATCAAGAGAGTGATCAAGCTGGACCATCCAATTTGGATATGGCAGCTGCGATCCGAAACATGTAACAATAGCAGGTTACCCAACCACCTAACGTGCCTGTTAACAAGCCTAGGGTCATTCCTGCACAAAAGAAACCATCATTCACTGCTCTATTTTTCCAAGCTCTTGATCAACATACCTCAAATCAACAAAAACCCAAAACAAAACCAAACACCAATTACCAACAATCTGGGTACAACATAATACTATTACAAATCCCCTTCATAATACTCTTCCTACCAACACTTTGCATAATAGCAATATAGCATCTAATCCTTATGTCACACCATCATACACTCATAAATCCCTTACCTATGTCTGATTGAACCAATATGGTGGACAAACTAGTAATCTTGAAACCATGGTGAAACAACTAGTTTCCCGTATGGACCAGATAGATCCCTACCGTCCCTTGTACAACTATCAAGAGATGTGTAGTCATCCTTTAGATCCTATAGTCGTAGCACAACCATATCCTAAAAATTTTCCCATGCCTTTTCTTCCCATATATAAAGGAACTGAAGATCCCATAGATCATCTTCGTATGTTTAGGATAGCTTCTCCTGATAGATCACATGATGACTTGTTATTACTAAAAATGTTTTCGAAAAGCTTTGGAGGGATGGCATTAGAGTGGTATTATCAATTACCCACTAATTCTTTGAGGAATTTCGAAGAAACTGCCGAGTCTTTTGTTCATCAATTTAGCGCCTACATCAAAAGACATGTGACCATTAAAGATTTGTATAACTTAAAATAGGACAAAGATGAATGCTTTACTGATTTCCTAGCTAGGTGGAGACAGTTGATAGGAAAATTGCACTTTGTGTTACCTTATAGGGAGATGTTAGAAATATTTATTAATAATTTGCAAGAGCAACTATCTTACGAATTATCAATTGCTACCTTGACCACCTTCGATCAGGCTATAGACTTAGCCCGAAGAGTGGAAGATGGTCTCATTAGGAGAGGCCAGCTTAAAAAGAAAGACGATGAGAAAACATCCAACAATAATAAAAAATTTGTGGGTGATGGAGTCACCAATAGCAAAAATATTGCTAATGTTAATGCTGCAAAGACAACGAAGAAGTTTGTACTGAAACCTCCTGATAGACCTCCTCGAGAATTTACTAGGTTAAATCAACCTTTATCTACTATTCTACCACAATTATTAGAATGAGGTTTGATTCAATTACCAAATATCTGGGAACATGATCCAACTATACCCGGATATAGAGCAGATTTACACTGTGACTTCCATAGAGGACCTGGACACACTACCAACTCTTGTAAAAGATTAAAACATAAAATACAGGACTTGATTGATAACAATGAGATGGAGGTGCAAGACTTTCAACCTAAGCAAAATCCTCCTAATAATATTGAAAAGAACACCCCACAAAACCAGAATCAGAATGTCAATCAGTCATTAGACATCTTTAACATCCCTTACCGAAACATGGTAAAGAGGTGGCTAGTTAAATTGAACATCATAATGTCCCTCCTCCTACCCGATATGTAGGAAATATTAGTGGGCATTTACCTACTCATGATCTGGAAATATTTGACACAAATTTATCTGTGGTTACAACCAGGCCTCTATATAATATTCAGATACCTTATCTTAGTGATACAGAATATGAGACTGAGAGTGATATGGAAATCACATCAAATCAATCGAATAGTTCGAAGATGAATCAGATACTATTCATCCTATCACAAGTTATATGGTTCCAGAAGAACCATTTCCAAGAAGAGTCACTACTAGACCATCGTCTCACCGATTACTTTCTAATGAGCTAGCTATAAATGCTAGACCAAGACCACCCTTTCATCATTTGCAAAATAATATTGTGGGTACCATCGGAGCTATTACTAGACAACAGGTTCAAAATCATCAACAAGATCAAATTCAGAATGGTGGATCAATCCATTTGTTTCGAAGGTTCCTAATAAAGGGAATAATGTACCTAATTTTCAACCTAAACCTCCTTATAATATTAATGAACAATTATCAAATATTATAGCTAGAATTTCCCTCTTGGACCTTTTAATATCTTCTCCTACACATAGAGATGAATTAATGCTCACATTAAGCCAGATGATGGTACCACAAGCATTCAACATGAAGCCATGGCCAATACTATAATAACTCATGAAGTTGATTGTATTGAATTTCGAGATAGATACATACCTCAACATAGTTTACATAAAGATAACCCCTTGTATATTACTGCTTTAATTGGATATGTAGCAGTCAAACAAGTTTTGATTGATAATGGTTCATCTTTAAATATCTGCACTTTTGACTTCTACCAAAGATTTAGGTTTAGAAGTGATGAAATGAAAAGAACTAATATGATTATAAATGCTTTTAATGACGAAACACAAGAAACATGTGGAGTTATTACCATTCCATTGCAGGTTGGTCCAAGAACCTTGGATACGACTATGTTCATTGTACATTGCCCTGCATCGTACAATATCCTTTTGGGTCATCCTTGGATCAATGCAATGTGAGTTGTTCCCTCAACCTTACATCAATGTGTTAAGTTCAAATTTAAGAATCAGTTGGTTACCATTCATGGTGATCCAATACCCTTTGATATGTGTGCTTTGGCAGAACCTATTGGAGTTCAATTCTGCCTGACTCTGTCATCCACACATCCTAATTCTCATTACCCATCTAAACGTATGAAATTCACACCCACAAAGTCATCTACTTCTTCTCCATCAATTGCACCTCCACATATAGCTCAACCATCTTCTGAACAAACCGCATTAGGATCTAAAAAATATCCTAATCCCACAACCAATGTCTCTTGTTCTACTCCTATAACTTTCATACCTTTAATAGACCCATCTATCGACTCCTCTACACCATCTACATCCACCAAATTTATATTTTCCGCATCAGAAGACGTAGGGAATGTTCCTTCTACCTTTTATGCTCTCATTGACGAGCTCTTACCCGATCTATTTAAAATCCTTATATCAGAAGAAACGAATGCTTCTATGCAGGATTACCTTATTTTAAATAATTTACCGCCATCTCCTCGTACCTTCGGCCTCCCATAGCCTATGGGAAGTATTTACCAAGTCGAGAGCTGTGCCTTTATTTATAATGGATATGACTGGGGTAGAATACCTAGAAACATCAGCACTCATTATGATGGATATGCTCGATGTTATTTTACTAATGAGTATATTAAAGCCAAACCTATAATGCTTAAATTGGGATATAAAGGGAAAAGCTTGGGACCTTTCCAAAATGGTATGAAAGAACCTTTTGAGGTAGAAGCGTGGCCCACCCGATGTGGTGTGGGACTATTTTCTATTAAGGGTCATCCATTCCCATTTGAGGATGATGACCATATTATATGTTACCAAGATTATTTAGATGAACACGATACCTTGTGTTTAATGAATAAGACATTCACATGTAATATGCTATCTATAGCTTATCTTGATATGATCGCTGAATCCGATGATGAGTTGGAGGGAGACATCTTTCACGATGTCTCCATTGAGGAATTATTACATAATGGATTTTATTTTGATGGATCTATACCTAGTATAACCCAGCTTGAGGCCATGACTCCTCAAGACGAATTATCCAAGCTAACCTTGGAAGAATTACAAGAATTGGGCGTTTCACCCACCCCACCTAATTTTGAGAGAGATCTACACATGGAAGTAGAAAATGTCATAAAAATTAACATTGGAACCAATGATAACCCTCACATAATCAACATTGGATCAGAATTGAGTCAAGAAAAATAGGATAAATACATTGCATTTCTTAAAGACTATGAAGATGTCTTTGCTTGGACATATGAAGATATGCCAGGATTAGACCCTTCTGTAGTTATGCATCACCTAGTAGTGCACCCGGATGCTAAACCTATTAAATAGAAAATTCAAAAAATGCATCCTAAAGTGGCATTACTAGTCAAAGGGGAGTTAGAAAAACTCCTGAATGTTATTTTTATACAAGCCATTGATTATGTTGAATGGATCTCGAATGTATTTCTAGTAACTAAGAAAGAAGCTACTAAGGTTAGGGTTTGTACAAACTTTAGAGATATTAATGTTGCATGCCCTAAAGATGATTTTACCCTTCCCAATATGGATCAAATCATTGATTTTACTGTTGGGAGTGGAATGATATCCTTAATGGATGGATTTTCTGGTTATAATCAGATCAGGATAGCTCTTGAAGATCAGGCTAAAACAACCTTTATTACCCCTTGGGGGACTTTCTATTGGAAAGTGATGCCATTCGGGTTGAAGAATGTAGGTGCAACCTATCAACGAGCCATGACTTATATCTTTCATGATATGATGCATGATATACTACACGATTATGTAGACGACATTATAGCTCGTTCTACTAAATAATATGACCATTTAGATGACTTGAGAAAAGTATTTGATCGGCTAAGGGAATATATTATCCGATTGAATCCAGCCAAATGTATATTCAGAGTTAAGTCAAGTAAATTATTGGAGGTTATAGTTTCTTTACGTGGCATCAAAATTGACCCTCTCAAGATTACGGCTATCACTGATATGCCTGTGCCTACAAATATATCTGAATTATGGAGTCTACAAGGTAAGCTTCAAGCTATCCGTCGCTTCATCAATAAGCTGGCGGATAAAACTGGACCCTTTCTTAAGCTTCTTAAGAAGGATGTCTCTTTCCAGATGAATGTCAGGAAGCATTTGAACTCCTCAAACAATATCTTCTTAACCCACATGTACTTTCACCACCTAAACCTGATCGACCATTTATCTTGTATATTTATGCTTCATACTTTTCTTTAGGAGCTATGTTAGCTCAAATGGATGATGAGAAAAGAGAGCGTGCTAATTATTACATTAGCAAAACATTAATTAGTTATGAAACCCGCTACACAACATTAGAGAAGTTATGTCTAGCAGTCATATTTTCTACACAGAAACTATGCCATTATATGCCCAGTCAAAAAACATACGTTATTGCCAAATCTGATCCCTTACGGTATCTCATGATTCAACCTTATTTACCTGGTCATACAACAAAGTGGGTTCTTGTGCTAAGCAAGTTTGAGCTCACGTTTATAGGACATAAGTCTATTAAGGGTCAAATCATAGCATATCAATTAGTCGCTACACCCTTAGAATCCATCCATCCCCTCGTCATTGAGTTTCTTGACGAATGCCTTAAACTAGAGGCAGATCATTCAGAGCAATGGTCCTTATACTTTGACGGATCCTGATGCATGAGTGGGGTTGGTGCAGGTATTATTTTGATATCTCCACAAAAAAATCTCATACCTCTATCCTTTAAATTAACGTTTGCCTGTACTAATAACATTGCTGAATATGAGGCTCTAATCCTTGTATTACGAGCTGCCCTGGCACTAAAAAATAAAAATCTATTAGTTTTTGGTGATTCTCAACTTGTTATAAATCAAATTAATGATTTTTATCAGACCAGAGATGATAAATTGCACCCATATAAAGCATATGTATTACAATTAATATCTTTATTCAATCAAGTTACCTTGGAATCTATTCCTAAAACTAGCAATCGTGCGACTGACGCCATGGCCGCAGCTGCATCTCTTTTACCCTTAGAGTTAGATGACGAATATGCTACCATCATTATTCATCGACTCCAAGAACCCGCTTCAATTAAATCATGCTTGGAACCTTTGGATGTGTTTCTAATCAACGAAACTACTCCTACACTTGTGTACACTGATATCCTCAATTTTCTTCAAAATGGGACCTTCCCTATTGGTTTTAATAGAAACCAGCGTTGGTTATTATGTAGACGAGCAAGTCGCTTCATCATAATTGGAAATACCTTATATAGGAGATCTTTTGAAGGTATCCTACTGAGATATTTGAATCTAGAAGAATCTAGATCCGCTTTGAGTGAAGCCCAAGATGGATCTTGTGGGGGAAACTTTAGTGGTAGTGCCATTGCTAAGAATCTCCTTAGGATAGGATATTTTTTGCCTACCATGGATAATGATGCACATGATTACGTGCGCTATTGCGACAAGTGCCAAAAAAATGCTGACCTTGTCCATGCGCCTGCACAAGAACTGCAGGCTATTTCATCTCCTTGGCCCTTCTCAAAATGGGGCTTAGACATCATCAAAAAAATCAATCTCGTGTCATCTAATGGACACAAATTCATCATAATTGCCACCGAGTATTTTACGAAGTGGGTTGAAGCTATGCCCTTAGCTTCTTGCACTAGAACTCAAGTTTCCAAATTTATTTTTAATCAAATTATTTGTGGATTCGTAATTCCTGCAAATATCATCTCAGATACTGGAACTTGTTTCAAAATAAAGATGTAAAAAAACTATGTCAAAAATATAAAATTCAACATCGTTGGTCCACTTCCTATTATCCTCAGGGTAATGGCCAAGCAAAAGCATCTAATAAAACATTAATTAAAATCCTCAAAAGATTGGTCAATAAATCTGGTCGTGATTGGCACATTCAATTATATCCTACTTTGTGGGCTTATCGAACTAGCATTCGTACTCCCATGGGCACTTCACCTTTTGTCTTGGTTTCTGAAGCTATTTTTCTCTTTGAATTAGAAGTTCCTTGTTTGTCTCTGCTACTTCAAGATACTAAAGTAGGAGATGAATATCATGCTAGCAGATTTAGTTTGCTGGAACTCCTAGATGAGAAGCACATTAATGCTTTGGAGTATCTTCATGCCTACCAGAACAAGCTCAAACGAGCATATCTCAAGAAAGTTCATCATCGATCCTTTGAGATCGGTGACCTCGTCTTAAGAGAAAATAAAAAAAATACCAATGCAACTAAAGACATTAAAGGTAAATTTGAGCCTAACTGGCTTGGGCCATATATTATGTTACATACCAAATAACATAGCGTCGGCTATGTTCTACAATATTATCCAAGTGTATTTAGCTATCCAATTGTGTAGTCTTAGAACATCATCTTTTATTTTAATATTTCATTTGTGTTCTCACATATTTGCCTTTACGACGAGGGTGTGCCCACCTTAAGTGGCTAACATCAATTTGAGTTTATCCAATTATTTATCTGTGCATTCTCATCGTTGTTCGTGTATCTTATGGTTATTGATTAATAAAATAATTACAATTAAAGTCAAGAACTCGTAGAAGTTCTCTCCAAGTGGTATCAGAGCTAGACGATTCAGGGGATGTCCTCGGGCTCACAACGTATGTGAATATTGGCGTGGTTCTTTCGCACAGCAGCGAAAGGTTACCATCAGGGGAGAAAACATTTTTGGCAACTCTAACGCGGCCAGAAAGCATACTGCATTAATTTAAAATCACTCATTAGAAGGAGGCAGAGATTTTAGGCATGACGGGTTCGATTAAACTCCCATCGTCATTCGTTCAAATATTATCGACGTACAGGCGTGACGCGGTTCGCTTAACCTACCCATCACCATTCGTTCAAATTCCTGTCCTGGAACTACAATAGCAGCATCCGAAAGCTTTCCCACGTGGTCAAAATCTGAAAGCCAGGCCGTAAAATTACACACAGTCAATCGCAACCATTCAAGCATCATCGACCAATCAGAATTCACGAAATATTCAATAATTCAGGAAAAAACTAAGGTAGTTCGTTAAATTAAATTGCTGACGTCAAATAAATTTTTTTTTCTGCTGCATGGTCTTAAACATTTATCCCACATTCGGGAAGGAGTTGACAGTCAGGGGTTTATAAGCGCAAAGGGGCTAAGGTTTAGTTGTGGCTTTGGGCCACATGCTTCACCTCCCATGCAAGTCAGCGTAGTCATCATCCAAATCCCACCGTGATTCGTGTCCTTTGCTTCTTTCGTTTCCTATCCAGGTGTCCTTTGTTTCCTGTCCCTGTGTTCCACCTTATATGATCATGTTTCCTCTTGTTGTTATCGTGTTGTGTCGAGTTGTGTCATGTGTGTCTCACTGTGTCTCGATCTGTCGCTATAGTGTCATGTGTGTCTCGCTGTGTCGCTATCATGTCAAGTGTTCTCGCTGTGTCCATCTGTTGCTAGTGTATCGTGTGTTTCTCATTGTGTCCCTCTGTCGCTATTGTGTATCGCGCGTCATCGAGTAGTACTGCATGTTGTGTCAGTTCTAAGTGCATGGTGTTTCATTGGTGTCCAATGGTCCCTAGTTGTCCCTTGGGTCACATCATCAAAAAATTGTCAAAAAATGTTGTCAAATTACGGTCAAGTTGGATAAGTTGCTGTCAAGTCAAAACATTGCTGAAAGTTGCTAAGAGGCAAACCCAAACTTCAAATCCGCATCGCAGTTGGAGCGACAGTTGAAGCAGAAAATAAACAATTTTTGGCAAAAATTCATCACATTATTGCAGAAATTGAAGTCGAAATTCTTTAAGCAAGATTTTGGAAGTGCATGAACAAACAGTGGACCAAAGGATCTAACGGTCGACTATCCAGCTCAGAGACTCCCAACCAAGAAAAGTCAAACATAAGAAGACCTCATCGAAGCCAAGGTACAAAAAATTCTCCTTCTCCTTCCAAAATTGGCAGTTTTAATCCGAGTCATCCACTACTTGACCCCATGGCTGCTAACCATTCCCCAACTCATGACAACGTCACACAAGGAGAATCAAGTAACTCAGCCATTACCACGAATGAAACTCTTCGACACTTACTAGATGGTATGCGCCAAATTAATGTCAACCTAACTAAACTGTTGAACACACAAAATCAACCTAATCCCAACACTAATTCCCAAAATCACTCCCATGAACAAAGGAATGAAGAAAATGATGACCAGGATGAAGATTGGGAGCAACAAAGAGGCAATCCGGATAATTACGGGAATCGCTTTCATCGACAGAGATATAACCAAGATCAGGATAGGGATATGGGTTATCACCAACCGAGAGGCCCTAATAATTTTCCACGCATTGATATGCCCACTTTTGAAGGTCATGATCCTCGTGGTTGGATAGCAAAGATGGAAGACATTCTGGACTTATACCAAATTAGGGATTCTGATAAAGTCCCTTTCGTTGCATCAAAATTAGGCACTGAGGCCTACCAATGGTTCATATGGCTTAAACGCGAGAAAGGAGCTACTATTTACTAGAATAAATTCAATACCTATTTTTTAGAAAGATTTGATGAAGGTGCTACATCATCATACACAGTAAGACTGCTATCTCTTAAACAAGAAGGATCGGTTAGTGAGTTCATTTTGGAATTCACCAGTTTACTACCGTATACATTACACCTCAGTCTAGACACAGTGGTAGGAGCTTTTCGCAATGGATTAAAGGAAAATATTAAGGTTGAGGTGGACATTCAAAATCCAACCTCGTTGAACGATTGCATAAGAATAGCCAAGCTGGCTGAGAAGAGAGTTCAGTTGTATACACTGCATGAAACTTATAGTCATCCTTCGTACTACAACAACTCTTTTCGCATAAATGATCAACCATCAAGATACTTTTGCTATCAATGTCGCATTCACCATCCCAGAGAACAAGCATGTGCACAAAAACAAAACTTTCAGATTGAATGCACTCAATATGAAGGAGAAGAAGAAGAAGCATACCACCAGGAAGAACCTCTGCACGAAGAACTATCGATTGTTTTCGAAGAGAAGGAAGAGGATACAATGGCTATTTTCGTGCAGGCCCTCATGGGGTTAACAGCCCACCATACAATCAAGGTACCAGGATTTATCCGACAGAAAAAGGTAAATGTGCTAATTGATTCAGGTAGTACCCACAATTTTATCGACATCAAAATAGCAAAAGCTTTGAATTTATTCATTAACTCTTCCAACAAAGACAAATTCCAGGTTCTAGTAGCCAACGGGGTGAACGCTCAATGTATTGGGCAAACATCTAAAGTTTCCATTAAAATGGGAACTTATACATGGTATGGATCTCTCTTCGTAATGAATTTAGGGAACTCTGATGTCATTTTGGGAGTCGAATGGTTGGAAACACTAGACACGGTTAGCTTCAATTTCAAAAAATTATTTGTGGAATGGAAGGAAAACGGACAGGTCATTCGCTTACAAGGCATTACTACTCCTCCATCACAGATGGTGAGCTCTCATAATATGGAGAAGATGTTAAAAAAGGGTGGTTACGGATTCATAGCTCAAATTAATTATTTGGAAAAGCAATCTCGAGCAACTTCGGATATTACTACTCCAGATTTACGAGACAACGTAGCACATTACGAAGAGGTCTTCCAAGAACCAAAGGGACTACCTCCCAAAAGATCCCATGACCTTGCCAGACAATGTCTCAAGAAGGTGATCAGCCAAAAAGTGAAATCTCAGTCAGAATTACCAATACTAGATGCAGAAGGGCGTATATATCTCCAGCCAGAAGCAATTCTACAAAGCAGAACACGCATACGGAGCTCTCATCACATCCAAGAATTTCTCATCAAATGGTAGGGCCTACCAGATGAAGAGGCTACATGGGAAACCGAAAGGATTTTCTAGACATTTCCAGCTTTGAGGACAAAGCTTTTCGAGGAGGGGAGTCATGTTACATACCAAATAACATAGCGTCGGCTATGTTCTACAATATTATCCAAGTGTATTTAGCTATCCAATTGTGTAGTCTTAGAACATCATCTTTTATTTTAATATTTCATTTGCATTCTCGCATATTTGCATTTACGACGAGGGTGTGCCCACCTTAAGTGGCTAACATCAATTTGAGTTTATCCAATTATTTATCTATGCATTCTCATCGTTGTTCGTGTATCTTCTAGTTATTGATTAATAAAATAATTACAATTAAAGTCAGGAACTCGTAGAAGTTCTCTCCATATTATCACTGCTAAATTTGGATCGGGAGCATACATATTAGCTACCTTAGATGGTAAAGATCTTAAAGAACCTATGAACATTATGCATCTTAAACGCTATTATGCATAAATCTGGTAATTTCGTCACTGTATATATTACACATATTGTCTTATTTAGTAATTCATATAAAAATTTCAAAAATAGTAATTTTATGTATTATCTTAATTCATAAATTAAAATCAAAATATAAAAAAATCAAAATCCTCAAAAACATCTTCTATTCTTGCACCTGTCAATTCTTGAAGTATTGCAGTTATATTTTCAGTTATTTTGGATAAATTAGCAATTCTTTGGAATCCCTCACTTTCACACTCACAAGAATAAATATCTTGATCTTATTTGGTATGATTATTAATCTCTCTTATATCAAAGTCCATAGTTGAATTAAATAAAGTTTTGAGCATAGAGAACTGATCTTGTTATTTACTTGAACCAAGTACACCTTTTCACATTAAAATGATTTCATTGCAAATTCAAAACGATGCTACATAGTAGAAGTGGTCTCTTGAGCAAAAATTTTCCCCTGCTATCCTATCATGCACATGGTCTAGAATCTTTGAGAATTGACAAAAGGACAAGCTCACCCCTGCCTAGAATAAAAATCCCTTGCTCTACAGCCAATCCGAGCAAGTATCTCTAGTATAGGAAGAAAAATAAAAAGAAAAATAAAATCAAGAAAAATCATGAGAAAAAGAGAAATTCTTCAGAAGCATTGTTTCAGTATCATTTTCTACCATCTCAGCAATATTTCAGCATTATCTCAGTGTCAAGCTAAAATACAAAAAAAAAAAAAGAGAAAAAGAAAAGAAAAAAGCAAAAAGCAATAAATCCCTTCCCCTACCCTTTGAAAGAAAAGAAGGGTGAATGAGCTTGAATCCTTGGAATTCTCAATATTTGAAAATTGTGAGGTAAGCCCCATAACAGGTGGTTTGTGCCCAACCCGCTTGGTCTTGGGTAACTCCTAGCATGGTGATATGTCTGTCACATTAGCGACCTTCTTTTGTACATACCTATGTTCGTTCATGGATCAGCTAGCTCTTGATGACCCGACTTACATAATAGTCTAGTACGGTTACATGCATATAAATCATGGTCAATGAACACTCTTTTGGTTAATTCAAATTACTTGTATCAAATTATCTTGCTAAAAATTGGTAAATGAACAATACAATTGCACACACATTTGTGTTTGAGAGATTTTGTATCATTATGATAGATCAATATCGGCAATGAACTCACATATGCACATGGGTTTCCTTATAAATCTAAATTTTTTCTTTGAGATAATTTCAAATATTTATGCAAATCTTCTGTAATAACTTGATTTTCTTACTTGAGAATATTGGCTTAGCGTAAAAAAAATTAAATACAGTTTTTCAAAAATCCAAAAATTTCTTTCAAAACATGTTCAAAAATCTAGCAATAAAGTCACATTTATATATTTTCAACTTTCGCAACGATGGTATAGTTCCTAAACCTAAATTGGAATTTTATGCCTAGTGCAAGTCCTCATTTTTTTTTTTTCTATTTATCTCAAAATCAAAAATCAACTATGCAATAAAACTATTACATCAATTTCTTCTTTGGATTTCGTGATGATGGTATAAGTCTATACCTAAAAATTCTATGCCTAGCGCAAACCATTGTTATAATTTTATCTCCCATTTATTTAATCCATAAAAGCATATGGCTTAAATCATTATGTTACATAATTGTGCTTTAAACAGAACGAAAACTTTTCTATTTCATTTCATTATGTCAACATTTAGTTTTGCGACGATGGTATAATTCCTAGGCAATTGTTCAAATTTCTATCACACTTAGGAATTTTATGCCTAGAAAAAATCATATTTTTTAATATCTCATGCATAATATTTTCATGAAAATCTGAAAACAAATCATCACCATCATCATTTTTCATCATCACAACACAAAGTCTTAAGAAAGTCTCTTAAGCACCCTTTTACTTTTAGCAATATTTCTCTCATATTGGGATTAGCTTGATGACCTAGCGAGCGGCGACTCCATGAAATGGTCATGTAACAATGACAATGTACTTTGAAATTATTGTTAGAAGTCACTTTATTTTTCATCAAATCATACCACAATAACCAATTTGTTTACATCAGATTATTTCATTTAATTTTATAGCATGACATAAAATTATAATATTTTCAACGACATAATTACATGAATAATCAATCAACCATTAAAATATTAAAGCATCATAAAATATATGCACAAGTCATATCACAAAAAGAACATATATATATATATATATAAAGCATCATAAAATATATCAAGAAGTCTATACATCATATCAAAACGGATTGGTATGCCACAATCTATACCCTAGCATACTCAATTCTCTCAAAAATATATGGTCTATGTACCAATGAGCAGCTAGTCTCGAGAAGCCCTCGAGCTCTCAGCCTCATCTCCTCTCCCGCCCTAAGGTGGAGGAGGTGGTCCCATCGGAGTCCGTGTTGTATCATGGGTCCTCGACGTCGATCGTGATGATGTCCTTGACGACCCCATCCTAATCGACTTCACAATGCTGGTTGGCAATGGTGTCCTCTGCCCCTCTAGAACCACATGATAGTACAACCCTTGGTAGAATGCGGTCTATGTAACAGCCCATGCCAGCTCTAAAATGCTCACCCCTTCGCTCCGAGCCCTGAGCCATGTAGCCTCATCCTACAGAGTCTGCACCTAAGCTCGTAGGTGGGCATTCTTCGCTCGAAGAGTCGCCATATTGCTGCTCTCCCCCACCTCGACACCCTTACCCTTATCGGGCGATGGTGGCCTATCCCTCTGCTCAGAAGGGAGTCCCTCCCTCCTCTCTAGCTGCTACTGTCTCTCCGGAGCCTGTGGTACTCTTCGATGTCTCTCTTGAGGAGGCCATCGTTGATCCCTCCCTCCATGACCCCTCGTTGCATCGATGGTAGCCTGGCGTCGCCTCTCCATCCGTTGCACTATAGCATGCATTGGACCTTGTGCCCTCGTCATTCAAATAGGGCAGATACCTGCATACCAGGCATCATACCCATATGCTACCCTCGCATCATCCCCATCCATTGGTTGAATGAGGGCATCATCAGCATCCTGAATCTAGAACCGTTGCATGTTTGGAGCTTCGCTCAATGTGGTATTATCCCACATAGTTCAGAAATACTCATAATCCCTGAGAGAAGGGATCCCCTGCTGTAGACCAAACTGCCTCAAAACTTGGTCATAGCGGTGGAGCTCTACCTCTCCCCGCTCTGTCCTCAACCAGATGACTTGTATGATGCAAGCTAACTCCTATCTGTCCTCTACCCACCCTGGATGCTCTCTCCATGGTCTCCAGGTGATCTAATTTGGGGTGAGGTTGTCTAACAACCTCCAGGACATCGGTAGATCTATCCACCGCTGTGACCCTCTCTGGAGCCACCAATAGAAAACCTGGGGTCTCTCTTGATCAACTCCTATCAGTGGAAGCCCTATCGGCCTCCGCACTATAATGTGCTCCCAGCACCAAACCTGTAGCAACGATGTCAACACCAGACATCGACCCCCCTTGTATATGACCCCATAAAGGATCCTATACAATCGGCACAGTACATAGCTACCCCAAGAAAACCTGTATCTATGGTCTCTCATGTCACAGACCACATCTAAGAGCAGCCATGGTAACTTGCATCCACTCTGGTGTCATAAAATAAGGCCACCCACCACTCCTGCCAAAACCTGGGTCAACCGAGATGCCCCAGGCATCTGCCTCAAAGCCTCGATGTTCACTCTGCCCTTCTCCAGGGCGAATCTTGGGTCACTACACAATCTCATCATGGTGTGGCCCTGATTGGCCGAAGGAGTCATGAATTGCCCATGTATGGGGATCCTCAAGATCCTCCATACATCCTCTAGAGTGGGAGTCATCTCCCCTGTCGGTATTCGGAAGTAGGACAACTTTGGATACCATATCTTTGCTAGGGCTGTCAGTAGCCCCATGTCTATAGGAATTTGTGGCATCTCTGCCACATGTTGTAGTCCGACCTCTGCTAGTCTGTCTCGCTCGGTCTGATCGAGCATGGCTAATTCATCCCTTAGACCCCCGTATTTCCACTCTCGACTCTTTAGCAATCCCCTCTGCAAAATCAACAATAAAACAATAAAAATCATTAATACATAATCATTAAAATCAATTAAAACCAATTTCATCTCATAAAAAAATGATATCGCCCATTATTGGACTATATCATACCAAATTTAGTTAAATCATCCTTAGTAGGATGAAATTGTCTTCGATTCTTCAATTTGGGGATCGCCCCTTATTGGATGGGATCATCCCTATTTCTCTGATTTCGTCCTCAAACAAAATCGGCAATATAGGGACGATTTCGGCGAAATTGGGATGATTTCGTCCCGACGTCATCGACGGCCTAAAAAAGTCCGCGATGCCCAAAAACAATTAAAAAATTCAAGTAAAAAATTAAACAAATCAAGTTAAAAATATAGTACACTAGGTCTAAATCCTTACCCACAACACACGCCAGAACTTTGTCGATCTGTGTGTTGTTTCCACCATTTCGCCTTCAGAGATTTGAAACAGCGAAAGTGAACAGTAAAAATGAATTAGGGTTTTACCCTATTTTTCTTATTTTTATTTAAAAACAAACATTTTTTAATTTAATTTTTGCTTTTTCATGCTTTTACCTCAAACGTTCAATTTGGGTAAAAACTCAGAGGGGGTACCATAGCAAACAGTTGTACGATTCGACCTACAATCATCGTCTAAAAAATGGAATAAATTTTTGCTTTCTCATAAAGCGTAAAAAACTCGTCTTTAACGCATTTTCTTCGAAAAATTTCCTAAAGAGGGGGAAAAATGTAGCACCCTAAAATTGGCGCAGTTAAACCCTCCGTAAAAAGTAAAAATTTGAATTTTAACCCCGAAATCGCCCGTTAACCACTCACCTTGTTTTTCGTGCCATTTTAAAAAGTTGTTTGACCGTTGAACGATATCGTCATCGATTTGGGACGATATCGTCCCAAATCGAACGAATTCGTCTAGAACAAAACGTCCAGACGATTTCATCCCAAAATTGAATTTTCATAATTAGCTTCTGTTTCAACAACCTCTCCAACTCGGGTAGAAGCGTGTCTACGCAGTTGGAGATTCCTACGTTGGAGATCTCCTAGATTGGGATGATCCCCAACCTCATAACCTCCCCCTAATCCTATATAAACTTGGGATTTTCCCAATTTATCCCCTTGGCTAATCATTTCCCTTCAACTTTAGTTTTTGTTGTGTTAGAACATCCTATCCCCCATCATTTGCACTTGTGTTTTCAAGTTTTATTGCAGGATCTCACTGTGTTTCAGCAAGAGGAAGCTCGGATTGTCACAGGTGATTCAACCACAATTTTGGATGATCCTATCGAGATCAACGATGATATTGTACGATTGCAGATGATTTTTACTACAGTTCAAATTGGGAGCAATCAGAGCCCTCAGTTTACATTCTCTATCTCTTTTTTCTTATTTAATTATGCATTAGATTAATTCACTTCTATTCTGCATCTTGGAGTTCACCTCATTTAGCATATTTGCATGATAAAATTCAAAATAAATTATTAAAAAATTGCATCCCATTTGATTTGATATCTAGATTTATCATTTAAGCATTTATATTCTTATTTCTATCATTTTGTATCATTCTTGCAATTGTATTTTTGGTTTTTGGTGTCTATTTTCATGATTGCAGGTTTTGACAAATTCGTCAGGTCGCTAATGATATTGGCTGATATCAAATGATCTCCTGTGATCTGGATGATTCTGTACAATTATAGACGATCCTATCATATTTGGGACGATCTGGACTCCTACAAGATTCAGAATCTTCATCAAACATCAGAAATCAGGTGCACTCTTCTCCATTTTAGATATTTTCTATATTTAGGATTCATTTATGCTTGTCTTCATATAAATCAGAAATTTTATATAGAATAGTTTAGATTCATTTTGGCCAACCTAGGAATCAGAATGATTGAACATAAAATGAACACATCAAACCCATTCTCAACCTAGGCGTGGAAACTGCCACTCAAATTTTCCTGGTGAACCCCACCATCCATCAAAAATTCACCCTTACACCCCTCCCCCAAGAGGAACGACCTTCAAAGGGCCGCTCCGTCTGAGGTATTGTCCCATCCTTCTCGCATCCCCCTTTTGAGAACAGATCCTTTAGCCTGAAGGTAAGGGTGCACAAAATTTGGGCGATACAAATAGTATACTCACCCTTAGTAGCGTTATTCCATCCAAAATAGTTCTTATCATGGGAGCGAGAGAGATCTTATATGAAGGGTGTGTTGGATATATTTCCATTGCCTTTTTGGAATTTGAATAGGCTATTCCTCAACAGGGATCCAATATCTACCAACCTCTAAATTATCAGTTTGGTATCGATAATAATTAGCTACCATTATCCAGTTAGCTTGGTGTAGCTTCTCCATCAAATACCTCCAATTAGGAAATTAAGTTATCAAAGGTTGGTGACCATCCCAAGAATTTGTCCAAAACTTTACCTATTGACCATTATGAATTATCCAAAATAACTTATTTTTTATCAAATCCTCACCATTCCTAAGAACCACCAATATAGGATAACTAGGTAGTTGATAGAAAACAAGGTCTTTAGGACTTTTATTTTCAACATATTTAGCATGAAGATTATTGGACCATAGGGCATTGGGGTTATGCAAAAAATTTCAATACAACTTTGTAGCTAAATCCATATTGTTTTTTATAGAAAATAAAAATCCTAACCCCCTTCATGCTTGGTAATACATAAAGTATCCCATTTCACCAAGGCTTATTTTCTTTTCTCCTTAGTACCACTATAGAGAAACCGTTGATTGATTTGATCCACTTCTCGAATAATTGCCTTTGGGATAGTCAACATAGTAGAAATATAAATACGTATAGCTTGAAGGATTGATTTTACCAAGGTAGTTCTGCTCCCAGATGAAAGCCACCTATTGGTCCTCTTTCCAATTTTCTCCTTAATTCTATCCAACAACCAATTCTAGTCTTTTTTTTCTTTGAATGTTGATAGGAATGCCTAAATAAGTGATAAAAAGGGAGGCCTTATTATATCTTAAATTATCTAGAACCATGGAATCCTATCTAGGAGAGTAATAAAATATAATGACTTTTGATTTGTCTTTGTTGATCATTTGCCTTGTAGAATTAGAGAACAATGAATGATTTGTTTGATTATAGAGGCTTCCTTAACCGTAGCTTTACCTAATAGAGTCATCAAAAAACTAAATATGAGAGATAGGATTGGCTCCATGAGCAATGATAACTCCCTTAAGGATTATATTTTATTTATTTTTGGTCATAGTCCTACCCAAGCATTCAAGAACAATGATGAATAAATGAGATAAGAAGGGGTTGCCCTACCTAATACCTTTAGAAACTAGGAAAAACTATGAAGGGTAGCCATTGTTAAGAACTAAGTAGTACACTAAAGAGATACATCACATAATCCAATCTATCCAATCCTAAGAGAAGCTAAATTGCCTCATAACTTTGACAAGGAAGTGATAATCCACTCTGTCATAAGCTTTGGATAGGTTAAATAGATGAACATAGAAAGATATTTCTATGCTTCCATGGAACGGATGGCTTCTTGAGAAAGAAATATCTCATCCACAATTTGTCACCCTTCCACGTAAACTCCTTATTTAGAGGAAATAATATTATGCAAAAGATGTTTTAGCCTCTTTGCCATGATCTTGATAATGATTTTGATACATAAAGCTATTGGTCTAAAATTTGAGATATGTTCTACGTCCTGAGCCTTTGAGACGAGAGCTATATAAGTGTTATTGATTACCTTCAATATATCTTTGGCCTTCCTAGCTTCTTCCACCACCTCTAATAAATCAACATGAATAATATCCCAAAATTCTTAGTAAAACTTGATGGGAAAACCATCAGGCCCTAGGGTCTTCCCTTTTTGTATTTTAAAAACCACTTTTTGAAGCTCATTGATAGTAACTAGAGCAATAAAAATAGAGTTCTCCTTATAAGTGATAAGAGTAGGGATCGCTTGAAGGATATTTTGTTGAGAAGTTGAGTCAAGAGATGCAACAACAAACAATTTGAAAAAATAGTTGATTGTGATAGACTTCATGCCATCCCAAGTGTGGACAAAGTCTCCAAAATATGATTTTAGGAAAGAAATAAAGTTGTGTGATATGTGAGATAGAAGAGATTTGTGGAAGAATTTCGTGTTCCAATATCCTTATTTGAGCCATTGGATCCTAGATTTTTTCTTCCATAAGAGCTCTTATCTTTTTTCCCATTCCTCCAATTGCACTATGAGTCTAATTTCATCTATACTTCTACTCTCAATGAGTCCATATAAATGGATTTAATTATTCAAATCTTCAAATCGAGCAATCACTTCTTGTTTCTTTTTCCTGCAAATTCCAAAATCCTAATTCTAAATATTGATTTTAGATTTGATGTATTGCAACCTTTAGGTGAAACAAAACATCTTAGTTCCATACCTTGGTTTACCTTCCTACCATCATTTCCACACTCGGGTTCTAAAGGAACTATATCTCAGCCACATTAATTGAATCGAAACGGTGAGAAATTGACCTTGGTTTCCCATAGTTCAACCATGACTAGACAACGATCCTAACCAACATTATTAAGGATTTTCACCTTAGGAATGTGTCCATGGATTAAGAAATTGTTAGATAACAAGAACCTATTAAATATTTCCATGATACAATTTGAGTCTTGCTTTCTGTTAGACCTCATGAGGTCATTATATGGATAGATGTCCACAAGGTGAAGGTCTGAAATATATTCACCCATGAGGTCTAATCTCCCATCCAGATTCCTATTTCCCCATTTTTAAAGAAAATGGAAGATAATATAAGTTATATCCTTCAATAAAATGGGAGAAAATATAAGTTATATCCTTTAGGAAAATGGGAGATAATATAAGCTATATCCTTCCATTGTCTCTCTAAAGTAATTGGAGTGTAAACAGTCAAGCAGAGCATAATTGGTTAGATTGTCTACTTTGTGCAACCACAACCAAGAGATCCCAACTACCAACCATATGGTGAATAATGATCTATTTTATGTCCTAAAGGTAAGCAATGCCACCAAAATCCCCATGGGAGATGAGGGAAGCCACTTTTCCAACCGACCAAATTTTACTTGCAATTAACTCCATTTCCCCTATAGACATCTTCATTTCCTGAAGGAAAACTAGATGTGGTTGGTTTGTTTAAATAATTCTTCTATTTTTTGAAAGACTCCCTTTGAGTCCTCTAATATTTCAATTGATGATATTCATTAATAATGGGGCTAAATATGTTGGTAAGGGCATTAATATTATCTTCCTATATAAGTTTTTCACCTTATTTTACCATATGATGTTGATTTGTCTAATGATCTGCATTTTAATTAGTGTCCATATTTATTTTTTTCTTATTTCGTGTCTTATCTTAACTAAACTTGGGATATATTCTAACCCTTAATTATGTGTATATGCAATTAAATCATTACTGGAAGGTTCAACAAATTCTATCTTGAGGTTTGAATTATTTAAAGTTTTAGCATTTAAAAGATTGTTAATCTTGTCTATATTTCCCCCCTTATTTTTTTGTTGAAAAACTTTGATTTCTTGGTTTGTCTTTGATTCCTTCCTTGCATATTTAAATTGTGTTTCTAAGATTTTATTCCCATTATTTCCTCTTCCTCATCCATAAGGTTATTTTTGGAAAGAATTACAAACATATTAGTTGAAATCTCTTGATCCTTCATAATAATTTTTTTTTGTGTATTATTCTTCTTAGGAATTTGGAAACCTTCTAAGTTTATGTCCTATTTCTTTTGATATAAAATATAATTTGGACAGACTCTAGCCAAATGACCATACTCATGGCATATTCGACAATAAAAAGGAATGTTATCGTAGTCCACCACCTGATCCCAAGTGTCCTCCCCAAATTGTATTGAGATTTTTTGTGGAAGGGATTTGTTGAAATCTATTAAGACATAAATTTGAGCATAAATAATGTGTTCAAATTTATCTGTACAATCAATAGTCATCATGCAATTTCCAAGAGAGTTTTCAATTGTAGAAAATATAGTTGGATTCCAAAATTCAATTGGGAGGCCAAAAAGTCTAACTCACACAGGTCCTATAGAAGGTATCTCTTCTTCAAATTTAAATTTAGTGTGCTAAGGCTTCATGAAAAACCCTAACCTTCCAAAGAACTAGGGACCCCCTTGAAATATTTTCTCTCTCTCTTCATCATTAGCAAAAATAAATAAGAAAACAACCATTGAGATAGAAAGAGATTTGTGACTCACCTTGTGTTTTCTAGTAATTTTTAGCCCACGCTTTAAAAGTATATAGGATCAAATGAAAAGATAAAAAATGACAAATCAATCATCTTCTCTCTATATCTTCTATGCCATCTTGAATGTTGCTCATTTTTTGCTTAGAAATCGGGGTTCCATCTACTGCTCTTAGACATCCCAACTTGTTTTTTTGGGATCAATCCTAGGCATTCTTAGAGGTCTACAAGAAGCCTTAAGATTAATGTTAGCATTAGTCTAGTATTGTACACCACATAGGTTATCCCTAAAATTTATTTTTGGGGTTGAATCCTTAAAATCCTTACCCTTGAAAGGTGTTTCCATAGTGTATATATTTTTGGGGTGTTAGCATTGAGTTTGATTGAGTTTTGAACTATTTTTTATTTTCCTAAGGAGGCTTCTCTTATTTTATCTACAACTTGAAACTTATTTCTAGGTCTCTTTAATCCATGCCTTAGATGTCAAGGAAAGGTGTGATTTTCACTTTTTTTCTTGGGCAAAAAATTGGAAGTAGTTTTCAATCAAGTTAGTAGCATCTATATTTATTGAATGATAGATTTCTAACTCATCATAGGACTCCTACCACATATCTAGTAGTTATCTTGGGTAAAAACAACAAAAAAACAAATTGGTTGCTAGGGCCTGGAGGCCCTAAAAAATAGCATCTATCATCACCTGCACTCGATCTATAGATGAAACCTATTGGTATATAAAACTCACAAGATGTACATTGACTTCATGAGTATAAATAATACAAGAGGTAGGTGACACATGTCACCAAGCTAAACCCAAAATGACAAGTATCGAGGACACATGTCATGGGTAAAGCAATAGGGGTAAAGTACATATTAAATTTAACATTCCCCCTTAATCTATACTTTCCAAAAAAAGTTAAGTCAAAATTAGAGACATATAATGTCTAGGCTCATGTTCTTTGCTCTTAAATATTCAATTGTGAACAATGATTCTAGATCCATGGTATATACATCTAGGCTTGTTGCCTCAAGATCAACCACTTCCTTGGGTTTATTGCATTTGGGTTAGCCTTGTCTTAGTGCCTTAGGGCCATCATATTTTGGGTCTGTTACCTCTATAGGTTATTGACTAGGTTCACCATGAATATAATCCTTCCTCATGGTGAATATTTATCTAGAGGGTGTCAAACTTTGCCAAGATTTAGTCATGTCAAAAATGCACCTTAATACAAAAAAATTGAGCCATTTGAGAGTGTTGATCTCTTCCAAAAATACACTTGATTTTTCCAAAATTTGATCGTACAAAAATACACCTTAATACAAAATAAATGTGAGGCATATGTGAGTGTCAATCTCTATTGAAAATGCACTCGAAATACAAAATAATGAGTCATAGACTAGAATCCAAAAGGAGAAAGAGAATATTTTGAAGTATGTACATCTGTAGTCTTCAGAAGTTGATCCAAAGTGATTCCATGAAATAGTCTTTGGATAGAGTGGTAAGTTTCCTTATGGTGACCTTTTCATCCTACCAGAATGCATGGATAACGAGTCACTACATATGCTAGGTGTGATAGAGAAGATAACTAGATACTAGGATCACTTACATTGTCAAGGAGTGTCGAGTTCAACCAAAAATGCACTCCAAAGTACAATAATATTTAAGGTCAAATATGATATGGAATAGCCTCAAAAATAGATTTGCACACCACCGATGTATTCAGTTCAAGAAAAACCTTTTCGATGAGTATAAATACCCCTATGTTTGGGTTTGAATGTGACCTTTATTTTTGGGAAAAACAACAACATGCCTCTCTAGGAAGCAAATAAACATAAAGAATATTCTCCTAGCATCAAGGAATATTCTTCTTGAAATAAACATCTCACTCTTATGGCATCACACTTTTGCTGTAAACACAAACTCTTTTTAATTTTTCCTCGCAGGGAAATATTTTGAAATTTTCCTTCAGAATAATTACAAACTTCTATGTTTCATGGGAGAAAAATATTTAAAAATACCATTTTTCATGAGCCATTTGTTGCTTTCCAAGCAAATATTTAAAAAAATTACATGGGGCATAAAGACTTTGTCAGTCATCAACTGGTGACATAGGTTACTGCAATGAACAATAAATATAATATTTTAAGGCTTAAAAAAGCATGTCCATGCTACATATGGGACAAAAATTTGAAAAAGAGTGGAGTACTCCACTTGTCACTTGTACTCATAAATATAATATTTTAAGGCTTAATAAAGACTGTCCATGCTACATATGGAACAAAAATTAAAAAAAAGAGTGGAAGACTCTACTTGTCACTTGTTTTTAATCCGCTGCATGTTAGAAAAAATGGTTTTGAATTTTTGATGGGATAATCAATAGTGTTGACAACTGATACTTTGAGGAGCACACAAACAAACAAGTGGTAAAATGACAGTCAACACAAAAGAGAAGATAGGTAGTTTGAGCCTCGTCGCACTGGCGATGTCAACAAATTGATATGGACCATTAACAAATTAATGTAGGGGTCCCCATGACCACCTCATGGTGGTCAATTAAAATAAAGAAAATTCCTTATTTTAAATATGTATGAGGACCCCCTCACAATCAATGTGGGATAAAAATCCTTGTAAAAAATTCTCTCGAAAAGCTTTATAGAACGGTGGGCTATCTAAGGACTTTTAGCCAAAGTAGTAAAATAGAAAACCTAGATGGTACATCAAAAACTAGATCTAGAAGTTATATATATAGTCCGTGTCTTGAGATTACAGTGTTTAATGCTATAGTATTTGTGATGTCCAGACTAGGGTTTTAATATCGTAGTGCTCCTAATTTGTGATCACGTATGCAAGTTGAGACCCAAATGGTGAAATTAGGTGTGGGTATTAAAAATTTGATAGGAGTAATTTATAAAATCTAGTTGAAACTATGCTGGTGAAGGAAGACATCTAGGTCTATTGTACAAATGCTCGAAATTACACACTGGGTTAGCATCGGTATGGCGCACTACTGGGTGCGTTGCAAGAATCTACCACATGTCATTGCCAACGAGGGGCTGAGTGGATATGTTAGTTTCAAAATCTATATTTAAGCACATCATAGAGGCTAACAAGGAGATCTATAGTTTGAAGCTAGCTCAATATTTATACCATGGGAAAGCTTTAGTTGATCGAGGAACGTGTGATAGATGTATAGGAGATATGCACTACAAAGTGTTGGTTGGCCAATCTGAGTGTAGTCCAGACCAATAGGGGGCCAAGGGCAAGATGTGCCTATGCTGGTGAGCTTCAAGATACATACAACCATAAATTTAGAGGAAATTATCATGTTGAAGATATTTAGATATAGTTGTAGAGGGTCACTAATGTACGTTGCATGGTTGCAAAGGTTAGCTTTGTAGATGAGGTTGCAGGAGGGATCTGATTATTCATCCATAAAAATAGAGAGCAACTTAGTTAGGAGGAAACTACATGATGGTTTGTGTGGATAGATAATGGTGTGAAATCTGGATCTCTAAGAAAAAAATAAAGTGCGACGGGTTCTCTCCATACAAGTAATGTCGCCATAGTCATCTACGTGACAAGTTGAAACATGGGGCGATAAATGATGATTACGGTGTCCACTGTCCCTAAAAAAACTAAAATTCCTTCCCTATGACCTTTCCACATAGGCAAAACAATTGATGGTTGTGAAAAATATTGAAAAATGGAATCCGATAATGCACAACTTGAATTACCCATTAATTATCTTCATAAACTGCTCACTACAATATTGTGAATTCCTCATGTTAGTGAAAGTTATTTTGAGTAAGGGTTTTATTTTAAAAAAAACTTTGGTGGATGTTAAAATAAAGTAGGAGTAATAAGGTGTTATTTGGATATTATTGTTGTGTTATTACTCAAGATCTCTAACCCTTGTTGAGAGTTGAAAAATAAAGTGTGTTGAGTGTGACATATTTAGTGGAAAACTCATAAAGCATCAAAAAGGTATGAGCAATATTCTCCATTGATTTTATTTGGGTGGTTGATTTTTGAAATATCATTGGAGTGAAAAGGATTGATTGTGGTTTCCTTTTTGAAAGTGGTTGAATTTAATACTTCAAGGTTTTCTGGATTGTGAGTTGTGATTAAACCTTGTTTGATAAGCATTGTTGTTTAGACCATTAGTTGAGTGAAGTACTTTGAGTTTATGCTTCAAGGTTTTCTAAATTGAGAGTTGTGATTAAAACCTTGTCTTATTAGCATTGTTGTTGAAATCAATGGGTGATGCAAAGAACTTGAACTTGAGTTATAAAAGAACATGAGTATCATTGTTATGTAAGATTTGTTGTTGAGCACTGTTGGAAACATTTTGAGTTAGTTGATTCATGCATGGACTAGGGTTTGTGAGAAAGAGTTGTTTCTTGAAGTGATTGGGTGAGTAGAGTTGATTAAGCCTAGTAAAGTGGTTGCATGAAGTGGTTTTTCAAGTTCTATGAAACAAACTATTCTATATTCTAATTGAGTTGAGATTGAGCCTTGAGAATAGAACATATTGAGTCTCTAAAAATTCTCTTTATGCTTCTATGAGATTGAGTTAATATTGAGTTGAGTTGAGATTGCTTTGAGTTGAGATTGGGATTTGAGTATAGAACATATTGAGTCTCTAAGAATTCTCTTTATGCTTCTATAAGATTGAGATGTGCAAGGATATTTCTATCCTTTGCTAAATAATTTTACAAAAATATATATATTGCCGAATCGAACGAGGAAGCAAATAAGAATAAGGAACAACACGAAGTAGAATCAAATAAATCTATGGCCACTTAAGGTGGGCACACCCTTGCTGTGAAGCGACGAGATGAAAAATATTAAAAGATATATGATGATTCTCAATTAAATTATTATGAACCATATATAATGAATTTTTACATAATTGGAAATATAGCCGACTCTTCATGTTTGGAGTGTAACATGACTCCCCTCCTCGGAAAGCTTTGTCCTCAAAGCTGGAAATGTCTGGAAGATACTTTCAGGTTCCCATGTGGCATCCTCCTCTGGTAAATCTTGCCATTTAATGAGAAATTCTTGAATCTGACGTGATCTCAGTCTTCGGATTCTATGTTGTAGTATATCTTCGAGTTGGAGATGTATGCGTCCTTCCTCATCGAGCACTGGTAAGTCTGATTGACTTTGTATTTTTTGACCAATTACTTTTTTGAGACATGAAACATGAAATATTGGGTGTATTTGTGATGATGTAGGTAGCTCTAATTGATAGGCTACTTCTCCAATGCGACGCACAATTTTGTAAGGACCATAGAATCGTGGAGCCAACTTTTGGTTGGACTTTAACTTTAACGAGGATTGTTTGTAAGGTTGCAGCTTTAGGAACACCCAATCACCTATATCAAAGGTTCTCTCTGATCGGTGCAAGTCTTGTTGTTGTTTCATACGATTATGTGCTTGGACTAAATTCTCTTTGAGGATGGTGAGTGTAGACTGCCTTTGTTGGAACCAATCATCCACTTTGGCTACTTTGGCTGATCCCTGGACGTAATCTGCAATAGCTGGAGGTTTGGTGCCATACAATGCTTCAAATGGAGACATCTTAATTGAGTAATGGTAAGAAGTGTTGTACCACCATTCTGCCATTGCTAACCAATGGCTCCATTGGTATTGTTTATCTTGAGCAAAACATCTTAAGTACGTACCCAAACATTTGTTAACTACTTCTGTTTGACCATCTATCTGTGGATGGTAAGCTGAAGACATGTTCAATTTGGTACCACTAAGGCGAAATAACTCCTTCCAAAAGTTACTAGTAAAAATGGGATCTCTATCACTTACAATATTTTTTGGCATACCATGTAATTTGAAAATTGAATCCATAAATACCTTTGCCACCTTGCTTGCGGAAAATGGATGTTGTAAAGCCTGAAAGTGAGCATATTTGGATAACCGGTCTACGACGACGAAGATTACTTGTCCTGCCTTCTGATTTTGGAAGACCTTCAATGAAATCCATGGATATATGTTCCCACTGTCGTTCAGGGATGGGTAATGGTTGTAATAATCCTGGTGATTTGACTGTTTCTCCTTTATTGCGCTGGCAAACTTCACATTCTGCTACCCATTGTTTGACTTTCGCTTTTAATCCTTTCCAACAAAATGATTGTTTGACCCTTAAATATGTCTTCAAAAATCCTGAATGTCCTGCTGATGGAGAAGCGTGTGATTCGTCGAGGATCTTGGATTTGAGTTCGGAATTATGTGGAATGTAAATGCGGTTCTTCTTCTGGAGGATGTTATCTTCATAAGAGAACAAAGGGTGTTTGGAAGACCCTATAGATAATTCATGAATTATCTGGGCAGTTTCACTATTGGACAACCATTCAATTTGTAATTGAGTTACCCATTGGGAACAAGGACCTGAAATAGCATTGATGACTACTTCATCTTCATATTTTCTGGACAGTGCATCGGCAGCTATATTTTCCTTCCCTTTCTTATATTCAATAACGAAATCATAGCCCAGAAGTTTGGTTAACCACTTATTTTGTTCTGGATAAGAAAACCTTTGCTCCAAAAAATGCTTGAGGCTACTATGATCTGTTTTGATAATGAAGCGGCTATCGATTAGGTAGTGTCTCCATTTTTCTCCTGCATGAAGAATAGCCAACATTTCTTTTTCATATGTTGATCTTCCCAAATTTTTTTGGAAAGCTGTTTACTTTCAAATGCCAAAGGATGACCTTCTTGCATTAATATAGCCCCAATTCCTATTCTTGATGCATCACATTCGATAATAAATGGTTTGTGAAAGTTGGGAGTTGCTAAGACTGGAGTTGTACACATGGCTTGCTTAAGAGCTTCAAAAGCTAAAGTAGCCTCTTCCGACCAACGAAAAGCATCCTTTTTTGTGAGTGCTGTGAGAGGTGCTGCAATCTTACCATAATTCTGTACAAACTTGCGATAGTAGCCTGTGAGACCCAAAAAACCACGAAGTTTCTTGATGGTTTTAGGTAAAGGCCACTCTTGAATTGCCTTAATCTTATTGGGATCGACTTTGACACCCTTATGTGAAACTATATGACCAAGATACTCGACTTCTTGAACACCAAATGAGCATTTGGAGCGTTTAACAAATAATTTTTCTTTGTGTAGGATGTGAAGGGCTTTATCCACATGATGTAAATGGTCCGTCCAAGTTTTGCTGTATATGAGAATATCATCAAAAAAAACTAACACAAACTTACGGAGGAGTGGACGAAACACTTGGTTCATGAGACTTTGGAATGTGGATGGTGCATTAGTGAGACCAAAAGGCATGACCAAAAATTCGTAGTGACCTTCATGAGTACGAAAGGCCGTTTTGGGAATATCTTCTTCTCTAACACGGATTTGGTGAAAGCCAGAGCGAAGGTCTAATTTTGTAAAGAATTTTGCACCATGCAACTCATCTAATAGGTCATCTATGACAGGGATAGGAAATTTGTCCTTGATAGTGAGTTTATTGAGAGAACGAAAGTCGGGACACATACGCCAAGAGTTATCTTTTCGTCTAGCCAGGACTACAGGTGAGGAATAAGGACTAGTGCTGTGACGAATGACTCCATGATCCAACAAATCCTGAACGATCTGTTCGATTTCTATCTTTTGTGGCTGAGGATAGCGATAAGGACGACTGTTAGGTGGGACACTTCCTGGCATCAAATGGATGGCATGATCATGAGATCGTTTAGGTGGTAATCCTTGAGGTTCTTGGAAAACCTCGTCGTAATGTGTGATGATATCTTGTAACTCAGGTGCAATAATATCCGAAGTTGCTGACGATTGTTTTTCCAAACAATTAATTTGAGCTATAAACCCATATCCACCCTTTTTTAACATCTTTTCCATACTATGAGAGCTCACCATTTGTGTTGGAGGAGTAGTAATGCCTTGTAAGTGAATGACTCGTCCATTTTCCTTCCATTCCACAAATAATTTTTTGAAGTTGAAGCTAACTGTGTCTAATGTTTCCAACCATTCAACCCCCAAAATGACATCAGAATTTCCTAAATTCATGACAAAAAGGGAGCCTAACCAGGTATAAGTTCCCATATTTATGGAAACTTGAGATGTGCGACCCACGCATTGTGCGTTCACCCCGTTGGCCACTAAAACCTGGAATTTGTCTTTGTTGGAAGAGTTAATGAATAAATTCAAGGCTTTTGCTGTTTTGATGTCGATAAAATTGTGGGTGCTACCAGAATCAATTAGCACATTCACCTTTTTATGGCGGAGAAAACCTGGTACCTTGATGGTATGGTGGGCGGTTAAACCCATGAGAGCATGCACTAAAATTGCCATTGTATCCTCTTCTTTTTCGTCTATAGTACCTGGTAGGTCTTCTGGCATAGGTTCTTCTGATTGGTAAGGTTCATCCTCTTCCCCTTCACCTTGATCACCTTCAATATGAAAGTTTTGTTTTTGGGCACAAGCTTGTTCCCTGGGGTGATTAGTGCGACATTTATAACAAAAATATCTTGATGGTTGATCATTTCTACGAAAGGAATTGTTGCGGTATGAAGGACGACTATATGTTTCCCGTTGTGCAGACAACTGATGTCTCTTCTCGGCCAACTTGGCTATTCTTATACAACTGTTCAACATGGTTGGATCGTGCATGTCTACCTCCACTCGAATACTTTCTTTCAAACCATTGCGAAAGGCACCTACCACTGTGTCGGGACTAAGGTCTGAAGTGTATGGTAGTAAACTGGTAAACTCCGAAACGAATTCACTAACTGACCCTTTTTGTTTAAGAGATAACAATCTTACTATGTAGGATGATGTAGCTCCGTCGTCAAATCTTTCTAAAAAAGATGTAGTGAATTTTCTCCAGGTAATAATAGCTACATTCTCTTTTTTAAGCCATACAAACCATTGGTAGGCCTCAGTGCCTAATTTTGTTGCAGCGAAAGGAACTTTATCAATTTCCTTGATTTGATATAAGTCAAGGATGCCTTCCATTTTGGCTAACCAACCACGAGGATCATGACCTTCAAAAGTGGGCATATCAATTCGTGGAAAGTTAATATTAGGGCCTCTTGGTTGGTGATAACCCGTGTCCCTTTCTTGATTTTGGTTATACCGTTGCCTTTGATAGGGATCCCTGTAATTATCCGAATCACCTCGTTGTTGTTGCCAATCATCATTAGGATCGATAGTTTCTTCATTCCGTTGGGCATGGGAGTGATTTTGGGGATTAGTATTGGGATTAGGTTGTTTTTGTGCTTGCACAAGTTCTTTTAGGGTGAGACCCATGTCGTGTAGACTCTCTAGTATGCTGTGAAGAGACTCCTTATCGGACATGGCTGAATTACTTGAGTCTCCTTGCGTGATGTTTTCGTGAGTTGGGGAAGGATTAGTAGCCATAGGATCTACTAGGGGATGATGTGGATTATAACTACCAATTTTAAAAGGAGAAGGAGAATTTTTAGTACCTGGGCTGCGGTTAGCTCTTCTTATGTAGGTATTGGTCGTCTCAGAGCTGGATAATCGACCGTTAGGACCCTTGCTCCAACTTTTACTCATGCACTGCTTACAATCTCTTGCTTAGTAGTCTTTGAACTTCAAAATTTTGGCCACACTGAGGTATATATAAAAAAAATTTGTGTTGTTTTCCGCCTTGCTACCACTCCAACTGTGGTGCGGAACTGGATTTCGTTGGCTCACCTTCTTGATGATAGCTGTTGACCACTTGACTGCAATGAAGCCCGAACACGATATGGACACGACGGACCAAGTGACACGCGGACGGACCGAGACACGACGCACAGTAGGACAGGAGACCGACGGACCAAGTGACACGTGGAAGGACAGGAGAACGGATCGAGACACGACGCGCGGAAGGGCAGGAGACCGACGGACCAAGACTACGCTGTACGACCAGAACCGAACCGAACGAAAGACGAACGCTGGACGACAAGACACAAAGACGACGACCAGACCCGAACCGAACGGAAGACGAACGGACGACGAACGCTGACAAGACACAAGGACGAGACAGAAAACACAGAATGACGCAACAGAAACACAGAACGACGCAACGGAATGACAAGACAAGTGCAAGGAGTTGAGCGTGTGGCCAAAGCCACGACTCAATATGCGTGCTAAGCACCTTATAAACTGTTAAACGCAAAAACCACCATGTATGTGGGATAATTGCCCCACGCGACAAAATTAAAAAAAAAAATTATAATAGTTTGGTACCTTAGAATATAACGCGAAATAAGTTTCACGGCGCTCGCTGATTGGCCGAAAGTGTTCCCGGTGAGGACGGCGTATTCCTGCGTGCAATGGTGATCTGGTAACATTTTTTGGACACTGAATTGCGACGAAATTAAATTGCGTTTTGCTAGTAGCTGGAACAATAGGAAGCCGGACGCGTTTTGTTAAAATCTGGAACAATAGAAAGCCGGACGCGTTTTGCCAGTAGCTGGTATTTCAGAGTAAGGCGCGACGGCAGATATTGTTTTAAAGGCGACAAGAATACAGCAATGAAATGAAATGGACGAAGAAGAGCGAACGAACAGATAGGCGAAGGAAAGTTTTAAGAAGGACGAAGGACAGCGAACGAAACGAAGGTTTACGAAGGGCGAAGGGTTCTCGCAGGATGGCTGAATCTGATACCACTTGCAAGGATATTTCTATCCTTTGCTAAATAATTTTACAAAAATATATATATTGCCGAATCGAACGAGGAAGCAAATAAGAATAAGGAACAACACGAAGTAGAATCAAATAAATCTATGGCCACTTAAGGTGGGCACACCCTTGCGCAGAAGCAGCAGATGAAAAATATTAAAAGATATATGATGATTCTCAATTAAATTATTATGAACCATATATAATGAATTTTTACATAATTGGAAATATAGCCGACTCTTCATGTTTGGAGTGTAACAAGATGAGTTGAGATTTCTTTGAATTGAGATTGGGATTTGAGTATAGAACATATTAAGTCTCTAAAAATTCTTTTTATGCTTCTATGAGATTGAGTTGAGATTTTTTTGAGCTGATTTGAGGCAAGTCTTTGAGAAGGCTTGTGGATTGTTTTTGTGTAAGCTTTTGTGAAAGCTTGCTATGCAGATTTGAGCAATTCCTAGAGAGGACTTATTGATTATATTGGGACAGGTTCTGAGTGAGCCTATTGAGCATACTTGACTAGGTTTTGAGTGAGCCTATTTAGCAGATTTGAGCAAGTTCTAAGTGAGCCTATTGAGTAGATTTGAGCAGGTTCTGAGTGAGCCTATTGAGCAGATTTGAGCAAGTTCTGAGTGAGCCTATTGAGCAGATTTGAGCAGGTTGTGAGTGAGCCTATTGAGCAAATTTAAGTAGGTTCTGAGTGAGTCTATTGAGCATATTTGAGGAGGTTCTGAGTGAACCTATTAACAAAGCTTTGGATGTGACAAAGTATAGAGGACAACGTATTAGTGGATAGAGATCCAGTAGCTAAGACAATTGAAGACAGATCTGAGTGAGGAGTCTTCAAGTGGAGAGATATCCACCAATCAGTGCAGTAGAGAGACATAGTATTCTAGAAAATCACTAGCCAAAGCAGAATGGGAAAGAGTTCTCCTGTGGAAGAGATCCATGAAATTAAGATTTAGGGGATCAACATCTCCTTTGGATAGAGGTCCATAAAAATTGTAATTGGGAAGGATTCCCAAGATATTGATTGAGAGATTTTTAGCAAAAAAATTATTCTTGGAGTAGCCTGCATTGGGTGAACCACATAAATTGTTGTGTCACTTTTATGGATGGTGTTTTTTCCATTACTTTGATTACTGCTATTGATACTGCTATCTATACACTACATAATATTGAATTGAAAATAAAAGTAAAAAGTGGTCTTATATTGTTCACCCCCCTCTCAGTATAAGCTTGTGTTCTTCAACTCACAAGATGTATATTGACTTCATGAGTATATATAATACAAGAGGTAGGTGAAACGTCACAAAGCTAAACCCAAAAATGACAAGTGTCAAGGACACATGTCATGGGTAAAGCAATAGGGGTAAAGTACACATTAATTTTAACAAAACCCTCACACATTCACCTTTGAAACCCTCATATTGGAACTAGTGGAAATTAACCCATTTTTAAATATATTATAATAATAAGAAAGTAATTATTTTTCTTGCACATAAAAATCCCAATCCTTTCCATTAATTTCTAATCTCATAATTTTTTGAGTTTAAATTATTTTTCTTCTTTTCTTTAAATATGCTATCAAAATATTTGGCATTCCAAATTTCATTTGCCCCTTTAAATATTTCATCTTTTGAAAAAACCTATACATACATGATTCTTCAAGTTTTGTTTTATCCCACCATAAAATTTGGAAGAAATTAGCCTTGGAGCCACATAGACTGGTAGTAAAATGGCTTTTTATTGTTGAAAAGTTTCTTATATTACTAAAAATAAATATTAAACTAATAAAAAGGGTGAATGGCATTTAGGCACACCCTAAAATAACAAACAAAAAATTCACCCAGATCCTAGAATAGGGATCTGGCACTTACATAGATAAACTAGAAATTAAAACAAAGTAGGCATTTGTAAATCCTAGATTGCTAAGCTAAAAAACTATGAAGAACAATTTTTTTTTGTAGATTTTAGTTCCAGTAGATGCACGAGACCTAAACTTGAAAACTGTTCAATATCGTGCATCACCTATGCACATTTTAATTCAACCCAACCAGTTTTAAGGGGATCCCTAGGAGTAAAAGTAAATTCTATTGTCTTCAATGACTTCTTGTCATCTTGCATCTATGCAAGTAAACCATAGGATTTGAATAACCATTACTAAGTAAATCATAAGTCAAAATAATGTGCTTGTGCTCTAATATTGCTTAGAAAAATATATAAAGAGATTGTATACGATCGTATTTTTAGATAAATTATCATAGGTCCTACTATCTAGGATCTTGAGTAGACTCAAATATTAGAGCAATAAATATATTAAATTCCCAAAATAAATAAATATAACATTCATGAAAATAATATATGTAAGCTTACTGCAATGATAAGGGCTTTGGCCTCTCTTTGAGAGGTCCAAGGTTCAAATCCCACTCAGTATGAGGGTACCGAGATCCATCATAAAAACTTGTGTAAACTCATTGAAAAAAATAAAATATATATAGCTACAATCTTACTACAATGGTAAGGCCTTTTCCATATCTTTGAGAGGTCCAAGGTTCAAAACCTACTCAGTATGATAGGACTGAGACCCCTCATAAAACCTAATGTAAACTTATTGAAAAAAATTCACAAAAATTATAAAAAAACAAAAGATCCAATCTCAATAATATACATAAGCAAAATTACAATATAATTGCTCAAAATATTGATACAAGCTTCAATATTCTCAAATGAGTCTTCTATTACAATGGCCTATATTCAATATAGTCTTCTATGAGATCAGATATATTTCGTGGAGCTTTTTATCCATAATATAACCTTTGGAAGGTGACTCTTCAATACTTGATTATTGCACTCCTCACATATCTAGGAGATGCATCCTTTCCTATTTCACATATAAGATAAATCTCTCATGTCCCTTGGATTTACATCTTGCCACTTGTATACATGATTATTGACTCTCTATTTACATGCACATTTTACTCTATGACACTTTCACACTCCTACTTGTACATTTTACTATATGACACTTACACATTTTCTTACTCTACACACTTGTACACATTGTTACATGACACTTGTGCACATCCTACACATAGAAACATACATAAGGCAAAATATAAATCATGCATCTAAACTATAGACTCACATCCTATTCCAATATTTATAATTGCATCATGAGGTACCATGGGGGTATACTAGCATGAACCAAATAATGTAACATTCTCCAATATCCCCTTGTATTACATTATTTAATTTTTTGAAGACTACAATTTTCAAACTCTGATTTTTGCTTTTATCCTTTAGGTCTAACTCAGGCATTGCTCTAGGTATTGATGTTCACTTGTTGTTCTTCTTCTTATGCATCTTGATTTTAATTTTGATACTAATCTTCTTCAATTTTGGTCTATATTTTTGAAATGGATCATTTTTCTTCACTTTCAATGACTCTTTGAAGAAGTTTGTCAAAACTCATTAATAATATATTTTCTAATTTTTTGTTATACTTTTTTATTTTCCTTATACCAACAAAATACTAAGGAATGATTACTTCTCCCATAGAATTTACATAGATAAAGATTCCAACACATTGCTTATTCATACCCAATTCTATTGCAATGATTACATTTATATGATCATAATATTCATTCTTCAATTTATTTTTTAGTCATTGTTTCCACATCAAAGCTTTGTAATCACAATCATTAGCGTTCTTGAGAAAATAATGCAAACAACGATGCAACAATAAAGATATTTTATATTTATTTTCCTTATACATGAGTTGCATATTATTTAATGATGTATTATTTTCAATTTGAACATTCATTCTTTCCATAGTTTCAAAAAATATTCCTTTGGAGTAGAAAACCTTATTTCTCCAAAGTTTCAAAAAACCGAGTAGAAAAATATCTTCAATATCAATTTCTTTAAATTTGCAAATTCAATAATAATTTTTTTAAATTTCTTCGGAGTAGAAAACCTTATGTCTTCCAAATTCAGGTTTTTCAATCAATCAAATCTTTCAAATTTAAGAATTTCCTTTTGGAGTAGAAATCCTTATCTCTTCAAAGTTTAATTAATCAATCATTTTTCAAAAAATTTAAAATCAAGTTTTTGAAATCAAATTGCAAATATCAAATATAAAACTTTCAATTTCTTCCAAATTCTTTTCTAAATAATTCTTAATCTTTTAATTAATCTTATCCCTCCATTTAATATTTATGCCAAATATTCAAATTTATTATAGATCAATTTTCCTAATCACTAAAGTTAAATTGCATACTCATGAATTTAAAATATAGAAGAAAGATGATTTTGTACTTTGGCACATGCAATATCCATGTGGTAATTATGAAAATGGACATTATCTCTATGTTATCATTGTTTCCTTACGATAAGCATAAACTGCCCCTTCTCAGCAAGCATCATGCCTAGGCTTTATTTTGCTCAAATTTTTTTAGAGATAACATCCTCAATAGATTTTTTGATGCTTCTATCTATCTCTGCTCTCTAGTTTACTCTGGAATTTCCAAATGCATCAGTTTACTTATGCTTATTTAGGAACTCAGTATTTTGAATGTCTTCACCAAGTGCTTAGGCTTTCAAACATTTTCACCAGGTGCTCAATTTTTTGAATTTCCATTAGATGCTCAGGATTTTGAATATCTTCTCTAAATTACTTTAGGTACATCAAGTTATATCTTCCTTAACATTTGCTTTAGTCCTTTCTGTTCACCAGATTGCTCTAGTATTCCTTGAGATGTTTCAATCCATTGATTTGCTTTATAATCCACTATTTTCTTTGGTCTGTTCTTACTCCAAATTGCTAGCCAACATTTCTAGAAAGAATGTCTCTCTTATAAACTACTCTTCAATTCTTTATCTTGGCAATATTCATAGAGATATTTTCACGTTCATACACTTATTTTTTAAACCACTATTCTTTGGCTTATCAATGCTGGAATTTGTCCTATCTAGCTCAAATATTTCCTTCAAGGAAATATGTTAGTCACTAAACATCCGATCTTCTTATCAATCAAATTATCAATAATTCATTCTACCTAATCAAATTTAAATTCACACTATATTCTTCTCTAATGCTAGATTTTGTCTTGGAATTTTTCTTCAGATAAAATTCTTTAAAATATTTACACCAATTGTTTTTGGTGCTAGCTTTAGATACTACTCAAAGTAGCTCTAATACCACTATTGGATTTTTAGATAGATTATCATAGGTCCTAATATCCAGGATCTTGAGTAGATTCAAATATTAGATCAATTAATAGATTAAATGTCCAAAATCAAAGAATATAGCATTCAAGAAAATAAAAATAATATGTAATAAAATTACCAGTATCAACAATAATATGCATAAGAAAACTTACAATATAATTTCTCAAAATATTGCATACAAGATTCAATATTTTCAAATGAATTTTATTTTATAATGGATTGTATTCAATACAATCTTCTATGATATCAAGTATATTTTATGGAGCTTTATCTCCATAATATAACCTTAGGAAGGTGACTCTTTAATACCTGACTATTGCACTCCTCACATATTCAGGATATGCATCATTTCCTATTCCATGCATAAGATAAATCTCTCATGTTCCTTGGATTTACATCTTTCTACTTGTTTACATGACTCTTGACTCTCTATTTACATGCACACTTTATACCACTTGCACACTCCTACTTGTACACTTTACTATATGACACTTGCACACTTTATTACTATACATACTTACACACACTATTACATGGCACTTGTGCACATCCTACACATAAACACATACATAAGGAGAAGTATAAATCACATATCTAAACTATAGACTGACATCCTATTCTAATGTTTAGAATTGTACCATGAGCTACCATGGGGGTACATTAGCATGAACCAAATAATGTAATATTCTCCAATATGTACTTTTTTTATAACCATGTATTGGATCCTAAAAATTTCTCTAATATTTGTCATATATGAGTTTTAGCAATGCATCTATTATCCATGTATATTGGAAAAATAGAGGATAACATACCAAAGACCATTTGAATTAAAAAAAAAAAGCAAAATATTGCATTTATTTAGACTATCCTAGAGTAGCACCCTTATTTTCCATAGGAGATAGAACAATGTTGAAGTCACACCAAGAATACATAGATCACAACTATGAATCATCATTGTATTTGACCAAACTATGCAAATGTCCTTACAATATATTTCATGAAGAGTAATTATAGTTAAATAATATACATTTCAAACCCCAAATGTAATATTTTCCTCTTTCCTACAAAATAGTATAGCAACCCAATTATTTTTTTCTTCTAGTAATTTTCCATCCCAATTGTATTTGTCCCACATTGCCACCCCAAAATCTCTATAGAGAAAACTACTAGACAATCACCTATATTTCAAATATTTTTGAAATCACCCTTACATTCCTCACTATTTAATTTAGTTTTTTTATTAAAATAAACTCATGACTATAGCAACTTATTAGTTCCTTAATAACTCTTTTTTAGGGGTCTTATTCATATCGTTGATATTTCATGATACCATTTTCATCAACATTTTTTATTTATTTTTTATTATTGGGCTTAGACGCCCCTTGTTAACAACTAATTTCCTAAATGAATATTATTTTGAGTTTCCTTTTCTCTTTGTTCATGTTTTTATGGCCTTCCTCTCTTTTTTCCATTTTCATTGATGCTTACATCTTCATCAATCTATTTTATTTTTCTATATTATTCATAATGAGACTTATCTTCTAAAGATTTATATTACCTTAGATAATTTGAAATGCAATGAATATACTTATAAACACTTTCTTCTTTGTGTTTCCTAAGAAAATTTAAATATAAGGATGTGTTATGGTACCTAGGGTTAAGAATATGGGGATATGATATTATATTGTATAAGGGTATTATGGATGGTTGGCATGGGCCACAATTAACCTAAGGTTGATTATATTATAATAATGAGTTGGATAAGGGTCTAGGAGTCAACTACCTAAGTAGCATTAGAAGATGTGCATATTAAAAAGGGGTTTTATCATTGTAATAATCATCAACAATAAGGTCCGAGGTGTAGACCAATTGGTTCATCCAAACCCCATAAGGGGGGCGAAGGTCCAAGTTTCAAATCTCGGGCCTCGTCGGACTAAACGCTTGTCCCTTTCCTGGTGCTTTCAGCGACGTAAAAGGTTTAAAATTATTGTGGCATGGTGGTTATAGGGGCGGACTGCATGAAGATCTGTGTGGCGGCTTCCAGGGCGGACAATGCAGAATACTGTGGCGGCCATAAAAGCTGGACAACCTGCCCGGATTCGTGGCGGCTACCGATTCCACCATGTAAATACAAAAAAAATCATAATAATCATCAACAATATTGAATATTCACTTGTAACAGTATTGTCTCATGGAGCTGATCTCATTTTTGAAGATATTATGGAGTGTTTATTCCTTAAGGAATAACACTGGTGCTGCCCTACCTGAAGGGTATTATCACATCTTGTCTTGTGTAGATTAATTATTGTGGTTAATATATTTAATATTTAACATATTGTTGATATATTTATATTTATGATAAACAAAGGTTCATAACAAGTGGTATCAAAGCAACACTTTTGGCAAAGTGGGAATTGTTTTGTGGATTATAGATTTTTGGCAATTTTTCTAATAAACATCTAATTTTTTGAGCGCTATATATTTTTGTGAAGTTGTCCAATTCAAATGATTCCTACACCATTTTTTTCAAAGTTTGAAGAGCTTTAAATCGAGTGGTTATATAAATGAATCTAATTAGTATTGACAAAGATACAACCTTATGAAGTTAATTGTCTATAATAAGGCAATGTTATTTTTTCAAATTGCTTTTTTTCTAGAAAAACAATAATGTATCTTTTAGTTGAGGTAAGAAAATAATGTATTATTGTGTTTGAAGGAGATTGTTTTTGGAAGTTTAGATTCAAATCGGTAGGGATATACATATTTTTAAGAAACCCTTATTCATAAAACCCTAGTTTGCATTATTTTTTTTTGGGGGGCATGAACTTATGGAGCTACAAAATTTATCTTAAGAATATGATATTGATGTTAGAGAATGATGAAAACAATTTAAATGTTTATATTCTATTGATTTTTGTTGGAGCATGAGACATACTTTTTATTTTGGAGAAGTTTTCTCTTGGTTCTAAATTTTTCTTATGGCCCATAATTATGAATTGATTTGGGAAGAAACAAAGCATGTATTCTTGAGTCAATCGGACCTATGTAAAAAGACAACTAGGATCCAGGATGAACAAAAGAAATTAAAAATAAAATTGGAAAATTTAAAATAATTGGTAGAAGGAAAATATAAGGATGATAGTGTGTAGAATGAGGGAACCACATATTTGGTGTCAGATAGGCGAAACAATAATCAAAAGGATTTGTTTAAATCTAAAAATTCTATTTTGTAGGTTCATGGATGCATTCAAATGGAAAGGGTTGTTATTTTTATAAATTCTAGCAACAAGTATATCTTTATACATATTTCTTAGCCTAATAGGTTGTAGGTTCAGTAAAAAACTAAAGACATACAAATTGAGGGTGTGAATGTTCATATTTTTGAAGATTTGAAGATCACCATAGATAAATATGTTTTACATTCAAATTTTCATGCTATTGATATGGATGATGTGGATATTATTTTGGGTTATCCTTGATTGGATTATCTAGGTACTATTGACATTAATGTGCAAACTAATTTCATGAAGTTATAGAACATGAAAAGAAGATAACACTATAGGATATATTTTAGCTTATGAAGCAAGGACCCAAGGAGAAAAAAGAAGAAATTATGGTGGGGGAAGAATTTAAAGAACTTGTAGAGGAATACAAATCTAAGTATATAATAGATACATTAGTAAAGTCCCAGGAAGAAGCAACAACAAAATCCAAGGAAGATTTGTTATAAGTGCACATAGTCACACCAAAAGGTCACAAGATAGAAGAGATCAAGAATAATTTAAAATAGAGGAAGGAAATGCTAAAGAATCAAAGAAAACATAATATTATATTAATGTTGTAGCATATCACCACCTACACCACCATAAAATGGCATCAAGCATGGTAGTTTTTGAAAGAAAAAGCATAACGATTCTGAATTTTAAAGTGGTGTAGTAGCATCTAGGAATAATAGGATCAGTCATTCAAAATATCAAAGTAGAGTAGTATAGGAATAGAGACAACATACAATTTATGGATATTCAAGTGGCACAATGACAAATTGGCATCATCAAAGACCATCACCAATCAATATTTAACTTGGATGGATGGATGATCAAGATTGGTACCAATTGTCAACACTACTTAGAAGATGTTATTATTTATTTTTTCACATGTTTCAAGGATAAAACATTTATAAAGAGGGTTGAATGCTATGGTACTTAGGCATAGGTATATATATATTTGATATTATATTATATAAGGGTATTATGGATAGTTGGCATGGACCACATATAACCCAAGGTTGATTATATTATTATATTTTATTATAATAATAAGTGGGATAAGGGTTTAGTAGTCGGCTCTCCAAAGTAAAATTAGAAGATGGGTATATAAAGAAGGGATATTATCATTGTAATCATTATCCATATCGAGTATTATCTTGTAATCATATTTTCCCACAAAGTGGCTTATGAGACCCTACCCTCTCTAAGTGGAATTCTCATATTAGGATATTTGGTAGAGTTTTTCCTTCCTTTGGGTGTATTAATATCTTTGACCTACCATAAGGGTATTATCTATATCTATACGTCATTGTATTAATTATATTTATGATATATATATACATATATATACATATATATATGTATATATATATATATATATACATATATATATGTATATATATGTATATATATATATATAGGTATATATATATATATATAGGTATATATATATGTATATATATGTATATATATGTATATATATGTATATATATGTATATATATGTATATATATATATATATATATATATATATATATATATATATATATATATATATATATATATATGATTAGTTGGAGGAAGGGGTTTTGAAAGGATCCTTGAAATTTGTACAAAAATATTAGCAAGGGAGGTTAACTCTTACAACCAAAAGAGACAACAAAAGGACCAAATATGGTCTCCGATAGAAGGGCAATAACAAGAAAATAAAATAGGGGGTCTCCAAACTAGGAGGACCACCTAAGCGAGAAAAGAGATAAACACAAAGGAAACCCCAACAAAGGGTCAAAAGCTCATCAATTGTCCATGCTTGGAATATGAGAGTCAATATTATCTACTGGATTATCATCTTCAAACTAGTTATGGAGCTCCTCCAAGATGATAGAGGCTTGTTGTAATAGTAACCTTTTCATTTTGGTGGACTGCAACATCATACTCACGAGATCATCTAGCTCCTACATGTAACCCTTCTTGGTGATGAAGGGGATGCATGCACGTTGTTGGCTATGGTTGGATGACATGGAGGAGCTACGTAGAGGATCTCCTTTCTAGGAGGAGGATTGCATTGGAGTGTCTTCACACTTGAATTTGTGGGTGCTAGAAGAAGAGTCTTCGAAGAAGTATCTTGCTCCATAACTATGGGGGACTTACATTTCTCCATTTGAGATTTACTACGAGTAGAGCAATGAAAACCTTCAGATTTGACTATTGGAGGAGTGCCACATGATTATATTTATGAAATATTATTTGTGGATAAGTGATTTAATATTTATACATATTGTTGAATGATTTTTGTTAATTAGAATAAAGTTTCATAACAAGTGGTATCAAAGCAATGATTATAGCAAAGTGGGAATTGTTTTGTCGATTACAAATTTTTAGTAAATTTTCTAGAAAATATCTCTTTTTTTGATAGCCACATATTTATCTAAAGTTATCCAATTCAAATGATTCTTGCACTATTTTGTTCAAAATTTGAAGAGCTCCAAATAAAGTGGTCATATGAAGTAATCTAAGTAGTATTGAAAAATATATAACCCTATGAAGTCAACAAACTAGAACAAGGCAATGGCATATATTAAATTACATTTTTTCTAGAAAAATAAAATTTGACATATCTTTCAATTGAGGTAAGCAAATAATATATTGTTGTATTTAAAGGGGATTTTGTTTGGAAGTTTAGCTTCAAATCAATAGGGAGATATATATATTTATGAAATCTTAGATTGCATTATATTTTTGTTGAGTCATGAACTTATGGAGCTACAAAAAGTTTCTAGAGAAGATAATATTGATATTAGAGAATGGTGGAAACAATTTAAATTCTTATATTCTATAAATTATTGTTGGATCATGAGTCTTACTTTTTATTTTAGATAAGAAGCTATCTCTTGGTTTCAAAGTTTTCTTATGGCCCATAATTATAAACTGAATTGGGTAGAAACACACCAAACATTCTTGAGTCAATAGAACCCATATAGAAAGATAGATAGGCACCAAGATAAAAAAAAACAAAAAAGAGAGTTAGAAACTTTCAATAAATTGGTAGAAAAAAAAGATAAGGATGATAGTGTGTAAGTTGAGGGAACCACAAATTTGGTGTTAGATAAGCCAAAAAGTGATCAAAAGATTTTTTTTGAATCTACAAATTATATCTTGTAGGTTCATGGCTATATGCAGAGGAAAATTTTATAATTTCCATAAATCCTAAGAGTAGATATAATTTTACTAGTATTTCTTTAGCTAAGAGGTTGCAATTTCAAGAGATAAAAATTAAAGACATGAATTAAGGGTGTGAATGTTCATATTTTGAAGATTACCATAGATAAATATATTTTATATTTATTTTCATGCTATTGAGATGGATGGCATGGATATTAATATGTAAATATATTAATATGTTATTCTTAGTTATCCTTGGTTGTATTATTTGGGTGCTATTAATATTAATATGTAAAATAAGTTCATGAAGTTATGGTATAGGAAAAACAAGATAAAAATATAGAATATTTCTTCGCTTAATGAGCAAGGATCCAAGGAGAAACAAGTAACAGTTATGGAAAGGGAACTAGTTAAGGAACTAGTAGAGGAATCAAAAGCTAAGTCTACAACAAAGGTAATAGTAGAGTCCCAGGAATAAGACGAAAAAAAAATCAAGGAATCTATGTTAGAAGAGCACATAAGAGAAGAGCTTGAGGAATAATTTAAAATAGTAAAAAAATGTTGAAGAATCAAAGCAAACAAAACTTCAAGTTAAGTTTATAATATATCATTGCCCACACCATCATGAGTGGCAACAATATTAGAGGTATGGATTATGACATAAATACTATTATGGATATACATTAAATCATAAAGGCATAAAGTATGGTAGTGTTTGATAGGAAAAGCATAGTAATTCTTGATTGTAGAGTAGTGCAACAACATCATGGAACAATAGGACCAATCACTAAAAATATTAGAATAGTAGAAGCATGTTGTCGACAAAGAAATTATAGATATTCAAGTTGTAAAATAGAAAATTAGCATCATCATAGACCAAAACCAATCAAAATTTCACTTGGATGGAAGGATGTTCATGAATTGTATTATTTGTCAATATTGCTTAGCAAATCATATTATCTAGTTTCTTCTCATGTTTTGAAGATGAAGAATTTGTAAGGAAGGGTGGAATGTCATGGTACCTAGGGACAACAATATGTTGATATGATATTATATTGTGTATGGGTATTATGGATAGTTGTAATGGTCCAAACATAACCCAAAGTTGATTATATTATAATAATGAGTGGTTTAAGGGTTTAGGAGTTAGCTTCCCAAAGTAGCATTAGAGAATGGGTATATAAAGAAGGGATATTATCATTGTAATAATCAATCACATTGAATATTATCTTGTAATAGTCTTGGCTCATGGAGTGGATATCATTTTCAGAGATATTGTGAAGCGGTTCCTTCCTTAAGGAATAACATTGGGATTGTCTTACTACGGTTGATTTATTTAGTGTTTATTATATTGGTGATGCCTTTATATTTATGAGAAGCAAAGGTTCATAAAAGAATGATCCTCCATAGTAATTACTTTCCTATGGTACCTTGGAAACACTAAATTTCCATAGATATCCTCCAAGTGAATTTCTTTATTATGTTACTCTTAAAAACCTAACACATATACTCCATACTATCATTTTATTACAAAGAGAGGATTTTATGCTACTTGCGAAAAATGAATATGAGTTACTTAGATTAAAATTAACCTATTTCACATAGTTTGCTTTGAATTTTTCTTCCCATATTCCTTTGTACCTTTAAATCATTTTGAATTTGAACTTATGCACTATACTTCCTCATCGCTTGTATTGAATTTTTCTTCTAATGGTTCATTCTATTAAACTGTAATGATGTTTACCTTTTAATGATATGGATGAGTTTTTTTCCCACTTTCTTGAGTAAATTCCTTGATTTGACTCAAATTATACTATGATATGATCTTATTGCTTCATATTAAAGTTTGTCTTATGCCCAAAAGTATCAATATATTTCTCCATATTTTCCACTTTGCAATATCTTTCCATATGTTCAATATCATAATATTTGCAACATCAAAATGCAATATTTTATAATCCACTTGTTGATTCCATTATCTTAATTTATATTTAATCCTAATGGACTATGGTAAATATTTTGAAATATCCATGGAAACACATATCCAAGTGTATATAACATGCCTTTGCTTCATAGTTGGTCCTTCCTGAATGAACTCCCCTATAGTATGGCCAACATTATAAGAAATATACTTATTGACAAGTTGATAAAAAAGTCCAAAAAGCCTAACCCATACTAAAAGTATTTTGATCATCTCTATCTCAAGACAAAATTATAAATCGATGTGTTGGAATATGCAATATCTTGAAGACATCCTTCTAAATATACATTGAACACAATCATATGTAAAAGAACAAAATATCACAAAAACAATATGCATATAGATAAAATAGAATATGAGAGAGCAATAAAATAATAGAGCAAATATAGTAAATATAAGGATAATGGGTAAGTGTTTATAGACACTCCCACAATATCACATCACAAATTGATACAATGGATTAATTATTAGGGGTTATTTATAGTTATACATAATCACCAATTAAATGTTGTTAGGACCCCATCCTAACACTATGATGTAATAACCCATGTTGAACATGGGGGACACACATGATAACGTTTTGTAATATTTTATAATAGTTGTGGTTCTAGAAGTGCCTAGATAAGTGGCACCATTATATGTAACTATTTTGTAGGTAGGAGATTCTAGCTCGGGTGGAATTTTGCATGTAAGCCAATCTTGAGAGTTAGGTGGTATATGAAGTCCTTAAAATTACGAGGAGTAGGAATGGATGTATATTTTTGCACAATTGAATAAAATTGTTGAAGAAGATTTCTCCCTTGAAGTGACTTATGATTCTATGTTACTTTATGATATTGTTTCATTTATGCACTTATATTCCATATTGCAATAGTTTGTGTTTCACTAATTTATGTTTATTTGCAATGCTTGTGTGAATGTGTTGATTTTAATGAGAAGGTTCCTAATAAGTGATATCAAAGAGCTTTACAAGGTCATATTTTATTGTGACTATGATAGTTTCTACCATTCTAACTATTAGGTACAAGATTTTGTGTTTTATTTTTTTGCTAGTTCCTTCTTAAATTTTTTTTTTTTTTTTTTTTAAACTAGTTACTTAGGTTAGATACACTATGTCTAGGGTTTTAAAATATCATAGAGAAGCTGTCATTATTGGCTAAGCTAGATTCCTCATAAAGCATATAGTGAAGTGAGGGGTGATTAGGCTCCAATATCTAAGCCTCAAATAACACCCATCTACAAAATTGAGCTCCCATGTATCTTTAGGTATATTGGGATACCCTCTAGGATTAGGAGAAACATTTAGCCTTTAGGAATATTTTTGGCCTTGTATTATCCATAGTACATCGAACACAATGTTTGGAACCCTCCCATACTGATAGAGATGCAGGTAGTGTGCTCAAGGGTATGCATGGAATCCTCTTTGAGTAGTGGCCTAAAATATTGGTTTGAGAACTATTATCTGTCACTACAGTATAACAAAGGGCCTATGGGAAATACATACATCATGGATTAGAATACTCTATTGTGTTGAATATCAAACCTACGAGATTTTCTATGAAAAAACCTGTTACCATAACCTTACCACAAAAATTGAGCATACAAAGAAGACATCCCTATTGTAAACCATAAAAATTGAGTATATGAAGAAGACATCCCTATTGCAAACCATAAAAATTGAGCATACGAATAAGACATACCTATTGCAAACCATAAAAATTGAGCATACGAATAAGACATCCCTATTCAAAAATTCTTGCATGAAAATAGTCAATTTTTTTATAGAAGACTATAATAGTCAAGACTAAAAATAGAAGATTTAGAAATAGAGGAACGAGGTGGACAATGTTAGTAATAGTTAGAATATACAGTCAGTACAAGGTGCTAGTTGTCAATGTTAGTAACAGTTACCAGTGACATATTCTAAAATAGACAAGGAATATCTATAATAGAGTCAAACTGGACATGTGATAACTGAAGAACTCAAGCTTATACTGAGAGGGGGGGTGAACAGTATAGCGCCCACTTTTTACTTTCTTTCCAAATCAATATCAATTAGTGTCCTTAATTGCAATATCCAAATATAGCAATGTGCATTAATGACATAGATAGCAATAGTAAGCAAGAGCACAAATCACCACACATAATTGAGACATAATATTTAACGTGGTTACCCCAATGTGGGATACTCCACAATATAATCTCCTTATAATATTTAAAAAAGAAATAGGGATCCTTATCCCAATACAAATGATTACTTTGATCTGCTCAAAGCTAGGCTATCCATTGATTTGCTCAGCAATGCAATTCACTGATCTACTCAGCTAGGCAATCCACTGATCTGCTCAGGTAGGTAATCCACTGATCTACTCAGGTAGGCAATCTTGATCTGCTCAGGTAGGCAATCCACTGATCTGCTCAACAAGGCAATTCATTGATTTGCTTAGGTAGGCAATCCCCTGATCTGGTCAGGTAGGCAATCCTGATCTACTTAGGTAGGCAATCCTGATCTGCTCAGGTAGGCAATCCACTAATATACTCAGTAAGGCAATTCACTGATATGCTCAGCTAGGCAATCCAATGATCTAATTAGGTAGGTAATCATGATCTACTCAGGTAAAAAATCCACTGATATGCTTCAACAAGATCACCAAGAACTTACTCAAAATATACTCTAGCAAGCTCACCAAGAACTTGCTCAAATCTGCTTTAGCAAGCTCACCAAGAACTTACTCAAAATTTTCTCTAGCAAGCTCACCAATAACTTGCTCAAATATGCTTCAGTAAGCTCACCAAGAACTTACTCAAAATATGCTCTAGCAAGTTCACCAAGAACTTTCTCAAATTTGCTCTAGCAAGCTCACAAAGAACTTAATAAAATATGCTCTAGCAAGCTCACAAAGAACTTGCTCAAAATATATCCATAAATCTATCCACAAATATATAAAAAATCCTTCTCAAAGGCTCAATCAATCATGCACAAAAGCTACCACAAATCTATCCATAAATCTATCCCAAAATCCTTCTCAAAGGCTCAATCAATCATGCTCAAGTAGAACTCAAATATCATCCACAAATCTATGAAGGCAAGGCTCAATGATGAACTCAACAATGAATGGCAATGCACTCTACAATGTATGACAACAATGATCTCAAATCAAATCAGAATATAGAATAGTTTTTTTCATGGAACTTGAACAACCACTTCACACAGTAATTTGACTAGGCTCAATCAACTCAACTCAACCAATCACCACAAGGAACAACTATTTCTCACAAACCCTAGTCCAAGCATGTATCAACCAACTCAAAATGTTTCCAACAATGCTCAACCACAAATATCACATAACAATGATACTCATATTATTCTCTAACTCAAGTTCAAGTTCTTTGTAAAATCAATGGGCTTCAACAACAATGCTTATAAAATATTCTTCACATAACAATGATACTCATGTTCTTCTCAAAATCTCTCAGTTTTTTTCACACAACTAATGACTTCAATAACAATGCTTATAAAATAAGGTTTAAACACAACTCTCAAACCAAAAAACCTTGAAGCATTCAACCAACCACTTTCAAAAAGGAAACCACAATCAATCCTTTTCTCTCCAATGATATTTTAGAAATCAACCACCATAAACAAAGTCAATGAAGAATATTGCTCGTACCTTTTTGATGCCTTATTAGTTGTCCACTAAATTTTCCACACTCAACAAACTTTATTTTCAACTTTCAATAAGGGTTAGGGATCATGATTAATAACACAACAATAATATCCAAATAACACCTTATTACTCCTACTCAATAAAATACATCATGTCACCTCATAAAATAATTAATCCTCTTTGAAAAAGAACAAAACAACCTTCACTTTTGAACCTCTTTAAAAAATCAGACATATCTCTTTACACACACCTTATTTCTCCCTCTAAGAAAGTTAATCAAATAGCCCTCGAAATAAGATTTCCAACAATATATAATATGATATACTTCCAATAGGAAAATCACCATAAATCTCTTTTTTTCCTAAAGTGCATCACAACCCTTATTTCTCCTAGGGAAACTTTAGAAAAATAAAATATTAAAGAAAATATTAACTTACCTCTATCCTTGATGGGATTCGATCTCTTGATGCCTCCTTCCTTAGCGCCTTAACCGCGTCCAAGCCTCCATTGGTCCACACACCGTCACATGTTCAAAGGGGCACGAACCAAAACAAATACATCAATATTCTGCACCCTTCAAAAACTCAAAAATGCTTTGAGCATTTTAACACATCAAGCATCCTCGACATGACGACCCAATCGCAGGACCTCCTACTTCTTACACAGTGCACGAACCACTAGTCCAAAGGTGCCTATGCATTTGGTTATCCTCCGCGAATGATTCCTCAATGGACCCGAATTTCCTAAACCCTTCACACGCCTCTTTACACACACTTCAACACACAGGCTCTTTTCGCATTACATTATCAATTCGAATACATTCGAAAATCGAGGACAAGAATTTGCCAAATTTTTTGGTGGCATATATATATATATATATATATATATATATATATATATATATATATGCCTTTCCTCCTTTCTTTAGACGTCGACGCTATAATTTTATTTTTAATTTTAAAATTTAAATTTAAATTTTAAATAATTTAAAATTTAAACTAAATATTTAAAATTAAATATCTCCATCATCGGGGCACATTTTTTGATGAAATGAAAAGCCAACATGGGTTTTAAGAAAAACCCATTTCAAATCTGCCATATATGGTTTTAAATACACCTTTTATTTTTCCTGCCTTGGTTTTCACAAAAACCATGTATATATCCATGCTCTCCAAAATATCATAAATGATATTTTATGAAGTGCTTTTGCCACCAAAACTCAAAAGTGATCCATGTGACATCAATTACAACTTAAAATACCTTAAATTGCCAACAATAACATAGTGTCATGATTGATCAATAGCCAGAACATACAATACAAAGTATCATAAGAGGTTGGTTGATCCAAAACCTAATTTCTAAACCAAAATTCTAAGAGGGAAACTGCCATCACCAACAATATTCGTAATAAAATAATATATATAAAAAATGTCTCAAGTGTCCAAAACCAATGTTGTGATATATATGTAATATCCCTATTTGGACAAGACTCTTTATGTGCTTTGAACTATGTATTAACATGAAGGTTTAATGGTATAGTCTCCTTTATATATGTTGGAATGATGCATTCTTTTGGAAACTTGGAATGTGGTACTGCTGATGTATTTGTGGATGCAGGACTAGGTGCTCTCCTTGGTGGGACCATATGGGAAAACCACCTACAAGAGAGAGATACTTAGGAAAATTATGAGGATGATTGGTTCATCAACAACTTAGGGTAACATGGATAATTACCCTTCATGTAGATGCATATCATGTTTGCTTATTTTCATAGTTTTGCACCATTGGGTTGGGAAGTTGCTTGCAATGAGTCTCCTTAAAGTAGGATGGTGATAGCTTTATCTATATTAATATATGCCACTTACTTAAGGATAAAACAATGGTGTAGAACATGGTGAGAGTGTATTAATGCTTGTTTGTGGTATATTTATTATTTGGGCTGAATTGCTTTAGATTCAGGAAGTAATTATTATTAAACTTGGAGTTATGTAAATAAATCTAAATATTGGCATTGAATATTAATATTAAGGGTTTAATTATAATGTTGAATTATTTTAAAATAACCACTAAGCTCTTGCTTTAATAAAATTAATTAATATCCACCTTGCTACATAAGGGAGTGGATCTTGATGAGAATCATATGACACTTGGAAGAATGTATTCTTGAGCATTCTTTGTAATGCCCATGCACCAAGGCACGTTGTTTCTCCTTTGCTCCTTCAGATGGTAGATTAGGGGGGTAAGGTTGTTGTTGGTTGGTTGATAGAAGAAAATAATGGGAGTATTGTTAGAACAATGAGACGCTGGATCATATCAAGCATTATGTAAAACTAGACAGAGCTCTTACCAGGTGGCTTTGCTTACACCTTATGTTAGCTTTGTTATGATCTAGTTAGTGCATTTCTTGTATACTTTTATGTGCTCATTTTTTCCCTTATTTTCTAGCTATAATACGTGTGTAGACCTATGTTGTCTATTTATTTATGCTGGTGAATGCTTTGATGTTATACCTTCTTTGTTTCTTGCTCAGTCTAGCATGTCTTGCTTGTTGTATTGCTTGTGGAAGGCACCTCATTGGAGAGACTTCGGGCATCAAATTTGATAGTGTGCATCCTTTCTCCCTTGATTCAACTAATGCACAAGGTAGATGGATGATATTCCCTCCTGAATGTGCATCACCTTGGAAAAGCAAGTTTCAATGATGTAGATTAGGATTTTGTGCACACCACATGTGATTTGTGAAGTTGTCTATGGTTTATCCTTTGGCTATGTTGATTAATGTTTAATTTAATCAAATATCGTATCTTTGACTTGCACTGTGTTATGGTTGGATTTCGTGTGCTCTTTGTTGTGTTGGTTGACGTTGATGAACCTAGTGCCACCTTAGATCTGATTATTGATTTAATTATGTGCTTTCCTAATGTTCGTTTTATTATACTCTCAACTTTTTATTTGGTCCTAAGCTAAGGTTTAAATGTTGGCTTATTTATTGTTTAAGCACCTTTGGCTTGCATGAAATGTGGACCTTTTTAAAAGTTGTTCATGCACCTTGGTTTTGGATTTAATATTTATGATTGTGTCACAACCCACCTAAATTAGAATTTTATAAGGCCTAAACTAGTCTTTCAAAAGGTATTAATTGATATAGAGGATCAATTAATACTTGATTCGCTTTAATTTTAGGCAAATAATAAATATGTTTTTGGTATTAAATAAAGTTATTATGATAAAAATAATTGGCTTAACTTATTAATAATATTTAGCATTAATAAGAGGGTTTAGTTGATTGTCATAAGGGATTGTGCTATGACAAAGACCCTAACCATGTCTATTAAATCCCTATTTTTAATTCGAGGGTAGAGAATTGGCATCTCCCCTTTGGAATTAAATAATAGTTTACCAAATTGACCCCTCCTCCAAATGAAGGGAGGAGGATTGGCATCTTTGCTAATGGGAATTTAATATTGATTAAATTAAGGCATCTTACTATTTCAATAGTAGTGCTAAATTTAAGAAAAGGCCTAAATTATGGAATGACTAAAGGATTTGGACACTCTCCAAATGGATGAAGGAGAGAGGAACGACTAAAATTAGCATCTTTATAATATTAAATAAGAACCACCTTTGACTACATAAAAGAGGACTTTACTTTAAAATAAGGAAGGAGACTTAGAAGGCTAGGATTAGGAGACAAGCAAGGAGGAGACTATGAGACTAAAGAGCTTAAGGAGTCCAATCCTATCAAGAGGATGAGGTTGGGGGTGTCATTGCTTTAATTTCCTTGAATGCTTCTTGATGCATTGGATAATTAAAGTAGATAGCTTTTAATAAAATTGCTCATAGTCTTGATTTACTCTTTCTTTTGGGTTTGTGATTGAATGCAAGTCTAGGTGATAGAGATCTAATTTAGAATCCATGTAATTGATTATAAATACTACATGTTCAAGCTTTATTGGAAGCTCTAAATTGGTTGTAATACAATATGATTATGCTTATTTTGAGGTTTAATTTGGTTGCAAATCCTTTGGTGTTAAGGATATATTATTTTAGACACCTCTTACTTGGATTATGTTGATTTCAACCTCTATTTTTAGTAGACCTCTGCTCTATTATAGCACCTTTTCTCTTGCATGGCCAATACTTTAAAAATAAGCACTTCTCTTGTTACTTATGGCCATGCTTAAGTTGGCTTAACAATGATGTTGTAATACTCCTTAATCACTTGATATATGCATGATTCAACCATGTGAATTTATTCTGCCAGGGATACTTGCAACTTGATTAAATATCAATTGTATTATATCTATTGATTGATATAGTCTGATTCAACCGTGTGTTATGATGAATGTACTATACCTTAGCTTGGATGCCTTATCACAGTTATGTCATGCTAATTTTCATGGGCATTATATACCATATACCCCTATGAGTAAACATAAAAATTAGACTAAATTTCTCTACCTTGAGCAATGAGATTAGACTACCACCACCTTGAGGTCACCATGTTGTAGATTTTTTCAGTGAGTGTAGCACCTACAAATTGGCTTAAAGTCTACCCTTATGGAATTGCAGGTCATTTATATGGTGCTTAGAGTCTTCTCATGGGGTTTCAGTCCCTTGTGAGTTAGCCCCTGAGTTGTCAATGTTTTAGTTCATGCTTGGATCCTCTAAGGTGGAAGGATTTTAGAAAGCCTTCTATGAGCAATGTCCCACATGGGATGTGCTCAGGTGGCTGATAGACTTTAAAGGGAGCATGGATCCCTAAGTCTATCAACCACAAACTGGTGGTCATGAGATCGATCCACTTGGTGGTCGACTAAGTGCCAGTTGGAGACACATGGTTGCTTGTTGTCCTCACCCTGATGTCATTGCTTGGTGCTATTCAAACTTTCCATGAGATAGATTGAATTATTGACCTATGCTTAGATATCACCATGTTTTGGCTAGGGTTTTATTATCAATTTTGTGATGCACAATTGATAACCTCATTTTATGGTTTATGGGATGTATAATCTTACATTCCTTGTGTAGGGAATATAGTGGGATTTATAAGGGACTTGAATCCCTTAAATAAGTGACCACCACTCGGTGGTCAAGGTGGCCATCAAACGGGGCTACTACACATAATTTAGGGGCACTTTGGACACTTGTGTCATTTTGGTTGCTTGCTTATACCCATAAGTTTTTGACTCACCTTACCCTACCACATTGAGTGCTGTGAATGGTTGGTTATTGGTATTTGGTGGTTGACTATGCCCAATTGTATGCCTAGTGGCCTAGGGATAAATTGTTCCAAAATCTCTTAAATTTATTTGTGGTATTTATCCCACATGCTCCTCATGGGAGAATTTGAGGAGTTTAAATAGGTAAACCACCCATATGAACATGACCATTAGGTGGTGGTCAGGCTAGTCGAGGATGCTAGGTGGTAGGTTTCTGGGTGCTATTGTTTGACTTGCTAGCGGAGGCTTGAGCGCTGAGGAGGTTGATTGGTTGGGAACAAATTGATTAGTTTGAAATTTTAAATGCTTCTTTTGGTGAAACAAATCTTAACATTTTGAGAAGTGATATTATTGTTAAACCAATTTTTTAATTTGTCAAAATTATCTTTTATCTTAGAGGATATTTGAACTCTCTAAGACATCCTAGATAAGTGGTATAATTGAATGCATCCTTAAGTCAAATTTTGGGGAAAATTTTGATAGCATTATAGGACAATTTTATGGAGAAATTGTAGGTTAACCTTAGGACAATTTTGTGGAGAAATTGTAGGAAAAATTTAGAACAATTTTGTGGAGAAATTGTAGGTTAATTTAGGAACAATTTTGTGGAGAAAGTGTAGGATAATTATGGAATAATTTTGTGGAGAAATTGTAGGCTAACTATAGGATAATTTTGTGGAGAAATTGTAGGTTAGCTATAGGACAATTTCATGGAGAAATTGAATATTATTGTGAAACAATTTTGTGAAAAAATTGTAATTCAATTTGGTAGAAAATGGTAGGGAAACTTAAGGGTAATTTTATAGAGAAATTGTATGTTAGCTAGGATAATTTTGTGGAAAGAATGAATGCTAGTTGAAGGAATGTTTTGTGAAAAAATTGAATGCTAGTTAAAGGAATATTTTATGGAAAAATTGAATGTTATATTTACAAATAATTTTGTGGAAAAGTTGAATGGTTTATAGATCAAAATTTTAGGGAAAGATCAAATGTTTGATTCATTTGTTTAAATGTTATTTCTGTGTGAATGCAAATTAAAGGAATTTTCTTTATAAAATCATGTTCTAGCTATGTTTAGGAAATAATGGATAGGGAAATCATTCTTGGAGGAATTTATGGGGTTCCCTCTTGTTTTTTAAACTATACTAGAAGTGATTGCTTGAAAAAAAAAATCTTGAGAAAATTAATTACAATTGCATCTTCTAAGTTATGAAAAAGAAAGAAAGCGTGGGGAATCTATTATTTGAGGGGAATTTATGGTGTTCTCACTTACTTAGAATAGAAGTGTTTGTAATTGTAATTGATCTAGAAAAGGAGTATATTTTTGTTGAAAAAGGGTATGTGATAAAAGAATGAATGTGGAATTCTTTCTTGGGAAATTATGGGGTTTCTCTCCTTTGTTGAAATGAATGTATAATGCATAGTTACATTATGGGAATGTTTATTGCATGGTTGCATTCAAATGATAAAATGCATACATTGATTTATGATAGACTATTTAGCAAAAGTGCATTTAAGGGAAAAATACATGAATATCATGAGTTGTCCTGATCCCTTACCACCATTAATCGAGCGATGGTGAGGGAATATGGACTAGCGTAGACTTATACAATTCAGATATTGATCTCTTTGACATATAATGTGTTAAGTATTTTAGGATTGAAATCTTACTGGAAAATAAATATCTAACATGAATACTATTTCTAGTCTGGAGTGGATGTATTGCTTTACTCTCTATAAGATATGTAAATGGTTGAATTTCCAGTTATGCTCAAAATATGTATGATGTATATTTGTACTCTAATTTATGATGTTGTATAAATAATCATGTTTTATGGATTAATAATGGGAATAGGGATTTCATTTTATTTAAGTGACTTCATGTTGAAGAGATAGACTTTAAATTATTAAAGTATATGGACTTAAATAAACACCCTATTTATGTATTTGAGAGAGATGTTCAAGGAATGAATGATAGAGTTTATATATGAGGTAATTAGAAAAAGGTAATACCTAGAATGTTTGCATAAGTTACACTTGGGGTGCAAAACTCAAGTGGGGCCCAAAGAAGGTAATATTTGGAAGGTCTAATTTAGATCGCATATCCTATATCAAAGGGTAGGAGAGTCTTATGCAAGTAAGTTAGGTGTTAGACAATAGATGGTCTATATGAGTTTATCATTAGAAAATTATAACCACCTTAGCTACCCTATTATGGAGATGAGGGTAACAAAGCACTATAAATAATAGATACTCTATCTTAGTGAAGTGCTACCTTACAACTTACATTGAGTACATTCTTGAGTAATCCTTGAATATAGACTTTACTTATGAGTAATAAAAAAAATTCTCTCATGAGATGGTTGGAAAATAAGGTTTGTTACAGTTGGTATTAGAGTGGGGCTAGCAAATGGACACTAATATAGGGTCCAGACTAGTAAAAGATGCTAGTAAAAGAACCAAATGTTGGTTCAATATTAAAGATTACTCAATTAGAGTTTAAGGTTGTTTGAAAAATTGATATCAATATTTCAGTCATTAAAGCTTTGGTTTTAGAACTAGAAGCTTCCATGAATAAGCTAAAGATTGCTTAAAAAAATTAATCCTAGGAAAGGTAGCTTTACTTTGATATGGTACCTTGTGTGAAGCAAGAGTGACCATCATTATCATGTGAGTGATAATGTATAAGCTTACCTAGGAGTAGTTTTTTGCATAGGGAAAGAATAATCATATCTATTATCAGATGAATGATAATGAGAAAAGTTAGTTTGTAGAGATAAAGGACTAAATTTAAACAACTAAACTCAAATCATTTGTAGATAAGAAGAATGAAACTTTACAATGAGGTAAGGGTGACCTAGGATTTTACCAGGATGGTAATAAAATTCAAAATCGATATGGCACCTTGTAGGATATAGGTGTGATTGTGACCATTAATAATTTAAGTTAGCTCTTGGGAAGATATAGCTAACCTTTGGAAGCACAAATAAGATGAGACAAATAGATTAGGCTAGCTCATCATTAAGTTGAGATAGATAGCTTGGGGTGTCTCATCGTTGAAATGAGATAGATAGCTTAAGCCAGCTCAAAATTAAGATAAGACATATGGCTTAAGTTAAATCTTCATGGAGAAGAGAGGTTCTTACACCTAAGTAGTAGACCAAAATACTAATCTTAGTGAAGGAATCGGAATCCCTTTTCTTGATTAACTGATATAGGGTTAATCCTTATGTTGTGGGAAAATTTTCCTACATTTGTAGAGAGTGCTAGGAAATAGGGAGACCACGTGAATGTATCCTTTAAGCTGTATGGGTAGTGTACAAGGTTAACCCCAACAAACTACAGGAGAGTGATCACTCATGTCCACTCGAGGGATGTTTGTAACATCTAGAACTCGAAATGAGGTGGAACCTCTATGATCCTATCTAGTATATCTTTTGTGAACCCTAAATATGTAAAGGAAAGAAATTTCTACCCTCTCTTGGGAAGGTTAGATTTGGATTGTTATATTTTTATACAACTCCTTTGTGAGGCAAGGAGAATTGGCATCCAAGGTAAGAAAGTGAAGTAAAGGATCTTCAAAAAATCTAGGGCTAGATGATCAAATTGAATCTAGATCCTAAAGATAATTTTGGAGAAAATACACAAAGAGGTAGAGAATTTTATTATTATAGTACAATTACTATAAGAAAAAATCGAATGATAAAGGGGTAGATGAACTAAAATGAGAAATTATTGGAAATTATTATTGATCAAGTTCCCTAGAATGAAGATTCTAAGTGTAAAAAAGAGGAGTATCCTATTGCAAAAAATCAAGAAGGTAAAGCTCAAATATTGGTAGAGCTAGCCAAGGAATTAAAGAATATCAGGGTATTCAATTAGTGGTTTCATCCAAGGCATGGTTGTATGAATTTGGAAATGAATATTTCCCTTAAGAAACTATTCATTTGAGACCCTAATAGGAGGGTTGTCATTCATGTGCTTAATACAACTTTAGAATGATGAAATAACTTCAAAGCAGGCAAGAAGATTCAAGTTATGAGACTTTGATAGATGGTTTTTTTAGACCTTAGTTAGTTCTAAGATGAGATCCTCTATTGTTATGTAAGTTCTCCTTTTTATAGGTAGAATTCATGTTTGAGGTTTACAATATGCGAAGAGATTTTTGTTTTTTTGTTTGTTCATACAACCACAAGGAAGGATGGATCCTAAAAGTGGATAGGCTTAGGGAAGGTTCTAAGTGGTGTAGCTTGGAATTTGATAGATACCTCGTGCTATTTTGAACATTAAAATTTTCTCTTTACTTATTATGAACATCAACCATGGATCCCTGTGAACTTGGACTATAAATATAACATAGTAGTTGGAATAGAGATATATATTGAAAGATAATAGGTGGGGAATATATTCTAGAGAGAAGTATGAAATCCTCTATGAACAATCTAATTTATGGATAAACATAATAGGAAATAATTGAAATGGAATTTCATTCATGGGTTTGAATAATTCTTAGTGGAAAGAATATATGGGGAATATTATAGAACTGCATATTTGACTTCGTGTTTTGATGCACTAGTGAGCCATGGCCTACTCACTCTATCATAGCCTACTTCTAGAACACAATGTAGGTGTGGAAGTACAATACGAGTAAGATGAGCAAGGTTGCAAGGTAGAGCTCGAATAGCTTCTTTGAGAGAACTAGGTCTAGCATGAAGTAGTGAGTGGACCAAGAGACAACAATTGTAAGGCTTGTTTTATGATGTGGTTGAAAAGCCACTATTTGTGTGCTATAGTGATGTGCAGTGTGTATTCTAGTGGTATTTAAAAATATAACCTATAAACATGTATTTTTATATATAAAGGAATATTTATCAAATGCTTAGTATAGATTATTGTGATATATGTAGTCTATTTAAGCATGAACACACCTCTTTGAAAAAATTTATTCTTAGTTAAGCTAGATATACTTAATGAAAAGGAATGGATGATGAATCAATTCAACATTATTAATGGAAAAGGAATAGGTGGGAAACCTATTCTTTAGAGGAGTATGGGATCCTCTCTCGTAGATATTTAAGAATGTACCAAATTATGAGACTATATTAATTATTCAAAGAAATATGTAAGCTTAATAGAAACATTAATATTCCTTGTGGACTCATGGGTTCATGGGAAAGGAAAATTTTCAACTTACACTCAAATATTCCTATTTGAGGGAAGTTGAGGTAGGCAATACTCAAACTTTCTTGAGGAGAATTACGGTAGACAACAATCAAGTTTTCTTGTGATATTCTAGGTGGTGTAACCCAAAGGGTTTCAAAAAGAAAGAAAGCTTTTGGAAAGTCCTAGGTAAGAAATATTGGACTAATTATCCTACTATAGAGGTATGGGTTATTATCACAAGTTTGTGTTGGCACCTTAGGATCAGGTAAGCCAAGGTATTTAGTAGTAATAGCCTTAATTAGCCACATGGTAATTAAGCACTAAGTATTATATGACTCACCATGAAGGAGCATGTATCTAGGCCCAAGGAAAATATGCCAAGATCCTACATAGACATACTTATGTATGAATAGGGAAAAGACATTCCCTTTATACAAACTAAAAGGGAGAACCTTATGCTATGGTCAAATGGTTTTACATTTGTGAAAATTGGTAAGACAATGTGGGGAGACCATTAAGGTATCCTTTGTACCATGGAGGTATATAAAGGTATCCTTATACTATGGAGGTATATAAAGGAAAAACCCTAGTATTATAGGATGAGGCCACATCCTAACCACTTGAGTGTCATCTGCAACGACTAGTTCTCAGTTGTGGTATGCCTTGGTATGGAAGAAGAAGAATTGTGGGATTCATCTATGTGAATCTAAAAAACTAATTGGGAAGAAATACTGGGAAGAACAAGGATTTCAATATAAGGGATGGACTCTTATATCTTGAAAATAGGGTACTTATACACAAAATTAGAAATTAGAGGAGAATGTTTATGTGGGAAGCGCATAGTTCTCCTTATTTTACTCATATTATAGGGGTTAATATGAGTGAGAACATGAACAAGACCTTCTTTTAGGAAGTTACAAGGAAGAATGTTGTTTATTTTGTTGCTTAATTTTTGGAATGGCATTGAGTGAATGATAATACTTGTGGAATGACACCTTATGTGGAGTAAGTGTAGTCATAGATATTATCAGTGGATGATAATATTATTGAAATAGTACCTTATGCGGTGTAAATGTGATCCTTGATTCTGTAGGTAGGTAGAACAATAAAAGAATTTTTTTTTTATTAGGTCGTATTACAATACAAACTTGGCCTTTGACCAGGGAAAGAAGTTGAACATCTTAGGCATGGTGAAAAGAATGTAGAGACAAAGTCAACATGAACCTTAAAAATATCCCATCACATTTGAAGATATAGGTAAATATAACCTTTACCATGGCTAATATGCCATAAAACATAACTATCTATGGAACAAAGCAATATGCCACCTGACCACCATGTGGTGGTCGAGCTTAATAGTGTGTTGTACGCTATTTAAATTATGGTTTATACTATAAAAGAATGCATGTGGTATTATTAATATTCCTCCAACTATTGGAACCATTGATGAATCAAGTGGAATATATAAGAAAACCCTCCATAATTTATGGGTATTAAGTGGTGTACCTTAGACTCTTTTGAGGACCTCACTTGGCATATATGTCTCTTGAGGTATGAACCTAATATAATTCTAACAATAGTCAATAGGTTGACTAAAGATGTATACCAGGGGATATCAATGATGATGCACTGGTAGTGGAAAATATATTTCCAAAGAGAATTTTAGGATATATGGGTATCCTAAAGAGAGATTTATGACATTATGTATTTATCTTTGATGAAACTTGATTTCTATAAGGTTAACTCGGGATAAGTGCCATCAAATCCTAGGTTGGGGATCCTTTGTGAGATATTTTGATATACCTAGTTTTATTTGTCTAAACTATTAGGGAAATATGATCTTATATCATCTCTATGAAAACAATATGTAATTCTTTTATCATTGCAAAACTCTAAAATAGTTTGACTATGCATTGATGGATGTTTTAATGCTTTAACTCTATGCTGAAATTTATGTATTGATGGATGTTTCAATACTTAATATTTATGCAATATGGATGTTTTATTGCATTGAGAATATGGTACTACTGATATTTTATTGAATTATAGGTCTAGGTACTATTGGTAGAAGATGATCGACCATCAAGAATGAGATACTAGAAAAAGGGAAATGATGATGAAGACAACTCAAGGTAACATGGAATATTACCCTCATGTAGTTGCATTGTATTTTACTTGTGCTCATGTTTGTACCATTGGACCATGATGTCTAGTACTAGTCTCCTTAGAGTTGGTTGGTGGTAGTTGAGTCCATCTTAAAAGAGGCCACCCACTTAAGGATAAAACAATGGTGTGAAACATTGAGAATGCATTTGATGCTTGTGATTGCTAATTTTTGAAAATATATTTCTTGTTTGCTGATTTCCAATGCTTATGGAAATATATAATTGCTTTATGATTTCTATTATGAGAAACACAGAGGACTGCATTTAGTCCAAGGGGATAGTATGTCACAACCCATCTAAATTGGACTTAATTGATATAGAGGATCAATTTGTTCTTGATTTGCTTTAATTTTAGGTAAATAATAAATATTAGTTTTGGTATTAAATAAAGCAATTATGATAAAATAATTGTCTTAACTTATTAATATGTTTAGCAATAATAAGAGGGTTTAGTTGATTGTCATAAGGAATTGTGCTATGACAGAGACCCTAACCATGCCTATTAAATCCCTATTTTTAATTCAAGGGTAGAGAATTGGTTACCAAATTGATCCCTCCTCCAAATGAAGGGAGGATGATTGGCATATTTTATAATGGGAATTTAATATTGATTAAATTAAGGCATCTTACTATTTCAATAGTAGTCCTTTTAAATTTAGGAAAAAGACCAAATTAGGAAATGACTAAGGGATTTGGACACTCTCCAAATGAATGAAGGAGAGGGGAAGGGCTGAAAGTAGCATCTTTATATTATTAAATAAGAGCCACCATTATGAATCATAAAGGTGGAGGACTTTCCTTTAAAATAAGGAAGGGAGGAGGCTTAGAAGGCTAGGATGAGGAGACAATCAAGGAGGAGACTAGGAGACTAAAGAGCTTAAGGAGTTCAATCCTATCGGGAGGATGAGGTTGGGTGTTTCCTTGCTTTAATTTCCTTAAATGCTTCTTGATGCATTGGATAATGAAAGTAGATAGTTTTTAATGAAATTGCTCTTAGTCTTGATCTACTCTTTCTTTTGGGTTTGTGATTGAATGTAAGTCTAGGTGATAGAGATCTAATTTAGACTCCATCTAATTGCTTATAAATCGTAAGTGTTCAAGCTTGATTGGAGTCTCTAATTCCAATATGATTAAGATTATTTTTGAGGTTCAATTTTGGTTGTAAATATTTTGGTGTTAAGGATATATTATTTTAAACACCTCTTACTTGGATTATGTTGATTTCAGTCTTTGTTTTTAGTATACCTCTTCTCTATTATAACGCCTTTCCTCTTGCATAGCAATTACTTTAAAAATAAATGCTTCTCTTGTTACTTATGGCCATGCTTAAGTTGGCTTAACAATGATGTTGTAATACCCCTTAATCACCTGATATATAAACAAAGCTATAATATATGGTTATCTGTAAAATTGTAATTCTTCTCCCTTATATGGTTATATGTAAAATTGTAATTCTTCTCCCTTATATGGTTATAGGTATGCTTATATACATTTATAATTTTTTAGAAACTAATTGCAAGTAAATATTGGGCCTAAGACTATTAAAATATTATAAACAAAGTTATAATATATGGTTATATGTAAAATTGTAATTCTTATCCCTGATATGGTTATAGGTCTGCTTATATATATTTATAATTTTTTAGAAAATAATTGACTCTATATACGTTAATTGTAATTTTTTATAAATATTTAATATATATATATATATATATATATTCTCTGTAATTGTTGTTTAAATTGTTATTTTTGATTTTTTTTTTGGTTTTTTAGTTGAGTTTTCTAAAGTTACCAATAAAATATTCAAAATTAAAAACTATAGTCCTAATAATATTTTTTTGCCTTACGATACACTGTACCAACTACTTACATGGGAGGTTCACTACTATAATATAGTTGAACATTTATATATCAATAATACACGTTACTATGTTAGTATGTTTACTAGATTCGCATGTGTAATAAAGTGGAGCTCTATATTAAATCTTATACACCATGTAGCATTGCACAAATTTCCAATCAGAAGTTAGGGATTTACAAAATATTATCAATTATTTGCAAGCCTTGGAAATCTATTATCATGCAATATCTTTCAAGCTTCCCAACTACTAAGCATCAATACTACTACATTTTTGTACTTATAAATAAATTAGTTAAAATGGTGATCATGGTCCTACATAAAAAAAGTATCAAAAAAAGTATCCATGCAACAAAGACCCTTTAGTATATTTAGGTCCTCTTTGATATCGGAAGCTCCATTATTTTGGATTAGGACTCACAATCCATAAGCAACTTTTGGTGCCATCTTTTGGAACAATTAGACATCAATTTACAACATTCTACTACTTTCTATCAATATACTAATGGATAAACTAAGGTGGTCAATAGGATGTTAGTGCATCTACTTTAGATATACAACCGCTAACATTTATAAATGAGATGAGAGTTTGTCATACATCTAACATTCCTACAAGAAGGATATGATGGCTCATTCTAGACATATTTTAGATTTTAGTCCAATGTTTCCATGGACATTGCCTTCTATATTCTAACGAGAGGCATGATGCTAACACATGTTAAGTAGACATTGTTAAACACTTTTTATAAAAAATTCAACATATCTAAACTTAAGTGTAAATCTTAGAGTGACAATAATAGATATACAAGGAAAACCATGACCAGTATAGAATGCCACATAATTTTTAGGTTGGAGATAAGGTTCATCTCCACTTGAAGAAGAAACAATTCTATGGCACATATTGGAATCATTATAGAAAATATGTAAATAATTTTGAGTAATTGTAAGGTAGTTACAATTAAAGACCTCTATTTTCTTAATTTTCAATTGTATATAAACAATTATCACATCAATGCAAAGTTTATCACAACCAATCTTCTAGAGGTGAAGTGCAAGTGTTGTCATGAAAGCTATCTCCTTACAAAGTTGTGGGCCATTTGGAAGAAAAATAAACTTGTGTCTAAACATGCATTTGCCTTATATAGTTGCATTACCTAATTAAGAAATATGGTTCTTCTAATGGTTTTAACAAGTTCAATCTCATATAGAAGAAAATATTATTATTTTCAATCTAATTGCATGGATCATCTAGATCCATAAGGTGCTACTATTTGACATGTAATTTGGTCATCTTGTTCTGGATTTTCAATAATAATAATAAAATATATATTCTCTTTTTTCTAATGCATGAGGCATGTGAAGAGTTGAAAGAGTCTTCTAATGAACAACTAGTTTTTGAGACAAATTGATAATTTTTGTTTGCATGGTTTTTTACGAGATGTTTAAATAAAAAGTGTCATCCAAAATGTTGTTTACCATCAATGAATGATTCATTCACAAAATTCTAGTGGTAAAGTGAAAAAGATATTGCTTTGCTATTTATTGAAGGAAAAATATTAGGAAAATTTGGAGTTAAGTTAGTTGGAGGTGAGAGAGCACCATAACATTAAATTTGTGTTTACCAATGACAATTATGGTTGCTAAAAAATATTACAAATTTTAAAAACCCCCAAATCATGTCAAATGTATGTCATTGTGTTAGGATCCCACATCCTAACATTTATTAATTATATTATTAATAATATAATTAATTATTATAATAATAAATAAATGATTTATTTATTATTATTAATAATATAATTAATTATTAATTTAATTATATATTTCATTATTATTGAAAAGTCATGATTGAAAAGTCTATATTATATGAGCAGAAGACATATCATTTTATGAAGAAAAGAATATAGAATCATAGATTTTAAGGAGGGAGCCGCTTTAAGTGGCAAGAGAGAGATTCCTTTAAGTGGGAGAAAGGAGCACCTATAGTGGCAAGTGATTCAATAAGAAAAATGATTTAGTAATTTATATTTATTTTAATAAAATATTATAAGAACCTTTGAGGGTTCTTACATTTGGTATGCACAAAATTGTGGAAGAATGCATGCTAATGTTGGATATTGCTTTGATCGATTTGAAAAAGAGCCTATCCAAAATTGAATATGTCCTCGAAAATTCTTTGAATATGCACTGGAAATCCAGATCTTCCTCAGCGTAGCCCTAACAAACCATGACCACCTCCAATTCATTCAATTTTGTTGATGTGCTCATATCTCTTCAACACAAAGAAAAATGTTTAGGTGATGACATGGTCACCATTTTATGGGAAATGATTTTTAGAGGTTTTGACATGATAGGCATACTGATAGAATGGGCTCTGGAAGAACTATTTTTGCATCCTAATATTCAGTCAAAACTCCAGGCAGATCTCATGTCTATTGTGGGAAAGTCTCATCACCTGACAAACTCGGTCATACATAGGCTCTCATACTTGCAAGTGGTTGTCAAGGAAACTTTGTGCCTCCATCCATCGAGGACACTTCTATCATGGGCAAGGTTGTACTCAAATGACACTCATACTTTTGATCACTTCCTTCCTCATGGTACCACGATGAAAATGTCTGGTCACATCCATATGAATTTCTTTCAGAGCGCTTCATGACGAGCAAAGGAGGCCAAGACATGGATATGAGAGGAAATGATTTAAGTTTGGCTCCTTTCGATGTTAGCTATCGTGTTTGCCTGGGTAGAACTCTAGGAATTGCTAATGTACACATCTGGTTAGCCCATATTTTTCACCACTTCACATTGGTTGAGTCCAACCATCCCGTAGATCTATTTGAGGAGACTACAAGAACAGTGTTAGTGAATCTGTAGGGAGCTAGCCATTGTCTATGTGGAGCATAGTTGAGCTAAGGTTTAATAACCAACACATAGCCAAATACAAATTATACTTGGAGCATGGTATATTTCAAGCAGTTGAACATGGAGCTCATCCAAAATTGGCACGACCCAAAGGTTGCTAACATGAAGCTGATGAAGAAGTGGACCAGGATAATCTTGTTGTTCGGATTGCTGGATTCAAGTGAATATTTTCAAATATATGGATATCATATTACCTCTTAATTTCATTGGAAAACTTAATTTAAAAAAAAAAATACAAACCAAATCATACCATACCCTGAACTTCATAGCGCATCAATTCATCTACAGATAAAAAGGAGAAGATAAATAAATAAAATAAATTTTGTTAAAGGAAGGTTTATGCAAAGAAGTGCAACCTAATCAAATTATATCTTCCAACGCCTTGATTATCATAGGAGTGGGGCCTGTTTCCAAATTGAAATATGCCATGAATTATTCATTTCGATGTTGGGAAAGGTTTGTTTCAATTACTAGAATAAGAATCAGACGATGTGCATGTTATTATCTTACTTTAAAATTACAACGCTCAACCTTAAAATAATGGTAAACCAAAAATTTTGTTATGTGATGGAGAGAGGGCATTCCAGATGAAGTTCCTCCCTCAAAATCATCGTGTATTTTCCAGTCAATTCCAACTTTGAGGATAATTTTTCTAGGAAGGGTGGTAGAGGGGTGGCATGTTAGGATCCCACATCCTAACATTTATTAATTATATTATTAATAATATAATTAATTATTATATTAATAATAATAAATAAATTATTTATTTATTATTATTATTAATATAATTAATTATTAATTTAATTATATATTTCATTTGAAAAGTCATGATTGACAATATGAAGAGAAGAATATGGAATCATAGATTCTAAGGAGGGAGCCCCCTTGAAGTGGCAAGGAGGGAGCCCCCTCGAATTGGCAAGGAGGGAGCCCCCTTTAAGTGATAGGAGGAAGCCCCCTATAGTGGTAAGTGATTCAATAATAAAAAGTGATTTAGTAATTTATATTTATTTTAATAAAATATTATAAGAACCTTTTAGGGTTATTACATATTGGATCTTGGATCAATGCTTGATATTAGAGCCTTGCAAACCTTACCATATTTTCTTTGTGAATCATCAAATTTTATTCATTGCATGATGGAGACTTAAAGTTGGTTAATTTCATTTGATTGGATAGCAAGAGTGGTTTGACTAAAGTGTGAGCATGCAGAAAAATACATTCTTTGAAAATTTTTAAAAATGAATTTCAATTTTCTTCTCCAACATGCATTATGAGCAGGCACTTTAGTACCTTAAATATAAATTTTCTTCTTTATAAATAAAGTTATGAATAATATTTTTCACATATTTATTTTGGGATATATGAAGAATTTAATATAATACAGATTGTTTGAAGACCTAGGTTCAAATCTTACCAGATTATATATGCAATTATTTTATGCAATTATAATTAGTTAAATTCCTTGAATTTCAAGGAGGAGACCTAGGTTCAAATATTTCCAGGTTATATATGCAATTATAATTAGTTAAATTTGTCAACTTTCAAGGAAGATACCTAGGTTCAAATCTTGCTAGGTTATATATGCATAATTTTCAAGTTGTTGAAACACTACTATGTGGTCATGATGTACTATAGGTGAAGAACACAAGCTTATACTGAGAGGAGGGGGGTGAACAATATAAGATAAAACTTTTTACTTTTCTTTCCAAAGTAGTATTATCCAATATTATCAATTGCAATAATGAAACAATGCACAGATCATCACACACATAAGAGACACAGATTTAACGTGGTTCACCCAATGTGGGCTACATCCACGGAGAAAATATTTCTTATAAATTTTCTCAACAAATATCTTGGGAACCAATTCCCTATTACAATGTTTATGGGCACCAACCCAAAGGAGACACCAATCCCCTATGCTCAAGTTCATGGACCTCTATCCATAGGAGACACCAATCCCCTCTGATTTGGTTCATGGACCTCTATCCATAGGAGACACCAATCCCCTTTGCTCTGGTTCGTGGACCTCTATCCATAGGAGACACCAATCCCATTTGCTCTGGTTCGTGGACCTCTATCCACAGGAGACACCAATCCCATTTGCTCTGGTTCATGGACCTCTATCCACAGGAGACACCAATCCCCTTTGCTATGATTTATGGACCTCTATCCATAGGAGACACCAATCCCTTTTACTCTGATTTATGGACCTCTATCCATAGGAGACACCAATCCCCTTTGCTCTAGTTCATGGACCTCTATCCACAGGAGACACCAATCCCCTTTGCTCTAATATTCTCCAAGACTTTACACAAGGCTTGCTCAAATTTGCTCCAAAAATTGCTCAAATATACTCACCATACCTGCTCAAATTAGCTCACCAAACCTTCTCAAATCAGCTCACCAAACCTGCTCAACTCTACTTACCAAACCTGCTCAAATCAACTCACAAACCCTCTCAAATCAACTCACTAAACCTACTCAAATCAGCTTACCAAACCTACTCAACTTAGCTCACCAAACCTACTTAAATTAGCTCATCAAACTTGCTCAAATTAGCTCACAAAACCTACTCAAATAAGCTCACCAAACCTGCTTAAATAATCTCATAAAACCTGCTCAAATTTTCTCACCATCACTGCTCAAATTAGCTCACCAAACCTGCTCAACTTTGCTCACCATCACTACTCAAATCAGCTCACCAAACCTACTCAAATTATCTCATCAAACCTGCTCAACTCTGCTTACCAAACCTGCTCAAATAATCTCACCAAACTTACTCAAATTAGCTCACCAAACCTGCTCAAATTAGCTCATAAAACCTGCTCAAATCATCTCACTAAACCTGCTCAACTCATCTCACCAAACCTGCTCAAATCAGCTCATCAAACCTGCTCAAATCAGCTCACCAAACCTACTCAAATCATCTCACCATCACTGCTCAAACCTACTCAAATATACCTCAATGCTGCTCACAAAACCTGCTCAATTATTCTCAAATATTGCATACAAACAATGCTTATATCCTTCTCAAAAGTGCTTTCTTTGACTAAAGTAATTCAGACATATTCTACCCAAAATTATTTTATCTTCATGAACATATAGAGAATGATATGCATTACAAATACTCAATATGTTCTTCTCACATTCATTAAGTCTATCGCTTTCACATGTCTCACATTCATTGCATTCAAAAGGATACTCTAGTCTAGCACTTGATAGTTGACCTTCTTATGTACTTCCAAAATTAATCAAAACCAATGCACATACTTGCTTCACAAAACTGGTCTATAGCCCTTGCAAATTTATTCCCAATATCACTCAAAACTAATGCATAGATTTGCTTCACAAGATTGGTCTATAACCCTTGCAAGTTCATTCCCAATATGACTCAAAGTTAATGCACCAATTTGCTCTCAAACCCTTGCTAGTATATTTTCAAATTCATGCACAACTTTGTTCTCAAACCCTAGCACATATATTTCCAATTTCATTCAACAATAATGCACAACTTTTTTCTCAAACCCTAGCACATATATTTCCAATTTCATTCAACAATAATTCACCATTACTCCCATCTTCAATCAATCACTAATGCACATCAAATTTACTTTCAAACCCTTGCACTTTTATTTCCAATTTCTATCAAAGCAATGCACACTCAATCAATCCTTATTTCTCCAAACATATGACAACTCAACCACCTTAAGAAGGAATTAAATCACCATACCTCTAAAACTGCCTTGATGATGATGTGCCTTCAAAACCTGCTTCAAAAATAATTTCCCTTTCTTGTCCCACTCAAAAACTAGTTAGTAAATCTCTCTTTCAAATCATCCACAATAAAACCCTTCTCAAAAAGATATGCACAATAAGGCTTGAAAAAATGTTTTATGACTCCTTTTTAGTCTCCCAAAATAAAGCTTTTAGTAGTGACTAAGCCCTTAAATTTCCTTCTTCTACCATGCAAAAATACATTTAAAAATTAAACCATAATCACACCTTATAACTCCTACTTTCACAATATACAAAAGATAAATTTTAATTTATCTCAATATGCCTTATAACACCCTCACATCACATGCAAAAGATAATTTTCCATTTATCCCAATACACCTAATACAATGTGCAAATGACAAACTTCAATTTATCCCAATACACCTAACACAATGTGCGAATGACAATCTTCAATTTATCCTCATACACCTTATGACTCCCACTAACTCAAAATAGAATATACAAAATAATTATTAATGTTGCACCTTATGACTCCCACTTAATAAGAATTAAAACATTATTGCCCTTACCTCAAAAAACCAAACTATCAAAATGTTGTGCAGGAGATTCGATCTCCTCACCTTGCCCAATGCAGTGCTCTCCCAAAGGACCTCCGACCAGCTAAGCTAGCCCAATGGGTGAAACCTAAGGGCTCGACGGTAATATTTGTATCCTTCGTAGCTTTATCCTCCAACCAAAAAATCACATAGCAAAAACCTCATGATGGGATTCGAACCTCTGTCTCTCTGCACAGCAGTGCCCTACCAAGGGCCAACCAACCAGCTGGGACACACCGATGGGTGGGAACCAAGATGCGCAACCAATTATTTATCTGCTTCAGATTTCACCCAATGATGAACTTTCTCACTGCACTCCCTGCCCTCTTCGTTCACTGAAAACAATGCGCTGGAATAATATCGAATCACACGATTAAAACCTTAGCATTGCATATGATTTTTGCTCCTCCATTTATATGTGTCTTTTCATTTTCACCATGGACGTCGGTGCTTTGATTTTTGACTTTTATGCTTGCCCTTGGCACCTTTTAAACTTAAACCCATTTGAATATTTAAATTAAATATTATAATATTATTTTTAAAACCTTTGGCCCTTTGATATATTAAATCCTTTTGTCTTTAAACCTTTGTCCATTTGAAAAATATTTGAACCTTTGTTCCTTTGAAATATTAAATCTGTCCTTGCTCAAGCCTTTGTCCATCTCTTTATAATATTTAAATATTGGTATTTAAATATTATAATCCTTAAAAATAATTGTCTTGCTTTGCAATAAACTTCCTTTGTAATAATTTTTCCAACCTTAAAACCTCATCAACCTTGAAGAATATTTCTGCCTTGAGTACCATGCATCCTTTGACATCAATGACAACTCAATATACTCAATATTTCCAACAATCTCCCCCTTTGTCATTGATGGCAACCCTATAAAAAATTTCCTTTGACTGCAACTGGATTCCCAATCTGCTCCCCCTGACAAGTTGCTCCCCCTTACTGAAATCTCTCCCCCTTTGACATCAATGGCAAAGGGCTCTTTGGGGCTAAAAATAAGACACTTAGCATAGCCCCCTCACCACCTCCTTTTCTTGAGGTGATTAATTTTGGGATGGGAGTAAAGCTACTCCCAACTTACAATGCTCTTCTTATTTTTCAATATTTTTCCAAACTTTTGAAGTCATACCTCTTTGAACATTTTGAGCATCCTTTTTCTTGCTTGTCTTTGGAAGTTCCGAAAATTTTGTTCTACACCACTTTGCTCTATGCCCAAAATTATTGCAATTGTAACACCTGATGTTGTAGTCCTTGAAAGGTGCAAATGACTTGAAATTTCTCTTGGTGAAGCCATAATCATTCTTACAATGAACCCTGCAATGTATAGCTTTATGACCAAAATTATTACATGAGTAGCAATAACCTTGGAAGAAATATTCATCTTGCCTTGGAGGATATGATCTCATGGTTCTTTCTTTGCTTTTCTTGTGATGGTCCCTATTCCTTGATGATTATTTGTTTGCTTCCTCTTTGATACTACTACTTCTCAACTTATCAGTATAGGTCTTAGGCTCTTCTTCAAATACCTTCTTTGATGCTTCTATTTATTTTGAGCTTGACTCCTCTTCTTGTACCTCTTGACCTTCCTCATAACCAAGTCCAGTCTTCATAAATGGAGATCTCTATGTATTTTGATAATATCATCCAAATATTTTGAGCTTTTCCTAAACTGATATATCTTATTATTGAATTTCTCAAGTCCCTTCCTTAGAATGTCAACTTCATGTTCTAGTCTTTCACATTCTAGTTCTTTTACCTTTAACTGTTCAACCATACCTTCTTCAACTTTCTTTACCTCTTCAACCTTCACTTTTAAGTCTATGAGATCTTGTAGGAGCTTTGTCTTTGTTTCCTCATCCTCTTGAACTTGAGCCTTCAATTCTAAATTCTTCTTTCTAACCCTTTTCAATTCTCCAAGAGCAACAATAAGTTCCTCCTCTATGTTAACCATGGTTTCTTCTTCATTTTCTAAATATTTCTCTTTTTCTAGGTCTTTAATCACAAGAGCATCTCTTCTTCTTCTTCTTGGTCTTTGAAAATAGGAGCATCTTCATTCTCTTCTATGGACAAAAATAGGATTTCTTCCTTTTCACTATCGGAGAGGTTCTCATCACTTTCACTTGAAGTACTGCTTTCTTCTTCAACATAAAAACTCTTCTTGTGCCTTTGAAAGATCTTCTTCTCATGCTTGCCTTGACCATGCCTATTTTTATTTTCATAATAAAACTTTCTTTCCTTATTTTTCTTGTAATCCTTTTCTTCTTCACTACTACTACCTCCATTTTGTGGATAATTAGCTGCATAGTGACCAATGTTACCACAACTAAAACATTTCATAGTCTGCATACTTTTGTGTTTTCTTGGACCCTTCTTATTTCTTCTCACAAAGTTAGCCTCTTCTTCACTACTTGATTCATCACTTGATTCTTGTTCTTTATTCTTTTCCTTCTTTGAAGCTTTGAATGTTGCCTCTCTTTTTTATGTTTGTTCTTTTTCTGTCCTCATCTCATAGGCTGTGAGAATTCCATGTAGCTCATCCATACTTAAAGTTTTGAGATCCTTCATCTCTTCTATTGTTGAAACCTTTGCATCATACCTCATAGGGAGTGACCTCAATATTTTTTGAATAATAGTAGATTCCTCAATATTTTCTCCAAGTCCATGAATAGTGTTGACAACCTCATCAACACGAAGTAGATACATAGCAATATCTTCATCATATTTCATCTTCAAGTCTTCAAACTTCCTTCTATGTGTTTGAAGTTTTTCCATTTTGACCTTGTCGTCTCCTTCATATGTTCTTTATAACTTATCCCACATTTATTTTTCTGAAGTACATTGCATGACTTTCACAAACTCTGATTCACATAACCCACTCAAAATTACATTCATTGCCTTGGCATTATCTTCATATGGTTTCTTACCACTTGCATCTATAGGAGGAGTTGTAGATGGTGTGAATCCATTTTCAATAGATTGCCATGTATCATATCCATGTGCCATCAAATAAGTCTTCATCCTCACACTCTAGAAAGCATAGTTAGTCCCATCAAACAATGGAGCCTTATTTGATGAAAACCCTTCCTTATGAGCCATGTGTGTTCTTGTAAGATCTTCCTTCAAGCTGTTAGGCTTTCATGAAGGAACCCACTCTGATACCAATTGAAGAACACAAGCTTATACTGAGAGGGGGGTGAATAGTATAAGATAAAACTTTTTACTTTTCTTTCCAAAGTAGTATTATCCAATATTATCAATTGCAATAATGAAACAATGCACAGATCATCACACACATAAGAGACACAGATTTAACGTGGTTCACCCAATGTGGGCTACATCCATGGAGAAAATATTTCTTATAAATTTTCTCAACAAATCTCTTGGGAACCAATTCCCTATTACAATATTTATGGGCACCAACCCAAAGGAGACACCAATCCCCTATGCTCAAGTTCATGGACCTCTATCCATAGGAGACACCAATCCCCTTTACTCTAGTTCATGGACCTCTATCCATAGGAGACACCAATCCCCTTTGCTATGGTTCATGGACCTCTATCCATAGGAGACACCAATCCCATTTGCTCTAGTTCATGGACCTCTATCCATAGGAGACACCAATCCCCTTTACTCTAGTTCATGGACCTCTATCCATAAGAGACACCAATCCCCTTTTCTTTCATGGACCTCTATCCATAGGAGACACCAATCCCTTTGCTCTAGTTCATGGACCTCTATCCATAGGAGACACCAATCCCCTTTGCTCTGATCTACTCTAAGCCTTTACACAAGGCTTGCTCAAATATTCTCCAAAACCTACTCAAATATACTCACCATACCTACTCAAAGCTTACCAAACCTACTCAAATAAGCTCACCAAACCTACTCAACTCTACTTACCAAACTTGCTCAAATCAACTCACCAAACCTGCTCAAATCAACTCACCAAACCTGCTCAAATTACTCACCAAACCTACTCAAATTAGCTCACCAAACTTGCTCAAATTAGCTCACCAAACCTGCTCAAATCAGCTCACCAAACCTACTCAAATCACCAAACCTACTCAAATTAGCTCACCAAACCTGCTCAAATCAGCTCACCAAACCTACTCAAATCATCTCACCAAACCTGCTCAAATCTACTCACCAACCCTCAAATCTACTCACCATACCTACTCAAATTAGCTCACCAAACCTACTCAAAATAGCTCACCAAACCTACTCAAATAAACTCACCAAACCTACTCAAATCAGCTCACCAAACCTACTCAAATTATCTCACCAAACTTGCTCAAATTAGCTCACCAAACTTGATCAAATCAGCTCACCAAACCTCTCAAATCCTCACCAAACCCTCAAATCCTACATATCCTCAACCCTCTCAACCTGCTCAAATATTCCTAATTCTTGCATACAAACAATTGCTTATATCCTTCTCAAAAGTGCTTTCTTTGACTAAAGTAATTCAGACATATTCTACCCAGAATTATTTTATCTTCATGAACATATGGAGAATGATATGCACTACAAATACTCAATATGTTCTTCTCACATTCATTAAGTTTGTCACTTTCACATGTCTCACATTCATTGCATTCAAAAGGATACTCTAGTCTAGCACTTGATAGTTGACCTTCTTATGTACTTCCAAAATTAATCAAAACCAATGCACATACTTGCTTCACAAAACTGGTCTATAGCCCTTGCAAATTTATTCCCAATATCACTCAAAACTAATGCATAGATTTGCTTCACAAGATTGGTCTATAACCCTTGCAAGTTCATTCCCAATATGACTCAAAGTTAATGCACCAATTTGCTCTCAAACCCTTGCTAGTATATTTTCAAATTCATGCACAATTTGTTTCTCAAACCCTAGCACATATATTTCCAATTTCATTCAACAATAATGCACAACTTTATTCTCAAACCCTAGCACATATATTTCCAATTTCATTCAACAATAATGCACAACTTTGTTCTCAAACCCTAGCACATATATTTCCAATTTCATTCAACAATAATTCACCATTACTCCCATCTTCAATCAATCACTAATGCACATCAAATTTACTTTCAAACCCTTGCACTTTTATTTCCAATTTCTATCAAAGCAATGCACACTCAATCAATCCTTATTTCTCCAAACATATGACAACTCAACCACCTTAAGAAGGAATTAAATCACCATACCTCTAAAACTGCCTTGATGATGATGTGCCTTCAAAACCTGCTTCAAAAATAATTTCCCTTTCTTGTCCCACTCAAAAACTAGTTAGTAAATCTCTCTTTCAAATCATCCACAATAAAACCCTTCTCAAAAAGATATGCACAATAAGGCTTGAAAAAAATGTTTTATGACTCCTTTTTAGTCTCCCAAAATAAAGCTTTTAGTAGTGACTAAGCCCTTAAATTTCCTTCTTCTACCATGCAAAAATACATTTAAAAATTAAACCATAATCACACCTTATAACTCCTACTTTCACAATATACAAAAGATAAATTTTAATTTATCTCAATATGCCTTATAACACCCTCACATCACATGCAAAAGATAATTTTCCATTTATCCCAATACACCTAATACAATGTGCAAATGACAAACTTCAATTTATCCCAATACACCTAACACAATGTGCAAATGATAATCTTCAATTTATCCTCATACACCTTATGACTCCTGTTGAGAAGCAACACACCCCCACTGAAAAATGAATTTCCATCCTTTGAAAACTTTGAGCTTTCATTTTGCAGTAGGGACCCTCTTGATGATTTTTAGGTTTAATTCCAAATTTTTACTTGCCTCTTTCTTCTTCAAGTTGTGCAAGTGTTCCCAAGGTATTCTTGCATTCTCGGCTTTGTTTTATCTCAGACTTCACTTTTTACATGCTAGAATCATTCATGGATAAAGAAAATCTTACACCGGTATGAAAAAAATGCGAGAAAACAGATAGATAAATTCATTGAAAATCAAAACTTTCCATTTTTGGCAAAGTCGCGAAATCGCGACACTTCCATTTATGGAAATGTCGCGATATCGCGACAGGTTTCAAGAAAATCGGCTAAGTCAGAAAAACGTAGCGAAATCGTGACACTTCAAAAAAAAAAACCCATTTTTGGAAATGTCGCGATATCGCGACATCTTCCATTTTGGAAATGTCACGAAATCGCTACCGTTTTGGAGAGAGAAAGCCAGATTGTACGAAACGTCGCGAAATCGCGACATGTCACGAAATCACATGGAGGCAAAAAGAAGCAAAGGGGAAAAGACGTCGCGAAATCGTGACATGTCGCAAAATCGTGGAAAAAAGAACAAAAAAGTCGCAAAATCGCGACATGTCACGAAACGGCAAGAGAAAAAAGACTAACAAAGGCGCTATATCGCGACATGTCGCGAAATCGCGACGTTTTGGAAGGAAAAGAGCTAAGTCGAAAACAGGTCGCGATTTCGCGACATGTCACGAAATCATGACGTTTTTCGACGAGGGAGCCCGGGGCGTACGGACCGTCACGATTTCACGACATGTCACGAAATCGCGACAGGTCCCAGTCAAAGCAAGCAAGAAGAAACAAAGAGAAATTTAAGCAGAAAACGACTAAGGCATAAAATCGTCACGAAATCATGACATGATTTGCAGAAAGCGCCTAAGGCATGAAAGCATCACGAAATCGCCACAGAATGGCAAGAGAAGGCCCAAGGCAGGAAAGGCATCACGAAATCGCGACAAAGTTGGCAAAAGGGGCCCAAGGCCAAAGGGTGTCATGAAATCGTGACACAAATCCAAAGGGAACCCAGGGCAAAGCTTGGCGTCGCAAAATCGCGACAAGAAGGAAGAAACAAAGAGAAATGGAGAGAAAAGCAGCTAAGGCATGGAGATGTCACGAAATCGCGACGTCCGAATCAAAACTGAAAAGGAGAGGCGAAGAGCGAGGAAGGTCACGATTTCAGACATGTCACGAAATCGTGACATGTCCAAAAGAGGCGAAAAGAAAAGAGAGAAGAGAAGGTCACGATTTCGCGACATGTCGAAATCGCGACATGTCGCATTTCGGAGAGGGCGAAAGTGCGAGGACATGTCGCGAAATCGTGACATGTCGCATTTTCGCGACCTAGAGAAAAAAGGCCAGAAGTGAAAGACAGCTGGAAATGGACACGTGTCACGATTTTGTGACACGTGTCAAAGCCACGAATCAGGCCGCATGCAAGTGAACTTTAGGGTTTTGACTGAACTTTAGGGCTTCATTTTAATATTTAAGCTTTTGATTTAATAATTTTAAAATGCTAATCCTTTTTTGTCTTTCATGCAGGAAGCCATCTGGCACTTACATGATAACGGAGAAATAGCCATAAAGACAAAGTTAAGTGCAAATTAATCAAAGACAGACATATTGAAAGGAAAGATGCCGAAAATTGTTGTTTCATCCAAATTTTACAGATCCGGCCGCAAAGAGACTTTACGGTGACTAAGCAGTTGCCCATTTAATGGAGTATGTCGGGAATTGGCCGAAAAATGAAAATATCTACACTCAGTTACCGGAATTTCCCGATGGATGCATTTAATGAAAATTTATGGCAGAATTAATGGCTTGCAGAGATTTTCAACTCGGGGATGGCTTTGCGGAGATGAAATGTCAGGAAGGTGGTGATTCATCCAAATTACCCGAGGGAATTAATGAGGGCATTTATTCACGGTTGCGGGTGAATGCAAGTGGCATTCGAATTCTATCTTCTCCATTTATGGCAAGTGGTTGCATTGATTTGCAGAATGGTTAAGTTTTATCCGAACTTTGTTTTAAAAGAGCTTTATATTGTAAAACCCGGGTCCTAGGGTTTAAGATGATAAGATTTACGGTTTGAGAAGAAGATATTTCTGAAAAGATCAGGGTCTGTCCTGAGTCTATAAATACTTCTTCTCAATGTAATCGCAAGGAGGCGGAAACTTAGAAATAAAAGGCTATTGAAGCAATTTCTTGCAAATTTTGTTAAATACTTTGTTTCTGGACTTGGAGTTGATGTGCTTTTGTTTTCTGTGATAGCATGGCCAGGGAGCCTAATATTTTGCGGATTGTGATAAGTTCATCTTCTTTTGTTATCCGTTTCTTTAAAGTTTATTAAATATATCTTGTGAATCTGTGTTATCAAGATTAAATATGCTGTTAGGCTTCATTTGTTCTATTGTATGCTAGGGAAAATTACAGATTTAAGGTTTAAGTCTATTCTAATTGCTCTGTCCTCACTGTGCGAGCTAGGCTATCGGTGAAAGATATCAATTTTAACCGACTTCCCTTCGGTTTATAATTTTTTATTAGATCTGTTCCATCTATGCCTTATGCTCTTAGTAGAAAGTGATCTTAGAAAGTTGGACACTTTCTTCTTTGATTTGTTCTATTGTGAAGCTGATAGTATAGATAAAATTGGTAGTTTTGTTTTACGGTTAAGTTTGATAAACTTCTCTTTACGCCTTACCTTACCCTCTTTGTTTTACCGTGAAATGATCCATTTTTATTTTCTTTATTTGTCTTTTATTTAAATCTGTTGACCCATAAGAGCTAGATCAAAGAATTAATTTTAAAACTGATTGTCAACAAGTGACAACTTACGAACATTACTGAACAAGTTTATTGAGCCCGTTGTAAGGTAACAGACAGTCCATATTGAAAACTATTCCAGAAGCGAAAAAGAGTGAATTGACATTCGACCCGACTCTGTAACTCACACCTTGGATAACCAGCTAGATCCTAAAGTGAGTGGGATTTATCCCGTATAAGTGTTATCAGAGTTTTATGCTCATTCTTCACAGGGTGTGTATGAAAGTCGGACCAACATTTAAAAATGGCGCTAGAAGGAGGGCCAGTGAACTCCGGTCAGTATTGTAAGTTGTCAGTACAATATTTTAAGATTGCCGAGAAGAAGACCTCAAGTTCAGTACTCTGTTAAGGATTGTAAGTTTGTAAGTGCTTGTGAAAAGCTGGATTCTACATACGGGGTAACAAGGTCCCACCCGAGCTGGAGAGCTCCTTGTCCCTGAATTAGAAACTCCGAGAAGAAGTAGCCTCAGGAAGGGCCAAGTCTCTGTCTGAAATAGTTTTATCACCAGCGATAGTTACCCCAACCACAACTCAGAATATCATAGTCAACCAAGTAGTAATGGCAAATTGGTTGGGCTCCATTGCTTTGAATATTTCGGGTATAGCCCATGACCTACCCAGAAATCCGGAAAGATATCTCCCCAGATATAAACATGATGGGACAAGAACTACAGAAGAACATTTGGTTGCATTCAAGAATGCTTTGAAATTATTAAATGTACGACATGAGGATGTTGCTTGCAGATTGTTCCCGTTCACTCTCCAGGAGGGAGCTTATGATTGGTTTCTAAACCTCACTAATGATTCTGTCACCGAGTGGAATGACTTAGAAAAAGTTTTTGTGTCACGGTTCGGTGAAGTGATAGATCCTAGTATATTGTACCAGCGGTTTTCTGGCATCAAAAGAGAATTAAGTGAATCTATCGGATCTTATAATGTTAGATTCCAGAAAGCTTATGGTAGACTTATTGGGTATTATGTACCGAATGCAGACCTGGCATTAGAGATCTTTAGAAACTCTCTGGATCCAATGACCTCTGTCTTCTTGAAGAGAGATCCCATTATTACTAATTTGATAGAAGCTTATAAAGAAGCTTTGATTATGGAAAGACAGTTGGGACCCCAGCCTTTAAATGCCCAGCAAGTTCCTCTGGTTGCACAAGCTACCCTTGTGTTCAATCCCATTCCACATCAGATGATGCTGCCAGTTTTTCAGACTCTACCATCAGCAAATCCATTGGCTGTAGCACTTGTTGAGAATGTACAGAACCCAGGCAAAGAGGCTGACAATGCAAGAGTTGAAGAAGTCTCCAAAATAGTTCAGAAGCTGGCCAATGATTTCTTGAGTTTTAAAAGGCAAGTTTCTACTGGGGACAACTCCAACGAGTATTCATATCAACCGAACAGATTCAACCGGCCCCCGTATGAACCTAATAAAGATTACAAGGGTAAAAGCCATGATGTGAATATTTGTGATTTAGCTCTGCCTAACTGGTGCAGAATACATGCCACTTCTCAGCATGGGGAGTTGGATTGTCTGGAATTTTGTAATGCATTTGAAGCCTTGTCTGGGGATTTGATCTCTCCGAAAAATCAAAGAACTATTGATGGCCCAAGTTCATCCGGCCACAGTGCAGCTATGGTCCTGGATTCTTTCACTTTCCCTGGATGAATGCGAGAATGTAGTTGAAATGCCTATGGATGAGGTGCGGGCTTTCCAGCGATACAGAAGAGATAACTACAACTTGAGAAACAGGAATCCGGAGCCTAATACTACATCAACCCCTCCGGACAACTCTCACAATGTTCCCCCAGACCCCTCTCCAAGCAATAATCCATCTCCACCAAAGGGAGGGAATTTGAGAGGACCGGATGCTTTTGTCCCTCCACTTAATAAAGGATATAACATAGTGGAGGATATGAAAAATATTAAGGCCAACATTACTCTACATGAGTTGGCACAGATTTCAGAGCAGAGAGACAACCTGATAAAAACATACTCTGGCCCTACTACTAAACCTGTGGACAAAGGAAAGAAGATAGCAAATGCCAATCTAGCCATGTACAAAGAAAAAACTGAAGTTCCCCCTTTTTTACTGACTGTCCATATATTTGGGAAGAACTTACACAATTGTTTGGTAGATTCAAGTGCATCTGCTAATGTTATGCCTTTGGCCATTTGTCAGCGATTGGGTCGACCCCAATGAAGTACGAAAGGAGAGTTGTCCAATTAGACAAATCAGAGGTTAAAGTAGTTGGAGAACTTCAAAATATTCATATCCAATTAGCATCTGAGCCAAGGGCTCAACATAAAATTGAAATTCAGGTTGTGGATATCCCTGTGGGGTACGGGATGCTTTTGAGCAGGGATTGGTCGAGATCTCTGAACGGATACTTGGCAACAGATTTTTCACACATGTGGTTGCCGTGGAAAGGAGTGGCAAATCAATTACGGGTTGAAAGAGAACCCAGGTACAAGCATACAATTACGGAATACAATGCAGAGAATGAGACTGTAAATATTGCAGAGGTAGATATTGGAGTCTACAATTTAACAACGGGGCAAAATAACAAGTTTAATAAAGCCCATCCTGTTCATAGTAATGAAGTCTGGACACTTCATGTGGATGGGGCTAGATCTAAACAGGGTTCTGGAACAAGGGCAGTCCTTAAAGGGCCTGAAAGTCAGACATATTTTATGTCTTACCGCCTACAGTTCCCTTGTACAAATAATTTAGCGAGTATGAAGCTACTGGTATTAGGTTTGAAATTTGCTTTGGACAAAGGAGCAAGAAATATTCAAGTTTTTATTGATTCGAAATTGGTGGCAAATCAAGTCAAGGGTAAATTCCGAGTGTAAAGCATCTTATTTAAAAGGATACAAACATCGGGCTTGGGATCTTGTAGAAGACTTTGATGCTTTTAATCGACACACATACCCAGAGAGCCAGAATTCACATGCAGATGTCTTGGCTTCTTCAGCTGCAAGTTTAAAACCATTGGAAGAATTTAAATGGAACAAGTTTTCAATTGAGTTAGTCCCTTGTCCTTCAGTCCCAAATAATATAGATAATTTTTAGGTTTTCTCTGATGATCAACAGATTGTAAACTTTTTGCGAGTACTAACACATTTGAAAATGCTATAATCGATGAGGGCCAAAGGGATACCCTATTTGGAGCAGTTAGATGATGACAGGGGAATAATGAGGTTGAAGGACAACGAGAATTCCAAAAGGGATGGTGGAGGTGGAGCGGCTCTTTGATGTTGACAAAATCAAGCAAAAGGTGAATTCCGAGGATTATGTGGGTGCCACAGACGGTGAGGCCGAAAACACAGAACATAGGGAGTGGAGAAGATCCCAGGCACATCAAGTTGGCTAAGAAGTGTGATCCAGAGATAAAAAGAAGTATGATTGATTTTCTTCACGGGTCCAAGGATGTTATGGCCCTGGTCATACAAAGACTTAAAGGTATTTGATCCTAAAGTTTACACTCATATTATACCTTTAAAAGAATTCTGCAAACCTTTTCGGCAAAAACAGAGGCATGTCAATGCTCTGTTAGAGCCCCTCATCCAGAAAGAGGTAGAAAAACTCTTGAGTGCCGCCATTATTTTTCCCATCAGGCATTCTACTTGGGTGGCCAATCTGGTGCCAGTCAGGAAGAAAAATGGAGAGATCCGCCTGTGTGTGGATTTTAGAAATTTAAACAAGGCATCTGAGAAAGATAATTATCCTTTGCCTTCTATGGATGAGGTGTTACAGATTGTCAATGGTTCGGAGATGATGTCTTTCCTGGATGGTTTCTCAGGATATAATCAGATATTGGTTGAGAAGGAAGACAGAATGAAAACTGCTTTCACAACTAAGTGGGGAACTTTTGCTTACAAGAGGATGCCATTTGGATTAATAAATGTCGGAGCTACATTTCAACGAGCAATGGATCATGCTTTCAAGGGCCTTATGGGTAAATGCATTGTTGTTTACATGGATGATTTAACGAGTCTTCTCTAAATCTCGGTTTGACCATGTAAAACACTTGGAGTCTGTGTTTAACAAATGCAGGGAGTTTGGCATTTCTTTGAATCCGAAGAAGTGCATTTTTGGTGTAACGGAAGGAAAGCTCCTTGGGCACTTGGTCACAAAAGATGGCATTTCCATGGATCCGAGCAGAGTTGAAGCCATATCTGGCATACCATTTCCCAACTCCAAGAAAGAGTTGAGGTCCTTCTTTGGAAAAATTAACTTTGTCGGGAAGTTCATCTCCGGCTTTGCGAGAGATAGTCAAGCCAATGAATGACATGCTAAAGCAAACTGCTCAGATTATCTGGACCACAGAAGCTAAAACAACCTTCCAAGAAATCAAGACAGCCATCAAACAAGCACCAGTTCTGGTAAGCCCAGACTTCAGTGCAGATTTTTATCTGTACACCTTTTCTTCTGAACATACACTTGCTGCAGTTCTGACCCAACGGAGGGAAACCGGAGAACATCCAATTGCTTTCAAGAGTACCAATTTAAAAGGGGCTGAGCTGAAATATTCTCGTTTAGACAAACAAGCTTATGCCTTGGTGAGAGCAGTTAAGCAGTTCAGGCACTACATACTAAGAAGCAGAATTCATGCTATAGTTCCAGACCCAGATGTTAAATACCTTCTAAGTCAGAATGAGTTGGGTGAACTGAGGGGTAATTGGGTTACAAGGTTGCAAGAGTATGACTTAGAGATTCGGCCTGCTAAATTGATCAGAGGACTTGGTTTGTCCCGACACATTGCCGAAGTACCTGTACGGGAAGAAGTTAATCAGTTAAATTCTGAATCTGATGACTGGTATGGAGATATCATTCATCTGCTACAATTTGGAGTTTGCCCATCTCACTTGAACAGAACCCAAAGGAGAGCATTAAAACTGAAAGCTGCTCATTATCTCCTCAAAGTAGGTAATTTGTACGGAGAGAATTATCCTTGGCATTTTCTTGAGATGTATTTCTCGGAGTGAAGTCAATGAAGTCATGTCCTATTTTCATGAAAAGTTAGGGGTAGGGCATTCATCGGGATCTGCTACTGCGCATAAAATATTGAGAGCGAGGCTATTACTGGCCTACACTATTTAAAGATGCCCATCAGCACGTGAGAACCTGCCATCGGTGCCAAACTTTTGCAGCCAAAGAGGCCAACCGGGCTCTACCATTGCAGCCTGTTGTAATAAATAAACCTTTCATGCAATGGGGACTTGATTTTGTGGGAGTGATTAATCCAAATTCTTCAGGGGGGCATAAGTATGTTCTAACGACTAGCGATTACTTGCACAAGATGGGTCGAAGCGGCAGCCACCACAAGAAGTACGACTCATGAAGTGATTGAATTTCTAGAATCAAATGTCATAACTAGGTTTGGGGTTCCTCTGAATTTGGTGTGTGATAATGGACCAGCCTTCCAATCATTGGAGTTTGCGGAATGGGCATACCAGATGGGGATAGTTATCAGATTCTCATCCAACTATTATCCCCAAGGCAATGGATTGGTTGAGTCCACAAACAAGAATTTAATGAATGCCATTAAGAAATCTATAGCAGACAAACCCAGGCAGTGGCATACATTATTGAAATATGCACTTTGGGCTGACCGGATAAAATATAAAGTGGCTCTTAAAACTTCCCCTTTTGCTTTGTTGTATGGTACCCGACCAATTGTTCCCATCTCTCTGAAATTACCTACTTACCAATTTGTCTTAGACTATTTTGAGGATCAAGCGGATGCAGAAGCCCGTGTTTTAGATCTAACTAACTTGCGGGATGAAAGACTCCAAGCCCTGGAACACTTCAATCGGCACCAAGAAACCGTCAAGCATTGGTTTGACAAGAGGGCCAAAGTGAAAGCTTTCAGACTGGCAGACTTGGTGCTTCTATGGGACAAGGCCCATGAGAAGAAGGGTAAGCATACAAAGTTGTAGCCACTGTGGATAGGCCCGTACCAGATTACTGAGATTACGGGTAACAATGCATTTCGTTTACAAGACCTTGATGGTAATTTTTTGGACCTCCCTGTTAATGGTCAATACTTAAAACATTATTTCTCGGTTGTTCCGTCCAATGTATCATTTGAATGAGTCACAAAGAAGTTGTAACATGTGTATACATTGTAAATAGCTCTGCAGTTTTTAGTTTATTTATTTTAGTTGTTTTAGTTTTATTTTATTTTAGTTTAATTCTAAATGCTATACTTTTTAGTTTATTTGCTTTAGTTTAATTCTAAATGTACGTACGGTGTTCTTTTGTTTTATTTTATTTCTTTTTTCTGTCTGTATTTTATTTCCTTTGTAAATAACCCTTCAGTTTTATTTCCTTTCAGGTCTGTACATTTATGTATTCTATTTCCTTTGTCTGTGCAGTGTTGTTTTATTTTAAAGTTCTGTATTTTATTTTTATTTAAGGTCTGTACAGTTTTATTTTGTTTCCTTTGTAAATAACCCTGCAGTTTTATTTCCTTTGCTGCCTATACAGTTTTATTTTAAAGTCTGTACAGTTTTATTTTTATTTTGTTCTTAAAGGCCTGTGTCTATCCTTGGAAGTCTGTACAAAGTTTCTTGCATTTTAAGAATTCTGTTCTTTAACCTTTGCCTGAGCATCAATAAAAAAGTCAGCCTTCTAAAAATTGTTTTATTTCGAGTCCAGAATCCAGTGTTCATTATCATAATTGTGAGATAGTCTATTTGAACTGAACAGTGGAACTATTTTTTTAGTGAGAACAACAGTGGAAGGATGATTGGATTTTGTGTCTTGCTTGCCACGAGTTGTTTTAATTATAAAAAAGCTGCTATCGTTATTTGGTTGGAGAAACTCCCAGGGAATCCAAGAAAAGTTGGTTGTAAGAGGGGACTATGATTCATGTAATTATTTGAGTATCCACAGAAGCTATCAGTGCCTAGGCTGAAGCAGTTCCAGATTGATGAAATATTAAAAGAAAATTGTTATTCTTTCTAAGGCTTTTCAGATGTTGATGTATTTCAAAAGAAAGAGATGAAAGTTGAGCAAACGGTATAGAATTGGCACTCTGTTATTTCCAATATATATATATATATATATAAGAGAGAGATAAAAAGAAAAAAGAAAAGAGTTATATAATGAAAGAGGCAGCCAAGACTTCAAAAGATGTTTTTCTTCTACCAAGTTGTAGATTCTACCTTACAGTTGTAAATTTGGGTCGTGTAAATCTAAAGGGTAACTCTGTCGGGGATGTAAAAGGCTAAACTAGTAAACAAAGCTCTACTCGGTTTCCCCTTTTTACAATCTAGAAAAGCTGATCAATCCAGAGTTCAACATTCGATCCGAGTCATTCTTGAAGAAAGTTTTATACGCTTGTAATTGCACATCAGAAATCTTCCTTAAGTGATTCGACCTAGTATGTCCTTGGGAAATTTTAACAACTATCGGTTAGTAGTCAATTTATTTTGAAGAATATCTGTGGCAAGGCAAGATACATGGTCTATGTTGTTTTGAAACTAGAGTCCTGGGTTCTAAAATAATGCTACTATTTTACCCGTAGATATCGCCATTTGTTGAGAAGCAACACACCCCCACTGAAAAATGAATTTCCATCCTTTGAAAACTTTGAGCTTTCATTTTGCAGTAGGGACCCTCTTGATGATTTTTCAGGTTTTAATTCCAAATTTTTACTTGCCTCTTTCTTCTTCAAGTTTTGCTTGTATCAAAGTATCCAAGTATTCTTGCATTCTAGCTTTGTTATCTCAGACTTCACTTTTTACATGCTAGAATCATTCATGGATAAAGAAAATCTTACACCGGTATGAAAAAAATGCAAAAAACAGATAGATAAATTCATTAAAAATCAAAACTTTCCATTTTTGGCAAAGTCACGAAATCGCGACACTTCCATTTATGGAAATGTCGCGAAATCGCGACAGGTTTCAAGAAAATCAGCTAAGTCAGAAAAACGTAGCGAAATCGCGACACTTTCCATTTTTGGAAATGTCGCGATATCGCGACACTTCCATTTTTGGAAATGTCGCGAAATCGCTACAGTTTTGGAGAGAGAAAGCCAGAGTGTACGGAACGTCGCGAAATCGTGACATGTCACGAAATCGAAGAGAAGGAGTCGCGAAATCTGACATGTCACATCAAGTCGCGAAATCGCGACATGTCACAAGAAAGAAGAATCGTGACATGTCGCAAATCGCGACGGAAGGAAAAGAGCTAAGTCGAAAAGGTCACGATTTCGTGACATGTCGCGAAATCGTGACGTTTTGAGAGGAGAGGCGTACGGACCGTCGCGATTTCGTGACATGTCGCGAAATCGCGACAGGTCAAAGGAAAAGAAGAAACAAAGAGAAATCAAAAATTGGCTAAGGCACAAACATGTCACGAAATCATGACAGTGGTACGAAATCACGAAATCGCGCAAGAGAGTCACGAAATCGTGACACAAAGAAGTCGCGAAATCGCGACAAGAAGGAAGCAAGAGAAGAAAATGGCTAAGGCATGGACATGTCGCGAAATCGCGACATGAAGTAGAGCGCAAAGCGCAGAAGAAAAGAAGTGAGTCGCGATTTCGCGACATGTCACGAAATCGCGACATTCCGAAAGAAGAAGAGCGGAGCAGGACATGTCACGCAATATCGTGACATGTCACGATTTCGCGACAGTGAGCGAAAGTTGCACGAGGGAGAGGTCGCGATTTCGTGACATGTCACGAAATCGTGACATGTCGCATTTTCGCGACATAGACAGAAAAGGCCCAGAAATGGAAGACAGTTGGAAATGGACACGTGTCACGATTTTGTGACACGTGTCAAAGCACGTAAATAAGGTCGACATGCAAGTGAACATTAGGGTTTTATTAACTTATTCATTTTAATATTTAAGCTTTTGATTTAATAATTTTAAAATACTAATCCTTTTTTGTCTTTCATGCGGGAAGCCATTTGGCACTTACATGATAACGGAGAAATGGCCATAAAGACAAAGTTAAGTGCAAATTAATCAAAGACGACCATATTGAAAGGAAAGATGCCGAAAATTGTTGTTTCATCCAAATTTTACAGATCTGGCCGCAAAGAGACTTTACGGTGACTAAGCTGCTGCCCATTTAATGGAGTATGTCGGGAATTGGCCGAAAAATGAAAATATCTACACTCCATTACCGGAATTTGCCGATGGATGCATTTAATGAAAATTTATGGCAGAATTAATAGCTTGTAGAGATTTTCAACTCAGGGATGGCTCTGCGGAGATGAAATGTCAGGAAAGTGGTGATTCATCCAAATTACCCGAGGGAATTAATGAAGGCATTTATTCACAGTTGCGGGTGAATGCAAGTGGCATTCGAATTCTATCTTCTCCATTTATGGCAAGTGAGTGCACTGATTTGCAGAATGGTTAAGTTTTATCCGGACTTTGTTTTAAATGGCTTTATATTGTAAAACCCGGGTCCTAGGGTTTAAGATGATAAGATTTACGGTTTGAGAAGAAGATATTTCTGAAAAGATCAGGGTCTGTCCTGAGTCTATAAATACTTCTTCTCAATGTAATCGCGAGAGGCGAAGACTTAGAAATAAAAGGCTATTGAAGCAATTTCTTGCAAATTTTGTTAAATACTTTATTTCTGGACTTGGAGTTGATGTGCTTTTGTTTTCTGTGATAGCATGGCCAGGGAGCCTAATCTTTTGCAGATTGTGATAAGTTCATCTTCTTTTGTTATCCGTTTCTTTAAAGTTTATTAAATATATCGTTGTGAATCTATGTTATCAAGATTAAATATCCTTGTTAGGCTTCAGTTGTTCTATTGTATGCTAGGGAAAATTACAGATTTAAGGTTCGAGTCTGTTCTAATTGCTCTGTCCTCATTGTGCGAGCTAGGTTGTCGGTGAAAGATATCAATTTTAACCGACTTCCCTTCGGTTTATAATTTTCTGTTAGATCTGTTCCATCTCTGCCTTATGCTCTTAGTAGAAAGTGATCTTAGAAAACTGGACACTTTCTTCTTTGATTTGTTCTGTTGTGAAGCTGATAGTATAAATAAAATTGGTAGTTTTGTTTTACAGTTAAGTTTGATAAACTTCTCTTTCTGCCTTACCCTACCCTCTTTGTTTTACCGTGAAATGATCCATTTTTATTTTCTTTTAAATTTGTCTTTTATTTAAATCTGTTGACCCATAAGAGCTAGATCAAAGAATTAATTTTAAATCCGATTGTCAACAAGTGACAACTTCTGAACATTACTGAACAAGTTCATTGAGCCCGTTGTAAGGTAACAGACAGTCCATATTGAAAACTATTCCAGAAGCGGAAAAGAGTGAATTGACATTCGACCCGACTACGTAACTCACACCTTGGATAACCAGCTAGATCCTAAAGTGAGTGGGATTTATCCCGTATAAGTGTTATCAGAGTTTTATGCTCATTCTTCACGGGGTGTGTATGAAAGTCGGACCAACAACTCCCACTAAATCAAAACAAAATATTCAAAATAATTATTAATGTTGCACCTTATGACTCCCACTTAATCAGAATTAAAACATTATTGTCCTTACCTCAAAAACCAAACTATCAAAACGTTGTGTAGGAGATTTGATTTTTAACTTTTATGCTTGCCCTTGGTGCCTTTTAAACTTAAACCCATTTGAATATTTAAATTAAATATTATAATATTATTTTTAAAACCTTTGGCCCTTTAATATATTAAATCCTTTTGTATTTAAACCTTTGTCCATTTGAAAAATATTTGAACCTTTGTTCCTTTGAAATATTAAATCTGTCCTTGCTCAAGTCTTTGTCCATATCTTTATAATATTTAAATATTGGTATTTAAATATTATAATCCTTAAAAATAATTATCTTGCTTTGCTATAAACTTCCTTTGTAATAATTTTTCCAACCTTAAAACCTCATCAACCTTGAAGAATAGTTTTGCCTTGATAACCATACATTCTTTGACATCGATGACAACTCAATATACTTAATATTTCCAACAATAGGGAGGCCTACTTTAATCCCATATAACAAATATCACAATGTTCAGGTTGAAGTTCAACTTTGGCAATGTTGAAATTCAAAAGATCCTTGACAAAGGAGAAAATAAAAAATAAAATTCAACATAAAATTTGATACACAAAATTGTGTATATTATAATTTCATAAATTTCATATAGGTATTGATGAAAGTGTTTGATAAATTTCCAAATTTAGATATTTGTTTCTTAAATTTGTATATAATATTTGAACAAAACAATACTGTTTCACATGAATTTGAATTTGGTAAAATTATGTCTTGTTGATGATTTTATTTGAATCTTCATCAAAATGGATGATTTTCTAACTTCATCCCAAAAATTTGGCAAATCCTATAACACAACATATGACCAATAAAAAAGAAATGTTCACCGACACATTCATTATTTCATGGTTGAAGGAGTATTATTATTTTATGAGTATAGGGGTGTTAATACTTGGTGGAAGGCTATTTTTGAGCCTAATCTATCCAACTCATCGTTTTTAACTTTTTGGAAGGTTAAATATGGTTGTGAATTATGCTATTATATAATTTATAGTTATTGAAATCTGATAACTACTCTGTATAGAAAATAAAATTGAAAATTCACCTTGAGTTTGAGGATGTGGGAGTGGTATCTTGTCCCACATGAAGACATAACATAGGCCTATCAAACAAATAAATTTGGATAAAGCAAACCTAAAATCCCATTTGATCATAAATTTCGATGTATTTAATGAGATTCAATCATATATTCAATATGCAATGACCACTAATGATGTGTGGGATAAGCTCCACATGATATTTGAATCCAAAAATTAAAATTAGAATTTACACCTATAGAGTCAATTGAACTATTTAGAGATGAAAATTTCAGTCACAATATTTTCCAAAAATCAATAAAATCTATTCATCCACTCAAATATTATACAAAAAAATGAAAAGAAAGATGAATTAGAGAATGGTGGAAAATCATAGGCACCATAAATAATCACTATATACATTAATAAATTTAAACATCACATATATAATCAAATTAGGATTGGAGTGAAAGTATTTATATCAATACCAAAATCCCAATTACATAGTAAATTTTTACCGAAGATGACATAATAAGAGGGCTTAAGGTTAGTTACAAGTTATAAAGAGGGTTTAACCATAACGAGGTTAACTATAGCCCATAGAGCTTACAAAATAAAATTTTATGATAATTTAATACATTGTACAATTAAATGCCCTTAGGTCTATCCAATACATCATACAATGTTGGCCTTGACTATGCATCAAATTATAATTTCAACATCCCCATAATCTAAACTAAGGTACCAAGGAGAGAAGACATTAGTAACAATATTATATTCTCCCACTATAATTGATTCTCTAGTGGGCCTCTATAGTTGAGGTAGATCCTATATAATCTCCCTCATCATTTGGTAAACGTCCACTAATCTTTAGAAACTCAACTTTAATCCTTTGTAATTTTATTAAAGAATATTTCATTGGATTTTGCTTTCGCTTATTGTATCCATAAGTGATCTTCAAATTCTTTGAATACTTAGCTTAGCCCTTGAGCCCTTGGGTCTTAGCCTCCCTATATTTGAATTCCTTTATGTGAGCCCACATTTATGGAGTTCCACCATAATTTTGCATTACCACTTAAAAATGGTCTAATAGAGAAAAAAGTTAATCAAGAGTAAGCGTCCTCTGAGATTCCAAGAATATAGGAATCATATGAACCATTAGGTTTAGCATCTAAAAAGAAGGGGAGATATTAGCAAGGATAATATTTATGCATTATATATCATATATTTGTTTTACCTTTAGAAGATGAAATATCTACCCTCAATGCCTTGAATCTCATAGTATAGTCCTTAGAAACTTTAAACTCAACCAATTCAAGAAAGAAAAACTCCAATTCCAAGCAACTTAAGTCACTTGTATTTACTTTATCAAAAATCTCATGAAATTTTGACCATACCTTGATAGGTTCATTCTCCTCTTTGACGTGGAAAAATAACTCTAATTCAATCAGTAAGAAAATTGGTCCAAGAGCCTCTTCTTCTCTTTGATGGTGAGTTTATTCATCAAGAACAACTGCTTTGTCCTCTTGAAAGATGCACCATAGGTTCTTAGTGTGTAAAAATCTAATCATTTGGATGTACCAAATACTATAATTTCACCCATTAAAAAAAGTGATTGGAGATTTGCGATCCATCTTAGATAATTTGACCCCAACACCATAACAAGTCTATTAACTAATGCCACCAATGCATAGAGCTTGAAAAATCATGTAATATGAAAACAATAGCTCAAAATGCTTTCATAGAAAAATTTATGGCCTCTAGAATTTTTCCCCTAATAGAGCCCCATGAAATAAAAATCCAAGCCTCTCACCTCAAATATGCAAGATCGCTTCCACTTGTTGAATTTTAATTGATTTAAGGTAATATTTAAAATAAATATTTGTGCCACATGGTATGGGATACTACCAATTTGTCTAAGATTTTTGAATTCTTTATAAGCACCAAAAGTTTTCTTAATGAGGTTTGAACCCAAGACTCCATATTGCTAAGGCCCTTGGTCTAGCCAAGGCATCGAGGCACTTCTTTGGATGCTAAAAAAAACATACCACTGATATCCTTAGCCACAAGCATCATCGACAAAATATGAAGGTGATAAGCCTTAAACCCATAACTTACCAACTCCAAACACCTTATAGGTTGTTGCATAACCATTAGTCCATGTGCCATTTTTGTGACAACTCTAGCCATAATTCTATAGAAGTTTTTCATTGAGTCATATCTATCAAGCAAAATATATCACCATCAGGGCTCAAACACAAAACCATTATCCACTTAATCTCCATTACATATTGTTATATCCATTATAACATGTGCATGACTAGTGAAATGTTTTTTGTAGTATTGACCCCTTCTTTCCTATCAAGAGTGCCAAAAAATACATTGCATGGGATTTGAACCTTAGAATCATTGATACCCTAACCTTATTTTACATAGCTAATATTTCATATCATTGATGTTAACAAAAATGTTACCATCTCCTTGAAAATGCTAGTATGTCCAGCTGTAAAGGAAAAACATGACTACAAACCATGTGAGCCTCTAAGCACACACAAAAATTGGGTGCAAATATTTGAATTTAAATTAGAATTGACACACTTTTCTTGTTCAAAATTATGGTAGTATTCTGGAGGAAAAAAAAGTAATAACCCAAAAATAAGTCTAATTTTTTAGAAGAAGAATTATAAGGGCTTTGATAACAACAAAGCAAATGGAAAATCTAGCAAAAAAAATTAAAATTTAAAAAAATGTAGATAGAAAGAAGATCTCCTTTTGGCTTCTTATATATTCAATGTTCATGGTACTTCGAGGAGTAATTTGTCCTTGAATTTATAAGAAGGATCAAAGGTTTCAAATAAAATTTCTAGATGACCAAGTGATGCTTCTCCATACCCGCTCTGATACCATGTCAAAATTCATAATATTTTCTAGAAATAAATAGAAACAATACATTCGCTCAAATATTATATAGAAAACAAGAAGAAAGATGAAAAAGAGAGATATGGTGGGTACCTATTGGCACCATAAATTATCACTAAATCCATAGATTAAATTACACAACAATATTATAATTAAATGAGGATTGGAAGGGCATATTTATACCAATATCAAAACTCCAATTACATAATAATTTTTAACCTACAATGGCATAACAAGAGGGATTAAGGTTACTTACAAGTTATAAAGGATATTTATCCATAACAAGGTTAACCACGATCTATAGGGATTACATAATTATATATTATAATAATTAAATACATTGTATAATGAAATACCCTTTTAGGAATATCCAATACATCATAAAATGTTGACCTTGGCCATAAATCCAATAACAATTTCAACATAAAAGAATTGAGAAATTTGAAATTTTCTATGAACAATTATAGAGTTGAGATCCTCACTTTAATCACTAAGAAAACCTATAAATGATGTGCTTATTCCAATTATATTATGAGGTCTACCAAATGCACTCAATGTTTTGATTACAACCCTAAATGTTACTAACTAGAGTATGAATCTTGAGACTCTTATAAATTTACTTCAACATGAGGTAATTCAAAAAATAAAGATTAAATATGAACATGATTTAATCACTTATCAGAAAGGAAAAAATCCTGTGTAGTCAAATAAATGTGGCAGACCCCTAATAAGAACCAACAATAGCAAAAATAAAAAGAGTATGCTCAACAACAAGAAGAACAAGGACTTGAGAACTTTTCAATTTCCCATGTCATATGTTTTATTTGTAGGAAACTAGGGCATGTACCTAAGGAATGTGAGTACAACACTTTACCATAAGGTTCTTCTACTAAGTGCCAAAAAATTCACATTAAGAGGCAAGGAAAAGAGTCCTTGATGGTAGAGGTAAAATTAATCTCAACATCAACATGGAAATATAGCATAGGAGACCAATTGTAAAGAAGATAGAGAAGACTATATCTATTCCACCGAAGCTCTTGATATAGTCATAAAATCTAGCCCAATTTGATATGTTGATTTAGGGGCTACCAAAAATATGCCAAACTAGAAGAAATGGTTTTTATGCATTAACTATACACTTGGTAAACATTCAACATACATTATTATTTATGTCAAAGATGTATCTTTGCATCTTGGTTCACTTACTTATTGTAGGTAGATTTCATCACCCACATCCACAAATCCTTGCAAATAAACCATCTTGTGATTTTTCTCAAGTTTTATCATCATTTTCCTAAGGCATCAACACAAAAATTAGAATCAAAGCATCTTTGGGCACAAGTTAAAAACTGAATCAAGCTCCTAGTGAAAGTTGACAAAGTAGAAGGCGAGCTGAAGGATTGTTGATCATCTTAATATCCAAAAATGCCTAGAAAAACTATTCTTTTGGCTAAGAGAGGTAGCTAGGAAATATACAAAAGTGTCAAAGTAAAATTATTACTAAGGCATAGAATTCAAGCACACATGACAAAGGGACTAAATTTTTTGAAAAGCTAAGATAAGCACAACAATAACAAAATTCTAGTATTCAACACTCAGTGTATGACTGGATAAAAATCTTGACCAAGGTATGGGCATCTGGTATATCAAAGTGGTAAAAATTTTGGACCAGCTAATGTAATTAGAGAAGCAAAAAATATCTAACATCTTGCACCATGTTGGACCCAATATTTGGCTAAGTATAGAGACCAAGTTTGCTAGTGGCTAGACTTTTGGAAGTGTTAATGTCATTCAATATAGACGAAAAGTCTAGCATTCGATATCCAAGGTTGATATTTATTAGATATAAAATTTGACTAAGTATAAAGCATAGGCCAAACTTTGGAAGGGGTTGACATCATTAGATAAGCCAAAAATTTTGGTGCTAAGATATGAGATCAGACCCAAAAATTCTGCTAAGGCATAGAGTCTAACACGAAGGAAGATCAACTCTTAGACACCCAAAAAGGCTATAAAAACTCTAGATTTAGAAAATGGGATTTTGAAAATGTCTTAATTAGTAGAATTCATGTGTGTTGACCAGCCACCTAACACCATCATTACCAAATATCTCAATGGCTAGAGGTTTCTCCATCACACACTTGTCCCTGCATAGTTGGCACAATGCAACAAAAAGAAGTGGAAAAAAATAGATCTATCAGAAAGATCCCAAGATTTGATTATGTACATGAGTTCCAAATTCTCAAAAAGAATTTGGATGAACACATAAACAAAACACACTATAGGTAGTTAAGCTCAAATGAGCTAAAAAAATGCCCACTCTTTACACTTGGCCTGATAGATTGATATGAGACCCTGCACATAATCATTCCAAGCTAACTAAATGTAATGTAAATCTTTATATACAATATGTAGCCCATTTTTTAGGATTGACTCTATAGTTTTTATAATTTCATAAGTTGTATGATGACTATACTGTGCACCTCTAAATAAAGATTGAATTGTTGTTTGGCCTCTCTCAAAAATTAAAGGTTTTGGGTAGATGTAATAAAGCAACCCAAAATTTAGACAAGATAAGTGGATTGATATCTTTCGCATCTATTAATTTCAATGCCCATCATTTGATGGCATGATTCTTCTTGGTAAATCCTATATAGTGGAATCTAAAGGGCTTACATAGTTCTCAACCTTTATGAGAAAGCATATCACCAAATAATTAACTTAAAAAAAATAAAAGTATTTTTTATGAACACACCTGAGGATAAATAAAAGAGAATAGATAGAGTATTGGGATGCAATATTTTGGTTCTTCCTATAATTTATCTTGGTATGCCAATGTTTACTAGTATATGTAAGAATAATGTTTGGGACCCATTGCTAGACAAATTTCAGCAAAAATTGGTAGGATGGAATGGTAACCTTCTAAGTCATGTAGGGAAACTTTAGCAAATAAAAAGCACTCTTCAAGGCATCCCTGTCTATCTTATCTCAATGTTTAAAAGTCCTAGGAAGATTTCAAACATAGTGGAGAGTATTTAGAAACATGTTTCTATGATCAGGATTAGAAGAAAGGAACAAACTACCTCTTATGGTATGTGATAAATTCTTTAGTCCTAAATCAAGTGGGGGATTAGGTCTAAGGAACATCCAAAATTTGAATAAGGTCTTGGATATAAAAATAGGATGGAAGATCATCAAGAAAGGGGATTAATTATGGGAAATAATTCTAAAGGACAAGTATTTGGACAATCAAGATGCATAAATATTTTTGACTACCTTAGACCCTTGTAGAGGCTCATCTTTATGGAATCATTGTGTAAGAAGTAGAGATGTTATTTGGAAGGGTGCCATATGAAATGTAGGTGGAGAAAAAAACTTTACTTTTGAAAGGATACTTGGTTGGAAAACATCCCCTTTATGAGGATAGAAAAATTTTTAAAATCAAGAATGAATTAGAGAATGAATATGCTATAAGATAAATTGGATTCAATTGGAGAATGTAATCACAAACCAATTCATTCTAAGAAAAAAAAGGTTTCTACTTTCCTAGTAGATGTTATTTATGTAAAGCTAGTGAAGAATATATGAAACACATTATGTTAGAATGTGAATACTCATTGAAGGCTCATAATGATTTAATTCTAGAAATGAGAATAAGTTGGGTCCTGCTAGATAACATGTTAGATTGACTACAATAATAGGAAAGTTCATTTAGGCATAGTATATTAAACATGATTTGGCATCTCATCCTATTTCACTATGTTTGGGGTATTTGGTTAGAGAGAAATATTAGTCTTTTTAGAGGGGAGAAAATACCTATAGCTAAAATTTTGCAAACCATTAAAGGAGATATTTTAGATAATTTGTTTATTTTGAAGCTGAAGAGGAAACCTAAATTTTATGAGGAGGCAAGTATAGTATTAAAGTGGAATCTTAAACCTTTATAAAAAGAGGATATTTTTCAAATAGATTTGAGAGGGCAAGCCAATTGGCATCCCCCTATATTGGAATAGATGAAATAAAATTTTGATGGGGCTTCCAAAGGTAGATTGGATAAATTTTGTAGAGGGGCAATTATTACGAATAGTAGTGGGTTATGGTGGGGGCAGTTATTGAATACTTAGGTACTATGACTAGCCACTAGATTGAGGCTAGAGAATCCTTTGCTTGAGTAATGCTATCCATAGATATTGGAGTGAAGAATATGATGGTAGAGGGAGATTCTCTAAATATTATTAATTTCTTGAAAGAGAAAGCTAGGGTAAGTTGACAAGTGTCAAGTATCATTGAGGATATGCTACAAATGTTAAAATCTCTATAGAAATTTGAATTTTTGCACACTTACAAAGAGGATAACAGTGTCACAAATTAGTTTGTGAATTGGGGTGGCCTTAGAGAAGAGGGGCAAAGATGGATTCCCCCTAATAGCTTTTATCCCAACTTGATTCAACTAGTGGAAAAGGATAGAAACAATTTAGGTTATAATCTATAGCTATCTACAAAGTATCTACAACTGTTTATAGTGGCAACCTAGCCCAAGATAATTGATCTCTTTCAATATTATTACTAAGGCTATTTTTGGGACTATTGCTGAGGTTGTTTTCCAAAATTGTTGTTAAGGTTATTTTTTGGATTATTGCCATAACTATTTTTAGAACTTTTGCTAAGGTTATTTATTGGGATTTTTGCTAAAGATATTGTTTAAGACTATTACTAAGGCTATTTTTAGACTATTGCCGTGACTATTTTCTAGGACTATTGTTGAGGCTATTTTAAGGATTTTTGTTGAGGCTATTTTCTAGGACTGTTGCCAATGTTGTTTTTCAATATTGTCACTAAGGCTATTTTTCATAAATTGTTGCTAAGGTTGTTTTGTAGGACTACAACTGAGGTTGTTTTCTAGAGCTATTTCTAAGGTTGTTTTCAAGGACTATTAATATGATTATTTTCCAATACTTTTGTTAAGGTTGTTTTTTGATACTAGTGCTAACACTATTTTTCAAGATTGTTGCTAAGTTTTTTTATGGTACTACTACTACAGTTGTATCCAGGACTATTGCTAAGACCATCTTTTAGGACTATTGCTAATGTTATTTTCAATATTGTTGCTGATACTATTTTCAAGTAGTAATATTTTTGTTTTGAAAACTTTTGAGTTGTGTAAGAAGTATGATGATGGATTATAGGTGTTTTTTCTAATACTAAAATAGCTTCATTATATATTGTAAAAGGGTACAAACCCTTTTAAACCTATGTTAATCCTAATAAAAAATAATTTACTTTTCATGTATTTGAATTTTTGCATTTTTTTTTTGCACTTTAGTTTCATGTAATTATATTTTATTATATATAATTTAGAAAGGATGGCTTGAATCTAGCCTAAATCTAAAGGTTGGAAGAGGTCATAAACCCTTCTATCCAACTATCATTAGAATTGGATTTGTTAGTGCTTACAAAGGTAGGTTTTTTCATGGTTCTATTTTTTAATAAGGACATTGCTATATAAGATGTCACAACTTCAAATAATGAATACACCATAGCATATTAAAATGGATACTAAGATGGATTTATATATATTGGTTTGAGGGAAATGCATAATTACTTGCAAAAAAATATTAAATCATGACAATATTTCTCAATTACATTAGAACCACATTATTCAAGATGAAATATTGGGATCATAAAATTTTAATGAAATGTTGAAAACTTTTTGGTTTCCATGGTGGTTCTTCGTAGAGTAACATTACAAGGTAATTTTTAGGATATAAATAAAAATTTTGAACCAAAAATTTTAAACCTTGCAAGATTAATGGATTTGCATAAAAAATACATCCAATTTGTATGTTTTTTTATCATAACAAATTTTAATGATGCATGAGTAGCTAACCCATTAATATTCAATTAAGATATCAAATATAATCCACTTAAAACATCTTAATCTTCCTCAAGTAGAATATAATTATCTCTTTAAAAAATATAGTACTATAGAGTTTATCCCTTGAACTCTAGGGCTTGAAGGGGAACAAAATAAATAAAGGAGTATGGATAATATCCATAGCAATTTAGGATTTTTAGGTTAGCATAAAAACGTAAGTAATGCAAAGAATAGTCCTCACACTTTAAGTTTTATAGGGAAACATAAATAATAAAGTATTTTTAAGGCTATTCCTTGCATATTAGGTTCTCTAGGCAACATAAACCTATATATGCTAATTCTCACTAGGAATAGTTTATAATAGTCAAAAAAAAGAATATGAAAGTGCTAATGGGGATGGGAAAAGAAGGAAAAAAATATATATATATATATATATATATATATATATATATATATATATATATATATATATATATATATATATATATATATATATATATATATATATATATATATATATATATATTTAAGCGAAAAACCCCTTACGGGGCCGCCTTGGTTTGAGAGACCACGAACAAGGGGTTCTACATCGTCAAAGTCACCCGGGAGTCGCACCCGACCCTGCTCGCACCAACATTATCAATTGGATTTTGGATACCCAATTCAGCTTTTTGGTAGGGTGGAGATTTGAACCTGGGACCTCCCTTGGAGGATTGCACTCTCCTCTCCAACTCACCTACAACACCTGGGTTGAAGGAAAAATATTAAATCAAGAACAAATATTAAAGAAAACTCAAAGGGATATCTATATGGAAAAATAAAGACAAATATTACAGTTGTTAGCAAGAAGTTAGGATAATCCCACAAATGAGATTAACAAGTGATACGAACATGATAACTTAGAACCTTAGGGTATGAATAAGATCCCAAAAAAGAGTTAAATTAATGAATTTATTTTGATATAGTTATGATTTTATTTCAATACAAGAAATAAAACTAAGTAGTGAGGAGCATAACGATACATTCAAAAAAATTTACAAGATGGGTGATTGTATAATAGTTTTTGCTAAAGGATCTTTAGGATATATTGAAACTCAACTATAGTTGCTTTTAATTTTTAATTTAGATTCTTGAGGGACTTCATTATAGGTATATATCCTTCAAAGAAGAAGGATGATTCTCTTAGATGGTTTAAATAAATGGATGATTTGTTTTATTTGTTATTTAAAATGGCCTTTGGGATGTGTTGGAAGTTTTGCCACACTGAATTTTTATTGTAAAATTCCAAGTATAAAAGATAAATGGTGCATTTGTTTTGATGGTCTTCTGTCTTTATTGTTTTAATGTAACATTTTTGCTCCCCTCCTTTTTTTTATTTTGCTAACATAAATAAAGAAGATTAATTTTGTCCGAAGAAATAAGGAACAAGTGTTTTACCTATAAGGAAAGGACGTTTTCAATGGCAAAAATAATCTGGAATAATTTTGTTAGCGACAATAGTTTGAAAAAAATTGTGGGCAAGATGTAAGGAGGGAAATGCATGGTGAAAATCATCTAAGGGACAAAAGCGTAGCGAAAGAAATGCAAAGGTGTAGCAATAAAAATAAAAAGTAAAGGCACCAACAAAAAGGGAAGAAAAGGTAATAAATCCAATCAATTTCATTGGCAAAAATAGATGAAGAAGGCGTTAGGAGGATTTCACAGCGAAAATAGGAAGAAAAAAAGATTTTTTTTGCCCCAGCACAGTCAAATTCAATGTCACCCCCGAAAGGGGACACAATTCATTTTTGCCCTTATTTAGGGTGAATTGCTATTTTAAAAACAATTTCAAAGCAAAAGTATTGAGTAGGCATCATTTGGGCAAAAGCATGTGTCAAAGTCAAATTCACCTTGAAATGAACAAAATTGATGATAAAGGTGTTTGCCAAGGTAACTTCACCTTTTTCTTAGCAAGATTAATGATTTCACCCAAGATGGGGTGAAAGTGATGAAAAGCACCTAAGTTAGAATGAAAGTAACGAAAACACATCTTGCTAAGCCAGTCAAAGTCAAAGTCGCCCCAACTAGGAGCGAAATTTATTTTCGCCCTCCTTTGGGGGTGAAATTCCATTTTTTGCCCCTGATTCGAGTAAGGTTGTGTTTTGGGTAAAATTCCTAAGGGAATATGATTTCGAGGCGCAATTAACCAGATTGAAGGCGAAAGTACATTGATGGGTGAAAATACCAAATGAACTTCCAATTTCACCCATGATTGCAATGAAATGGCTTTTCGTCCCATTGCTTTGGCGAAATCAATTTTTGCCTCTTCTTCTCAATGAAGTTTCTTTTTGAAGATGCCATTGTTGCAAATCATTTTTGAGAAAGGTCGAAGATTGATGGAATTTAATTCTTGAGGTAATGAAATCAATATTTACATAATCCCTACTAAAGAGTTGCTAACATTAAATATTATGCTCCTAATAACTGTATGATCTAGTATATTCCTAAGGCACCGTCCATTGATTTTTCTCTTTTTTAAAACAAAGTTAATTTTCGGTGGGTCTTCCTAGTAAAGATAAATTTTTTAGGTGCAAGACGATGAAGTGGAAACCTAGATTAATGTTCGAGCTCCTGATTTTCATGTGAAATTGTTGTGTTTCAATGCACCGACATATAGAATAATTTTCCATCGTCCATTTCTACTTATTTCCCAAGCACTCTCCATGAAAGAGAGATTGTTGCTTCCTGAAGAATATTTTGATTCAAGCATTACTACTGTCGAGGAGAGAATTGTTCTTGCTAGTCTTTGGCTAGCTGAAATTTTATTTTAATGTACATTTAATTATAGAGGCACAACCCTCTATAATACTAAGCATTTTTTATGTAAAGGAGGATAGATACTCTACCAAAAAACACTTTGAGTTCTCTGCATCAATCGAAAGATATTTGGCTCTGGTTCTTGAATCAATGTTGTATGTAATTATTTTCTGCTTGTCATTTCTGTTAGGTTCATGATATTTGTTAGATAAAGTTAAATTTTGCATCTAAATTTAATTCCTAATAGAGAACTAAATGTTGAAATGTTTATTGGAAGTTATCTCTACAAACTGTGAATGGTTCCTATGCTTTCCTTTTTATTACATGCTAATTAAAACTTGATTTGAATTTTATCTGCTAGTTTATCCCCACCTTACGTTTTTGGTTCATAGTCATATTTCCCATTCCTTTTTGTCATTTCCCCCATATCTTTATGTTACCCTAAGCTTGTAAATTATTGGATTAGTATGATAACTAGCCCTCTCTAGAGATTGGCTTGAAGGACATCTCTTTCCTTAGACCTTTCAATGTTGGTCGGGTCTAGGGCGCACAAAATATTATGTACTTAGGCAGATTTGTGACCAACAGGATGGTATTCCTTCAAGATTTTATTGTACATGGGATTTCAAATGCATTGGGAATACCTATATAGCAAAAACATTGGATAATTTTTTGTTATTTAATGCATGGTTTCAAATATAGTATACAATATCTACATATGTTTTATTGCAAGTAATATTAGATCATAGACCCATTTAATTGAGGTATAGTTTACTAAATATTGGTCATCTAAAATCATTTTAATTTTAGTAGATGTGGCTTTAAAACCTAATTTATTAAATATAGTCATGTTTTGGTGGGATGGAGTTAGGTTTGAAGAATCATGTATGTATAGATTTGTTTAATAAATAAAATATTTATAAAAAAAATTAAATACTGAGAATTCCAAATGTTTTGGCAACATATTAAAAAAAAAGAGAAAAATAAATCCAAGCTCAAAAAGTAACAAAAAATGAATAATATACCAAAACAATTCATGCTACAAATTTTCTTCTAAACCTCTCTTCTAGTCCAAAAATCTTAGTCCATATTAGAAGTCTTTCCAACGTTTCTATCTCCAACAAAATAAAAATAAAAAATCCAGTTGTCCCTCTAAAACATGGGCCATCACCCCTTATTTTATTAGTGAGTAATTTTATATCAATCCCTACTTTCATTTAACTCACTTTTGAATATGTAAAATCCTCGCACAATATCCATTGTTATAATTGTTATACTTATTTTTCTAATGCCCAGTTTTATGAATGTTGAGGTTCAAGCCATTTGTACCTCTAAACCATGGGCCATCACCCATTATTTTATCACTGAGTGATTTTATATCAATCTCTACTTTCATTTAATTCACTTTTGAATATGTAAAAGACCCACACAATATCCATTGTTATAATTATTATTCCAATGCTCATTTTTATGAATATTTTCATAGATAGATAGGTATGAACGTAGAACTAAATTCTAATAATGAAATATGCCACTAGACTTGCATTATCACATTAATTGCTTAGAAAGCAAGAGGGCTAGCCCCACACACAAGCCCGAAGTTATGTTAATAAGAGTGAGAAATCCCATGGGAGATTCTAACTAGATTTCAACATATTAAAATTTTCTCCACCACTCCTTTTGAATCCACAACATCCCATTCACATCTTGTCCATATTTTAAGGTTACATAGAAGAGTTGTCACAACCACACTATTTTTAGTAACTGAAAAGTGTAGGGTTCAAACCACAAGGACTGCTTCCACCAAACCTATTTTTCTTCATTATTGTTAGCCCAACGTTAAGGGGACCATCGATCGCTCGAGATTTGTACCGTCATCATTGGTCTGGTGTGCACTCAGAGGATTTAGATAGACTACTACCTTTGCAAACAAGCTGCCCCTAAAGTTTGAACCTGTGTGTCTTCTTGGTAAGTGCTTGGTAAGTTTGTCCATATTGCTTTCATAACTTTTCAATCTTCTTTCTTTGTCATTTTAGTTTTTTTTGGGTACAAAGAATATCAGGCTTATTATTTGTCATCTAAAATCATTTTAATTTTAGTATATGTGGCGTTAAGACCTAATTTCTTTCACATGGTTATGTTTTGGTGGGATAGAGGTAGGTTTGAAGAATAATATATGTATAGAGATTTAATTAAAATATACAATATATAACGGGAAAATAAATATTATAAATATCAAATGTTTTGACAACATATTTAAAACAAAAGAGAAATTAAATCCAAACTCAACAATTAACAATAAAATACTAAAAAAAATCTTGCTACAATTATCCTTCCAAACCTCCCTTCTTGTCCAAAACTCTTAGCCCATATTTGAAGTTTTTCCATATTTTCTATCTCCACAAGAAAAATCTTCACAACCTTAAATACAAATATGTGCATGTGTTCCTCTAAACCATTGACCATCACCCATTACTTTACTACTGAATAATTTGATATCAATCCTTACTTTCATTTAATTAACTTTTGAATATCTAAAAAACCCATACAATATCTAAAAGCCCAGTATAATATCCATTATTATGCTTTATTACATGATAACAATTATTCTAGCTTTTTTTCTTCTTCTTTATTAGAAAAATATTATTTAAGGTATTTTACTTCTAATTAAAACTTATTATTATAATTGTTGAGTTTTTAATTGTTCATAAAAACATTATATCAATCCTTACTTTCATTTAATTAACTTTTGAATATCTAAAAAACCCATACAATATCTAAAAGCCCAGTATAATATCCATTATTATGCTTTATTACATGATAACAATTATTCTAGTTTTTTTCAGAAAAATATTATTTAAGGTATTTTACTTCTAATTAAAACTTATTATTATAATTGTTGAGTTTTTAATTGTTCATAAAAACATTATACTTAAAGCACCTGGGTGCAGCGCAACGGTTTGGGCTTTGGGCTTTGGTTGTTCTTTGAGAGGTCCAAGATTCAAACCTCGTATCTTAAAAAACAAAAACAAAAACATTATACATAAAACATAAAACTCTTATAAAATATATTTGTATTTATTTTTCCAATATTTTTTATTAAATTTACATACAAACTCTTTATTATATATTCTTATATTAAAATTTTGTTGTAAAACTAAAAATTAAAATTAAAATAAAACTAAAAATAAAAATTAACATATACACGCTCGAGTTTCCTTTCCTAAACTGGCATGTTAACCTAATTGAAATTCACCCCACACTCGGTATTCAGTCTTACCAATATGTTTTGGTTTAGAGCTGCACATCTCCATAGATTTATAGTAATCCTTCTTCTGCATATCTTGATATCAGACCTTAGAGGTCAACACAAGGATGATTTCATGACTGACCACCACCGTGCATGATGGGCTACTTTCATCAACGACAACAGTAAGTTTATTTTAGTTGTTAACTAAAATATTAAGACGCATAATAAGTAGACTTGAGCACTAAAGGTTTAATTGTTCAACCAGCTGTAGACTTCATCAATGATGGTTGATGGGTCACCACTAAACACGACTTCAATAATCCCTCGACAAACTATTACCACGGCCCTGAAGACTCTCAGAATGTTTCTGCCGGCGTGCCCTCGCTGCGCCACCATTGCTTGTGGTAACGGCCTTGGGGCTGCTCTTGGTAACTCACGACGAGGAGGTCCGTCCATCTCTCTTTTAACAAAAAAGGGATGACCTGTGCTAAATCCTGATTCCTGTGGGATCCAGGAGCCGAACTAGTATCTAAAGAGATAATTTGAGAACAGGAGCAATTCTCCTCACAAGAGTTCAATACTTTCTCGCTCATCTCCTCCATTAAAATATAGCCAAGACCCCAGATGTATGAGAAAAATCCAATGTGAATCAAGCTTCACAGTATTTTCGAGGGATGTCCCTGGGATTAGGGACTGAGAAAAATCCAATGTGCCCAGCTTCGCGGTATTTTCGAGGGATGTGCCGTTGTTATTCCATTGTAATTTCAATCCTTTCAGACGCCTTTGATTTTTCAAGGCTCTGTGGTTGTCGTTGTGAGATAGAGATAGGTACAGGAGTGGTTCTCGTTCCTTGACACGTTATACTTCACCGACTCGGTTTGCGTGCGAGATGGGATGACATTAATGGCCTCGTAATTGCTAGTTGCTTGCTGTACGCGCAAGATGACGCAGACGTGCTGGTGATTATTTGAATTGTTGGTTATTGGTTGATTATTTGAATGGTTGGTTGTTGTTGATTATAGGATAAAATATTGAGTGGAAGTTTTAATTTTTTTTGGGTATTTAAATTATTTATTCTAGTTTTTGTTATTATATGTGTTTTATAAAGAAAATTAATAGTCAGATATGGTAAAACAGTTTATAATATTTTAAAGTTGAAATATTAATTTATTATTAAGATGTAGAACATAAACCGGATTATATATGGTTAAATTAATTATTTGAATTTTAGGTTGGATTATGGGATAGAGTATGGATTGGAAATTTTAACTTTTTGAGAGTTATACTTCATAAAGGAAACTAATAGTCAAATATGGTAGCTTCGGAGGGTTAGGTGGAGGGTTAAGTGCTTGTGCAACGAGACACTTATCAAGAAAACACCTAGGTTCAAACCTTGGGGGCAGCATGTTTGCAAAGGTAGTAATCTGACGATGATGGTACAAATCTTGAGCCCTTCACGTTGGGTCAACAATAATGAGGCAAAATAGGTTTGGTGGAGCATCCCATGTGGTTTGCACCTCAACAATAACGAGGCAGAATAGGTTTGGTGGAGCATCCCATGTGGTTTGCGAGTCAACAATAATAAGGCAGAATAGGTTTGGTGGAGCATCCCATGTGGTTTGTGGGTCACCAATAACGAGGTAAAATAGGTTTGGTGGAGCATCCCATGTGGTTTGTGCCTCAACAATAACGAGGCGGAATAGATTTTGTGGAGCATTCCATGTGGTTTGCAGGTCAATAATAAGGCAAATTAGGTTTTGTGGAGCATCCCATGTGGTTTATGGGTCAACAATAATGAGGAAAAATAGGTTTGGTGGAGCATCCCATATGGGTCAACAATAACGAGGAAAAATAGGTTTGGTGGAGCATCCCATTTGGAAGCGGGTCAACAATAATAAGGCATAATAGGTTTGGTGGAGCATCCCATGTAGTTTGTGGGTCAACAATAATGAGGTAGAATAGGTTTGGTGGAGCATCCCATGTGGTTTGTGGGTCAACAATAACAAGGTAGAATAGGTTTTGTGGAGCATTTCCTTTGGTTTAAACCCTGCATTTGTCAATTACTAAAAATAGTGTGGTTGTGACCAACTCTTCTATGTAACAAAAAAATCAAATATCGTAAAATAGTCTAGCATGTTTGCAAAGGTAGCATGTTTGTGACCAACTCTTCAAACCTTGGGGGTAGCATGGTTGTGACCAACTCTTCAAACCTTGGGGTAGCATGTTTGCAAAGGTAGTAATCTAATGAATAATGAGGTAGAATAGGTTTGGTGGAGCATCCCATGTGGTTTGTGGGTCAACAATAACAAGGTAGAATAGGTTTGGTGGAGCATTTCCTTTGGTTTAAACCCTGCATTTGTTAGTTACTAAAAATAGTGTGGTTGTGACCAACTCTTCTATGTAACAAAAAAATCAAATATGGTAAAATAGTCTATAATATTGCAAAGTTTTGAAAATATTAATCTACCTTTAATATTAAGATGTAGAGCATAAACAATAGAGTTGGAGTTTTGGTATTGTGATGGTTGCTTTAATTCTTCAATGACTCAATTTATCTTCCTCTCTATGAGGATGGAATACTATTTTTTTAATTCATATATATTTAAAAGTGACTTATTAGATTTTCACATTGAAAGTCTTTTTAGGAATGTTAATTTTATGTTGCATATATATGTATAAGTGACTCATGTGCTTTTGCAAGTCAACTAAAATAGATTTTAAAAACTCCAATTTATATATGAAAAAATGACTCGACATGTTTTTGAAGGAAGGAGGTGTTTTTTTATGAATTTCTCTAATTTTTATATATATGTAAAAGTGACTAATAGGATTTTAAGATGGAGATCCAACAAAGAAATGCTATTTTTTCTGGTTTATATATATGAAAAAATAACTCATATGATTTTCACTCCAAAGGGATTTTTAATTTTAATATATTTTTTTATTTCATTCTAATAAAATGTCAAGAAGACGGATGTTGAATATTTGTATTTACAAATAAAATTGAAGATCAAAAAATGAATATCAAGAATTTAAACTGTTATGAAAAAAATGTGCAAATATATAACTATAGCATCTCAATTGAGATGAGAATTGAATTTATTTGTAAACTCTCAATCTCTAAAGAAAATATTTGTGATTTTTCATGGGTGGGAGACTTGAGTACAATCCTTTTTTCTCCATTAACAAACAAAAAAAACATGAAATTTGTACATACTACTTTAATACTTTAATACAATACACTAAATTTATATGTATACAATAGGACATATCTTAGTTATCTAAAGAGTCTATTAGTGTTTCATATTTTATCTAATTTTGGGTGAAATTCTTATTTTTTTTTCTTTTTTAGTTTTTGCTTGCAATTTCAATCCTATCTTGTTCCTATTTTTTTCTTATTTTTTTTGTATTCTATTATTGGTATTATTTAGTATCACAATTTCCAACATTCTCCTCTTTAAACTGAATGATAAAATCTTCATTCTATCCTTGAGTGAAATAAACTAATTCTTTGTTACTATATTTGTAAAAATGACTATGTAACGAACTTTTAAATTATAGTGTTTAAATTTAAATTCCTTCTCTTGAACTAAGTGTCTTGTGAAATGTTGCTTCAAGTCATTGTATTTTGATTTTATATGAAAAACAAGAATTTTAGTCATCTGAATTGCACTCATGTTATCACAAAAATGATAATCGATGTATCTTGCTTTTCAACAAGGTCTTCTATGATCTAGTTGAATGGAATTGCTTGTGTTTTTACTAATGTAGGTGCTATATATGTTGCCTCTATTATTGAGAGTGCAAATATGGCTTGTTTATTTAAAATCCAAGTTACCAATCCATTCCCCAATAAGAAACAATTTTATAATGTGGATTTTCTATCATCAATCATGTATCCCTAGTCTAAATTACTGTGTTCAACTAAATCACTCTTATTGGATAAAGTATAATAGATTTCATAGCTTGAAGTTCCTTTCACATATATCAAAATTCTCTTAACTACTCTCATACTATCTTCTGATGGTTCACTCATGAATCTTGAAACCAAAGAGACTACATATTCAATATTTGATCTTATTATTGCCAAATTCATTAGGCTAATCAATCTTCTATACTTTATCTCATCCAGTCTTCCACTTCCACCATCCTTGTGCAAGTGGGTGAGCAATATCTTTGCAAATTTATATGTCAAACATATTCAACATATCATATGCATATTTACATTTACAAATGAGTATCACATCATGTGTTTGACATCATCCATGCCAATAAAATAATACATGAAATCCAATTGCTCTTTTCAAATTCTTGCATACTGGTTTTCCTAAACTCTCTCTTCATTCTTAATGAATGTTTTGTAAAATTAAATTATTAACATACAAGCACTTTCCTTTTTAAGTATAATGTGGGCTCATTCATACCTCTTAAAAATCCATATTTCAAAAAATATACATCAAATATTGAATACCATGTACTTGGTTCTTATTTGATGTCATAATATACTTTTATTTTATTTTATTTTTATGTCTAGATGTATATTTCTTTACCTTTCACTTCAAATCCCTGTGGTTGTTCCATAAAAAATCCTTCAATATTTTTATTAAAGAATGCACTTTACACGTCAAGTTGACATACGGGATGTAAAGGCTAAAACCAAATTTAATTATCTTTTGTTGTAATAGGTGAATATTTGATGTCATAACCTTTGTCAATTTGTTGTGCATATCCCTTTTCCATTAGCCTTATTTTGTGCATTTTGAATGATCTATTACTATTATAATTGGTTTTGATCACCCACTTCATTCTAATAACCTTTTGTTTTTTGTAATCTTGCATAAATATGAAATATCATTCTTTTAAATTGTATTTGTTTTGTCTTTCATGGCTTTGGTCCATAACTTGATTTGGCATGTTTCTTGAAAACTTAAGGGCTTGCTTCAATCTTGAAAAATAATGCATAGTTCACAATATTATCTTCTTACCCCTTTTGCTATTGTTATTTTAGTTGTTCTTGGATTATTTTGAATCTCTTATGAAAATTCTATTTCAATATTTGGTAGCAAGGATACAGTTGTAATCTTCTCTTCTATTTTATTTTTATCTATATATAAATGCATGTGGAAGATCTATGGATATATACATGTGCTTCCACTTGAAGTTTGTAACATGCCAAAACATCAATTATGATTGTATTTTTAATTTTTTTTACTTCTTGTCTATGAACACCCCCCTCATTAAAAACACATCTCTAGGAACAATGTATTTTCTAAATTTGGGGTCATAACATCTATATGCCTTCCTTTATTTAGAATAACCAACAAAAATGCATGCTTGAGTCCTTGTATCTAACTTCTTTCTTTTCTTATGTTCAACATGAACATAATCCAAATAATTATTTCCAACATGATGCAATCCTTGTTGTGGTGGACAAACTGACCAAGGTTGCATATTTTATACTAGGGAGTACAAAGCATGATGCAGTTGTAGTGGCTAACAAATTTACCAAGGAAATTTTCAAACTACATGGATTTATTGAAGTAATTATGTCTAATAGGGATTTTAGATTCACATCTACATTCTGGAAAGCCTTACATCAGGCTAAAGGCACAAAAATGAATATTAGTTCTACTTACCATCCAAAGACTGGTGGTCAAACTAAGAGAGTCAACCAGGTTTTGGAATACATGCTTCGCATGTATTGTATGGATCAAAAATTAAAATGGAAATATTTTCTACACCTGGTTGAATTTACCTATAACAATGGGCATCATGCTTCTTTGGTAATGGCTCCATTTGAAGTATTGTATGGTAGAAAATATCGAACACCCCTCTCATAGGATAATCCAGAAGATCGGATTTCCATAAAATTGGATGCGGTTCATGAGATGGAGGAACAACTAAAAATGATTACATCAAGGCTAAAGGAAGTCTTTGATCATCAAAAGAGTTATGTCGATAGAAAGTGCACACCTAGAGAATTCTTTACAAGAGATAGAGTATTTCTTAGAGTAAATCCCATGAAGAGTGCCATCAAATCAACCAAGTTGGATCCTAGATATGTTGGACCCTTTGAGATCATCGAGAAGATAAATCCAGTTGCCTATCATCTCATCTTGTCATCCAACCTATCCAAGATCCATAATATCTTCCATGTATATCTACTTAGGAAGTATGTAGCTAATCCTGACCATGTGTGGAATTTGTCTAACTTGCAGATAAAAAACCCTACAATGATTGAAGTACAATAGGTAAAGATTTTGGAGTTCTATTCCAAAAAAATGAGGAACCAAACTCTGGAACAATGTAAAGTCCAATGGGACTGATACTCAGAAAATAATACTACTTGGGAGAAAGTAGTTGATATGCAAAAATATTTTCCATATTTATTTGAATGAATAAATGTAATTTTGGTCTTATTACAGGAACATGATGAAACACAATAGACTATGTTTAGTCCAAGGGGGGTAGTATGTCATGACCCTCCTTTAGAAAACCATTTTTAAATAAAATATTTATGAATTTATGTGTGATCATTAATGACAAATTATGTGATCTTATAAGGTTTTGATGATAAATGATATGGTACTAATAGACTTGTCCTTTTTGTAGGAAAAAATACCTTCACAAGTGGCCAAAAATTTGATGACATATATATAGTCAAATTGACCTAACATGTGTTATCTATTTTTAGATCTAGCTTACCCTTGCTATTTGATGTGTCTTTTCTATATATGCATGCCAATTGATATTAAATTAACATTTCTATTATGCTTAAATAAGGAACTATGTTAATAAGATTTAATGTTACTTCTTTAAAAAAAATAAAAAATAAAGAAAGAAAATTAAGTGCTCAAATTTAGATTAATTGAAATAATGATGTAGCTTTAGCTTCAAATTGGAAAATAAACCCAACTAAGCAAAGTGCAATGGCTGACAGTTTTGAGTTCGTTATCTCAAATGAATTCTCCTTGGATTCTCTTTAAACCCTTAAGGGAGAGAAAAAAGGATGAGTCAGTTTATGGTCTTTGGGGTTTTGATCGAAGAATGTGTGGAACAGAAAATATTGGGACATTCGTTTTGGGAAGAAATAAGGAGCAACAAAGGATCCTTACGTTGGTGAGCTCTTGTATCTTCTGAAATAAGCTTCTTCTATTAAGTATAAGGTACTTCTTTCTGCAAAATATCTTCAAGAAAATTTTTTAGGTCTATGAGTTGGAACTAATCCAGAGGCTTTTATTTAGATATATATATGGATCTAGGATTGCTTGAATAGAGCAAAACTGTGAGATAACTCTTTTAATATAACAACTATGTCATTACTATGAGCGCCTGAGAGAGAAAACATAGGGTTTGAAGATAGATAACCTTTAGTTGCTCAAGGCCATGTTTTTGGAAGTATATATGTGTAGACTCCTTTGTGAATTCTAACAACATAGCGAAATAAATTAGGGATGAACCCCATATCGAAGTAAACTAGGGATTTGTTGTATCCAACTTGTAGTAAAAGATACTTGAATTGCAATGTAGTTCATAAGTGACTGTATTTTACAGAGAAAAAAACCATGTTACGAATGGTTTGAGGTGTTAAAACCTTTGTTGGATTCCACTTGAGGCTTTGAACTATACGCACACAATATTCAACTCTTTTACGTATATTAAATATAGCACTTGATGTTGTATGGTTTAATGTCCTTTTCACGATGACAAGGAAAATTAAATTTAAAAACAAAATCTTTGGTTTCATGCGGTTGTATTTGGAAACATTAGAGATTGCCAAGTGGCACCTATTTAGAGCCTTTATAAACTACACGTGTGGCACATAATGTAGCTTTAATTTTCTAATAAAGCCTAAGGGCAAAAATGGATTTACAAGTTTAATCTCACACTTAAGGTGGGGAGGCACCCGAGCGCTTGTACTATTCCTTAACACCGAGTAGCAGTCGACTATCAATGGTAGTATTCATAAGCCTTTGCAAGGATATTATCTAAGCCCAACCTAAGCCATGTGGCAGGTGCAATGAATAGGAAATGAACCATATTGCTTATAGGTGGTCTCATAAATGTTATAATGAGGTGTTTAATAGCCTATGACCATCTTAGGGAGTGGAGAACCTTTTTTCTTTAACAATGAGGGCATACGTTGTTAATAGTAGTAAGGTTGCCATGATAAGGTGCAAAAGAGGATTATTTTACCATTGAAATAATAGACAATGTCCTTCTGGTTAGGTAGATATAATTTAGGATAATAAAAGACAAATTCCTTTGGGTAAGTTAAAGAGGAACTTGACACTTAAATTGGAAATAGGGTTTACAAGGAAATAACCCTTGGGTTTAAACATTTTAAAGGCAATCTAAACTATTAAAGAAGAACAATCTCTTATGGAAATTATAGACTTTATATTAAAAACCACATGAGTGGGACTTGAGAAGGGTATTTTATTAATATTAATGTGGTAAGAAAAGAAAAGTTTAACCTAAGTTGATTTTTGCATTATTAGCAAATAGCTTTGTGAATTGATTTATGGATTGGCTTAAATATCATGTTAGATTCCTTCTAATAAATTAAAGGGAATCTTGTTTAGAAGTTCATTGAAAAGAGATGAAAAGAAGAGTTTTTACTTTAGTCTTGATAGGCTTAGATGTTTAAAATATGTTTAAGAAAAAGTATGTTAAGGTTTGTGGGATTGTTAAATGGTGTTTTGTTGACTTTTTTAAAAGTTCTTGTTTATTATATGAAGAGATTAGTAAAATTTATTGTATGGAATCTTAAATTATTTTATACATTACTACTTATGCTGAACTTGGTAAACTTTGTAAAAAGGAAAAAGAAAATAGTATCTTAATAAGGGAATTGGGCATAGGCCCAATAATAATAAAAAGAAAGAGGAACTTATGGGGGTTCCACAAATAATATTTTGTAAGAAATAACCCAGGGAATGGACTCCTAAGTATTAGTAGATTAGAGAATAAATTGAGTTTATTGTGAAGGAATTATGGGGATTCCCTCGCTCTTGTAAAAAGGAACTTATAGTGATTGTAATAAGAGGGCATAAGAATTAAGAAGATTATTATGCTACAGATTGACACTATGGAAAAAGAAATATTGTAATCCTTTTTTTAGTTTGGCTCATAGATTAGCAATGAAAATAACGATGGATATTTTAAGGCTAGGTTTTCTCCTAAAAAGGGTTCTCAGGATACATAATGTGTCAATTGTGTACCTTTTTGTGGAATTGTTATGGAAATGATTATTTAGTTTTTAAATGATTCAATGTGATGCATTATAGATAAAGAAGAAATGGATTTGTTTATTCTTCTTAAATGGAAAGTAACATTGTTAGATGTTTAGTATTTATTTATTTACAAGAGAGTATGGATTATGCAATTGTGTTTATTTAAATATGAATGAATGATAATAAAAGAATGAAGTTATTTCTTGGTTTCCTTGGGGTGTGGTAATTACTCTTTGGGAGGTTTCACTAAAATAATTCCAACCTAGTTAGACCCTAAGGATAGAACTGGAACTAAGGGAGATGTGATGTGACAATCCCTTAGGGTTGCAATGGGCACTTTAGTAAGGGATCACTGAAGTGTGCTCCAAGAGAAAGAGAGCTTAGAATTCCATTGTAACTAAATCCTTGTGATGGGATCTTTAGCAGACAACAATATACCCATGTGAGAGAGATATCATACAAATAATAGTCATAGGGACCCAAACGAATGTGGGAGAATTCCTATGGGAGATGATATTTGGTGTGGTAGTCATTTGGAAACCCCAACTAATTGATGGGTGACTTAATGGGAGATGCCACATAAATGATAATCACCTCCATTAAACTATCCAAAGGATAATTTAATGGTGCACAATAGTTTTACACTAAAATAAAAATGTATAACTATAAAAATCTTGTGCCTAAATACTAGTTAAGGAATTATGGACACTAGTAGGGGAATTGGAATCCTTTTTCACAAAAAAATGAGATAGGGTTGACCTCGCATTGTGGTAAAAATATATAAATGGGGTGACCACTCAAAGGTGTCCTTTATGCTGTATGGGTAAGTACAAGGTAAACCCCAGAATATGACATGGGAGAATTGGCCACTCCTGACCACTCGGGGGATGTTGCAGCATTTGAAACTTGAAAGTGGATAAAAGCTTATGTGGAATTTATTTAAAACATCTTGGTTTGTTTTTTAAACCTTAAAGAATTTTTTTTAGGTAGATTTTAGGGTTGTTACACAGAATTTCGATATATGTGAAAGGAACTTCAAACTATGGAATCTATTATACTTTATGCAACAATATTGAGTTGGTTGAACACAATAATTTAGACTAGGGAGACATGATTGATGACAAAAAATCCACATTAGGAAATTGTTTTACATTGGGGAATGGATTGGTAACTTGGATTTTGAAGAAACAAGCCATAGTTGCACTCTCAACAATAGAGGCAACATATATAGCACCTATATTAGTAAGTACACAAGTAATGACATTCAACTATATCCTAGAAGACCTTTTTGAAAAGCAAGATAGACCAATTATCATTTTTGTGATAACATGAGTGCGGTTCAAATGATTAAAATTATTGTTTTTATATAAATCAAAATATAATGATTTGAAGGAACATTTCACAAGACACTTAGTTCAAAATAAGGAAGACGAATTTAAACACTGTAATTTGAAAGTTCATTACATAGTCATTTTACAAATACAGTGGCAAATAATTAGTTTATTTTACTCAAGGATAGAATAAAGATTTTCACATTCAATATTAAGGGGTAGAATGTTGGAAATTATTGTTTTTATATAAATAAAAAGATAATGATTTGAAGGAACATTTCACAAGACACTTAGTTCAAAAGAAGGAAAATGAATTTAAACACTATAATTTGAAAGTTCATTACATATTCATTTTACAAATACAGTGGCAAAGAATTAGTTTATTTCACTCAAGGATAGAATAAAGATTTTCACATTCATTATTAAGAGATAGAATGTTGGAAATTGTGATACAACAAGAATAAGGTAAAAATAGGAAGATCGAATTGGAATTGCAAGTAAAAACTACAAAAACAAAAAAAAAAATTAACCCAAAATTAGACAAAATGTGAAACACTAATAGACTCTTTAGATAACTAAGAGATATCCTATTGTATACATATAAATTTAGTGCATTGTATTAAAGTAGTATGTAAAAATTTTGTGTTTTTCTTCTTCTTTTTTGTTACTAGAGAAAAAGGGGTTGTACTCAGGTCCCCCCACCCTCGCTACCAATTGTAATGATCCAATAAATGACTACAAGAAAATACACAGAAAAGAAAATATTTTTTTAGTGAGAGGGATTCATAAATCCCAAACAGACCTTTGGTTACTCAATTATTTTAAGATCACTAAGTTTCCTGACTTTTCTAAAGAGTTACATGTCACCACATACCCTCTCATAAATCCATATGTGTAGGAGTATTATGTGTTACCGCAAATAAGCTTATCTATCTCATCATCCTTGATGAGCTAAACTTATCACCTTCAACCAATCAAAGTTATACACCCATCCTCATACCATACACAAATCCATCTGTGTAGGTATGCTAAGCATATTGTGAGTTAAGCTATCCATCTTGTCTCCACGATGAGCTATCTTAACTCAGATGTAATATTTTAGTCTACTTAGTTTTCATTCTCCCTAAGGGGGTCTTAATTCCCTTAGGTCTTCCTATGTTCACCCTAAGGGGCCTCAATCCCTTAGGTCACTCTCTCGGTTCACCCTAAGATCTCAATTTCTTAGGTCACTTTTATGTTTAGCAAGAAAACAAGAAAGCATGAAAAACAAGAATAACTTGATTTACAGAAGCTAGGAACATTATCACAAACATATAAGAAGTGCTAAGAAGGAAATACATATGAATGAAAGTAAACCTAAAATGGAAGACCAATTAAAGGTAATCAGGCAAAGACATAAAGAAGCTATCGACAGAAAAAAAGTTATGCTGATCTAAAGAGGACTCCAAGGGAATATTCAGTTGGATATAAAGTTTTTTTAAGGGTTAAACCGATGAAGAGTGTTATCAAATGCATAAAGTTGGATCCTCAAATTGTGGGAACCTTTGAGATCGCTGAAAAGATCAGTTCGATTGCTTACCGACTTGATTTACCTCCTAACCTATCAAAGATCCATGACATCTTCCACATATATTTGCTTAGGAAATATGTTTCTGACCCTAAATATGTGTGGAATGTTTTTAAATTATAGATGGCAAATCTGAAGGCTATTGAAGTGATGTCGGTAAAGATTCTTAAATAATGTTCTAAGTCTATGTGGAATCATACTCTTGAACAATGTAAGGTCTAGTGGGATTAGTTTTATAAAAGAAATGCCACTTGGGAGAAAGTGGATGATATGCAAAAACATTTTCCCTTCTTGTTTGAAAATATATGATGTAATAATTTTATTTTTGTAAAACTAGAAACACCTGGGATGATTTTTAGTCCCAGGTGGTAGGATGTCATGACCCTCACTTGCAGAATTTTTGACATAAAAAAATAAAGTATTAATTGATGATGCTTTAATACTTAGTTTGTGCAATTGAACCAACTATGCGATGTTTAGTTTGATTTGGAAGAACATGGTATTGTTGATATATTGTCAATGTGCAAGATCAGGTACACTCATGGGTGAAAGAAGTAGAATCATCTACCAAAAGCTGAATACTTGAGGTTGGGGAAATGATGATTAAGGAAACTCGGGGGTAGCATGGATATATATCCTCATATAGGTATGCATAGGGATAATCATCAATTGGCCAGCGACCTTGAGCCTCAGTTGATAGTCTATATATATATATATACTATCTATCTATCTATATAGTTCTGATTTTAGCAGCATGTTATTTTCTTTTAAAATATCCAATCAAGCAAGAAGTTCCATAGACAGCCAACTAATTTATGCTTTACAAACCATTGTTGCAATAAAGTGATGAAGTAAAAGATAATCATTCATATGCAAAATTAGACAAGGAGGGAGTCTTTCCATCAATCCAATCACCTGTCTTAGTCGAAGAATTTACGATAGCTACTAGGCTATCAACTAAGGCTCAAGGTGGTTGGCCAATTGACGATTATCCCTATCCGATTATGCATGCCTATATGAGGATATCTATCCATGTTACTCTCGAGTTGCCTTAATCATAATTTCCCCAATCTCAAGTACCTCGTTTCTAGTGGATGATTTTAATTCTTCCACCCATGAGTGTACTTGATCCTACACATTGGCAATATGTCAGCAATACTATGTTTTTCCAAATCAAACTAAACATCGCATAGTTGGTTCAATTGCACAAACTAAGTATTAAAGCATCATCAATTAATACATCATTTTTTTATGTCAAAAATTTCGCCAGGGAGGATCATGACACTCGACAAATCACAAATCTCTCATTTAGAACTTGAGAGTTTGCAAATAAATTTAATTCTCATCTCAATTGAGATGCCATAACTAGATACCTGCATTTTTCATAAAATTTTGAGTTCTTGATATTCATTCTTTTGGATCTTCTTCAATTTTCTTTGTAAATACAAATATTCAACATCCTTCTTTTTGACATTTTCCTACAATGAAATAGAAAATTTTTAGAGTTAAAAATCTCTTTAATATGAAAATCATATTAGTCATTTTTTCATATATATATATATATATATATATATAAAAGAACATCTCCTTCCTTCAAAAACATGTTGAGTCACTTTTTCATATGTATTTATAAATAATCTGGAGTTTTTAAAATCCATTTAAATAGGTGAGTTGCAAAATCATGAGTTACTTTTAGAGTGAAAATCTACTGGGTCACTTTTAAATATGTATGAACCACGAAAATAACATTCCATCCTCATAGAGAGGAGGATAAATGAAGTCATTGAAGAATTAATGCAGACTTCACAATACCAAAACTCGGCCTCTATTGTTTATGTTTTACATCTTAGTAGATTAATATTTCTCAAACTTTTACATTATTATAGTGTGTTTTACCATATTTGAATTATTAATTTCTTTTTAAAGCATAAATGCAATCATAAAAACTATAATAAATAATTTAACAAACTCAAAAAAATTCAAATCCATACTTTTGTCCTATAATACAACCAAGCATTGATACTGCCCAAAACTTTATATGAACCTTGGCGGCAAGCATTAATATCGGCAACTTATGAGGTATGGGACGGGCATTGATATCGGCAACTTATGAGGTATGGGACGGGCATTGATAGGGGGCCGGGCACTTGATCTAGGCAACTGCGCTTGCCCCGATATTTCCCAAAGCCTCTATATGCACCTTCACCGCAACTTCTGGGACGCGCATTGATAGCCGGCCGGGCTCTTGATCTTCTCAGCTCAGCATGCACCTTCACAGAAACTTCTACGTATGAGCTATGCGACGGGCGGCCGTACGGGATACTACCGAAAGCGCCCCTCCTGTACCTCATACTTGGGAGTTGCCCTGAATGTGCATATAAACTTAGAAGGCAGGTTTAAGGAAATACAATAATATTTGTATTGTTTAATTAAATATAATATTTTTTTATTCATGTGTTGTAGTGAGTTGGAGAGGAGAGGGCAATCTCTTAGGTTTGAATCTCCACCTTATCGAAAAATTGAATTGGGTACTCAAAATCCAATTAATAATGTTGGGGGGCTGAACTTTGACGGTGTAGAATTCCCTGGCTTGATCATGGTCTTTTAAACCAAGCGGCCTCCAAAGGGTTTTCGCTTTTATATATATATATATATATATATTTATAGTCATAGTCTTTTAAACCAAGGCCGTTGGCAGGGTTTTTGGCTTTTATATATATATATATATATATATATATATATATATAATAATTTTTTTTGTTTTTTATTTTTTTTAAAACATAGGGGAATCGGTTGTTAGAATCTTGGGCTAGGGTTAGAATATTGGGCTGGTCTCTAATGGATTCGTATCGTGGATGGCACATCACTTAGAAGATTGAGATCAGACTACTTCTTTTGCGAATTGGCACCACCAAGGTTTGGACATAAGTCTCTTCTTGGTAAGTGCCTCAACCACACTAACACTTAGTTTAGTCCCGTTTTTTTTATTTGTGGAAAACATCCCAAAACGGATGTCACTTTCTGGTAAGACCCAAGGAGGCACGGGTATCCATTCCGCCAAAAACGCCCAAGACTAAACAGGGTACCCTGTTTGTGTGAATATATTATAATTAAATTATTAACATATATTATCTCTAAGACCTTAATAAACAGTATTGTTTTTGCCCAAAATTAAAGAATATACATTTTATGAACATGTCAGACATTGTGACTAGTAGGCCATTGGCCAAGTGTGAAAAAACACTGGTTTGGGCTTCGAAACTTGCGGGAACACCAATATCCGCGAAACTCACAGAGTACAGTGATTAGACACGCAACACCAATATCCGCGAATTTCACAGAGTAGAGTGATTAAGTAGATATATTCCTTTTGCCAACTGTGAAAACAATGGTTTGGGCTTGGAAACTTCCCAGAACACGCAACACCAATATCCGCCATACTCAAAGTCCAGTGATTTGGTAAGTAAAGTCAACCATCCTTTCGCCCTATCACGTACGTTGTGGCAACGACGATTCAGTGACAGACGACTAGACTTAACGTTTGAAAACGATGCGCAATAAAGAGTTCAAAAGTCACCTTTTAACTTTATCTTAAAATTTTGTAGCTGTGATAATTTTAGTTTATATTTGATAAAGAAAAACAGACACCCTCTAAAGGCTCCTAACTCTTTAAAAATTCTAAAAATATAATAAATATAATTTCGTGACATTTAATTTATAAATTTCATTTAATGTAATGCACTACCAAACTGTTTAAAACACATGTAATTTTCTGCATCAATAATCCCAAGGACATTCCTCGAAAATACCGCGAAGCTTTCTGCTACGAGGGCACATTGAATTTTTCTCAGTAACTCTCCTATATATATGTGGGGTGTTGGGGTATATTTTAATGGAGGAGATGAGCCAAAAGTATTGAACTCTTGTGAGGCCATTACTCTCTTCTCAAATTATATATTAATTCGGCTCCTGGATCCACACATTCAATCAGGATTTAGCACAGGTTTCCCATAGCTGAACTAGGATTTAGCACAGGTCTTGAGACCGCGACAAGGGCAGCCGCGATGCCGTTACCACAAGCAGTGGTAGCGCAACAGCCAAGGCACGTCGGCAACGGAGGGAATCGAGGCTTCAACGGACCCGCCAATATAATCCTTCAGATTATTATTCATGCCATTATCGGGGGCTTGATTCCTGGAGTTTTCGATTTTTTCAACAATTAATCTTTAGTGCTCAAATCTACGCAGCTTGTCTTATTATTTTAGTTAAAATTTGAAATAAACTCATTGTTGTCTTTGATGAAAGTAGCACACCATGCACGGTGGTGGTCAGTCATGAAATCATCCTTGGTGTCCGTGTGGAATTGCTGGATGTATAAAAAAGTGAGGTTTTATTTTTAGGGCAGTTTTTAAGGAAGTATGGGTGGTTTTGGTTGATAGTGATATTCTTGGGCATTTTTATTGTATCCTCATGGACAGTCTTCTTAAATTAAAATGTATAAAAAAAGAAAAGCAAGTGAAGTGGTTTTTTTTTTTATAATTATATGCGTGTTATTTTTCTCTATTTTATTATTATTATTAAATTAATATTTAAATAATAAAATTTTCAACTTATTTTGACCTCTAACATCTGATATCAAGATATACAAAAGGATTAGTATAAATCTATACTAATGTGGAGCTTTAAACCAAAACATCAGCGATATTTTTGGAAGACGTGTGTGGGGTGAAGGTGTCAACATTAGTTTTTGTTTTTAATTTATTTTTAATTTATATCAAGATATTTAGATTACTTTTTTTTAACCTTTCTTTTGGATGTGTTCTTATTTATTTAATTTATATATAGTTATTTGAAAAATAGTGAAACAAATTAATAATTTTAATTATTAAATTGTTTTTTAATTTAATTATAATAATAAAAATAAATTACAATAAAGTTAAATACAAACATAAATTATAAAGTTAACCTATCCAAGGTTAGATTTTTTTGTTTGTAGAAAACATCTCAAATGGATGTTACTTTTGGGTAAATCCCAAGGAGGCAGGGGTATCTATCTCACCAAAAACGCCTAAGGCTCACACTTGGCCTACCCCACAAGGTAAGAATTTTATCTACAATGCTTTTTATTCTAATATTTGGAGTAATTAATAATAATAATAATAATAATAATAATAATCAATAGGATCAGTATTCATAGACTTACATGTATGCCTAGAATAGGATCAGATCACAATCCCCTTTTGCTAGATATGGAAAAGGAGAGGAAGCAGGGAGGAGCACCCTTTAGGTATGAACTCATGTGGAATATGCACCTAGAAATTACAAATAAAATTAAATCTTGGTGGCAGGAGGAGGTTCAAGGATCAGTTATGTATAGAGTTACCCAAAAATTAAAGAACATCAAGTATCAAATCAAAATTTGGAATAAAGAGGTTTTTGGTAACATTAATTTAAGAAAACAAGAACTTAAAAAGGATATCCAAGATATAGAAGAAACAATTGAGATGGAAGGTAGAAAACCAGAGTGGCATGAAAGGTAAAACAACTCCTCACGAAGTATTATAATGTCATTGCCTATGAAAATATTAATTGGAAACAGAAATCCAGTGTACTGTGGCTCAAGGGAGATGATAGAAACACTAAATTATTCCATGTTTCAACTATGATATATAGGAACAACAATAAAATCCTCTACCTTATGGGAGAAGATGGAAGAAACTATGAAGATTTAAATAATATTAAAAATTTGGCCATTACTTTCTTTCAGAACCTTAGCAAAAAAAAATATAGTGCAACATGGGAGTAGAAAGCACCATTAACAATGTTTCCAAAGGAGTTAATGATAGCATGAATGAATATCTATGCAAGGTGATCTCTAATGAGAAAATTAAAAGAGTTGTGTTCTCTATGGGAGCATCCAAGGCTCTGGGACTAGATGGTTTCCCACCAGGTTTTTTTCAACATCATTGAGATATTTTTGGAGAAGATGTAGTCAATGCAATCCAAGAAGCCCAAGTATCTAGTAAGTTGTTGAAAGAATGGAATAATACCTTCCTTAATAAATTCACAATAAATATAGGGTAGATAAATTGTAGGACTTTAGACCAATTAGCCTATGTAATACAATTTACAAAAAATTTACTAAAGTGTTGGCCAATTGGTTGAAAAACATCATCCCCTCACTCATTAATGAAGATCAAGGAGGTTATGTAGCACGCAAGAAAATTATTGAAAGCATCATTGCCATTTATGAAACAACACACTCTCTTCAAAGGATGAAAGGGTTAGGCATGTTCCTTACGTTGGATATGAACAAAGTCTATGATAGGGTTTCATGTTATTTCTTAGATAAAATAATGGAGTGAATGGGTTTCAGTGAAAAATGGAGGCATGGGTTGATATATGTATTTTAACCCCCATTGTTTGATCCTGATCAATGGAAAATCAGCTGGGTTGTTTCCTTATACCAGAGAAATCAAGTAGGGATATCTATTGTCTCCATATCTCTTTATCATTATGGCATATGCCCTAGGAATAACTTTAGAATAAAGAGAAAGGATGGTAATATCAATGTCTAAAACATCCATCCATTGGTGAAGCTTTATCCCATCAACAGTTTGTGGTTGATACTTTCTTGCTTGGGGAAGATACAAAGGAGGAAGCTTTAGATTTTAAACAATTACTTGATTATTATGAAAAATCTACAGGCTAAAAAATAAATATGAAAAAAGTAATATTATATTTTTAAACACGGAGGAAAGTATAAGAGATCAAATAATTAAAGTGTTGGGCTATAAGGAGGAAAATTTCCCTATCACCTATCTTGGTTTACCTTTTTTTATAGGCAATATGAAAGATGAACTTTGGAATCCGATTATTGATAAATTTAATAGGAAACTTCAAGGTTGGAAGGGATCTTTGTTATCCTCTGCAAGGAAAGTACAACTCATAAAATACACTCTTCAAAGACACCCTATTTATTTCATTTCTTTCCTAAGGATGTCAAAGAAAGTGCAAGAGACTTTAGAAAGACTACAAAAAAATTTCTCATGGGATGGCACTTAATGCAAAAAATGTATACATCTAGTAGCTTGGGATACCTACTGCTAGCTCTTACGAAATGGGGGTCTTGGTTTGAGAAAGTTGAGAGATCTAAATAGAGCCCTTCTATCTAAACATGGTTGGAGGCTTTGCACTAGAGCATCAGGAAAATGGGCTAGCATTATCTAAAACAAATACTTGGAGGGTAGAAACCAATTTATCAATTATTCTAATCCTCTATGTGGATCTGTTTTTCGTAAAATATAATCAATAGCAGGAAAGTTCAATGGCAAGGACTAAAATGGAGAGTAGGCAGGGGGACAAAATAAACTTTTGGAAAGACCCTTGGATTCAATAGGAGCCTTTAACGAACTACATAAAGTTTAAATATATTAAATAACATTTAACCAGAACCTATGGTAAGAAAATTAATGGTTACATTCATAGGGTGGGTGATTTTCAAGAGTGGAAAATCTTGCAAGAAGATATGCAAGGCCCACGGGGTAGATATCTGCAAAACCTTTTAAGAAGTTATTATTTAAGTAGATGTTTAGAGGAGGATCAGATAATTTGGGAAAGAAACCAGCAAGGCCAGTACTTGGTGAAGGATGGGTATAGAGTCTTGGGGAGTAACCTTAGAGAAACTCGAGCTTAAAATTATTTGAAAGCCAAACATCATCTCTAAGGTTGCTATTATTTTTTGGACTGTCATTCTCAATAAGATCCTTACAAAAGAGAATATGTTCAAAAGAGGGATTGTGGTTCCAACTATTTGTGTCTTATGTAACAAAGAGGATGAGTGCATGGACCACCTATTTGGAACTTGTGATTTTTTTACGATATCCTAAATATGTTATTGAGAGAATTTAATGTTGCTAGGGTCATTCCAGATTCTCTAATCAAGATTTGGGAACAGTGGCACTTAGAAAGCAGTATTTTTGGGAAAATGTATTCCACATATTTGTTGGCGAATTTGGTTGGAAAGAAATAGATAAGTGTTCAAAAATAAAACTAGAGCAATAATTGGGGTTTATGTCAGGATAAAAACAACCCTATTGGAGAATTGTATTAAAAATATTATCGACTAGGAAAATCTTGCAATGATCATCTCTAGAGAAAAATATATCTTAAATATGAAAAGAATCAATAAGATGAGACTAGAAACTAGATGGGAACATCCTCACAAAGACTGGATAAAAATTAACATCGATGGGGTTGCAAAAGGTAACCCAGGTCATGCTGGTGATGGGGGTATCATTAGGAATGACAAAGGTTAGGTAGTGGCCGCATATGATGAGGATCTAGGAATTACAACAAATCACCAAGTTGAAGCAAGGGCGATGCTTACAAGCCTCTGAATTGTAGTGAAATTGGGTTTTAGGAGAATTCTTATTGATAAGAATTCCAAGAATATTATAACTTCCCTTAAAAAAGGGGAGTTAAATAACTCTAGAATTTTTCAAATAATTACAAATGCAAGGACTATTTTGGGAAACCTAAAATAAATTCAAGTGAAACATATTTATAGAGAGGAAAACAAATTTGTTGATAAAATGGTGAATATGGCAGTTAAATATGAGAATTTCAAGGTCTGGTCATACGTCCCCATGGAGTTGGAAGATATTATAAGAATTGATAATGAATCTAGTAGATAAAGAGGGCAGAGCAAAGCAAAATACTTATTGGGATCATGCGATGAAATATTTGAGCACACTAAATTACGTTGTTCTTTGTAGTTTTTTATCAATTATATAAAGCATTGAGCACTGCATAAGCTACGTCAAATAGTGAGAGGAATATTATTTTAGCTTCTTCATCAGTAGTTTTAGCCTAGGTTGAAGAACACAAGCTTATACTGAGAGGGGGGTGAATAGTATAAGACCACTTTTTACTTTTCCTTCCAATTCAATATTATGTTGTGTAAAGATAGCAGTATCAATAGCAGTAATCAAAGCAATGCACAAAAACCATACACAATAGAGACACCATAATTTACATGGTTCACCCAATGTGGGCTACTCCATAAAGAAAATCTTTTACTAAAACTTTCTCAATCAATTTCTTTGGGAATCACTCCCAATTACAATGTTTATGGATCTCTGTCCAAATAAGATGTTGATCCCCTAATCTCAAGTACGTGGATATCTTCCATAGGAGAACTCTTTTCTCTTTTGGTTTGGCTATGTGATCTTCTAGAAGACTCTATCTCTCTACTACACTAACTGGTGGACCTCTCTTCACTTGAAGACTCCTCAATCAGATCTATATTCAACTGTGTTGGCTGCTAGATCTCTATCCACTGAGAATCTATCCTCTGTACTCTATCACCTCAAAATCTCTATCAATAGGCTCACTAATAACCTTCTCAATAGGCTCACACAGAACTTGCTTAACAAGCTCACACAAAACTTGTCAAATCTGCGCTAGCAAGCTCACCAAGAACTTGCCCAAATCTGCTCTAGCAAGCTCACCAAGAACTTGCCCAAATATTTTCTAGCAAGCTCACCAAGAAATTGTCCAAATCTGCTCCAACAAGCTCACTAAGAACTTGTCCAAACACTGTCCTCAAATTTGTCTCAACACTGTCCTCAAATCTATCCCAAAGGCCTTCTCAAAGGCTCAATCAATCATGCTCAAGTAGTACTCAAAATAACTCAATAATGAATGGCAATCTCAACTCAAATTAACTTCATAGAAGCATAAAGAGAATTGTTAGAGACTCAATATGTTCTAATCTCACTCTCAACCCAAATCAATCTCAACTCAACTCATAGAAGCATAAAGAGAATTTTTAGAGACTCAATATGTTCTAAAATCACTCTCAACCCAAATCAATCTCAACTCAACTCAAATCAACTCATACAAGCATAAAGAGAATTGTTAGAGACTCAATATGTTCTAATATCACTCTCAACTCAAATCAACCTCAAATCAACCTCAACTCAATTCAAGTCTTATAGAACCATGAAGAGAATTGTTAGAGACTCAATATGTTCTAACCTTAATATCAACTCAACATAGAATGATGGAATAGTTTGTTTCATAGAACTTGAACAATCACTTCAAACATCACTTGACTAGGCTCAATCAACTCAACTCAACCAATCATCACAAGGAACAACTCTTTCTCACACAACCCTAGTCCAAGTATGTATCAATCAACTCAAATATTTCCAATAATGCTCAACCACAAATCTCACATAACAATGATACTCATGTTATTTTATAACTCAAGTTCTTTCACAACCCATGGGCTTCAACAATTATGCTTATCAAACAAGGTTTAAATCTTCATGACTCCAGCAACTTTGGAGCTGTAAATCCAGTTGGAATCTCTCCCATGAGTGCTAAAAATATTCTTGACATTCAGGCAATAGTAGCTCTTGAAAGATACCTTGGAAGGGAGAAGAGAGGAAGCACTAGCGAGTTTTGATAACACTCTGAAAATGCTCTTAAAACACTTTGAAAATGCTTCGAAAACCTCTAAAAATACTCAAAAAATACTCTAAAAACTCACGAAAAAAGCGCTGAAAATGCCTTGAAAACTCTCAAAAAATGCTCAAAAAACTGTGTGAAAAAACTCTAAAACCACTATAGAAAACACTCCAAAAATACTGGAAAACGCTTTGAAATTGCTCTGGAAATCATCGTACGAAAGCTGAAAAATGATTCTACTATTCTATTTATAGAATTCTGTATGGTTGAAGTCAATGGATGTGTGACACATGGTAGAGGAGAGGACATGTGGCAACATCTTATTGATGATCTCTGGCGGTCACCTTCTTCCTGTCGCCATGTGACAGAAACCTTGGTACAGTCGCCTTTGGTAGTAGCCTCATGACAGTCTCCTTTGGTAGTTGCCTTGTGATAGTCGCCTTGTGACAATCACTTTGTGATAGTCGCCTTGTGATAGTCACCTTATGTCTGTCACCTTGTGACATTCACCTTTGACAGTCGTGTTTGTCGGTCACCTTGTGACAATTGCTTTTGTTAGTCGCCTTGTGATAGTCGCTTCTATCAGTCACCATTTTAGAAGTTGAAAAATTTGTGCACAATTTTCAAAAAATCGTCATTATTTGATAAAAAAATTGTAAAATTTTGAAAAAATTTCCCTAATTTGTATACACCTTAGGACTAGATTCGCCCTGATTTTATAAATACACTTTGGTGCTGACCCCTTATGCATAACCCTGGTGAGGTACTTATAAATTTGGGAACAACAAGCCACAATATATGGAATGACTAGAGATGGTTTACTGTTCATAGAATATCTTTCATTGATTCTAGTTGGATATACAAAAATATTTTGTGTCCTCCATCATTAGAGTGTAAGCTCAATGTCAAGTGGCAAGTCAATTTTACAAATGTCCAAATTTGGAAATTTCCTATTGAATCCAAAGCTCAACTTCTTAGATGGTGGATTTTGCATTAAAAAAAAATAACTTTTAAAATTTTGTCTTTGATTTTACACATTTCCCCTCAATGCAAAATTTTTAATGCTTTAGAAACTCATATTCACTTGTTTTGGTTTTGTGACATGGCTAAATAGTTTTGGGATGCCTTCTACACTTTTCTTTTTCCCTCTTTCACTAGATCTTGGAAGCTTTCTCTGCTTGGTTTTTCCTAGCTAGATCATTGCCCCAAACTCTAGGATGTTTGTAGACTCACCCTTATCAAGTACAGTTGGAAGTTTAAATGTAAAAATGTGTTTATCAGTTCTAATCCTCCATGGGACATGGTTTTAGTGGACTTGACCTTTGATCTTCTATTACATGTGAGATACATTCATTCCCAAGTATATGGAGCTTCCAACACAATAGGAGATGTTATAGGTATATTTCATTAGATTTCTCACATGGTACAAGATCTTCAAAAGGTCTAACAAAAAACTAAAAAGAAGGCAATAAACAATGATGAACAAGTTTAGGATTTGATTAGTTCTATTTCTTATTTGAAGACTTCAAAAGATATAATGGAAGACATACCAAGAACTTCCACATATAACAGACTCTCCCACATATGAGTGTTGATATATGGTGTATTGCAACAAGATAAAGCTATAGTCTTTTTATTGCTATTAGCTTCTATTCTTATGTATATATAGTTATGGATGCTTTACTCTTTATCCACATCATTTTGTTTTTTAGTTTGTGGAGATTGTTAGCACCAAAATATTGTAATGTTTCAGTTAATAAATTAAATTAATCTTAACTTTTACTCCAAAAAATAAAAACTATAGTTACTTTTTTGTAATAGATAGTGGAAGCACCTCAATTTATTTGAGTCAATAATGCTTTATAATTTTAATTTACAAATTCCTAGGAGACTTCCACATAGTTCTACTTCCTTCAAAGAAGAAGGATGATATTCCTAGAAGGTTTTAATAAATTAATGATTTGATTCATTTGTTATTTTAAATGGCATATGAGATGGTATTCCTTCAATTTTTTAATGTGCATGGGATGTCAAATGCATTGGAAATACTTATTTAGAAAAAAACAATGGTCAATCTTTGTTGATTGAATGCATGGTTTCAAATATAGTAAACAATATCTACATATCTTTTATTGTAAGCAATATTAGATCACAGAGCCATTTACTTGAGAAGTAATATACTCAATAGTGATTATCAAAAATCAATTTAATTTAAATATATGTGGCTTTAAGACCTAATTTCTTTTATATGGTTATGTTTTGGTGGGATGGATCTAGGTTTGAAGAATCATTTATGTATAGATTTTTTTTAAAGATGAAATATATAAAGGAAAAAATAAAGATTGAGAATGTCAAGTGTTTTGGAAATATATAAAAAAAAAGAGGAAATTAAATCCAAGCTCAACAATTAACAACAAAAAAAGAAAATACCAAAAAAAATCATGTTACAAATATTCTTGCAAACCTCCCTTCTAGCCCAAAAATCCTAGCCTATATTAGAAGCCTTTCTAAAGTTTTGATCTCCACACAAAAAATAATCCTCAAATTCTGACCTTAAATACAAACCATATCTCCCTCTGAACCATAGGCCATCACCCATTATTTTTATCACTAGGTAATTTGATATCAATCCCTACATTTCATTTAATTCACTTTTGAATATTTAAAAGCCCCTCACAATATCTATTATTGTGCTTTATTATATGATAATGATAACAATGATTCTAGCTTCTTCTTTTTTTTCTTCTTGTTAAGGTATTCTTAATTCTAAGTAAAACATATTCAAATAACTTTTTATTTTATTATTATTATTATTATTGATATTGATAAAAAAGGGGTTGAAGGGACCTGACCCTTTACATAGAGCTCGAAAGATGTACATGAAAAAACAAGAGAAAATCATACAAATGCAAGATAACCCTATCTTAGTAAAATAAACAAACCTAGGCTAAACCTGCTGATGAAGAAGCTAAAATAATATTCCTCCTGCTATCCTTCTATTTGATGTGGCTTATGTAGTGCTCAATGCTTTACATAACTGATAAAGAAACTAGTGACAATAATGTAATTTAGTGTGCTCAAATTTTTCATCGCATGATCCCAATAAGTATTCTACTTTGCTCCGCTCTCTTTATCTACTAGCTTCATTATCAATTCTTATAATATATTTCAACTCCATGGAGGCGTATGACCAGACCTTGAAATTCTCATATTTAACTGCCATATTCACCAATTTATCAACAATTTTGTTTCCCTTCCTATAAATATGTTTAACTTTACTTTCTTTTAGGTTTTCGAAAATAGGTCTTCCATCTATAATTATTTGGAAAATTCTAGAATTATTTAACTCCCCTTTTTGAAGAGAAGTTATAATATTCTTGGAATTCTCCTCAAGAACAATTCTCCTAAAATACAAATTCACTACAATTCGGAGGCTGTAAGCATCGCCCTTACTTCAACATGGTGATTTGTTGTAATTCCTAGATCCTCAGCATATGCAACCACTACCTAAATTTTGTTATTCCTAATGAGACCACCACCACCAACATGACCTGGGTTACCTTTTGCAACCCCATCAAAGTTATTTTTTACCCAGTCTTTGTGAGGACGTTCCCATCTAGTATCTAGTGTCACCTTATTGATTTTTTTCATATTTAAAATATCTTTTTCTCTGGAGATGATCATTGCAATATTTTCTTGGCTGATAATGTTTTTAATACAATCCTCCAGTAGGGTTATTTTTATCCTGGCACAAACCCCAATTATTCCACTAGTTTTATTTTTGAACACTCATCTATTTATTTCCAACTAAATTCCCAAACAAATATGTGGAATGCATTTTTTCCAAAAAATATTGCTTTCTAAGTGTCACTGTTCCCAAATCCTGATTAAAAAATCTGGAATGATCCAAGCAACATTAAATTCTCTCAATAACATATTTAGGATATCGTGAAAAAATATCACAAGTTCCAAATAGGTGGTCCACGCACTCATCCTCTTTGTTACATGAGACATAAACAGTTGGAACCATAATCCCTATTTTTAACATATTCTCTTTTGTAAGGTTCTTATTGAGAATGACAGTCCAAAAAATCATAGCAACCTTAGGGATGATGTTTAGCTTCCAAATTATTTTAAGCTCAGGTTTCTCTAATGTTACTTTATCCAAGACTCTATATCCATCCTTCACCAAGTACTGGCCTTGCTGGTTTCTTCCCAAAATTATTTGATCCTCCTCTACACCTTTACCTAAATAATAACTTCTTAAAATATTTTGGAGATCTTTACTCCCTAGGCCTTGCATATCTTCTTTCAAGATTTTGCACTCTTGAAAATCACCCACCCTATGAATGTAATCATTAATTTTCTTACCACAAGTTCTGGTTAAATGTTCATTAATATCTTTAAAAATTTTGTAGTTCGTTAAAGGTTCCTCTTGAATCCAAGGGTCTTTCCAAAATTTATTTTTGTCTTCCTACCTACTCTCCATTTTAGACCTTGCCATTGAAATTTCTTGTTATTGATTATATTTTGCCAAAAAATAGATCCACGTAGAGGATTAGAACAACTGATAAAGTGGTTTCTACCCTCCAAGTATTTTTTTTTTATAATGCTAGCCCATTTTCCTGGTGCTCCAATGTAAAGCCTTCAACCATGTTTAGCTAGAAGGGCTCTATTTATATCTCTCAATTTTCTCAAACCAAGACCCCCATTCTGTAAATACTGACAGCAGGTATCCCAGGCTACCAGATGTATATATTTTTTGCATTCAATGCCATCCCATAAGACATTTTTTGTAGTCTTCCCAAAGTCTCTTCCACTTTCCTTGACATACTTAGGAAAGACATGAAATAAATAGGGAGGCTTTGAAGCATGTGTTTCATGAGTTGTACTTTACCTTTAGAGAATAACAAAGATCCCTTCCAACCTTGAATTTTCCTATTAAATTTATCAATCAACAGATTTCAAAGTTTATCTTTCATCTTGCCTATAAACAAATGCAAACCAAGATAGGTGATAGGGAAATTTTATTCCTTACATCCCAACACTTTAATTATTTTATCTCTTATACTTTCCTTCGTGTTTAAAAATATAATCTTACTTTTTTCATAATTTATTTTTTGGCTTGTAGCATTTTCATAAGAATCAAGGAATTTTTTAAATTCAAAGCTTCTTCCTCTATAGCTTCCTCAAGCAAGAAAGTATCATCCACAAACTGTTTATGGGACAAAGCTTCACCAATGGATGAATGTTTTAGATATTTGATATTACCATCCTTTCTCTTTCTTTCTAAAGTTCTTCCTAGGGCATATGCCATAATGATAAAGAGATATGGAGATAATGGATCTCTTTGCCTAATTCCTTTAGTAGAAGGAAAGAACCCAACAAATTGTCTATTGATCAGGATAAAAAATCAGGGGTTAGAAATACACATACAAACCCATGCCCTTCATTTTTCACTGAAATCCATTTGCTCCATTAGTTTATCTAAGAAATACTATGAAATCCTGTCATAGGATTTTTTCATGTCCAACTTAAGGAATATGCCTAACCATTTCATCCTTTAAAGAGAGTGTGTTATTTCATAAATAACAATGATGCTTTCAATAATATACTTAGTTGCTACATAACCTCCTTGATCTTCATTAATGACTAAGGGATGGTATTTTTCAACCGATTAGCCAACACATTAGTAAATTTTTGTAAATTGTATTACATAGGCTAATTGGTCTAAAGTCCTGCAATTTATCTGCCCTATATTTCTTGGGAATTAGAGTAAGGAAGGTATTATTCCATTATTTCAACAAATTACGCGATACTTGGGCTTCTTGGATTACATTGACTACATATTCTCCAACAATATCCTAATGATGTTGAAAAAAACCTGGTAGAAAACCATATGGTCCCAAAGCCTTGGATGCTCTCATACAGAACACAACTTTTTTAATTTCCTCATTAGAGATTACCTTGCATAGATATTAATTTATGCTATCATTAACTCCTTTGCAAACATTGTTATGATGCTTTATATTCCCATGTTGAGCTCTATTTTTTTTTTTTAAGAAAGTTTTGAAAGAAAGTAATGGCGAGATTTTTAATATCATTTAAATATTCATAGTTTCTTCCATATTCCCCCATACGGTAGAATATTTTATTGTTGTTCCTATATCTCATAGTCGAAACATGAAAGAATTTAGTGTTTCTATCACCTTCCTTGAGCCATAGTACTCTGAATTTATGTTTCCAATGAATTTCATCTTAGGCAATGACATTATGATACTCCGTGAGGAGTTGTTTTTCTCTTTCATGCCACTTTGGTTTTCTACCTTCCCTCTCTATTGTTTCCTCTATATCTTGGATATCCTTTTTAAGTTGTTTTCTTAAATTAATATTACCAAAAACCTCTTTATTCCAAATTTTGATTTGATACTTGATGTTCTTTAATTTCTAGGTAACTTTGTACATAGTTGATCCTTGAACCTCCTCCTGCCACCAAGATTTAATTTTGTTTGTAATGTCTAGGTGCATATTCCACATGAGCTCATACCTAAAAAGTGCTCCCCCCTTCTTCCCTTCCTTTTCCATATCTAGCAAAAGGGGATTGTGATCTGATCCTATCATGAGCATATATGTAAATCTATGAATATTGATCCTATTGATTATTATTATTATTATTAATTGTTCCAAAAATTAAAATAAAAAAATATTGTAAATAAAATTCTTACCTTGGATAAGTTAAATTTATAATATATGTTTGTATTTAACTTTATTGTAATTTATTTTTATTATTATAATTAAATTTTAAAAAAATAATTTAATAATTAAAATTATTAATTTGTTTCACTATTTTTTAATAATTTTATATAAATTAAAAATTGTAAACACATAAAAAATTTTAAAAATAATCTAAATATCTTCATATAAATTAAAAATAAAAACTAATGTTGACACATTCACAACACACACATCTTCCAAAAATCTTGCTGTGTTTTGGTTTAGAGCTTAGAGCTGCACATTTGCATAGATTTATACTAATCCTTTTGGGTATTTTAATATCAGTTAAAGGTCAACATGAGGATAAACCATGCATTACATAGAACTTGCATTTGGTTTAAAAAAAAAAAAAAAAAATTGAGATATCAATTCAAATATAATAATAATAAATAATAAACATAGATATTTATTTATCTTGGAAAACCACTCGTCTGGTTCTTCTTTTTTATACATTCCATCAAACTACAATAAAACTGCACAAGAATATCACTATCAACCAAAACCACCCATACTTCCTTAAAAACTGCCCTAAAAATAAAACCTCACTGTTTTATATACATCCAGAAATTCCACACGGAAAGCGAGGATGATTTCATATGACTGACCACTACCGTGCATGGTGTGCTACTTTCATCAAAGACAACAATGAGTTTATTTCAATTTTAAACTAAAATAGTAAGATAAGCTACGTAGATTTGATCATTCGAGCACTAAAGTTTAATTGTTGAAAAAATCGAAAACTCCAGGAATCAAGCCCCCGAGAATGGTATGAATAATAATTTGAAGGATTATATTGGCGGGTCCGTTGAAGCCTCGATTCCCTCCGTTGCCGACGTGCCGGGGCTGTTGCGCCACCACTGCTTGTGGTAACGGCATCGCGGCTGCTCTTGCTAACTCAACACGACGAGCAGATCCGTCCATCTCTCTTTTAACACACCCAAGGTGGATGTTATATGTGCGGGAGTTGGTAGCATAAGCCCACCCGGAGCCGCCCTGCCCGCACCAATCACATGCGGATGTCAAGCTTGCGAAGAGTCGAAGCGTTTGCTCGTTTTCGCCCAGAGGGTTTGGAAGCGAAAGGCTTTCCGGGAGTTGTGCACAGGAGGGATGCAGAACGTACCCGCACGATCCCCACGCGCAGTCATATCCAAATCCCTCTACAAAATTCCCACAAGCAGAGAAGGTCTTGGATTCAGTATCAACTGGTGACCACTGTAGTTGTGAAATATATGGTTGAGCAGCGGTGGAGCAGAAATACAGAAGGGGTGACCAAACCAGTGTTTTCAGAGTTGACAAAAGGAATATATCTACTTAATCACTCTACTCTATGAGTTTCGCGGATATTGGTGTTGCGTGTCTAATCTCTGTGAGTTTCGCGGATAGTGGTGTTCCCGCAAGTTTCCAAGTTCACACTTGGCCAATTGCTTACTAGTTACAATGTCTAACATGTTCATAAAATGTATATTCTTTTATTTTGGACAAAAATAATACGGTTAACAATTTAATTATATTATATTCACACAAACACGTACATTCAATTTATGGTAATAATAAAAAAATTATTATTATGTTATTAAAAATATATTTAATTAAGCAAATACAAATACTATTGTCTTTTACCCTGCCGACTTCTAAGTTTTATAGAGCTGAGAAGTATCGGGACAGGCACCGTTGCGTAGATCAAGAGCCCGGCCGCCTATCAATGCCCGTCCCAGAAGTTGCCGCGAAAGTCAGTATTGGGACCGGCGCCTATCAGTGCCCGTCTCGTACCTCATAAATTGAAAGTTGCCATGAAGGTTCCTACTATTCAAATCAAACGGGTAAAACTTGTATGAAAAAAATCAACAGAACCTTCCTAAGTTCTTTTATTCAAGTGAGCTTTGCCCAATTTAATAGAGAAAAGCGGGGTGAGGGATGACATGAAGCAGTTTACTCCAATGCGCAACTCTGCATTTATAGCCCGCCCTTACTCAGACTTGAATCGAGTACTAGAGAAGTTAACAAAGAAAATTTAAAAAGAAAATGATTATTACAGATATCAAAATTAATTATGTATACTCTGAATATTTTAAGGTGATTATTCTTTTATCAATGAACATAAAATATTTGTGAAAAAAAAATTAGGGCATTTTTGTGCTATTTTAGGGTTTTTATCCATCTTTGAAGTTTGCGGAAGGTTGTGCATCTTATAGGGCTTAGAGTTAAGGTTGTGCATCTTATAGGGCTTAGAGTGAAGAATTGGGACAATCGTCTTCATCCAACGACAAGCTTAACTTTGCATTAGATAAGTACAAAAAAATAGTTCACACAGGATGTGAGGTTTCTATGATGGACAAAACTCCATCCCTCAATGATCTTGAATCTCAGGTTCCCTTGACTCCTCTTGGGAACCTTGAAAACAATTCCATAGAGAAGCCTGCAAATTCGGAGAGCGAGAGGAGCTTACTAGAGGGTTACACTGTTGACCCATCAACCCTAATCCAGCAACACCTCAACCACATGTAGAGCAAGGTAAGCCCCTTTCAGTTGTTCTTCCTGATTCCTTTGTTGAAGTAGCTAATGACTTGTTTGAACGTACTGTTATTTTATTTTTTTACGTGGGATACCACTTGAGGCTGAATTTCTCAAATAGATCAGGGGGGTTTTGGAAAATACTAGAGGTTGGATAGTTGAGGCTATTCGAGGGTTGGTAAGGGGGTACATAGTAGTCTCCTTTGCGAATTCCAAACATGCCAAAAAAACCCTACGATATGGAACTTGGGTTATTTGTGGGTAAACTTGTTATCTGTAAGGTTGGTCTTTGGATTTTCATCCAGAGGGTCCCTCTAGGGCAAAATACCCTTTGTAGATAGAGTTTCCCTTTTTATCTCTGTCATGTTGCCCAGTTATCAATAAAATTACTGCTATTTTTGGTAAGGTTTTGTGGTCTCACCCAATATCAAAAAAGTTGTCTAATTATAGAGTGCACCCTCGTATTTGTGTAGAAATTGACATATCCAAGTCGTTGCCCCCTCCCTTGAACTCAATGGGCCAGGTTTTCAAGTAAGTCAGCCTCTTGTTTATTTAAACTTACCCAATGCATATTTTTGTTGCAGAGAAGTTGGGCATTTGATCAAAAACTATAAAAAAAAAAGCTAAAAAGGAACAAATGGAAGCAACTGCTAAAAAAATTGGAGAAAAAAATCCCAACTAATGGGCCTCATATGGAAGTTGTTAATGAAAATTTAGCCAAGAAATTCCCTACCAATGGCCCTCAACACCCTCATGTTCCTAAAAAAACTTCAACTTCTTAGGTCGTTCCTCCCAAGAACCTTGTTGCCTCTTCCATGGCTTAGACTAAGTACTCAAATACTCCTATTAATCCTCAAGCCCCGCTAATTTCAACCACGAGTCTTGAGTTAGATCTCGTTCCTTCACCATAACTCTTGAAAGATAGTCTTATGACAAATGGGTGGAGAATGGTAGGCAAGCAACAACATTCATCAACCCCTCCAAGATCACTCCATCCATTCAAAGGAAAAAAACCCTTTGTCAAAGATCTTGCTAGATCCTTCTCTCAAGTGTCTCAAAATAAGGTTCATGCTCAACAAACCCATCTAGACAACACGCAATTGTTGTCAATCAGTGAAAATATTTACCAGGCTCTAAATCATGAGGTTGAGCAGCCTCTATATCATCCCTCATGAACTTAAATCTTCTATCCTGAAATGTTAGGGGTCTCTCCCTACCTTACTATAAATTTCAAGTTCGAAAAGTTGTTGCTAAAAATCATATTTCTGTTCTTTTCCTTCAAGAACTGAAAGTCACTGGTCACACTCTCAACCACTGTATGGATATCATTGGTGGTGGATATGCATATGCCTTTACTACTTCTCATGTTAATGGTAAAGGAGGTGTTACCATTTTCATAGCCAAGTCTCTTTGTTACGCTATTCTAGATCATGGTGAGGACCCTACTTATCGTTGTGTATGGTTTAGATTGGCTCTTAACTCTCAGGTTATTGGATTTGGTTTTATCTATGCTCCTAATCACCCTCCTAGTTGTATAACCCTTTGGGAATGGTTAGTTTTTTCTCTCCCTCCTGCATAATGGATCCTTGGAGGTGACTTTAATATGATCGAGAATCCTAGTGATAAAAGTTGGACTTGTAGTAGACCCATTTCTAATGTTGAATTTGGTAGTTGATTGTTTTGTCATAATCATTTAGGTTTGCATGACCCTCTCCTTAGTAAAGCCTCCTCTCAAAGAGATAACTAGTTTACGTGGTCCAACTATCATCAAGGTTCTGCTAGGAAGCTTGTTCGTCTGGATAGAACTTATTTTAGTAATTATTTCCTGCATAAATTCTCCATCCACGAGCAAGTTCGCTTCCTTTCTCACACTACTTTTTCTTATCACCTTCTTATCTTGTCTTCTATCAAAACTTCCTCAATCTCTCTTAATTCCTTTCCACTTCCTTTCAAATTAAATGTGTCCCACCTTGACAATCCTGCCTATTGTTGCCTTGTAGAGCATATCTAGGATGAAACAACGATTTCCAAATGGTTTAAAACAACGATTTCCAATATGGTTTCATCCCTTAGATGGTACGGGCACTCTGTTGCCAAGAGGAAGATGATTCAAGAGAGTCACCTTCATAAGAAGATCTCTCATCTTCGTTCCATCCTTATGAAATACCGTGTTAATTCTGTTATTCAATGTGATCTAGCTAATGTTGAAAATCAAGCTAGAGTTTACGAGTCTTACCGTGCTAGAGAGGCACATGTTAGGTCTCGCCTGAATTGGATATCCCAAGGAGACAAGGGAACTAAATTTTTTTTAACTACCTCAAACATAATAATATTTCGAAAAGGATCATTGAGTTGGAGGACCCTTCGAGTCATTTTATTTCTAACTCTAAAGAGACCATGAATATTTTTGTAGCTCATTTCTCTCAACTTTTTACAGCGGAGCCTAGGGATGAAATCCAATGTATCTTAATGGAATACGTGTAGGAACATATTCCCACTCTAGTAGACCCTATTATTTGAGATCAACTTTAATATCCTCTTTCTGTGAATGATATGAAAACTGCTCTTTTTTCTATGAAGAATGACAAAGCTCCTGCCTTGGATGGGTTTCCAGTGGAGTTTTATAAAATTTGGCATATTCTTTCCTCTGATCTTCATCACGTTTACTTTGAAGCTCTTCATAATAGTTCCCTTGGAGCTTATATCAATGCTGGGCTTATCAATATTATTCCTAAAGGTACAACTCATAACCAAATCTCCAATTGGAGACCTATTATCCTCCTTAATGTTTCTTACAATATCATAGCTAAAGTTATAGCTTTAAAAATCAAAATTGTTGCTCAAGCGATTGTTTACCCTGAACAATCTGCTTTTCTTAAAGATAGTTATATTTTAGATAGTATTATGATGGTCTGGGAAAATTCACAATGGGATATCAATTCTAATCAATATGCCCTCTTGGTTAAGTTAGATTTTGACAAAGCTTATGATAGAATCAAATGGGATTTTATTTTGAGTATGCTTTCTTGGCTTGGTTTTGGTCCAAAATTTTGTAATCATTTTAGTATACTCAAAATAAAATCATCTTGTGTTTAGGTTAATGGAGCTTTGTCCTCCTCCTTACCTCTTCAACGAACTATCAGACAAGGTTGCCCCGTTGCTCATTTTTATATGTTTTGGTTGTCGATGCTCTTGGTTATATTCTTCATAAGGCTCATTATGATGGCCTCCTTCAGGGTATTAAGCTTCATGGGGATAAGCATGCTCTTAACTCTCATTTTGATGATTATTCCCTTCTTTTTATTCAAAATACCAAAAAGAGGTGGAATAGCTAAAGAGATTGTTCAATTGTTTTGTGATGTCTCTGGTTCTCGTATTAATGACTCTAAAACTGAAGTCTTCTATACCTCTTCCTCTCCTCATGGATGCAACTCCTTAATTGAGTGGAAGATCATCCCTCATGGTATGATTCCACGTTATTTTAGAATTTCCTTTGGGATTAATATCTCTCCTAAGGATATGTGGAACTGGGTTATGGAAAGACTTCAAAAAAAACCTAATGCTTGGCCAACTCAGTTTCTTTCCTTAGCAGGAAGAATTCAAGTTGTGAATAAAATTATGGTAGCCTCTCATGTTTATTACTTCTCTTGTTGGATGGCCCCCAAGGTAGCCTATAATAAATTAACTCAAATCATTCATATGGACTAAATGGGATGGAGAGGTGGGTATGACACCCATCTCTTGGAAACTTTGTACTCAACTTAAGGCTTTAGGAGGTCTAGGCATCATTGATCCTCTTATCCAGATTGCGAGAGCCGTTATTGGTGATGAAAATTGAAAACACCTATTTCATTACAGAATCTCTCTAGCTACTCACAAAGGTAAATGGAAAGAAACCCCTTGGGAGTATAAGGTCCTTAATGTGCCTTATTTTACAGTTAAAGGTTCTATTCCAGTTACCCAAAACAAGAAAGCTTGGCAATCAATTTCTCATTTATTGGTTTGGAAGTTTGACTTCTTGAGACATGGTCTAAGCATCGGTCTAAACATTCTTTGGTGTAATAAACTTATACTCCATAATGATAAACCTTTAGATTTATGCAATACTATTCATGGGCTACCTTTTTTAAAGAAAGGAATTAATAGAATTAGAGATATCTGGGATCCAGGTAGCTACTCAATTCTTACCTCAAACCATATCTTTAATAATTGTTATTAGCAATTTATATTATTAGCATAGCATATTACATTATTGTATCAATTAGTAAAATAGCACATGAGCGCTCTCCAATTTAGTTGGGGTAGTTGGTAGTTGAGGAACTACCTATGGCATTGTATTTATTCAATATCACATTAATTCCAAAGTTGCTTGTTGATTGCATTTTTTACATGGTATCAAAGCTATAGTTGGGCAAGGAGGCATTTCTTGGAGGTTGGTAAGGTAGTTAGTAACTACTCAAACTTCCTCTCCAACGTGAGTTCTTGGCGAGTGCAAGACATATAGTAGATAGTTCTTTGAACGCACTGTAGAGGTGGCAAGGAGACCAGGTGATAGTCACAAGTCTTGGTATAGACATAACTGATGCAAGGTATGGGACTAATGTAGGGGACTGACGCAAACCAAACTTCGACGAAGGATAGTGCTAGGCCAAAGGTAAACTGATCGTAGGACTCAAGACAACCCACATATAATTATCGAGCGTAGGTAATTCTCAACGACCAAACGTAGACACAGACTTATATAGATTGAGACCCCTGACATAGACACAGACATCACATAGACTCACACATTGACAGAGATACACAAACCGAGACAAGTGACTTGGTAGTTTTCGAGGTGATATGGCAGTATGACACGTAATATGAAATGGGTGACTTGGTTGTGACTTGGTGGTTATTTATTGGTTGTCGAGGGGGAGGCAAAAGGTTGGAGAGGTGACTGCCTGAAGTCAATCACCTTATTACATCTGCCTTATGATTTTTAAATCGTGTAGAATGCATATCTAGGATGCGTGTGGGATATTTCTCACATTTTGTTTTTAAACAATGTGGTCGATGCCTTAATAAAAGTATAATGATATTTTTTCCTTCTCGTCAAGCCCCATAGCTCGCCTGGTCAGTGCACTCGGTCGTACTGAGGAGGTCTTCGGTTCGAATCCCGCGGAGGGATTAAAAACTTTTGCCATATTTTTGACATTGTCGCCAAGTTTATGCACCTAGCAATTTTTTTTGCTAAACAAAATTTGCTGGCAACTTTTTTTTGCTAAGCAATTTTTTGCAAAATTGACAACTTTTTTGTCAATATTTTTTTGTCAAAGGAGGACTATTTTTTTTACCAAATGAGGGTCATTTTTTTGACAAAAAAGTGCATTTTTTTTTTGCCAAAGCAAGTGGAGGAGCTCTTTACAAGGTATTCTTTTAACATACTTTGTTTATTCCTTTCAAGCAATTTTGGAGGGATAAGTGTTTTTTTTGGCACTTGAAAGGGTATAGCACAAATTTTTCATCCTTGTTTATTTTGCAACAAAAAGGGGGGATCAAAAGAATTTTCTTTTACAAAATTATAAGACAATGGGGGGAAGAAAAATTGTTTATTTAAAAAGAACTTTTGGATGTGAATATCTTCATTGTAACAAACTGGTATTGTAATAGGTGCATTTTCAGTGGAAACCAACACCTAAAGTGTTTAAATTTGTGGGCACTTGTGATTGTATTTTGCATTTAAATTTCCTATTTTCTTGCATTTCAATCATAAAGTAAAATATACAAAGAAAATAAAAGATCCCAAATTTTACACATATTTGTGCAATTTATTGCACAACAACGTTCGGTATATACGATACCTCTGGCCCACACTTACAGGTGATGTTGTCATGCTTATACTACTGTATCTAATGCCTAATATAGATACAACAACGATGTATCAGCTATTTTTCTCTATCAATCATCGGGGAGAAATAAGGCAAAGCAATTTTGATATTCACTACATTTAATACCCTAATTCTTTCTGATTGTTTGGATTAAACTCCTCCAACTCATCAACCTTCTTTCAAAGGGTTGTGAGGCAGGTGTCATCAATTTTATTGAATTACCTTTCACGTACTCTTGCAAGTATAAATAAAGGGGGACCATTTAGTGTTATAAGGAACTTCATAATGGCCATTGTTCACAAATATATGTCAGATTCATAGTTGCTAAAAGGTTCTAACTTTACACCATGGAAGACAAATATGAGAGCTATCCTTTAGGTTGAATATTTGTGGGATGTAGTGACTAGAACTACAAAACATCCTACAACAGCAGTGGCAGATCAAGAGGCCTTTGATAATAAGGATAGAATATACCTCATGTTTATTCTGCTTGCTACTATAGATGAGGTCCAGCCTCATATTTATGGTGCCAAATCTGGTAAGGAAGCTTGGGATGCTTTGATTACCATTTATAAAGGGAAGAATCAATCCACTATTCTAAACCTTCAAACTCATCTATATACACTCAGTATGAAATCTGGTGAGACAGTTGACCTATTCCTATGCAGAGTGGCAAAATTGAAAGCCAAATTGAATTCTATGGGAGAGACAATCATAGATACTCTCTTGACCTCAGTCATCTTGAGAGATTTTCCAGAATCCTACAAAGTGTTTATTACCTCTCTCAATGTATCTGGTAGACAACTTATCTTTGTGGAATTGGTGAATTTACTTCAAACTGAGGAGGCAAATCGGTTTCAGAAAGATGAAGTGCTATATATTGCTCTCTACACCAAACAAGGGGGTAAGAAACAAGGTAATTTTTAGAAGGGAGGATATTCATCAAAAGGAAAATGGAAACAACATTAGTAGAAATACAAACAATATTACAAAATCTATGATATGAATAACCATGACACCAACATGTGTTGGTTTAAGAATAAACAAAAGAATGACCAAGATCACAAGAATAAGGGCAAAGGAAAATACAAACCATAGAAGAAGAATAAGGAACCCAAGGGGAATTTTGCTTATGCCAAATCAAACTTGGACTCAGATTCTGAGAGAGCACACAAGGTGCTCATGACTCACACTTCATCTAAGCAGAAATATGCAATGTGGTATATTGATTCAGATGTTACTAAACACATGACTGGAGATAGATCATGATTTAAGACATTTGAGGAAAAGGAAGGTAAGCCAGTGGCAATTGCTTACAATCAAACCTACTAAGTCCAGGATGAAGGAGATGTTTCCATCAATCTTTCAAATGGTAAATTTTAGATTGAGAAGGTACTCTATGTTCATGGATTGGCCAACAATTTGTTGTCCATCCCTTAGATATTATATAGAGATATGAATGTTGTTTTTCGTGTTGAGGAGGGTAGTAAGAGTTGTTTCATCACCAACAAGGGCAAGCATGTAGCCACAAGATCATACAAGCATGGCTTGTTCATCTTAGATGTTGTTTCGATGCCTCATGTTGCATGAAAGCAAAAACAAAGGAGGCTAATTCTCTTTGGTACAAGAGATATGGGCATCTAAGTTAAGGATATTTGCTCTAGTTGAGCAAATATGAGATGGTGAAAGGCCTTCCCAACCTTTCATCCATATTTCTAGTATGCTCGGATTGCTTATCAGGGAAGCAACATCAGGTACTATTTGAGGTTAGCTCTTCAAGAGCTAAGAAACCTTTAGATTTGGTACACACCGATCTGTGCGGTCCTATGCTAAACAACTATGATGGAAAGAGGTATTTTCAATTATTTTTCGATGATTACTCACGAAAGATGTGGATTTTCTTTCTTCAATTGAAGTTAGAGGTATTTCTATACTTTCAACAGTTCAAGAAGCTTGTTGAGGAGTCAGGATGTTCCATCAAAATCCTCCACTCAGATTGAGGGGGGAATATACCTCCAAGGAATATTCATCATTTTTGATTGAATATAGGATTAAGAGACAGCTGACAACTGCCTATACTCCACAGCAAGATGGAGTTGTTGAAATGAGGAATCATTCCATTATGAAAATGGTTCAATGTATGCTTAAGGAGGCATATCTTGAGCATGAGTATTGGGCAGAAGCAGTGAGGACAACATCATACCTCCTGAATAGAGCACCCACAAGAGCTCTACATAGCAAGACTCCACAAGAAGCATGGAGTGGTAAGAAACCCTCTATTTATCATCTAAGAGTTTTTGGATGTGAGGCATTTATGCACATACCAAAATAGAAGAGGAATAAGTTAGATGATAAAACTCTGCAATGTATTTTTCTTGGTTACGATGATAATTCAAAGGGTTATCGGTTGATAGATCCTATGACCAAGAAAACACACACTAGTAGAGACGTAGTATTTGATGAAGCTTTCACATCAGCTAACACATCTACACTTGTATACCTAGAGGAAGAAGAGCCTAAGAAAGAGGTTCCACTCCCACAGAACAAGGATCCAAAATGGTATACAAGCACATTGAGAGATTCAAAATTGAATACACTTCTAGATATCACTTTAGATCGATCTTGTACTTGCAATATGACTCAGCAGATGAGAGTAGAGGCATACACTTCAGAGGTTGATGAACTTTACCAACAGTTTGATGAACTATCTGTAGATGCAGAGGAATACAGTGTAATAGATATGGATGATGAACGAGTTTATATGTCAGCATTGGATAAAAATGAACCCAAAACAGTTCAAGATGCACTTTGTGAGCCTCAGTGGAAGGCTACTATGGATGCAAAACATACATATCTCATGAAAAATCATACATGGAATCTAGTAAATCTGCCTTCAGGAAAGAAGCCCATTGGCTGCAAATGGGTGTTTAAAGTGCAGTATAAGGTAGATGGTACTATTGATAAGCATAAGGTCCGTACTTTTGCAAAGGGATATGCTCAAAAATAAGGCATAGATTATGAAGAGAATTTTGCTCCTACTGCAAAAATGACTACCATTCGAGTACTTTGTGCCATGGTAACTCAGTTTGGGTGGAAGTTACATTAGATGGATGTAAAAAGTTATTTCTTGAATGGTGATCTACAAGAAGAAGTATACATGACCCAATGAAAAGTATTTGTGGTTGAAGGGTAAGAATAAAAAGTTTACAATTTGATAAAATACTTGTATGGGCTAAAACAAGCTCCACGAGCTTGGTACATCAAAATAGACCGTCACCTGGGGAAACATAGATTCAAAAGAAATCCTTCAGATGCAAATATCTATACCAAGAACAATGGTTCTAACATAGTGATTTTGGTACTATACGTGGATGATTTGATCATAACAAGTAGTTCAAATAACATGATTGATGCAGTGAAATATGATTTGAAATAATCTTTTGGAATGATAGATCTAGGACTTCTTCACTATTGTCTTGGTTTGGAAGTGACTCAGAAAAAAAATCATATCAAAGTAACATAAAAGAAGTATGTCAATATATTTATTGATAAATATCACATGACTGAATGCAAGTCTAAGGTGACTCCAATGGATCCAAGACTTAAGTTATCGTGATATGATAAATCACCATAGGTAGATGGTACTCTCTATAACCAACTGATTGGGAGTCTCATATATCTAACAAATACCAGGTCAAATCTCAGTTTTTTTGTGGGTTATCTTTCAAGATTCATGCAGGAACCTAAGGTGAGTCATTGGAAAGCAACAAAGAGAGTTATTCATTATGTCTATGGTAGTATAGAATTTGTCTTGGAGTACAAGAAGAATAGCAAGTTTTAATTACAAGGATACACAGACTCAGACTATGCCAGATCCATTGATGATCGCAAGTCGACTTCTGGATATATTTTTCATCTTGGATCTAGACCTGTATCTTGGCATAGTAAGAAGAAGCAGGTGGTTGCTTTATCTTCTACATAGGTAGAATATCGTGTAGCCAGTGAAGCAATCTACGAGATAATATGGTTAAGTCGCATTCTTACAAATATGGGTCTTCCCAAGAAACTTCCACTTCATTTATTTTGCGATAATCAAGGTGTTTTGAATCTTGTCAAGAATCTAGTATTTCATTCAAGATGAAGTTCCAAAGCACCACATATAGATCCATTACATTCCCACTAATGAGCAAGTTGCAGACATTCTCACCAAAGCACTTGCACATGTCAAATTTGAACTGTTTTGCAATGCTCTAAGAATCTGCCAATAATGTAATAAGGGGGGATGTTAGCAATTTATATTATTAGCATAACATATTATATTTTGTATCAATTAGTAAAATAGTGCATGAGCGCTCTCCAATTTAGTTGGGGTAGTTGGTAGTTGAGGAACTACCTATGGCATTGTATTTATTCAATCTCACATTAATTCCAAAGTTGCTCGTTGATCACATTTATTACAATTGCTCCCTTTCCTCTAGGTTCAAAGAGTCTTACGATTTAGTTGTGGCTTCCATCCCTTGTGAGGTCCTTATGAAGTTGGGAACAACTACCCATAATATTTGGAATGATTGGAGATGGCTTAATGATCATAAAATCTCTTCTATTACTTCTAGTTGGTTATACAAAAATCTTCTGTGTCCTCCTTCTTTATACTCTAATTCAATTTCAAGTGGCAAGTGAATTTTACCAATGCCCAATGGCAGTTTCTTGCTACTTAATTTTGGAAAGCTCTTGTTGAATAAAAAACTCAACTTCTTAGTTGGCGGATTTTGCATTAAAAACTGCAAATGACTAAAATTTTGGCTGTGATTTTACAAATTCCCCCTCAATGCAATTTTTATAATACTTTAAAAAATCTTATTCACTTTTTTTTTGTTTTGTGGCATGGCTAAACAATTTTGGGATGTCTTATACATTTTTATTTTTCCCTATTTCACTAGATCTTGGAAGCTTTCTCTGCTTGGTTTTTCTCAGTTGGATCAATACCCCAAAATTTGGGATTTTTGTAGACTCATCCTTCTCAAGAACATTTGGAAGTGTAGATGCAAAAAGGTGTTTATTGGATCTACTCCTCCATGGGATATATTTTTAGCAGACTTGACCTTTGATTTTTGTTACATGTGGAACACATTCATTCCCAAGTCTATGGACCTTCCAGCACACCTTGAGATGTTATTGACATACTTCATCAACTTTCTCATATGATTCAAGATCTTCAAAAGGTCCAACAGAAACTAAGAAGAAGGTAGTTAACAATGATAAGTAGGTTTAGGTTTTGATTACTTCTTTTTCTTCTCTGAAGACTTCAAAAGATATCACGGAAGACATGTCCAAAATTTCTTCATATAACATACTCTCCCATAGATGAATGTTGATATTTGGTGTATTGCAGCAAGATATAGCTATAGTATTTTTGTTGATATTAGCTCCTATTCTTATGTATATTCAGTTATGGATGCTTTACTCATGATCCACCTCATTTTGGTTTTTAGCTGGTGGATAGTGCTAGCACCAAAATATTGTAATGTTTCGATTAATGAAATAATATAATCTAGCTTTTTCTCCAAAAAAAAAGGTTTCAAGGGATTTTAGGGGATACAATTATAGATCAATGTATTAGAAAAAACTAGCAATTTAGATTTGGTAAAGTGAAGTAGAAGTAAATTAAATTTATTTGGTGAAGTAAACTAACAATCACATTGAACGGACATAATGGCTAAATTAATTAGTTGAATGGTTGTTTTTTGGTTGTATTATGGGACAAAGTATGGATTGGAAATTTCAACTTTTGAGACTGCTAAATTATTTATTATAGTTTTTATGGTTGCATTTATGCTTCAAAAGGAAACTAATAATCTAAATATGGTAAAACAATCTATAACAACGTAAAGTTTTAGAAATATTAATCTACTAAGATGTAAAGCATAAACAATAGAGGCAGAGTTTTGGTATTGTGAAGTCTGCTTTAATTCTTCAATGAATTTATTTATCTTCCTCTCTATGAGTATGGAATGTTATTTTTCTGATTCATATATATTTAAAAGTGACCCAATAGATTTTCACTCTAAAAGTAACTCATGATTTTGCAAGTCAACTATTTAAATGGATTTTAAAAACTCCAAGTTATTTATATATACATATGAAAAAGTGAGTCAACATGTTTTTGAAGGGAGGGATGTTATTTTTTATGAATTTCTCTTTATAATTATATTTATTTATTTATTACTGACTCATAGGATTTATGAAAAAATTGTTTATATGATTTTCACTCCAAAGGGATTTTTAACTTAAAAGAATTTCTATTTCATTGTAAGAAAATGTGAAAAAGAAGGATGTTGAATATTTGTATTTACAAAGAAAATTGAAGAAGATCCAAAAAATGAATATAAAAAATTCAGACTTTTATGAAAAAATGTAGGTATCTAGTTATGACATCTCAATTGAGATGAGAAGTAAATTTATTTGTAAACTCTCAAGCTCTAAATGAGATAATTGTGATTTTTCAAGTTTCATGACCCTCCCTAATGAATTTTTTGGCATAAAGAAATGATGTATTAATTGATGATGCTTTAATACTTAATTTGTGCAATTGAACCAGCTATGTGATGTTTAGTTTGCTTTGGAAGAACATGATACTGCTGATATATTGCCAATGTGTAGAATCATGTACACTTATGGGTGGAATAAGTAGAATCATCCACCAGAAGCGAGCTACTTGAGGTTGGGGAAATGATGATTAAGATAACTCAGGGGTAACATAGATAGATATCCTCATATAGGTATGCATAATTAGATAGGGAGAATCATCAATTGACCAACCACCTTGAGCCTCAGTTGATAGCCTAGTAGCTACCATAAATTCTTCGATTGAGACGGATTATTGGATTGATGGAAAGACTACCTCCTTGTCTAAATTGCATATGACTAATTATATTTTACTTTATCACTTTATTTCAGCAATGGTTTGTAAAGCATACATTAGTTGATTGCCTTTGAAAGTTTTTGTTTGATTGGATATTTTTAAAGAAAACATGTTGCTGAAATCAAAACTATATAGAATATATATAGTTTAAATATATTTTAAATAATATATAAAAATTTATTCAAAAGGATAGTATAAATCTATTTTAAATTATAGATGGAATTTATTTAAATAGTAATGGAAATTCATATAATATTTAACAAGATTTTATTTAAATGATAATGGAAATTCATCTAATAATTAAGAAGCTTTTATTTAAATGATAATGTAAATTCATTTAATATTTAACAAGCTTTTATTTAAATGATAATAGAAATTCATTTAATAGTTAACAAGCTTTTATTTAAATGATAATGGAAATTCATTTATGTTGGCAATTTGAGTTATTTTATGTTGTCATTGATGTCACATGAATCATTGATGTCATATGGATCACATTGAGTTTTGGTGGGCAAATGATATTTTGGAAAGCATGGATAAATTAGGGGTTTTTGTGAAAACCAAGGTAGGAAAAATAAAAGGTTTTATTTAAAACCATGGATGGCAGATTTGAAATGGGTTTTTCTTAAAACCTAGGTTGGCCTTTCGTTTCATCGAAAAAGGTGCCCCGATGATGGAGATATTTAATTTTAAATATTTAGTTTAAATTTTAATTATTTAAAATTTAAATTTAAATTTTAAAATTAAAATTAAAGTTAGCGCCGACGTCTAAAGAAAGAGGGAAAATCAATAATGCGCCGACGTCATCGAAAATGAGGAGAAGACTATATAAAGGGGGATCCTAAGGTTCATTTGAAATTAATCCTTGCTCGTGTTAATCGTTGGCTAAGCATCCGAAGAGAGCTCGTGCAAAAATCATTTTGAAAAGGGAGACAATGAATAAATCCAAGGTTGGTCGAAAGCCCAAGACATTGTGGGCAGAGTGGCGCATTGGCAATTGGCTTTTTGTTAAGGTGTGTGGCAGCGCTTTACGTCAAGGTTCGAATCTCCTTGACTGCATTCGAAGGCATTGGAAGGAAAGCGCTCGAAGCACTTTTGGTTTGCGTGGAAGGGAGGAAGGACTTAAGGCACGTCGTGCCTTTTCCTTTCGAATGAGCGGCTAGCTCGTGTGGCAACCTTAGCCATGGCTAAGGCGCTCGTGGTGTGGGCAAGTTGGGGGTTCGAATCCCCTTGAGGAGGTAATTACGTTTTGCTCTAATTAATTTTGTTGATGCCCTAGGATAGGAGTTATAAGGTGGTTAAGGAATAATTAAAGTTTTTAATTAAACTTTATTTTTATAAGGGTTGTGATTATTATTTCAGAGGTGGATGAGTTGTTGATTTATTTTGATATTCATGAAATTGAAAATTAAGATTTAGGAGAAATAAGGAGTTGTTATAAAATATTTTTGAGAGCCTTATTGATTATTATTTTTGATAAGGGTTTTTATTAAAAAGGACTTTGGTGGATGTGTTTATTAAGTTGGAGTAAAAAGGTGTAAATTGAGTTATGCTTATCTTGTGATTATTATTTGAAGTCCACTAACCCTTATTGAGATTGGAAAGGAAAGTTGTGTTTAGTGTGGCAGATTTTGTGGACAACTTCTTGGCATCAAAAAGGTATGGGCACATTCTCCTATTGATTGTTTATGGTGGTTGATTTCTGAAATATCATTGGAGTGAAAAGGATTGATTGTGGTTTCCTTTTCGAAAGTGGTTGGTTGAATGCTTCAAGGTTTTCTGGTTTGAGAGTTGTGTTTAAACCTTGTTTTATAAGCATAGTCGTTGAAGCCCATTGGTTGTGAAAGAACTTGAAAAGAACATGAGTATCATTGTTATGTGAGATTTGTGGTTGAGCATTGTTGGAAACATTTGAGTTGGTTGATACATGCTTGGACTAGGGTTTTTGTGAGAAAGAGTAGTCCCTTGTGGTGATTGGTTGAGTTGAGTTGATTGAGCCTAGTCAAGTGATTGTGTGAGGTGATTGGTCAAGTTCCATGAAACAAACTATTCCATAATTCTGATTTGAGTTGAGATTGATATTAGAACATATTGAGTCTCTAACAATTCTCTTTATGCTTCTATGAGTTGACTTGAGTTGAGTTGAGATTGATTTGAGTTGAGTTGAGTTGAGATTGAGCTTAGAACATATTGAGTCTCTAACAATTCTCTTTATGCTTCTATGAGTTGATTTGAGTTGAGTTGAGTTGAGATCATTGTGGATCATTGTTGTCATCCATTGAAGAGTACATTGCCATTCATTGTTGAGTTCATCTTTGAGATTTGCCTTGATAGATTTGTGGATGAGATTTGAGTGCTACTTGAGCATGATTGATTGAGCCTTTGAGAAGGCCTTTGTGGATAGTTTTGGGACAGCTTTGTGGACAGTTTTGGGATAGCTTTGTGGATAGTTTTGGGACAGCTTTGTGGACAGTTTTGGACAGCTTTGTGGACAACTTTGTGGACAGTTTTGGGACAATTTGTGGATAGATTTGAGCAAGTTCTTGGTGAGATTGCTAGAGCATATTTGGGCAAGTTCTTGGTGAGCTTGCTAGAGCATATTTGGACAAGTTCTTGGTGAGCTTGTTGGAGCATATTTGGGCAAGTTCTTGGTGAGCTTGCTAGAGCAGATTTGGACAAGTTCTTGGTGAGCTTGTTGGAGCAGATTTTGGGCAAGTTCTTGGTGAGCTTGTTAAGCAGATTTGGACAAGTTCTTGGTGAGCTTGTTAGAGCAGTTTTGGACAAGTTCTATGTGAGCTTGTTATTCAGATTTGGACAAGTTCTGTGTGAGCTTGTTATTCAATTTTGGACAAGTTATGTGTGAGCTTGTTATTCATATTTGGACAAGTTCTATGTGAACTTGTTATTGCCTAGCTTTGAGAAGATCAAAGAAATCATTGTATTGGATAAGGATCCTTATTTCTGTGTGAAATATTATAAGGAGATTATCTGGTGGAGTACCCCACATTGGGGGAACCACGTTAAATCTTGTGTCTCAATTGTGTGTGGTGACTTGTGCTCTTGCTTACTACTGCTATCTGAGTTATTAATGCACACTGCTATATTTGGTTATTACAATTAAGGACATTAATTGATATTGATTTGGAAAGAAAGTAAAAAGTGGTCTTATATTGTTCACCCCCCTCTCAGTATAAGCTTGTGTTCTTCAATTGGTATCAGAGCGGGTTCCTTCGAAAAGACTAACAACTTGAGGGTAGATTCTACAAGAACACAGATGGCTTCACAGAATGGATCATCTACAAATAAGGCTCCATTGTTTGATGGTAACAATTATGCTTTCTGGAGCATGAGGATGAAGAACTACTTGATATCACAAGGATATGAGGTATGGCAAATGGTTGAAAAAGAGTATAGGGTTGAAGGTGATCCCGAGGCAGATAAGACTATCAAGAAATTGGTTGAGATCAATGCAAGAGCAATGAATTATATTTTGAGTGGGCTTCGTGAGACAGATTTTGCAAAGGTCATGGTATGTAATTCAGCTAATGAGATGTGGACCAAGTTGTGGAATACTTATGAAGGATATTCCAAGGTAAAGTTGGCAAAACTACAAACTCATAGAAAAATATTTGAGGAATTGAAAATGGAAGATTCTAAAGATATTGCAAAGTTTTTACTTTGTGTTGATGAGATTACTAACACCATGAGAGGCCTAGGTTTTGAGATGAAAGAATCAGAAGTTACTCAAAAGGTTTTGAGATCACTTCCCATGAAATATGATTCTAAGGTTTCAGCAATAGAAGAGACAATGGATATCAACAAGCTAACAATGGAAGAATTGCAAGGTACTCTCACAACTTATGAGATGAGGGTAAGTAAGCATCAGGTTCCAATAAAAGAGATTGCATTCAAGGCTTCAGAGAAAGAGAAAGGGAAAGTTCTAGAGATAGATAGAGTTTTAGATAATGATGAGGAAGCTAACTTCATCAAAAGGAATAAGGACTCAAGGAATTTCAGAGATATAAGGAAAGTTAGATGCTACAAGTGTGGTGATCTTGGTCACTATGCATACAAGTGTCCACATGAAGAAAATAGTGATGATGAAAAATAAGGTCAAAGAAGAAAAGAATATGGAAAGCATAAGCATGACAAAGATGACAGATACAAGCAAAACAAGTATGAGAAGAAGAAAATTTTTCGTAAGGCAAAGAAATCTTACTACATTGTAGAAGCAAGTGATAGCTCAGATCATAGTGATAGAGACAAATCAGATGATGAAAAGGAAGAACATCTATTCCTAGGAATAGAAGGTGAAAGAGAATAGTGCTTTGTGTGTGGTCAAAGAGATCACAGATCAAGATATTGCAATGGTTTCAGTGATAGTGAAGATGAGATGACATATCAAGGAAACAAGCATGGTCAAAGAAATCTTGAGAGTTTGTTTGCTATAGAAGATTATAATGATCTTAGTGACAGTGAAGATGAAGAAGGGTTTTTCTATGGGATAAAAGAAGTAGAAGAAGAACACTTATTCCTAGGTATTGAAGTTAAAGAAGAGGATATATCTATTGAAGAAAGACATGAAGAGCTTGCCATAGCCATTGAGCAAGCAAATAGGTACAAGAAGGGTCTAAGGATACTAAAATGCTTCATATGCAGAGATTTTGGGCATATAGATGATGATTGCACGTACTACAACAATTGCAACAAGAAAAGTTTATTTGTGGAAAAAGAAAGCAACAGTTCTAGTAATAGTTCTAGCAGTAGTTCCAGTGACAATTCCAACAGCGGTGATGTTGAAGAAGAGGAAGATTCAGATAAAGAAAAGGAGAAAGCCACTCTTAAGGAGCTTATTGAATTGAAAAGAGAGAATTTAGAATTGAAGGCTCAAATACAAGAAGATGAGAAATGTAAGACAAAGCTTCTACAAGATATCTCTGACTTGAGAGATAAGTTTGAAAAAGCAAGAAGAGTTGAAGAAGGTATGATTAAATAGTCAAAGGCAAAAGAGATAGAATATGAAAGGCTTATGATTACTCTTGAAGAACTAAAAAGGGAGAACTCAGGATTAAGGGATCAAGCTCAAGAATATGAGAAAGAAAAAGCAAGGTTTCTACAGGAACTCACTAACTTCAAAATCAAAGTTGAAGAGACAAGAAAAATTGAAGAAGGTATGGTCAAAAAATTAAAAACAAAAGATCTAGAGTGTGAAATATTAGAGCATGAGATAGTTTTACTAAGGTTGGAAGTAAAAGGTTCTAAAGAAAAGCTACACAAGTTTAAGGAAAATTCAAAGACCTTGGAAAGGACTATCAATGCACAAAAGTCATCAGTCACTATAACAGGACTTAGTTCTAAGGAAGAACAAGGGGAACAGGAAGCAGAAAAAGGAGAATCAAGCTCAAACACCAGAAAATAAGAAGAGTCGAAAGAAGTAAGTAAAATAGAGAGTGAGACCTCTAAGGATAAGTTGGACAATAGAAATTTCAACAAGGAAAGGAACAATGCACAAGTTAGGAACAGATGGAACAGGAAACAGGTAGAAGAGACTAAGAGACCAATGGGGTCTAGACAAGGTTTCTTCAATGGAAGATGTTTTTCATGTCACAGGTTTGGGCACATGGCTTCACAGTGCAGGACACATGAAAGACAAGAATACGGGAAAGGACAACTTTTCCATGGGTATTGCTACTCATGTAATGAGTTTGGTCACAAGGCAATGAATTGCAGGGGTTCATAACAGAAGAGGATATGGCTTCACTAGGAGAAGTCCTAAGATAGTTGCACCTCCAAGGAATAACAACATTAAGTGTTTTAATTGCAATAACTTTGGACATATTGCAAATTGGTGTAGGACTCAATTCCAAACAAGTTCAAGACAAGAAGGTCAAATAGGTTCAAGACAAGAAGATCAAGTAACTCATCAAGAAAAGGATATCATAAAAATATGGAAGGAAGTTGATAGAGGAAAGAAACAATGTAATATGGGAGTAAAAGTACTCCCAACCCAAAATTAATCACCTCAAGAGAGAAGGTGGTGAGGGGGCTATGCTTAAGAGTCATATATTTTAGCCCCATAGGTGTCCCTTTTGCCATTGATGTCAAAGGGGGAGAGATTTGAGTAAGGGGGAGAGCATTGAGTTAGGGGAGCAGCCTCCAAAGAGAGCATTGAGTTAGGGGGAGCAGCCTCCATAGAGATTATTGAGTCAGGGGGAGCAACTTTGATTCTCAGAGATGGTTTTTGCAGTGATTGTGGTTTTTGCTTTAGAGGTGTTGCCATCAATGAAAAAGGGGGATATTGTTGGAAATTTGAGTTATTTTATGTTGTCATTGATGTCACATGAATCATTGATGTCATATGGATCACATTGAGTTTTGGTGGGAAGATGATATTTTGGAAAGCATGGATAAAATCAGGGTTTTTGTGAAAACCAAGGCAGGAAAAATAAAAGGTTTTATTTAAAACCATGGATGGCAGATTTGAAATGGGTTTTTCTTAAAACCCAGGTTGGCCTTTCGTTTCGTCGAAAAAGGTGCCCCGATGATGGAGATATTTAATTTTAAATATTTAGTTTAAATTTTAATTATTTAAAATTTAAATTTAAATTTTAAAATTAAAATTAAAGTTAGCGCCGACGTCTAAAGAAAGAGGGAAAATCAATAATGCGCCGACGTCATCGAAAATGAGGAGAAGACTATATAAAGGGGGATCCTAAGGTTCATTTGAAATTAATCCTTGCTCGTGTTAATCGTTGGCTAAGCATCCGAAGAGAGCTCATGCAAAAATAGTTTTGAAAAGGGAGACAATGAATAAATCCAAGGTTGGTCGAAAGCCCAAGATATTGTGGGCAGAGTGGCGCATTGGCAATTGGCTTTTTGTTAAGGTGTGTGGCAGCGCTTTACGTCAAGGTTCGAATCTCCTTGACTGCATTCGAAGGCATTGGAAGGAAAGCGCTCGAAGCGCTTTTGGTTTGCGTGGAAGGGAGGAAGGACTTAAGGCACGTCGTGCCTTTTCCTTTTGAATGAGCGGCTAGCTCGTGTGGCAACCTTAGCCATGGCTAAGGCGCTCGCGGTGTGTGCAAGTTGGGGGTTCGAATCCCCTTGAGGAGGTAATTACGTTTTGCTCTAATTAATTTCGTTGATGCCCTAGGATAGGAGTTATAAGGTGGTTAAGGAATAATTAAAGTTTTTAATTAAAATTTATTTTTATAAGGGCTGTGATTATTATTTCAGAGGTGGATGAGTTGTTGATTTATTTTGATATTCATGAAATTGAAAATTAAGATTTAGGAGAAATAAGGAGTTGTTATAAAATATTTTTGAGAGCCTTATTGATTATTATTTTTGATAAGGGTTTTATTAAAAAGGACTTTGGTGGATGTGTTTATTAAGTTGGAGTAAAAAGGTGTAAATTGAGTTATGCTTATCTTGTGATTATTATTTGAAGTCCACTAACCCTTATTGAGATTGGAAAGGAAAGTTGTGTTTAGTGTGGCAGATTTTGTGGACAACTTCTTGGCATCAAAAAGGTATGGGCACATTCTCCTATTGATTGTTTATGGTGGTTGATTTCTGAAATATCATTGGAGTGAAAAGGATTGATTGTGGTTTCCTTTTCGAAAGTGGTTGGTTGAATGCTTCAAGGTTTTCTGGTTTGAGAGTTGTGTTTAAACCTTGTTTTATAAGCATAGTTGTTGAAGCCCATTGGTTGTGAAAGAACTTGAAAAGAACATGAGTATCATTGTTATGTGAGATTTGTGGTTGAGCATTGTTGGAAACATTTGAGTTGGTTGATACATGCTTGGACTAGGGTTTTTGTGAGAAAGAGTAGTCCCTTGTGGTGATTGGTTGAGTTGAGTTGATTGAGCCTAGTCAAGTGATTGTGTGAGGTGATTGGTCAAGTTCCATGAAACAAACTATTCCATAATTCTGATTTGAGTTGAGATTGAGATTAGAACATATTGAGTCTCTAACAATTCTCTTTATGCTTCTATGAGTTGACTTGAGTTGAGTTGAGATTGATTTGAGTTGAGTTGAGTTGAGATTGAGCTTAGAACATATTGAGTCTCTAACAATTCTCTTTATGCTTCTATGAGTTGATTTGAGTTGAGTTGAGTTGAGATCATTGTGGATCATTGTTGTCATCCATTGAAGAGTACATTGCCATTCATTGTTGAGTTCATATTTGAGCTTTGCCTTGATAGATTTGTGGATGATATTTGAGTGCTACTTGAGCATGATTGATTGAGCCTTTGAGAAGGCCTTTGTGGACAGTTTTGGGATAGCTTTGTGGATAGTTTTGGGATAGCTTTGTGGATAGTTTTGGGATAAATTTGTGGACAATTTTGGGACAGCTTTGTGGACAATTTTGGGACAGCTTTGTGGACAGTTTTGGGACAGCTTTGTGGACAGCTTTGTGGACAGCTTTGTGGACAGTTTTGGGACAAATTTGTGGAGCATATTTGAGCAAGTTCTTGGTGAGCTTGCTAGAGCATATTTGGGCAAGTTCTTGGTGAGCTTGCTAGAGCATATTTGGACAAGTTCTTGGTGAGCTTGTTGGAGCAGATTTTGGGCAAGTTCTTGGTGAGCTTGCTAGAGCATATTTGGACAAGTTCTTGGTGAGCTTGTTGGAGCAGATTTTGGGCAAGTTCTTGGTGAGCTTGTTAGAGCAAATTTGGACAAGTTCTGAAAGCATGAGATTTCAAAAGTAAAAGAAACACTAATATGCAATAAAAACAGAACTAGTTTAATGTATGTAATAACATGGATGTAATCAAATAAATAGCAGGAACACAACCCTTTTTATTAATATGATGTCGGCTCGATTACAATACATCTCCTCAGTTACATATTTGCAGTTACAATAGATGAATAGTGATCTTCTTTCGCATGCCCACATTCGAAACGGGCGGGCCAGTGTTGCCGCCGCTTGTGCCTGATGAATCCTTGATGTTTGTTGTTTCTCCTATGATCAAAGAAACATAAAAATGAGTTTAGTAGCACCTGTTGTTAAAACAAAGCATTCGGTCTTAAAAACAAATAAAACGTGCATGTATGATTAGAACAACAAACTACGGCAGATCCAAAATTATAACGTAAAAGAAATAAAAATACATTGAGTTTTGTCGACGAATGGGTGGATCCAGGGATCCGGATTCATATTCTCCATATCACGGATGTAGACGAAAATGAATCAAAAATATGTAGTCGGGTAGCGAGTTCAACAGAACTTCGTTGTGTTTCGAAAATGCTTCGTCCCTCTGTTTTACATTGCATTGAGCTAGTTTTTATAGAGGATTTTGCCTCTGAAACATTAATGTCAAAACCCTAAGTCCGCAGGCGCCGCTGAGATTTGACTCTTGTCAGATGATTATGAGACATGGCTCGCCCTGAGATTGTTGCTGGGAACTCACGTCAGCAATTATGAAGCATGGCCTCGGGCCATATTTGCTGTTGAAATTGCTCGTTTTATTACTTCAGTTGGTGAAGTCCGCCATTTTTATAGACCCACGGGGTCTCTTCAAAGATGGTATGTAGTGATGCCATGTGGCGTGAATCACTTTAATGCTGCCTTTGACTGATTAAATGTCTGCCTTGAATGCTGACGTGTCACCTCTGATTGATGCCTTTGAATACTTTTGCTTTAAGCGCAAAATGTCGAAGTGTCACGATATCGCGACGTCGTGATATCACGACACTTCGGCCGAGGTTCCCCCTTTGGGCCTTAGGTGTCACGATATCACGACGTCGCGATATCGCGACACCCTCGGTCGAAGCTTCCTTCGGGCCTTAGGTGTCGCGATATCGCGACACCCTCGACCGAAGCTTCCTTCGGGCCTTAGGTGTCATGATATCGCGACGTCGCGATATCGTGACACCCTCGGTCGAAGCTTCCTTCGGGCCTGCGATGTCACGATATCGCGACACCCTCGACCGAAGCTTCCTTTGGGCCTTAGGTGTCGCGATTTCGTGACGTCGCAAAATCGCGATGCCTAAGGCCAAGGCTCCCCTTCGAGCCTTAGGCGTCGCGATTTCGTGACGCCTAAGGCCAAAGCTCCCCTTCGAGCCTTAGGCATCACGATTTTGCGATGTCACGAAATCGTGATGTTGCCTAAGGCCATGGCTCCCCTTCGGGCCTTAGGTGTCGCGATTTCGCGACGCCTAAGGCCAAGGCTCCCCTTTGGGCCTTAGGTGTCGCGATTTCATGACGTCGTGAATCGTGACACCCTCGGCCAAGGTTTGCTCTCACTTAAAGTTTTGCAGTTTGCTGAAGTTTAAGGCTTCAAAGTTTGTTAAAGGCTCGCTTTATATAAAAGGCTCTGAAGTTTGTTAAAGGTTTTGATAAAACGACCAACTCTGCTCACTTTCTGACTTTCCAAACTGCTGTGCAAGTGGCTAGGACCACTGTTTGACCTCTGAGGGCTGCCCTAAAAGTTGTGTATGTCAATGCGATCAGTGTTTGTAGTCACTTAATCGGATTGGTGCCGTTTTGGTGTCTACAGATGCCCCTTTTTGGGAAGCGCTGTGGGTGATACAGTACTGAGCAAAAATAGACGACCAAAGCACTAATGATTAGGGTTTCTTGGTAACCTAACCAACTTTTGATGCCCCAAGTATGGAAAGGGCATGCATTCTTGAATCCTTGCTTCTGACAAGCTAAGGAATTTGATTTCAAGCGTTAACCTATTTTGGTGAGGTGTGACTTGAGCTTGGACATTGATCAGTCATGATTAGGCAAAGGGCATAACCTTTTATCCACAGGGGAACCTTATGTTCATGATTCACGAATGCCAAGTGTTTGATCAATTTGATGATTGCTTGTTTACTACCCTAAGCAGGAGCGTGATTGTCTTTGTCAATGATTCTTTGAATGCATGTCATTGCCTTGATTGGGTGTGTGCTTGTTGATTTGTGACTAAGTGTGACTACCCCCTCAAGCGACGAATCAATGAGGGAATGACCTTTGTGAGAAAAGCGACGAGTCGCTTGACCCAATATGACTTAGGTTAGGGTGCCTTTATATGTTTTACCGTTTAAGCACATGCAGTTTTCCGACATTTGGACCTATTTTTGGTGGGTGCTAACCCTTTTGGTGATGCCATAATGGGGTGAAATTATCAAAAACCCGTCTTCCCGTGGAGCGGTCCGGCTATGGTAGCCTTCTTGGGGAAGTAGGAGAGTGACAATTTGAGCCCCGACATCGATTTTTTTTATGCCAAGAGGTTAAGTGCAAGAGCACTTGTGTCTGGCAATGCTTATTGCAATGTTTTTGTGTTGCATTTTTGTGATGTTTTGGCTGTTTTGATTTTCTTTCTTTGTGTATATGTCATGATATTATGGTATGCATAATGATTGATGTTGATGAATGCATGCTACTTTATATTGATGGATGCATATGGTATGATTATTACGAGTGTATGTGATGTGCAGAAATGAAATGGATGGATGGACTTTTTGGTGTTTGGCTATGGCACCATAGACTGTTTAGAACTCTATTATTTTTTTTTTTAGGCGATTGCTGTGATGCACGACTTTGTATGTATACATGGTATTGTAAGGATGAAAAATAGCGCGGCTGGTTTAGAAATGTAACTAAAGTTTTCTGAGACTCAGACGGTTTTAACTTACTAGCCATGACTGTACTTTATCTTACAAGACTTTTGAACAAGGTATGAATCGGACTTGTTTTTGACCAAGCTATTTCACATCCCCGTGTGTGCAATTGATTTCATTTATGTGGTATTTGTTAGGATACCGCCATGCCAGATGGGCTTTCAACCGAACCTGTACTGAGGATCACCTAATTAGCTCCACTAACTCCTTTGTTGTATTTAGTTAGGTTAATCTGCGGTGTCATCCAAGATACCATAAGCTAGCTCATCCCTATGCAAACATTGGTCTGCACACACGCAAAGCGAATGTGACAGACATATCGTCATGCGGGTAGGATACCACCATTGCTAGATAGGCTATTAACCAAACCTGTAATGAGGATCACCTAGATGGTTTTTCAAATGCTGAGAATTCTAGGGATTCAAGTTTAGGATATTTGTGTGCTGAATGATTTAGAGAGTTGCTCGTCTATATAGTGATGAAAATCACTGTTTATTTTCTATTAATTCTTTTTGAGCAAGGATTTGGAATAGTAGTGATAACCACTGTTATTTGATTTTGTGTTTTGGGTATTGTGAATTTGAGCTTGTGAATGGCTTTGATCCTCGTGGCCTTGGGGATGACTACCCATCCTTGTTAGGGGCGGATAGTACGAATCCTTACAACTTTGGGGACCAAGGGGATGATGGAGGTTATGGAGTAATGGCATTGATCTGTTAGGCCTTGGGGATGACTACCCATCCTAGTTAGGGGTGGATAGTACGAATCCTTACAACTTGGAGACCAAAGGTGAATGGAAAATGTTAGGATGATGATTTTTTGGAATTTTGTTTGTGAATGGTGTTGATCCCTTTAGGTTTTGGGGATGACTACCCATCCTTGGTAGAGACGTGTAGTACAAATCCTTACAACTTTGGGAACCAACTATGATTGGGATTTGGTAGTGGTGAAAACTTGGAGGTGAATGGATAGGAAAGAGCTTGTCCTTTTGTCAATTCTTAGCATTCTAGAACCATTCGCACGGGGGGATGAGCAAGATAACCGTTTCGCTTATGGTGACCTGGATTACTGTGCAGGTTTCATCTTTCGTTCACACAACTTGGGAATTTTTATGTGTTTTAATTTGTGTTGGGATGTTATGTAACAAGGTGTATTTCAAGTATGACTCTACCTTCGTAAAATCTATCTAACTTGATACATTACATGGCTAAAGAGCAAAATGATGACTGAATCACGAAAAACCCTTGATACATTAAAAGACCACTGACTGTAGTATGGTAAAAGCAATGGATGGTGTTTTTGTTGTTTTTGTAAAATGAAACAGTGTGGAACAAGATGGACTAGCGGATTTATTACAGCCTATGGTTCCCTTGACCTGTACAACCACAAATATGCAATGTATGGATGCAATGCTTTAATGCAACTACATATTTTTGTATTTTTGATGGATTGATTTTTGTGAATATGAAGATGAAGTGCGAGAAGAACTCTCTTATTGATGAATTTGAGTATGCCTAGAAATGAGATGCAAATTTTTGTTGTTTTTGATGATTTTTGTTGTTTTTGAATTTTCTTGATTTTTGACCAAGCGATTGTGGAAATCCTTGGAGCATTTTGGGATTGACCAAGTGATTGCGAGAATCCTTGGAGCCTTTTGGGATTGACCAAGTGATTACAGGAATCCTTGGAGCTTTTTGGGATTGACCAAGCGATTGCGGGAATCCTTGGAGCCTTTTGGGATTGACCAAGCGATTTTGACAATCCTTGGAGCCTTTTGGGATTGACCAAGCAATTTTGACAATCCTTGGAGCCTTTTGGGATTGACCAAGCGATTTTGACAATCCTTGGAGCCTTTTGGGATTGACCAAGCGATTGCAAGAATCCTTGGAGCCTTTTGGGATTGACCAAGTGATTGCAAGAATCCTTGGAGCCTTTTGGGATTGACCAAGCGATTTTATGGATCCTTGGAGCCTTTTGGGATTGACCAAGCGATTTCAAGAATCCTTGGAGCTTTTGGGGTGACCAAGCGATTGCGAGAATCCTTGGAGCTTTTTGGGTTTGGACTATGGCTCTTCAGGGGATAGAGGTACCCCCAGCTTGATGGTCTTTGCACTTGAGATCTGGCTTCGGAATCACCACTGAAAGCATGAGATTTTGAAAGTAAAAGAAACACTAATATGCAATAAAAACAGAACTAGTTTAATGTATGTAATAACACGGATGTAATCAAATCAATAGCAGGAACACAACCCTTTTTATTAATATGATGTCGGCTCGGTTACAATACATCTCCTCAGTTACATATTTTCAGTTACAACAGATGAATAGTGATCTTCTTCCGCATGCCCACATTCGAAACGGGTGGGCCAGTGTTGCCGTCGCTTGTGCCTGATGAATCCTTGATGTTTGTTGTTTCTCCTGCGATCAAAGAAACATAAAAACGAGTTTAGTAGCACCTGTTGTTAAAACAAAGCATTCGGTCTTAAAAACAAATAAAACGTGCATGTATGATTAGAACAACAAACTACGGCAGATCCAAAATTATAACGTAAAAGAAATAAAAATACATTGAGTTTTGTCGATGAATGGGTGGATCCAGGGATCCGGATTCATATTCTCCATATCACGGATGTAGACGAAAATGAATCAAAAATATGTAGTCGGGTAGTGAGTTCAACAGCACTTCGTTCTGTTTTGAAAATGCTTCGTCCCTCTATTTTACATTGCATTGAGCTAGTTTTTATAGAGGATTTCGCCTCTGAAACATTAATGTCAAAACCCTAAGTCCGCAGGCACCGCTGAGATTTGACTCTTGTCAGATGATTATGAGACATGGCTCGCCCTGAGATTGTCGCTGGGAACTCACGTCAGTAGTTATGAAGCATGGCCTCGGGCCGGATTTGTTGTTGAGACTGCTCGTCTCATTACTACAGTTGGTGAAGTCCGCCATTTTTATAGACCCACGGGGTCTCTTCAAAGATGGTATGTAGTGATGCCACGTGGCGTGAATCACTTTAATGCTGCCTTTGACTGATTAAATGTCTGCCTTGAATGCTGACGTGTCGCCTCTGATTGATGCCTTTGAATACTTCTGCTTTAAGCGCAAAATGTCGAAGTGTCACGATATCGCGACGTCGCGATATCGTGACACTTCGGCCGAGGTTCCCCCTTTGGGCCTTAGGTGTCACGATATCGCGACGTCGCGATATCGCGACACCCTCGGTCGAAGCTTCCTTCGGGCCTTAGGTATCACGATATCACAACGTCGCGATATCGCGACACCCTCGACCGAAGCTTCCTTTGGGCCTTAGGTGTCGTGATTTTGTGACATCGTGAAATCACGACGCCTAAGGCAAAGGCTCAAATTGTGATGCCTAAGGCCAAGGCTCCCCTTCGAGCCTTAGGCATCACGATTTCACGATGCCTAAGGCCAAAGCTCCCCTTCGAGCCTTAGGCATCGCGATTTCGTGACGTCACAAAATCGCGACATCGCGATTTCATGACGCCTAAGGCCATGGCTCCCCTTCGGGCCTTAGGTGTCATGATTTCATGACATCACAAAATCGCGATGTCATGATTTTGCGATGCCTAAGGCCAAGGCTCCCCTTTGGGCCTTAGGTGTCGCGATTTTGCGACGTCACGAAATCGCGACGTCGCGATTTCGCGACACCCTCGGCCAAGGTTTGCTCTCACTTAAAGTTTTGCAGTTTGCTGAAGTTTAAGGCTTCGAAGTTTGTTAAAGGCTCGCTTTATATAAAAGGCTCTGAAGTTTGTTAAAGGTTTTGATAAAACGACCAACTCTGCTCACTTTCTGACTTTCCAAACTGTTGTGCAAGTGGCTAGGACCACTGTTTGACCTCTGAGGGCTGCCCTAAAAGTTGTGTATGTCAATGCGATCAGTGTTTGTAGTCACTTAATTGGATTGGTGCTGTTTTGGTGTCTACAAGTTCTTGGTGAGATTGTTATTCAATTTTGGACAAGTTTTGTGTGAGCTTGTTATTCATATTTGGACAAGTTCTGTGTGAACTTGTTATTGCCTAGCTTTGAGCAGATCAAATAAATCATTGTATTGGATAATATCCTTATTTCTATGTGAAGTATTATAAGGATATTATCTGGTGGAGCACCCCACATTGGGGGAACAACGTTAAATCTTGTGTCTCAATTGTGTGTAGTGACTTGTGCTCTTGCTTACTACTATTATCTGAGTTATTAATGCACACTTCTATATTTGGTTATTACAATTAAGGACATTAATTGATATTGATTTGGAAAGAAAGTAAAAAGTGGTATTATACTATTCACCCCCCTCTCATTATAAGCTTGTGTTCTTCAATTGGTATCATATTTGGTTCCTTCGTAAAGGCTAACAGCTTGAGGGCAAATTATGCAAGAACACATATGTCTTCACATAATGGATCATTTACAAATAAGGCTACATTATTTGATGGTAATAATTATGCTTTCTGGAGCATGAGTATGAATAACTACTTTATATCACAAGGATATGAGGTATGGCAAATGGTTGAAAAATAGTATAGGGTTGAATGTGATCCCGAGGTAGATAAGACTATCAAGAAATTGGTTGAGATCAATATAAGAGAAAAAAAGTATATTTTGAGTGGGCTACGAGAGACAAATTTTGCAAAGGTTATGGTACATAATTCAACTAATGATATGTGGACCAAGTTGTGGAATACTTATGAAGGATATTCCAAGGTAAAGTTGGTAAAACTACAAACTCATAGAAAAAGATTTGAGGAATTGAAAATGGAAGATTTTGAAGATATTGCAAGGTTTTTACTTCGAGTTGATGAGATTACTAACACCATGAGAGGTATAGGATTTGAGATGAAAGAATCAGAAGTTACTCAAAAGGTTTTGAGATCACTTCCCATGAAATGTGATGCTAAGGTTTCAGCAATAGAAGAAACAATGGATATCAACAAGATAACAATGGAAGAATTGCAAGGAACTCTCACAACTTATGAGATGAGGGTAAGTAAGCATCAAGTTCCAATAAAAGAGATTGCATTCAAGGCTTCATAAAATAGAAATGGAAAGTTCTAGAAATAGGTAGAGTTGTAGATAATGATGAGGAAGTTAACTTCATCAAAAGGAATAAGTACTCAGGGAATTTCAGGGATATAAGGAAAGTTAGATGCTACAAGTGTGGTGATCTTGGTCACTATGCATACAAGTGTCCACAAAAATAAAATAGTGATGATGAAAAACAAGGTCACAGAAGAAAATAGGATGGAAACCATAAGCATGAAAAAAGAAGATGGAAACCATAAGCATGAAAAATATGACAGATACAAGCAAAATAGGTATGAGAAGAAGAAAATTTTTTGTAAGGTAAAGAAATCTTACTACATTGTAGAAGCAAGTGATAGCTCAGATCATAGTAATAGAGACAAATCAGATGATGAAAAGGAAGAACATTTATTCTTAGGAATAGAATGTGAAAGAGAACAGTGCTTTGTGTGTGGTCAAAGAGATCACAAATCAGGATATTGCAATGGTTTCAGTGATAGTGTATTTGAGATAACACATCAAGGAATAAGCATGGTCAAATAAATCTTGAGAGTTTGTTTTCTATAGAATATTATAATGATCTTAGTGACAATGAATATGAAGAATGGTTTTTCTATGGGATAAAAGAAGTAGAAGAAGAACACTTATTCCTAGGTATTGAAGTTAAAGAAGAGGATATATCTATTGAAGAAAGACATGAAGAGCTTGTCATAGCCATTGAGCAATAAAATAGGTACAAGAAGGGTCTAAGGATACTAAAATGCTTCATATGCAAATATTTTGGGCATATAGATGATGATTGCACGTACTACAGCAATTGCAACAAGAAAAGTTTATTTGTGAAAAAAGAAAGCAGCAGTTATAGTAATAGTTCTAGCAGTAGTTCTAGTGACAATTCCAGCAGCGATGATGTTGAAGAAGAGGAAGATTCAGATAAATAAAATGAGAAAGCCACTCTTAAGGAGCTTATTGAATTGAAAAGAGAGAATTTAGAATTAAAGGCTCAAATATAGGAAGATGAGAAATGTAAGACAAAGATTCTACATGATATATCTGAATTGAGAGATAAGTTTGAAAAAGCAAGAAGAGTTGAAGAATGTATCATTAAATAGTCAAAGGCAAAAGAGATAGAATATGAAAGGCTTATGATTACTCTTGAAGAACTAAAAATGGATAACTCACGATTAAGGGATAAAGCTCAAGAAGATGAGAAAGAAAAAGCAAGGTTTCTACAGGAACTCACTAACTTCAAAATCAAAGTTGAAGAGACAAGAAAAATTGAAGAAGGTAAGATCAAAAAATAAAAAACAAAATATCTAGAGTGTGAAAGATTAGAACATGAGATTTTTTTACTAAGGTTTGAAGTAAAAGGTTCTAAAGAAAAGATGCACAAGTTTAATGAAAATTCGAAGACCTTGGAAAGGACTATCAATGCACAAAAGTCATAAGTCACTATAAGAGGACTTAGTTCTAAGGAAGAACAAGGAGAACATGAAGTAGAAAAAGGAGAATCAAGCTCAAACACCAAAAAAAAAGAAGATTCGAAAGAAGTAAGTAAAAGAGAGAATGAGACCTCTAAGGATAATTTGGACAATAGAAATTTCAACAAGGAAAGGAACAATGCACAAGTTAGGAACAGATGGAACAGAAAACAGGTAGAAGAGACTAAGAGACCAATGGGTTCTAGACAAAGTTTCTTCAATGGAAAATGTTTTTAATATCACAGGTTTGGGCACATGGCTTCACAATGCAGGACACATGAAATACAGGAATACAAGAAAGGATAGCTTTTCCATGGGTATTCCTACTCATGTAATGAGTTTGGTTACAAGGCAATGAATTGCAGGGTTCATAACAAAAGAGGATACGGATTCACTAGGAGAAGTCCTAAGATAGTTGCACTTCCAAGGAATAACAACATTAAGTTTTTTAATTGCAATAACTTTGGACATATTGCAAATTGGTGTAGGACTCAATTTTAAATAAGTTCAAGACAAGAAGGTCAAACAGGTTCAAGACAAGAATATCAAGTAACTCATCAAGAAAAGAATATCAGAAAAATATGGAAAGAAGTTGACAGAGGAAAGAAACAATGTAATATGGGAGTAAAAATACTCCCAACCCAAAATTAATCACCTCAAGAGAGAATCTGGTGAGGGGGCTATGCTTAAGAGTCATATATTTTAGCCCCAAGGTGTCCCTTTTTCCATTGATGTCAAATGGGGAGATATTTGAGTAAGGGGAAGAGCATTTAGTTAGGAGAAGCAGCCTCCAAAGAGAGCATTGAGTTAGGGTGAGCAGCCTCCATAGAGATTATTGAGTCAGGGGGAGCAGCTTTGATTCTCATAGATGGTTTTTACAGTGATTGTGGTTTTTGTTTTAGAGGTGTTGCCATCAATGACAAAGGGGGATATTGTTGGCAATTTGAGTTATTTTATGTTGTGATTGATGTCACATGAATCATTGATGTCATATGGATCACATTGAGTTTTGGTTGGTAGATGATATTTTGGAAAGCATGGATAAATTTAGGGTTTTTGTGAAAACCAAGGTAGGCAAAATAAAAGGCTCTATTTAAAACTATGGATGGCAGATTTGAAATGGGTTTTTCTTAAAACCCATGTTGGCCTTTAGTTTCGTAGAAAAATGTGCCTCAGTGATGGAGATTTTTAATTTTAAATATTTACTTTAAATTTTAATTATTTAAAATTTGAAATTAAAATTTTAAAATTAAAATTAAAGTTAGCGTCGATGTCTAAATAAAGAGATAAAATCAATAATGCATCGACCTCATCAAAAATGAGGAGAATACTATATAAAGGGGATCCTAAGGTTCATTTGAAAGTAATCCTTGCATGTGTTAAATGTTGGCTAGCATCTGAAGAGAGTTTGTGAGAAAATTGCTTTGAAAAGGGAGACAATGAATAAATCCAAGGTTGGTCGAAAGCCCAAGATATTATGGGCAGAGTGGCGCATTGGCAATTGGATTTTTGTTAAGGTGTGTGGTAGCGCTTTACGTCAAGGTTCGACAAGAATTATCAAATTATTAAGGTGTGTGGTAGCACTTTTTGTTAAGGTGTGTGGTAGCAAAATTGTTTGTTAGACAAGAATTATCAAATTATCTTATATTTCCTTTCCTTGGAACCAATATAATAATGGTGGCATTGAATTGACTTATTATATCCTTCCTTTTCTAATCCTTTTCTACCATAAACAAAATATCAATCATTAATTAATTCTAAAACACTTGAAACAAAATTGTAGGAAATGCATCAGAGGCAAGTGCCTTGTTACGATAGAAAGAGAAAATTGATTCATGTAGCTCCTTCATAAATATCTCATTCATCAAGCTTTTATTTTGTCTCTTTGTGATAATTGATGGAATATTTTGCAAAATATTAGTGTGTGCCTCCTTATATTTCCCATCATCTAACAAAATATTTTTGAAATAAATAATTTCTTCCATATAGAGTTATTATATTTTTGATGCAACAAAAATAAGAACTTTTTTGTTGTAGTTTGAAATATTTTTGTATTTCAATCTCCTTCCTTGATTCATTTCTGCCTATATTTTTGGATCCAAATAACTTCTTGTTAATGTATTTATGATAATACAAAAGTAATTATTTTTATTACACATAACAATCCTTGTCTATTCCATTAATTTATACTATCTCTTGTAAATTTTGACCTTGTATTAAATTTTATTTTTTTCTTTAAAATTCTTACCAAAATATTTGGCATTCCAAATGTTTATTTGTCCATTTAGTTATTTCATCTTTTGAAGAAATTTATACAAATATAATCCTTCAAAATTTGCTTCATCAAATCATAATATAACCATATGGAAAAAATTGAAGGTCTTGGAGCCACATAGACCAAAAATAAAATATCTTTGGATAACCATTATTGATCAAATAACAAGTCAAAAGGATTGGTTTATTACCTAATCTTGTTTGCAATAAAAATTGTGAAGAAATTGTATACTTTGTTTATAAACATGTGTTGCATATGTCAATATTTCAGCTATATGAGTTTTCCCAATGCTTCTATTATCCCATATATGTTGAAAACTTGAAAAATTAACATCATAAAGGTCATTTAAATTGACAAGTGAAGCACTTGCATTATGGAGTATCACCCTTTTTGAAGGAGATATAATTGTATTGATGTTAACTCTCAGAATCCATAGATCAAAATTATGAATCATCATTATGTTTGAAAAAATATTCTAAGGCCCTTCTAACATCTTTCATGAGGAGGAACTATAGTTAGAGTATATAATTTTATAACCTAAACTTTGATGTTTTCCTCTTTCCTACAAAAAAAGTCTACCAATCCAATTATATTTTACTTTTGACAATTGTCCATTCCATTTGTGTTTGTCCCATATTGTCACAATACCATTAAAAAATCATATAAAATAAAGTCTTAGAATATCCCCCATATTTAAAATATGTTTAAAATAATCCTTGCATTCCTCACTACTTAATCTTGTTTTGTACATTGAAATAAAATCTAGACTATAACAACACTTTCTTCTTTATGTTTTCCTAGAAACCCTAAAGTACAAGGATGATATTTCATATTATTTAAGTTATTATGCTACTATCTAAGCCCTAAATTTTCATAAATATCCTCCATATGCATTTATTTATTATGGTACTGTTGAAATCCTAAAGTGTAATGGATACACTATTAACTACATTCATTTTTATTGCAAAGGGATGGTTTTATGCTAGAAAGAAAAAGGATTTACGGATATCATCCTTTACCTCCTTACCCTCATTTTCTTTAAACTTTACCTTTCCATATTCCTTCACACATTTAACTTCTTCTAAATATGATCTTACCCATTGTGATTCCTAAAAAAATCTACTATTTTTTGTTCTAATAGTTGATTCAAGTAAACTATAATAGCCTTTGTCATTTGATGATTGATAGAAATATTTTTACCACTTTCTTGAAAGTGGAGAATCCTTTATTTAATGCACCATCTACTATGCTACGATCTCCTTCTTTATTTTCAAGTTTATCACGCTCAAAATTTTCCATCCCTTTCTCCATAATTTTCACTTTCCAATCTCTTTTCTTGTGTTCAATCCTATAACATTTGTGAATGCAATATTTTCATAATACACTTGTTGATCGCATTATATTTGATTTAAATGTAATCCTAATGTACCGTGATAAAGGTTTTTAAATATCTATGGCAACACATTAAAATACATACAACATGACTTATCTTCTTAATAGTTGGTCTCTCTTACATGATCTTCTTTACAATATTGTTGATATTCTTCAAAAACCTCATTATTGATAAGTTGATAAGAAAGTCCAAAAAACCTAATCCACATTGGAAGTCTTTTACACATCTCTATTTCCACAAAAAAAATTTCACTCCATGGTTTTAAATATAATGCATCTTTGGACCTAAACCAAGAGCCACCATTCACTATTTTGTCCATAGTTTTTGAACCAGAGAAAATGGTGTAAAAAAATCTTAAAAAAAAAAAATTATAGAAGAATTTAAATTCAATCCTCACTTTAATTTGATCCAATTTTGAAACTCCAAAAAACCCAACCAATATCTATAAATCTTAGATAATAACCTTTACTTTAAAAACCATTAAATAATATGTGACCATCTCATCCATGATATTTACTCGTCATAATTTTTCTCTTTATCTCCTACCCTACTTCTAAAATGTCTCAACAAAAACAATTTTAATAATTTAAAGTTGACCATACAAATACAGATGGGAAGTTATTGCTTTGAATATAAGAAACCGCATAGAAATGGCGGAGAAACCGCAGGCTGTCAAAACTTTACTATCTAGCAGTTCATCACACTTATAAATGTTTCAGATATTTAAATCGTAAATTTGGGGATATTATTGAAATACTTCTTTTCTCAGTAGTATTCAATTAGTATGATATATGAACGTGGATCCAAATTCTATTAATTATTGAGATTTGTTTTTCAAATTTGAGCTTACTCGTTTCTTTGATAATTTCTTTGCGTTATAACTGTCTTAACAAAATCTAGATAATTATCATTCCAAATTCATTTTCTTAACAAAATCTAGATAATTATCATTCCAAATTCATTTTCTTAGAAGTCTTTTAATGCGCTATCAATATATGGCTTAGACGTTTCGTTCAAATAAATTAAATATCGATTGTTTTAGTTTGGTGATTCTGCGCTTTGTCTATCTCTTTTCCGTTAATTTCATCCTGTAATCGTGTTTTTTTCTTTTTCAAACATTAATTCCAAGTATTCGTCGTAGAAGACAAACTGGCGGGTCAAAAACGTAAATAATCCAAATTCAATGCTAAGCATGTTTTTCTCCAAAAACTATGGCATATATGCTTTCACAACTAGTACCCGTTGCAGCCATAGCCGCTAAATGTGTTTTTCGTGTTTAAATAGATTATTAGGTATTGTCATACCAATCTTTTGGAAATGGCAATCAACTTACATAACACTATTTAGTTTCTGAGATATGTTGGAAATCAATTTACAAACGTTTGCATAACATTATTTAGCTTATTTCTTTCTAGGATATGTTGTGGTTTGAACTTTAGATCTCTGCCAAAACCCTACCTACTACACCATCCTTCTCAAACTTGTAGCTTGTGTTTTTTATGTCTACCAGATTATAAGTTATATTTTGTGTTTTCTTATAATTTTATGTCTATTTAAAATCATTTTTAAAAACAATATTATTTTATTGAAGATATGTTTATTTAATCAAACTTCAAACAACACAAGTATGTATTCATTTTAATATTCTTTAATATAGGTAAATGTTAACTAATTTCAACTTATTGTTATTGAATGAAGTTTGGATTTTTTACAATTAAAATCTTAATTGTTTTCTCTAAAAAAACATTTTTAAAACATATATATTTTAACTTTTAAATTAAATAATATTTTTAAATTATATGTGTCATCTTGATTATGAAGTAAAAAAATAAATCTTAAGAAAATCGTAAGCAACTCTAATACAAAAGTTCAATAATTTTAAGGAAACAATAATAAATATATGTATAAAGTTTATGATCAAACATCAAACAAGGTTATGTTTCTTTCACTAAGTTATTATTTTTTATCCATAGGCTCTTAAAACTTTTAAGTTTATTTTGCATTAAAAATACTAATAATAAACCTTAAACCTCTCCCAAGAATTGGGTCTGACCACAACCTTATTGTCCTCACCATAGAAGAAGGAGCAAGATCAAAACTCTCCTTTTAAATTTGAACTAATGTGGCTTCAACATAGGAACTTTCACAACAAAATGAAGGAGTGGTGGAGTACCTCAGTTAGAGGAACAAATATTTTTTGCCTAACTACCAAGCTTAAGAAACTAGAAGAGAATTTAAGGGTATGGAACATAGAAGAATTTAGAACATCTTCAAATAGAAATAAGAGCTAAAAATAAAAATAGATGAAGTCAAAAAAATAACGGAGGGATATAGGTACATAAAATACTTGAGAAATGAAGAACATAATCTTCTTATTGAATATTACACCATCCTCACCAAAGAAGAAACATTCTAGAGGTAAAAGTCTAGGGTAACCTAGCTAAAGGAGGGTGACAGAAACTCTAAGAACTTTAATTCTACCTTAATCAAACATAGGAGGGCATCTCAAATTAAGATAACCTCAAATGGAAAAATGGCAGAGTCATAGATGGCAAAACTAGTGAGAAAGAAATAGTAGACTTCTTCAAGCACAAATTCAATGACAAAGGGGAAGAAAATGAAAAGGATGTGGAAGAGATCCTTACCAACATCCCAAAACTAGTCATAACTTCTATGAACAGGTTTATTAATAAGAAGTTGTGTGAAGAAGAAATAAAAAATGCCCTCTTCACTATGAAGAAAGATAAAACTCTAGGACCAGATGGTTTTCCAATAGGATTCTTCCAAAGTTGTTGGAATATAGTTAAAGAAGATGTAGTAGGAGCAATCCATGAGACTTAGGATAAATGTAGGATAGAAAGGAGAATAAATAATACCTTCATAGCTTTGGTAAAGAAGAAAACAGGAGCCACCAAACTTGATGATTTTAGACCAATATGTCTATGTAATATGTCATAAAAATCTTAACTAAGGCTCTAGCAATGAGATTAAGCAACATTTTGCCTTCCATTATCTCGTAACAGTAGCAAGCCTTTGTTAAAGGAAGACAAATCCTAGATGGTATATGGATTATACATGAAACCATCCACTCCCTTAAAAATAATAAAAAAGCAGGTATGCTAATCAAACTAGGCATTAGTAAAGCCTATGAGAGGGTATCCTGGAGGTTTTTGGAAAGAGTCATGGAGAAATTTAGCTTTTCTTACTAATGGATAAAATTAATCAATAGTTGTATTTCTAGTGCTATCGTATCCATCTTTGTCAATGGATCCCCTACTGGCTATTTCAATAGCTCAAGAGGGCTCAAACAAGGGGACCCTATCTCCTCAGCTCTATTCATTATGATGGTAAAATAATTAGGTATATATTTAAAAAAAGCTCAATAATATGGTCTAATTAGTGGTCTACATGTAACTAGGCAAACCTAAATATAACCCATAGCTAGTTTGTTGATGACACTTTGCTCACTGGAAAAGCCTCGATAAAAGAAGCCAAAGCTTTCAATACCATCCTCAACTGTTATGAAGGTGCATCTTCCCAATATGTCAATTTTGACAAAAGCAAAATCTATTTCCTCAATACCCCCATCGCTAGACAAAAAAATCAAAGCAATCATAAAATATAAAATTGAGAATCTACCTTCCTCTTATCTAGGCATGTCCCTTTTTGGTGGCTAGATCAAATCTTCTCATTGGAACATAGTCATTGATAGGCTCAATAAAAAGCTTTCTATATGGAAATAAAACATCCTTAGATAAACCAAAAATATCTAATTGATCCAATCCACCCTTCAAAGCCTACCAATCTACATGTTGTCAATGATTAAAATATCTGTAAAAACTATAGAAGTGGTTGAAACCATCGATAGAAATTTTATATGGAAAGGTACTAAAGAAATAAATAGATACCATCTAGTGAAGTGGGAGAAGGTATACCTCCCAAAAGCTTATGGAGGCTTGGGTCTGAGAAACATGAAAATCCTCAATAGAGCATTAGTAGCAAAACTAGTGTGGAGACTGATAAAAGAAGATAACAACCTATGGACCAACATAATGAGGATCAAATATATCCAAGATAATGAACCAACAACAATACTTAGAAGCAACTATATAATGGGAGGTTCAACCATCTAGAACCATATTTATGAAGGAATCAACATCATAAACAAAGGGTCTCAATGGAGGATTGGTAAAGGAACAAATATGGATTTTTGGGAAGATAAGTGGAGAGACTCAAGATCTTTAGACCAAGATCCAAATCTTGTAGAGTTAAAAAAGACCATCAAATAGGACAGGGACACCTATTTTAGATCTTACATAGTTAGTCACAAATATGGCACAAACACTTCAAGAACATGCATTGGAAATATGGTTTTAAAGAAATATTTAGAGGCCTTCCATGCATAACTAGGAGAATATATTAATCTAGACTCAGAGGACCAATTAGAGTGGACTAGATTGCCAACAATAAACTATCTACTTAAAAGTGGATACAAGGAATGTCTAGATCTACCTCAGTAAAAAGCACCTTGGAGGAACTTATGGGGAAACAAATGTATTCCAAAGATGAAAGTATTTACATGGTTGGTTCTCTAAAATAAAATCCTAACTTGGAACAACTTGATCAAAGAGGTTTTCTAGGCTTGAGTATATATGCCACCTATGCAACAAAAATAAAGAGACAATAAATCACTTGTTCATGAAATATTTTTTTATTCAACTTGTGTGGAACCAATGGATGAATACTACAAAAGTATCCTGGGTCATACGCAAGAAAATTATTAAATTGTGGTGTTAATGAATCCCTCCTTGTATGGAGAATATATTGATATGGATCCTAGTAATCCCAACATTTGTTTGGTGTATCTGGAAGGAGACAAATTCAAAGGAAAATCAAGGAGCTCTGAGAATATTTTTAACCAGCTTCAAGTGAGTTTGTTTGATCTAATTATACCTGAACAGATTAACATAGACCAAAAAAGGAGTTAAATTTTGAGCCAAAACAAATATTAGAATCTCTTCTTGCAGCTAGACCTCCAGTTTAGTTTTGGATTTCAAAGGAGCAAGTAGTGAGTCCTAAATTTTGATCTTAGGACTCACAATGGATTTTAGATTAGAAGGATATTGGTAATGTTTTGCTAAACTCCCTCTGACAAATGGTCTACTTGGTTGTTTATGTAAACCATCCCCAGCAAGGCAATCATATGATCACCTTGACAACAGAATGCATATTCTAGGGATTTTTATTTATAGCTCTTACTTCTTCTTTGAGTTCCATGCACAGTACTCAGAGTTTAATTTTCAAGTATAAATGAACAGGCTAGGCATAAGCTCAATAGGACTCTAGTTTTTTTGGCCTTTAGTAAGTGTTGCTATCCTAAGAATATTTCAGTTTCTAGCTCACTTTTATGTAAAAGGGTGGAGGACCCTATTAAAACCTCTTTTTTTTAATAACAAAAAAATACTAATAATAAATTTATTCAATATTTCTTTTCAAGTTTTCAAATTTGTTTAATATCACTTTTATATGTATTTTAGTTACAATTTTTATAGAAAAGTGAAGCTAAGTTTTGGTGTTAAAGCATTAGTATTTTTTATGCATTGCTTGCCATATTTTATAAAAAAAATTAATATTAAAAAATATCATTCATATATATATATATATATATATATATATATATATATATCACATACTCACACACATCCTATTATGGTTGATTTTCTATTATGATAATTAAAGACCATTGCGGCCATACACACATGCACACAATGTCATGGCTTGAACTTGGGTTTCTTAAAAAAGAGCCCAAATATCTAACCATTATATTGTCCCAATCATTAATAAATTTCTTTATAAATCATTTTCAAAAAATATAAGCTTATTACCTAATAAAGCATTAGCCCTAATGGATTTCCTGCAATTTGTTTTTAAACATTTAGGATTTATTGAAGATTGATATGGTAGTTGCAATTGAAGAGGTATGGTAAAGGAATGCTACAATAAGTGAGATAAATGTCACTTATATTGCATTGGTTCCCAAGCAATATGATGCAAAATATTTTGATAAATTTTATCCAATAAGCCTTTGTAATATGATTTATTATATCATTTCAAAATTATGGCAAGCAGATTGAAAGACATTCTACATTATGTTGTCTCATAGGAACAAGGTGGTTTTGTTCATAGTAAACAAATTCATGATGGTATAATCATTGCATAAGAGGTCATACATTCTCTTTATTCCATGAAAAAACTAAGTGTGTTTATGAAATTAGATATGCACAAAATATATGATACTGTTTCTTTGAGTTTTCACCATGATATTCTAAAAAAGTTTAATTTTGATTACAATTGATGTGAATGGATAAAATATTGTTATACCACTACAAAATATTCTACTTTGATCAATTGTTCTTATACTAGTTATTTCAAGTCATCTCGTGGGCTTCATCAAGGTGATCCATTATCTCCTTATTTATTTACTATTCTTGTAGTGACATTAGGGAGAGCTTACTCAGAGGTAAAAATGGAAGTAAAAACCAAATATATTCAAGTTACAAAAAATGGTTCCTTTGGATGTCATCTTCAATTTGTTGATGACATTTTTATTTTGGGTCATCCCTTAGTCTGTGAGGCTGTGGAATTTAAATCAATATTATTAGTCTATAAGAAGGCTATTGGACAATTGGTTAATTCTACACACTTTGGAATTTTTCTCATTAACACTATCATAGATTTAAAATTAATTATTGTGAATATTTTAGGGTTTAAAATTGGAAGTTTTTCATCAATATCCTTAGGTATTATTTTGTCTCATAAAGGGAATAAAAAGGGGCTTTGAATATCTTGTTTGGATAGAATGAAAGCTTATTTGATAGGTTGGAAAGGTAAATTTTTAACCATGGCAATAAAGTTATAACTCATAAATACTGCATTACAATCGATCCTTATTTATATGATGTCACTTTCAAGATTGTCAATATATATAGCATCTGAAATTGATAAAATTCAAAGAGACTTTATTTGAAAAGGATGTGAGGAATAATTTAGGTTTCCTCTTTGTAAGTGGGATAGGACTTGCAAAAGAAATAATATTGGAGGAGCGTGCTTACAAAATTGTATACTTATGAGTTAAAATTAATGGTAAAGTTTGGATAGATATTATTTTGAGACTAAGGAAAGAATTGGAATAAAATATTACTTCTAAACTATATAAGTTCTCTTGATAGAATGTAATTATTTAGGAAATAAACCTTACCCAAAGGATCTTAAATATGGGACTATATATGATATATTTTGCAATTGATAAAAGAACAAATTAGATGGTCATTGAACAAAAGAAAATATGCAATTTCTTGGTTTGATGCTTGGTTGAAGCCTTATCCCGTAATTTTTTATTCAAAATGACAACCATTGGTTCATGAATGCCTTTTAAATATCCAAAGTTCAAAGATTATATTTATATGAGCAACAACTCTATATAACTTGCTTGAAGGAGAAGAACTCAAATAAATTGTAGATGAACTTCAAAAGATGCTTTAATATTTTTATTTGCCAATTTTTACATGAAAGGATAAGTTGGCTTGGAATATTTCAAAATATTGTGGATACTCGATCAAGTTAGGATATGAGGATCTAAAGCAATCAAAATTTGCTTCTTTTGAAAAATTTCTTTGGAATAATATTTGGTCATTAAAGGCTCTCCCCAAGTCCTCAACATTTCTTTAGTCAGTAGTTCAAAGTATGATTATTATAGGAGAGAGGGTATAATAATCATACTTAAAGTGTGATAAGGATTTAAAAATATGAGACAATTTACTTCTTCATTGTCCCATTGCTCACACCATTTGGGGTTACTTTTTAAAAAATATGAAAATATATTAGGTAGCTCCATCAACATTGAAAGATTTGATGAAATGTTAGATTAATTATTTTAAAACTAAAGCATTATATATTTAGTAGAGGATTGACCCTATCATTATTTGTTGGAATTTATGGCTTGAAAATAATAATAGATTTTTTTAAATAAATATCAAAATCATGCCCAAGTTTGATATTATTGTCTATATTAGAAGAATGTTTACAAATATGGTGGTCGTCATGGCAAGTCTCAAGTATGAAAAAAGAGATGGTAACAACCTGGTTGCAATATTTGAACATACATGAAAGAGTTATCTGTGATAATGACATTAAAAAAAATAATCTACTTCAATCTAAGATAAAATATAAATGTCTAAAAATTGGGTTTATTAAAATTAATTTTGATGATGCTTCTTAAAGAAATATAGGAAAAGTTGGTGGAGGTGGTGTTTTTCAAAATAATGAAGGCAATATTCTCCTCAGTTACTTAAAATCATATGGAACTTCAACTAAAAACTATGCAAAGGCTATGAAACTTCTTACATTTCCTACAAGGATGAAAATCGTGATAAAATAGGAGAGAAATATATATGTTTTTCCTATAAAAAAAATTCGTAACTTTATATTAAGTAAATATGAAATTATATTCTTCATATGCCTCTTTGGCATTTCTTTAAAATTTCAATAGTGACCTAAAAATTATGCCATTTATACATCATAACTAGCTATCTCTATCATGCTAAGTTGTATCCTTAAGCACCTTCCCAATTTATCAAACAATATTCTCTAATCACTAAGAGTTTTTTGAAAAAGTTGCTTTATCTATGCTTGCTTTAACTAGAGTGTATTAATCCCCTCAAATAGAGATTTGGACCAGTTGTAGTGCATTGCCCTCATTGAATTCTTGTACTAAGCACATACCTAGATCAATATAAAGTGCCTTCTTTGAGAGTTCATCTGCTTCTCTATTTAGTTCTATATGAATATGCTAAAAATTAAAAGCTCACTTCAATTTACAACTTCTTTTATTTGAGAGAAGATGGGTTTTACAATCATGTTTTCCATCCAAAAACACCATGCATCCTAATTATTACCACCTATGAGTCTCTGTAAATTTGCATTTTTGGTAATCCTTTTGATTCTACCAACTGAGCCAATAATTTGAAGGCCATAATTTCATCATAATTATTAGAACCTTCTCCTAATCTAGCCTTGAATTTAAAATAATGAGAGTCAGAAATATATAGTAATCTTCCTACTCCAAAAAATCTAGGGACCCCCTATGTAGCTCCATAAAAAAAAACCTAGAACCTATTATTTTCAGCATAATTGTTTTAAAATTAAAGCATTATATATTTGGTGGAGGATTGGCCCTACGGATTTTTTGGAATTTATGGCTTGAAAATATAATAATTTTTTTAAAGATAAATCTCAAAATCATGCCCAAGTTTGATAATATTGCCTTTATTGAAGAATGTTTACAAATATGGTGCTCATCATGGGAAGTCTCAAGTACATAAAAAGAGGTGGTAACAACTTGGTTGCAAGATTTGAAAATACATGAAAGAGTTGTTTGTGACAATGATATTAAAACATAGAATCAACTTTGATCTAAGATAAAATGGAAATGTCCAAAAATTGGGTTTATCAAAATTAATTTTGATGATGTTTCTAAAAGAAATCTAGGAAAAGTTGGTGGAGGTGGTGTTTTCTGAAATAATGAAGATAATATTCTCCTCACTTACTTAAAACATATAGAAATTTAACTAACAACTATGCAGAGGCTATGACATTTCTTAAATTTCTTATAGGGATGAAAATTGTAATAAAAATAATAGAAATATATTAATTAAGAGGGATTCATAAATTGTATCTATTGTTATTAACAAAAATGAATGCTATGACATTTCTTACATTTATTATAGGGATGAAAATTGCAATAAAAAATGATAGAAATATATATTTATTAAGAGGATTCATAAATTGTATTTAATGCTATTAACAAAAATGAATGTGGAGATTGGATAAAAAATGATATTGTTGTTGATGTTTATCATCTTTTATTGGAGGTAATTTATTGGAAATTTGATCATATTAATAGATAAGAAAATATGGTTGCAAATTATTTAGCCAATTGTGAATCTTCATTTGAATGAATTTCAAATTTTAGAAGGCAATTGGGCAAGTGATATTTTATCTCTTAGTCAAGAAGGTGATTGTGGAAACATAGCACTTTAGAAAAGCTAAACAACATATATGATAGAACAAGAAATGAAAAATATTTATAATAAAAATGCATGCTGGATATGGTTTAATTGACCTAACAACAAATGTAATATTTTTATTCTTTTATGGGAGTGGCCTTTAATGGAAGCCACATATAACTATTTAAAAATAAATAAACTTATTCAGTCTCCCCCTCATAATTATTTTAGTTATAAATTTAATATAGAAATTTAATTTATTTTTCAAAGTTCTAAAGTCTCTACCACTACTTAAAAAATTATATGATAATTTCAAGTTTATTTTATTTTTTGTAAAAATAATTTATATTACAAAATTCAAATAGAAGAGATATATCACCTGTCTCTCCACGTACATAGGCTTGTGATATAATATTTAGTAGGTGATTCAGTGCTACATTCTATATCAATTGATTTGTTGTAGCAAACCATGTGGAGTAGGCACATCCTAATATTGTGAATTATAGAACTAAATACATCTAATATTACTACCATTAAGAGATAAAATAGAAATATCTTCCCTAGTCCCTGTTGCCCACCATCTAAGGTGATAGTCATAACAAGTGAAGTTGCTTCTGTGTAGAGTCCAATTGGCCATAGTATCTACAACTCTATTTTGTTCTCTAGAGATGTGATTGTATTCTACATACATAAAGCTTTCTTGTACCATCTAAATTTTCTCTATGATTCTCCTTAGTCTCTAGTCAAGCTTCATATTCTCCCTTAGATTCTTTAGATGGTTGATCATAACTTGTGAGTTAGATTTTATTTGGACCTTCTTCTAGCCTACCTTAACTACCTCTTGGATCCCTCTAAGGATGCCACAATCCTATACTAGGTTGTTGGAAAGAATGCTAAGATTCTCTATGAAGATGAAAATTGAGGTCCCATTCAACTATCTTCCTATCCCTCCCACACTAGTTCTTCTTATATTACCTCATGATGCTCCATCTATGTTAACTTTTCCCCAATCCTCTAGGGGGGCTATCAATTTTCCTTTTTGACTAATTTTGGGTTACTTCTGGTTTCCATTTGTTGATTATTAGCCTTAGTAATAATTTTTAGTCTACTCATGATTTGTTCCAATTGTTGGTGGGGTTCTTGGGGATACTTTAGTGTATGTTGGACTATCTTTACTATTTTTGTTGTGGTCTTTTGCCAAATATAGTGGGTGTCCATAGGCTTTTGTTTGATTATTGAGTTGTTCCTTTCCTTCCATATGTTTCAAATTAGGAGAGAATTTCTTATCCATACTATCTTCCAAACATATTGGTCTACTCCATCTTGTGTAGTCCATTCCTCCCACATATGCTTTAGGGTGGTAAAGTTATACCATTTAATACCAAGTAATATATACATCATATTCCAAAGTTTTGAGGCTATAAGACTCTTAATAAATATGTGGCAGAGTGTTTCAAGGTTCTCCCCACAAATCTCACACCTAAAAGGACTATGGTAGCCTCTTTTCGTTAGTTGTTTCCCTGTTCATACCCTTGTGAGTCAGATTCTATTTGGACCTTCTTCTAGCCTACCTCAACTGCCTCTTGGAGCCCTCTAAGGATGCCACAACCCTATACTAGGTTTTTGGAAAAAATACCAAGATTCTCTACAAAGATAAAAATTGAGGTCTCATTCGACTATCTTCCTATCCCTCCCACACTAGTTCTTCTTAGATTCCCTCATTGTGCTCCATCTATGTTAACTTTTCACCAATACTCTAGGGAGGCTATCAATTTTCCTTTTTGACTACTTTTGGGTGCCTTGTGGTATGCATTTGTTGATAATTAGCCTTAGGAATAATTTTAGTCTGCTCATGATGTGTTCTAATTGTTGGTGGGGCTCTTGGGGATACTTTAGTGTATGTTGGACTATCTTTGCTATTTTGTTTGTTGTCTTTTGCCAAATATAGTGGGTGTCCATAAACTTTTGTTTGAATATGGAGTTGTTCTTGTCCTTCCATATATTTCAAAGTAGGAGAGAAGTTCTTATCCATAATATCTTCCTAACATATTGGTCTACTCCATCTTGTGTAGTCCATTCCCTCCACATATGCTCGAGGGTGGTAAAGTCATACCAAGTAAGATATACATCATTTTCCAAAGCTTTGAGGCTATAAGACCCTTAATAAATAAGTGGTAGAGTGTTTCAAGGTTCTCCCCACACATCTCACACCTAAAAGGACCATGGTAGCCTCTTTTCATAAGTTGTTTCCCTGTTAGTACCCTTTTATTTAGAAGAAGTCAAATGAAGAATCTCACCTTAAGCCATAACTTCTATGCCCATATTTGTTTGAATAAATCTCAAACTAGGTTAGGAGTACTTTGGCATAGAACTACATATCCACTTGCTACTATATACTCCCCATGACTCAGGTTACCTCATTCAAGGGAATCCTTCACTTAAGACCATAAAATTGATATCAATTATAGAGTTTATTGGATATTGATATTTTGACTATCTAGGATTTGAATTGACCATTTAGTTGTGGGGAGCTAGTTTCTCCCAACTTTTGAATTTCCAATCTGGTGCCTATAATATTTTGCTAATTTTATTCAATTTGCTTTATGTAGCTACTCCATGAAAGGTCTCCACTCTAGAAAATGAGCCATCAAAGGTTGGTGCCCATCCCAACAGTTTATTCAAAAAATTTCATATTGATGATTGTGAATTATCCAAAAGATCTCATTCTTTATAAGCTCCTCTCTTGTCCTTAAAACCTGCTAATATGGGAAATCCTCTACTAGGGAGTTGGTGGTGAATAATGTCTACCATAATTTTATTTTCTACATATTTATATTTTATATTTTGGGACCATAGTGCATCGGGGTTGTTCAACATCCTCCAATATATCTTAGCTTATAGTGCCTTGTTATTTTCTATTGATTTGAATCCTAGTATCCCTTCATGTTTGTAAAGGGATAAAATTTCCAACACACCAATGCCCATTTTCTTTTATTCTTAGTGTCTCTCTAGAGGAATCAGTGATCTATTTGATTCATCTCTCTTAGCACTACCTTGGGAATGCTGAAACTATGGAGACATAAATAGGTATAGGTTGAAGGACTAATTTAACGAGGGTTATTCTTCCCCTTAATGATAGTCATCAACTAGCCTACTTTTTTACTTTGTCCATTAGCTAGGCCCAATCTTCCTTCTGTCCTAAAATTCCTTCCTCCTTATTGATTTTTAAGCTAAACTATCGTACTGAAGCAAATAAACAACCCAAACTTATGGGACCCCTCCCTTGGATTATATTTTTAGTTAGTGGCCCAAAACTTAGTCATTGATATAGCAAAAATCTTGATCATGAGAAAATTTTGATTTTGGAGCTAGTGACACTTGGGAGCCCAATGCTACCCGATTTTCATTAGGTGTCCATTTTCTATGGTGATCACAACAGACTATTTTCTCTTACATTGTATGGATCTTTATCTCCATAATATAAACATAGGAATGTGACTTTTCAATATTTGACTATTACAATCCTCACATATATGGGACTTGCAACCTTTCATATTCTTGACCTTCGACTTATTATCTTGCCACTTGTATACCAAACTCTTCACTCTCTTCTTATATGCACTACTTGAATCTAGGGTAATTGCACACTTCAACATGACTCTTACTCTCCTACATGCCCTCCTAATACAAGATATTTTTGCACATCCTTACATTACATATTTGCATACTTACATACATGAAACTTATACACATTCTCTCAACACACACTTGCAGTCTTACTTACATAAAACTTGTGCATATCCTACATATTACACTCTTATATAACACTTGTGTATATCCTGCACATAGATGCTTACATAAAGGAAAAATATAAATTACTCCTATAAACTATAGACTCAAACCCTAATCTATTACATATTTATATTTATACCATAAATGTGTCATGGGGGTACGTTTGCATGTACCAAATAATGTAATATTATCCAATACTCTCACCATGGAACCGTGTCTCTAGGACTTCTATGTCTATTGTATCATCCTCATCATCCAAAAGGTCATTAATGAGAATATTGCCAAACATATTGTTTGACACCATTGCTTGATTCCTCATTGTCGATTTCTTTTGGATATTCTTTTTTATGGGCACTTGGAACCTTTCAAGATTTGTTTCCTCTCTTCCTTGCTCTAGGATCTTATGTGTGCAATATCTTGCTAAATGGTCATATTCATGGCAGATTCTAGAATGAAAAGGTATATTCTCATATTTCACCTCCTACTCTCATGTTTCCTCCCTAAACTATAGAGTGATCATTTTTGGGAGAGATTTGTAAAAAATATTAGGACACATATTTGGGCATAAATAATTTGGTCAAATTTACTTATACTATCAACAACCATCATGAGTGTTCCTAGGGTATTCTCAATTGTGGAAAAAGCTATCAGATTCCAAAATTCTATTGGCAAACCAAATAGCCTCACCCAAACTAATGTTGTGGATGGCATCTCTTCCTCTACTTTGAATTTAGTATGCCAAGGTTTCATAAAGAGGCCTACCCTTCCAAAAAACCATGGTCCCCCTTGGAATATTTGTTCCCTATCTTCTTTAGAAGCAAAAATAACAAGGAAATAAGCATTAGGGTATGTAGAGATTTGGAACTCACCTTTTGTTCATCATTGTTTAGCAACCCATAGTTTAAATGTTGAAAGGATCGATTTGAACCCCATAAATCGACATATCAGCCCTCTCCTCTCCATTTCTTCTATTTCATTTTGAATGTCCTCCATATTCACCTTCACTATCAGGGAACCTTCCACCGCCTTTAAACAACTTGTCATAGTTTTCTTGGGATCAATCTTAGGCATGTTCAAAGGTCTTCATGGTGAACTAAAGTTATTGATCACATTTAGATGGGGTTTTTCCTCACGAAGGGCATGCTTGAATTTTTTTCGGGGTAGCTCTCCTGACTCCTTCCCCATATTAGGTATTGGAACAATTGACCCTTTTTGATAATTTACCCTTTGAACAATCTTACTTATGTTTTGGACCATATCAATTTTCCTTGCTTTGGCTTCTCTAATCTAGTTTGTGTTATCAATATTTTTTCTAGTTCTTTTCCACCCTTGTCCTGATTTTCATTGTAAACTTTGATCTCCCGTCACTTTTAACACTGTAAACTAAAAGTGCTTGTTGCTTTTTCCTTTGCTCTATATAATTGGTTATTTACTACATTTTAAATCTATTGCATTTCCTTGCACCTTTTCTTTACTATAATCATCCTCGTTCAAAAATTCATGGTGAACACTAAAGCCAACATAGGCATCAACCAAGATTAATTTGTATTCTTTGTTTTTATTATTAAACATTAATTTATTTCGTTTTTTAAAAATAAAGCACACAACCTAAAACAAGAACGCGAATTGTCTTCCAAACATTCAGTCAAACTTTTATTTCAGAATGATTTCTGGTATGACGTGTAAGTTGACCGTAATCTTATGGCAACGTTGAAGCCACTCAAACGAGCCGTCCCGTTTTGCGCATTTTCACAAAAAAGACACATTCCAGATTCCAGATTCCAACCCGATACCTTCCTTTGGCCTCCTCCATTCCCAACTTGCCTGGAAACTCTCACACATTCCTTGCGTTGTCTCCTCTCTTCTCTTCCTCTGCACTATATCACTCTCATCGTTTCATTCAGTCTCCATCCTCACCTGAATCCCATGCTCTGTACACATAGTGGCGGAGGTTCTTAAAGTAGAGAGGATTGACATACGGCATCAGGCAGGATCTGATAGCCTGCTTACCTCTTCTGTTTTTATGAAATTGAAGCAGAGCTCTCTCCATACATCAACTGACACATTTGCAGGTATTTTGTATGGATTGTAATCACAGCACTACTCAACAGAGCCAGAAATTGTTTATTATGTTTATGCTGTCCGACTAGCCTTGTGTGATTAAACTTTTTTTTTCCCTTCTCAATTATATTAAATTAATACCATTCAATTATTTTAATATATTAATTCTATATTAAATAAATAATATATTATATATAATTAAATGGGATTAGTTTAATTAAACTTATGCTTAAATCTTGATGAATGATACATGTGTAATTGTATCAAATGCTCATAATATATTAAAATAAAATCTGTTTCAATGGTATTTATAAAATTATGTAAATAAAAAATTATATTTAACTATTATTGAAACATCTTTCATAATATATATAAAATAAATAAATTTATTAAAAATATTTATCACAAATATTTATTTGGATGAAAAAAGTAAATTTATATTAAATTAAGATAAAAGTCTTTACAATTAAAAAAAAAAAGTGGGTTAACACATCCCATAGGGAATCAAACTAATCTTGATTGACAAGGGTGAGGAAACAAAGCCGCCAACAAAACACGAGTTTCTCAATTATGACCATTGATGATCATTACATCAAAGAAATCATATTATATAGAGTAATGTGCCCTGGCGTGTTGTCCTGCAACACTGCTAGTGATTATGGGATGTGAATCCACCCCTATGCAATTAAGGCCTTCAGTACTTGTGTCACTTCAACCAACAACTAGCCTAGGTGAAACTGGTTGAACATCATCCCACCCCCAACCTAGCGGGACGAACAAGCAATGTCAACATTAGGCTGATTCCTAACTGGCGAGGGTTGGGACAAATGCTTGTCTACGGTAGTACTTCTTGCATATGACAAAGGTCAGCAGCGAGAGTGGGATCGAAAATGCTCTTGAAAAGAGCACTCTGGGGGGATCCAGTTGACTGTACATGGAGTAGTACATGGAGCATTGGCCTAATGTTTCAAAATAAATTGCAGGTGATTCAACTCCATAGCAACTTTGTTGGATTAAGTACATATATATAGCCACATGTCATTAAAAACTTCTAATTTATCGGTATGAGTAAATGTGACAGAAAGTGTATATTGTTTAAAAATAATTTTGTTACTAGCCTTCAATTAAATTATTTTAAAATATATAATTATTTAATAAATAACATACACATAATTATCAAACTTATAGTATTGTTATTAGACCACCGTCCAGAAAAGAAATATGATTATTATTTATGCTCCTTGTTTTGAGCTTTACCTCCTCCCTTCCCAACTTGCCTCAAAACTCTCCTACACATCTTGTGTTCTCCTTACATCTGCATTGTCTCCTCTGGCCAACACTTTAAAACTTCAAATATATATTTTTAAATTATATATCATATTTCAATATAATAAAAAAATATTTTTAATATAATTATTTTTCACACTTAACTTATATGTTTTGGATACAAGTCAAAGCAATCAAATTGTAATCATAACATTAATCAACAAGTGATCAATTGATTATTTTTATGTTATCTTATCTTAGAAGAGTAATGTTGTGGGTTGTAAGCATTTTTTTTCTCATTTTATTTTGTTATCTAGATCTTCTTTGATAAGACATATGCCATCCCTTTTGGTAAGACTTACATTACCTTTTTTTTATAGTTTTTTTTATTAGATAAAATAAGGGGTTTTAAAAAGGTTCCCAAACCTTTTACAACTAGAAGCACAAGATTCTAAGAAGAAACCAAATGGAAACCAAAGAGGGTCAGACCCACCCAGAGGGTCAAGAAGTCAAAGTCGAACCAACTACAAGAAATCAAAGATCTGAACAAAGTAAGATAGGATCCTAGAGAGGATAGAGATCCATGAGAACTAATAGAACCAAGAGAAATAGGAGACATGGATCCCGCCCAAGGAACCTCCAAAAGAATGGGATAAACTTTGAAAAGTAAGATCAGGGGCAAGAACACCAAAACCTTTTGATTAGTTCCCATTTTCATCTTCTTACTTATCTCTTAGTCACGCCTCCTCATTTTGGAATAACATCATATCCTTGGTGTATGTGTGTACAACATAAAGTTATTATTGGTAGATCTAGTGAGGTCTCCTCTAGATTTTGTAGTTTTTGTGGTTCCTACCTTTAACAAACCGTTACTCTTATTTTTATTTTCCCCTTTGTTTTTCCATTGGTAGTTTGTTGTTGCTTGGTTTACTACTTCTTGTTTATTGCTCTGCACAACTAGGATGGTTTCAAGGGTGTTATTTGCCTCTTATGGAACATATTCCTTCCTTCCTATTGGCTTTTAAGCAAAATTGTATCAAATTATCACAGGTCCCAATATAATTAAGCCACAGCATAATAGGTCACAATGTCAATAATCAAGAGTAGAATTATATGTGTGAGCAATTAAATTTATATCTAGGTCAACATAAATAAAATAAAATTCACTATAATATCAAATATGAATGTAATTTACCAAAATCATTCATGTATATGTATGAAGAATACTTACAATAAAATTGCTCCAAATTTGTATACAAGCTTTTATTATGAATGTTTGTTATGGTGACAGCTACAAACTATTTTCCCTTATATTATATGGAGCTTTGTCTCCATAGTATAGACATAGGAATGTGACTCTTCAATACTTGACTATTGCACTCACATATCTAGGACTTGCAACCTTTCCTATTCTTGATCTTTGGCTTCTCATCATACCACTTGTATACTAGACTCTCCACTCTCTTCTTACATGCACTACTTGACTCTATGACACTTGTACAATTCTACATAACTCTTACTCTTCTACATTCCCTCCTAATACAAGACACTTATGCAGATGCTTACATTACATATTTTCACACTTACATACATGAAACTCATACACGTTCTCTCAACACACACTTGCACTCTTAGTTACATGACACTTGTGCATATCCTACACATTACACTTGTACATGACACTTGTGCATATCTTGCACATTACACTCTTACATTATACTTGTGCATATCTTACACATTACACTCTTACATGACACTTATGCATATCCTACACATAGACACTTACATAAAGAGGAAATATAAATTACTCATCTAAACTATAGACTTAAACCCTAATCTATTACATATTTACATTTGTACCATAAAGGTACCATGGGGGTATATTTTCATGTACTAAATAATGTAATATTCTCCAACACTCCTACCATGGAATTGTGTCTCCAGGACTTTTGTCTCCATTGTATCCTCCTCATCATACAAAAGGTCATCAATAGGGAGATTTCCAAACATATTGTTTGACACCACTGTCTAATTCCTCAATGTCATTTTTTTATATTCTTTTTGTTTGGCACTTGAAACCCTTCAAGATTTGTTTTCGTTCTTCCTTGCTCTAGGATCTTATGTGTGCAGTCACTTGATAAAAGGTCATATTCATTCACATTCTACTATGAAAATGTATATTCTCATATTCCACCTCTTACTCTCATGTTTTCTCACCAAACTGTAGACTGGTATTTTTTGGGAGAGTTTTGTAAAAATCTATCATGATAAATATTTGGGCATAAATAATTTGCTCAATTTTACAAGTGCTATCAACAATGATCATGAGTGTTCCTAGGGTATTCTCAATTGTTGAAAAAACTATATGTTAGCTTTTGATGGGACAATACTACAGGAAGAACAACCACAAGATGCAAGATAATTAATTTGAGATATAAACTAATGACACAATAATATGCAAGAAAATAATTTGCCCCTGTGTTGTAGGTGAATGAGAGAGGGTAAGGTAATCCTCTAAGGGAGTCCCCTAGTTCGAATATCCACCCTACCAAACCAAAATCCAGTTGATAATGTTGGTGTGTGTTGAGTGATAATTTTGCCCAATTGTAAAACCATACTCATTTTGTTAGAAAACCCTCTCTTGCAAAGAAATTCAAATTTCTCTAAGGTTCTTATTTGCTTTATGTGTGCTTGTATGCTTGCAAGAATGTGCTAAATATGTGTTGAAATGCCTTAGAGGTGCAAGTGACTCTTAACAAGGGGCCTGTGGTTTGATATTACTTTGATTTGCTATGCTTTTTATTACTATCCATGAACTTAAAAAAGAAAAAAAATGTGATGTGATTGGCCCTCATATGACCATCCTGGAAGGGTGATTTAATTTATTTTATCTTGAAGTATTTTAGGTAGATTTTATATTCTTTTCTTAAACAGATTTTAACAAATTTTATCTTTTTTTTTGTTAAACTTTGATTTGAGCATAAAAGAACTTAATGCCTAACTTTGAAACAAAGAAACTTTCTTTGTTTCTTTGTTGAAAGTGAAAATTTGAAATTTATTGGAATTTTAATTTTCATAAAGTGAAGCTAATTTATTGCTTGAAAAAAAAAGTACAAAACTTCAATTTTGACTCTCCTTTAAAATGTGAAATCATATTAAACTTGAAATTTTGATTTTCCCCTTAAAATGTTAATTCGTGCACCATTTTTTTTGGAACTTCAAATTTCATTTGAAATAAAAGAAAGATTGCTTAAATGAGATTTGAAGCTTAATCTTGAAACCCATGTATCTTTTTTTGGGATTTTAATTTTTTTGTATTTTTATTTTATTTTATTTGATGAAGTTAAAAAATGAAAAAATAATATGGTTAGAGAAATGAAAATAAAGCAAGTCACTGTAACTATAAAATTTCACCCCAACCCTACAAACATTAGTATCCTGCATCAAACCAGCATTAATATGACCCGTATTCACCCAGTCCAACATTTAATGCAATGCAGGAGGATATTAATAACAATGAATGACGAATTTTTGAGCTCTGGCGATTTGGCGGGAAACCTTCTGAACTGCCGATGGCCGAGCCTCTAGGGTTTCTGTTCGGAAGCCTCTTCCAGGGTCTTTGGGGGTTTGCTGCTGGTCTTTGTTGTCGGCTCTTTTGTTGCCTCGGGAGGGCCCAATGGGGTCTCCTCCAGGTTTTCTCGAGGGGAAGAAGACCTCTTATGCGGAGATATTACGAGAAAATCCTGCGTCTTCCTCTGATGATGCTCAGCGGAGTGCTTTCCATCTGCTATCCAGGAATGCGGGCAAGGGTTCTCTTGTGCATAGAGTCAATGGATGTCTCCCGCAATCTGCGTCAAGACCGAAGATAGTCATTGAACCAAAGCTGGTTGAAGACACGATAAACTATCGTGCTACTCATGATCCGATTTGCAAATTCATGGGCATTCGACCCACCCCGCACTTTTTGCATTCCTGGGTGAGACAAAACTGGGAGCCTATAGGTGAGTACTCCTTATGGCCCATAAGCAATGGGTATTTTATTATTAGTTTTTCTTCCTTATTGGATAGAAACAGAGCATTTGAATCAGAGAAGAGGAGCCATGGCCCGGCAGGGTTATTTGTCCAACCGTGGAGAGCGGGTTTCGACCCTCGCATTGAGCCCACGGCTGTCCCGGTTTGGATCCGGCTGTATGCTCTCCCGATGGAGTTTTGGGGTGAGCAGATTCTTGAACTGATAGGCAACTCTCTAGGTAGATATTTGGGAGTTTCCAAGGATACCATAGAAGGAAACACTGTTGTTTATGCGAGAATTTGTGTAGAACTGGATATTAGCCAACCGCTACCAGCTGAGATGGAACTGGAGTTAGCAGGACACTCCTGGATACAACAGTTAGACTATGAAGCCCTACCTTTCCGATGTAGAGTCTGCCATATGCATGGCCATTTGGCAAGGCTCTGCCCAAATATCTTGAGCACCAAAGCGGATGCTCCACAGGGAATGTCAAATCGCCCCCGAGAGGGTAAGTCCACTTCGGTCAAGGAACCACCCATCATTCCCCCTGGTTCTGAGGGCCAGAAAGATGGCTTTGAACAGCAGAAGAGAAGAAGAAACAAAAAGAGAAATGGCAAGGAGCAAGCTCATCCCAAGCCAACCAACCGGTATGAAATCTTCAAATCTCTTGTGGATCAAGAAGACCAAATTATGGAAGGAGCAGATGGGAACCTTGAGGATAATATCATCCTTACTCATGCTCCTCCCTCATCAACCCCTGTCCTTGAACAGGTGATTGACTCCTCTGAGACTTTGCAACAAGAAAACCCAGGGACTCTGGTAATCCACTCCCCAGTACAGCCAGCTATCAAAGATGTTACCATGGGAATTGCAGAAAAGCTCAGAGAAAGACCAGCTCTTGGGATTTCCCAGGTGGAGAAGAGGTCGAAAAACAGTAATTCCCAAGGGGTGGGCAGGAAATCCAATAAGGATCTAATTGCAGTGCAAGGAGATAAGCTAATCAATGGAGGATTGGCGAGAACAATTGATTCGTATTGCTCCCAAGGTTTCCAATGATTATTCAATCTTGGAATGTGAGGGGTTTAAACAATAGAACCCATCAATCTGCTGTTCAAAGACTTTTAGAGAGAAGTAAAACAGACTTTCTGCTCATTCAGGAGACAAAAATGTCATTAGACCTTATGAGTAAAATTGTCAGCCGAATCTGGAGGGGTGCTGGCCATATGGCGATGGTCGCTCTAGGTGCCTCGGGAGGGATTGCTACTCTTTGGAATCCTCTGGCGTGGATAGCAATAGAACATATAGCCCGGAGAGGTGTCCTCACATCTCTTTTTAAGAATATTGTTACAATTGAACAAGTCTTAATTACAAATTTCTATGGGGCTCGTAACACCGATGGTCAGCGGTTTCAATGGAAAGCTGTTCAAAACATGAGGTCCTCCCGGGAAGATTTTGATTGGATTATTGCTGGGGACTTCAATGCTAAATTATCTGCTAGGGATCAGGAAGGTGGCATCCCAATTTTGGATACAGGGGACCGGCTGTTTATTGCCCAAGTCCAAGCCTTTAACCTTGTTGATATCAAAGGCCCTGGTACAAACTTTACCTGGACTAATAAGAGAAGAGAGCCATACAACAGGAGGGTTAAGCTTGACCGGTTTCTGGTCTCGGAGGAAGCTTATGTTAGATGGAATATCAAATTCCAGATTTTGGAGGGCCCAGTCTCAGATCACTCTCCCATTTTGCTGGAGGGAGGGACTATGTCAGGGAAGTATTACAAACCTTTTAAATTTGAAAATTTTTGGTTGCAAAAAGAGGACCTACGAAGGAAAATTCCACAGTGGTGGGAAGAAGGTCGTCTCCCTTTTGGAACAACTATGTTCAAATTTCATAAACAACTTCTTTTTGTTAAGAGTAAACTAAAACAGTGGAAGCAAACTAACAAATCTGATTTCCAGCTCCAACGGGCTCCCTTGTTGGCCAGATGGAATGAGGTGCAAAAACAATTCAGAGAAGGAATCATTTCTGAGCATCTTAAATTTGAGGATGACGCTTTACGCAAAGCGGTTGAGGACATTGATAATCAAGAAGAGATCTACTGGAGACAGAGAGCAAGAAATACTTGGTTATTAGAAGGAGACAGAAATACAAAATTTTTCCATCGCTATGCCTGTGCTAGAAGGCAATTGAATAACATGGAATTCCTTCAAGACGAGAATGGAAACTCTTTTGACACTCTCCCTGATATGCACTCCCTCTCTATGGAGTACTTCTCAAACCTCTTCAAGGAAAGTATGCAGCACGATGTGGAAGCCCAAAATGAAGTCATTGAGGGCATTCCCTCTATTATTTCTCATGAAGAGAATCAGGCCCTTCTTAAGCCCATTGATCGTGATGAACTCAAGAAGGTGGTCTTTGGGATGTGCATAGGAAAATCGCCCGGTCCGGATGGTTTCCCTATTGAGTTCTTTCAGGCCTTTTGGGATATCCTGGAGGAGGATGTGTTGGTTGTCATTGAGGAGTCCCGAACTAACAAAAGAATGCTCAAGGCTCTAAATCACACCTTTATCACCTTAATTCCTAAAGGAGAGGGGGGGGCTCACATTTCTGATTTCAGACCTATTGCCTTATGTAATGTGATTTACAAAATAATCACTAAAATTATGGCTGAAAGACTAAAACCCCTTCTTCAGAATATAATCTCCCCTGAGCAAGGGGGTTTTGTTGAAGGAAGACAGATCTTGGATGGAGTGATCTTGGCTCAGGAGGCTATCCATTCTATGCACAATTCAGGTAACAAAGGAATGTTCATCAAACTGGATATGTCTAAGGCTTATGACAGAGTAGAGTGGGGCTTCTTGGTCAAGATGTTGGCAGCCTTTGGTTTTTCTCAGGACTGGATTGCCTGGGTCATGAGTCGTATCTCTACGCCTTCCTACTCTGTTTTAATTAAGGGACTTCCCTCGCCACCTTTTGGAGCCTCTCGGGGTCTCCGCCAAGGAGACCCTTGCTCTCCTTATCTCTTTCTCATCTTGGCCGAAGGATTAGGCAGACTCCTCCTGAGAAGAAGACGTCAAGGACAGATAATAGGAATTAAAATCGGGGCTGAAGTTTTGACTCATTTACAGTTTGTGGATGATACCGGTTTGGTGGGAGTTGCCGACCTCAGGGAAGCAAGAGGAATCAAATATTCTCTTAACGTCTACCTCCGGGCTTCTAATCAAGTCATCAATGAAACAAAATCAAAAGTGGTCTTCTTTAACCTTGATCAAAGGTCACAAGAGAGAGTTATGGAGATCCTGGGTTTCACTAGGACCTCTCTTCCTGTTGTTTATCTGGGGGTTCCTCTGCATTTCAAAAAACTGAAAGCTGATTTCTGGAAGGACCTTTTGGATGGCATCAAAGAGAGAATGAATCACTGGTCTCATAGATGGTTAAGCTATGGGGGCCGACTAACTTTCCTGAAGTCTGTTATTCAGGCCATGCCAATTTATAAATTCTCTATTCTGGCCGCCCCTCCATCAATTTGGAAAGAGCTGGACAAAGTGGCTAGAAGTTTTCTCCGGGAAGGTGCCAAAGGAGAGAGGAAATGGGCCTTGGTTGGTTGGGATAAGGTCACCCGACCCAAGGAAAAAGGTGGGTCTGGGATTAAGAAGCTCCAAGTTTAACAATCGGGCCCTGGCCGGTAAATTGTATTGGAGGTGGATTTCCCGACCTACGTCCCTCTCGATGAGTAATCCTTTCTAGTAAATACTTGGGTCTTGTTCATCCCAATGACTTGGGCCGCTTTCCTTTGGAGGGTAATGGATCTCTTGTGTGGCGAGCGCTCAAGCTTGGATCTCGCATTATCAAAGATCAATTGTTCTGGAAAGTTGGGAGAGGGGAGAAGGCCCGGTTTTGGACTGATTCTTGGGATCATAATCCTCCTATCCTTGCTGTGTTTCCTGAATTGCATCCGTTAAAATCAGCTCTTGAAGATAAGGGATGGATTAATATTGAGAGCTACTTCAATACCAGCCAATTGGGGGAGTATAAGGTTCAAAAGTTTAAGCGGCTGGGTGAATGGCCTATTCCAATCCCTCCGGAGCAGGCTCCAACTCTGGAAAAACTATTGTCAGAAAGGTTTCTTACTGGGAGAGATGAGGAGGATGAGCTTGCCTGGGGCTTTGGGAACCTTGGGGTTTATTCTGTGAAGGAGGGCTATGATTCGATCCTTCCTGAGCCCCCCCCACACTCTTTTCCAGTTCAAGAATGGAGGAAGATATGGCATCCCAAGGGCTGGCCGAAAGTGAACTTCTTTGCTTGGCAGCTGATGCATAATGGTATCTTGACCTTTGACAACCTCAGAATTAGAGGCATCATTGGCCCTTCCCAATGTGTTTTATGTTATAGGAATGAGGAAACTGTGGATCATCTTCTGTTTGATTGTCCTTTCACACAGCAGATTTGGCATCGTTGGTTCTCCCACTTTAAACTTCAGGCTATTGGAGACTTGTCTCGGACCAATTTATGGGAAAGCTGGAAGAGAGGTAGATTTACATCTAAAGCTCTTCGTACTGGCTGGGAGCTCGGTTTCCTTTTTATTTGGTGGCAGGTGTGGTTGGAAAGAAATGCTCGTATTTTCCGTGAAACCTTCTCTTCGGTGGATGGGATATGGCAGGTCATCTGGAGCAAAGTTGTGGAAACCGTTGCCATCTATGCTGAGGAGGAAAATCAGCCTGCTTCTAAGCCTTTGGAAGGGAGAGTTGCTGATCTTGAGAGACAGGTAAGAAGTTGTTGGAAACCTCCCCCTGAAGGCTGGGTCAAAATCAATACTGATGGAGCTGCAAAAGGCAATCCGGGCAATGCTGGAAGTGGAGTTATCTGCCGTGATCATGTTGGGACTGTGCTCTATTGGGAATTGCAAGGTCTGGGATATGCCACAAACAATGAAGCTGAGGCCTTTGCTATTAAATCTGCCTCCATCTGGGCCGTCAAGCAAGGTCATAGAAAGATAATCATTGAGTCTGATTCCCAAATCCTGGTTGGTGCTCTTGATTGCATGAGGAACTTTGCCTTAAAAGCTTGGAGGCTGTGGATTCTGGTCTCCCAAATTAAAGAGCTTTGGAAGGAATTAGAGGATGTGATACCTGTTTATGCTAGTAGATCTCTTAATAAAGCGGCTGATTTCCTTGCTAAGATGGGTGCTGAGAGAGAGGTTGGGATGCATCTGCATAGTAATATGTCTGTGGAGGATGCAGAGATTAGACAAGGCCTTGAACAAATTTTGAAATAATGTGCAAAGTTTTTTTTGCTAAGGATCTTTTTTGTCGCGATATCGCGACATGTAGTGTTGTCGCGGCCTCTGGCTGGTTGTTGTCGCGATATCGCGACAGGTTGAGCCTTCGCGGCCTTTGGTGGGTTTCTGTCGTGATATCGCGACATGTCGCGATATCGCGTGTCGCGATATCGCGACATGTCGCGATATCGCGACGCCGCGATATCGCGACATGTCGCGATATCGCGACAGGTCCCACTTTCGTGGTCCGTGTGGAGTTCTTGCCGCGATTTCGTACCCTTTATGAAGTTGAAAAGCAAAGTTAAAATTTCGTCGCGTTTCGTGACAAGTTTGAGAATGGGAAGTCGCAAGGAAATCCCGTCGCGATTTCGCGACACGTTTGGCACTTAAGCGGCTGGGTGGAAAATTGTCGCGATATCGCGACTTGTAGCGCTGTCGCGGCCTCGAGTTGGTTTTTGTCGCGATTTCGCGACAGGTTGTGCCTTCCGGCCTTTGGCGAATTTCTTGCGCGATATCGCGACATGTCGCGCTGTCGCGGCTCTTGTTGGGTTTTTCTCGCGATATTGCGCCTCTTTTGAAGATGCAGTACAAAGGTGGTATTGTGTCGCGATTTCGTGACAGTTTGGTTAATTGGAAGCAGCTTGGCATTTTTGTCGCGATATCGCGGCACGTTTGGCTCTTAAGTGATTGGATGGTTAATTGTCGCGATATCGCGACCCTTTTGCGGCATGAGTGTCGTTTAGTTTTTTCGTCGCGTTTTCGCGACGCCTTTTGCGGGCGGCTGTCGAGGGCCCTTCCTGTCGCGATATCGCGACATGTCGCGATATCGCGACATGTCGCGTTATCGCGACTGTTGGCGCCGAAGCGGTCGTGACGGGGGTGTCTGTCGCGATTTCGCGACATGTCACGTTTTCGCGACATGTCGCCTTTTCGCGCCGTTTGTTCTCTTTGCCCTGTGGCTGCTAGTGTTGCCTTTGTGCGTTGTCCTTGTTGTGTTGCTCTTGGCTCTGGGTCGGGATGTGCTCTCTCCCGCTTGTATCTGGTCTTTGTATTAATACAAGTTTTCATTTTTTCAAAAAAAAAAAAAACATTTAATGCAATGCAATCTTCTAAGGAAAAATGTGCAATATATTAAAATTAATAGACGAGTCTACCATTAACATGCATAAAAACTCACTAAATTTCGAATATATTAAAAAAAAAAAAAAAAAATTCAAGATCAACAAATATGTAAAATACCATGCTTAAATGACTTCCAATGGTGACATGGTGCATTCCAGCAACTTGGAGGAGAAATGTCTTTCACATCAATGTGGTTTCCAACATGCACTTCTTGCAAAAATTCTTTGACCCTACTTTGTGAGCTTCCACGGATATTTAAAATTATCGAAGAAAACTCTTCGTTTCATGTTTGCTTCATTTGGCCTTCGTTTTGTCACTTTATTTTCCTTATGTATCCGTTTGCATTCCATTTCCTATGTTGGGGCGCGAACGTTGATGTTGCCCACCTTAGCCTTTTTACAAGCTAGTTGCGGCTCTCTTTTGTTTTTTTTAAACGGCTTGAAATTAATCAATGTATTCCCCTAGTATGTAACCACCAAACATTCATTCTCTGCCCTCAACGCGTGCCACTTGGTAACATTTTTGTCTACCTTTCCCAGCATTATATATCTTTCTTGGCACCATTCATCCGAGTATCATACTTCTTTGAAATTCCACCATATTCCATTTACTTGCATTAAATCCCTAATAATGTCAGCGTATACCATACCAATGCCTCTATCCGCAATCATTTGTCTAGATATATATCCCCAATCTTCTTACCAATGACTTTGAACATAATTCATTTTTTAATGGTCACCTTTAGAATTATATTTTCCACAATAAGGTAGCAACAATTCAAATCTGCACCTCACTGGCTCTCCGACGTTATTATTTTGTCTTATTGACCATGGCCCATTTTATTAACGAAAGTAAACACGCGATTCCAACACCTCATTGAGAATGAACCCGTAGGTATGTTGTATCCCGGCCATCCACCAACCATGTGCCAGTGATTCCTCCATGCGACTGCAATTTTTCGCTTATTCTAACATTGTTATGCTTGCTTTCAGGGCTGCAACAACGTAAGGATATAAGGCAATTATAATCAGACCAGGGTTATTTACTAATAGCCACAACTATCGCTCTAGTGCCTTTGACAAACCAAAGGTCTAACATTGTTGCCATGCATCACTTTAATTAAAATTTTCTTCACTGCTATCCTTTGCAAGTCCATCCACGACGTGCCTGATTAGACACGTCCTCCACTTGCGGTTACCTACCAATGCGTCAAAATGAAGTTCGGTACCATTTTTTACCTTTGCACCAAGAACACGTCACACAACATCCCTGTCTTCGGCTAGCGCAGCGTGCAGAATACACCGACAGTGCCTTCATGTCGCTTGTGTGGGATAGAGACGGTGCCTTCATTCTTGACATTTTCGAACATAACGACGGTGTCTTCATGCGGTTTACATATATTTCCAGATTGGGAACGAGACCGTAAAACACTACCTTTTTTATTTAAATATCCTGTAGCCTACTACAACAATGCCCTACTGTTAATGTTGCCTTCACTGCGATGGTACCCCATGAGATAGATCTTGTGAATATCCAACAACTGTTACGCATCTAATTTCAGTTTATACCATTATGTTGATGCCAAGGAATTCTTTTTCATCAAGCTTGAAACTATTTCTCTTTTGTTGAAAGTGGAGTCTATACTCTACCAATATTTTATAGGTTGCATGGAATTGTGGATGATATCCAAACAGCCCAACAGTTTGGTGGAGCTTTCTGGCATCACATGTCTGTAATCTAAATCATGCTCTCTGGGATAGTTAAGCAGGCTACAGTCCTTGTAAAGTTGGTGTGTGAGGTGATCTTTTGACAGTATCATGCAATTCTATACGACCTACATCCCCTATGACGTCCTCTTGACACTCAGCGTCTTTTCATCCATTATATTTTTGTGTCTAGCACTATAATGGAATTCATCTTTGAGCAACCTTTTAGCACTACGGTACTCGAACAAAACTATCAAAAGAGTGTACCAAAGAATGCACCGCATAAAAACTAACTAAACCATCAAACCGTTCGTTGATTTTCCATATACGGCGTCCAATAGTGGAATTCCCATCACAAGAGTATTGGGTAATGTTGCCAACGTGAACAGGAGCCGCAACGTTGTGATGCTAAAATTGGTACAAACACGACCACCATGATCAAGGAATTACCATCCAGTGAGAGGAAAGGACACTCGATATTTCAGCACCAGTAAAGCCAACCAACAGAAGAAACATTATTGCCTAGCAGAAAGTCGAGACCTAGAGACAGGAAGGCTCACAAGAGGATCAACCGGTATCATGAGGTTTGAAACTGTAAATACCAACAAATGAACCAAAGCCTTCTACACCCAATGCAAGCATCCGAAAAAAATCTTGCAAACTAAAACATACAGATCCTCCAAACCCATTAAATTCCAAATTTAAAACTGAGCGCACAAAAATGAATAATCCTTAATAAATTCGGGTGCACTCAAAAAATTAGGGATTATGCAAAACTATCGAGAACATCTAGCATAATACTCCTGCGAACAAGAGCCATTGCCTTCAAGAATCTTGAATCCACCCACCAAGAGTGCTAAGAACAGAGCACTAAGGCCATCAAATTGAACTGAGCACCCCAAATAGAATTGGCCGATGGAGTCTCGGGGACGCTCGAAAGAAAAACAGATTAGGCCATATCGCCTAATAAAATCTCTCTCAACTAAGAGCCAGTTTGAACTATCAAACTCACAATTCGGTTCTCAAGCAAGTACAACAAATTTTGAACTTGGAGCACTAAAATGCAATTTTAATACCAGATAGTGATACTCAAGAGAGAAAAAACACCATCGACCAAAGATTTCCCATCTCACAGGAAAATTGAATCAGAAAAATTGGCCTTTCCGAGCAAAGTATTCATCTAGCAAAACAGGAACTCTAAAGGCCTAACAAAAGAGTAGCTAGTAGAAGAAAATCTACAAATGAACATCGACCAACAATTGAAAAACATCCTATCCAAGACATGACACTAAGATCTGGAGTCTTACGCTAAGAGAAGAACTCAAAAAATATAGAGATTCCCCAAGAGAGTTGAAAATTTTATAAATACATTACTGCTCAGAGAACAACCAAGGCCCTACGAGGCAGAAGGGCCAAAGAGATGTTGGATGCCGAAAAGAAAAATTATTGCACCAAACTTCGAGCCCGAGAACCAAACCCTTGCAAAAGAGGGAGAAAAACCTCCAACCATAACAAAATGGTTGGAAAAAAACAACTTACCACCGAGAAGCGGGAAAGCAGAGCACCAACCAAAGGATCTACCTAGTCAGAAAAGTCGTTGGATATCTCTGAAAGGAAAAGCCCAAACCACCATACGAAGGGTCGATTGTGATACACCAAACACGGGAGTCGAAAGCCCACCTCATTCTCCACTATAATTGGCACATGGTCTCCTCCAGGAGTTTGGATCAAGTAAAGCAAGATCAAAATAACGAGGAGAAATGGACTACCAAACATACCCCTCTAGCAAATATCCTCAACAACTTTTGTCGAATCACCCAAACCACCAAACACAGTGGCTATCAACACAAGTCAAACCCAACGGACAGGAATACACAATGTCTCCCCTAAGGGTTTGGAACAAGAGGGACAAAACCAAAAAAAATCGAAGAAAAATACCTAACTAAGAGCAATCCATCTAACAACCAAGAAGTTCAACAAATGAAATCAAACTGAACATCCAACAACCACATAATCTTCCACCAATATCACATTAAATGGTAACTTCGCAGGCAGGGAAGAGGGCTCTCAATTTTTGGACTCTATTTTTTTTTTTTTTCCTATTATTAAACATTAACTTACTTTGTTTTTAAAAAATCATGCACGCAAGCGAAAATTGTCTTCCAGAATGATTTCCGATATGACGTGTAAGTTGACCGCAGTCTTATGGCAACGCTGAAGCCAGTTAGACGGGCCGTCCCGTTTTGGGCATTTTCACAAAAAGACAAATTCTGATACCTTCCTTTGACCTCCTCCATTCCCAACTTGCCTCGAAACTCTCACACATTCCTCGCGTTGTCTCATCTCTTCCTCTCAACTATATCACCCTCATCGTTTCATTCATTCTCCATCCTCACCCGAATCCCATGCTCTGTACAAATATCAACACAATCAAAGTGTCTCGTTCCCTAATTAATCACATAGACTGCTTTAAAGTGGGTTTTTCCATAAATCACTGTATTGGCGCCATGACGGTTAATCTGGAGAGAGATTCCCAAGTCCGCATAAGAGAGGTTTGGGCTTATAATCTAGACGAAGAGTTGAAACTCATAGGAGAGATAGTAGGGCAATACCCATTTGTGGCCATGGACACAGAGTTCCCTGGTGTCGTTATAAGGCCCCCCGTGGGGACAACCTTAAAGAACAGGGGAGACTACAATTACCGGACCCTCAAGGCCAACGTGGACGCCCTCCACCTCATCCAGCTGGGCCTCACCTTCTCCGACGTGGACGGCAACCTGCCTGACTGTGGCACGGGAAAGCCCTGTGTTTGGCAATTCAACTTTAACGAGTTCAATCTCAGGCGGGACATTTATGCCCCCGATTCCATCAAGCTGTTGAAACAAAGCGGTATTGACTTGGAGAAGAACAGGCGGAAGGGCATCCGTTCGCAGCGCTTTGCGGAGTTGTTGATGTCGTCTGGTGTTGTTTTAAATGAGAATGTGAGATGGATCGCATTCCACGGCGCATATGATTTTGGGTATTTGCTCAAACTTTTGACATGCCAGAAGCTGCCGTTCACTCGGCATGGGTTCTTGAGGCTGATGAGATTTTATTTTCCAAAAGTGTACGATGTGAAGCATCTCATCAAATTCTGCGATGGCTTGTATGGAGGTCTTGACAGAGTGGCGGAGGTGCTTAAAGTAGAGAGGATTGGCATAAGCCATCAGGCAGGATCTGATAGCCTGCTTACCTCTTCTGTTTTTATGAAATTGAAGCAGAGCTTTCTCCATACATCAACTGACACATTTGCAGGTATTTTGTATGGATTGTAATTACAGCACTACTCAACAGAGCGAGAAATTGTTTATTATGTTTATGTTGTCCGACTAGCCTTGTGTGATCAATTTTTTTTTCTCTTTTTCCAGAGATTGAAATGTTTTTACTTATATTAAATTAATAATTTATTAATTTATAATTAAATCATATTAATTTAAATAGATTTATATTTAAATCTTCATAAATTATACATATTTAATTGTATTATATGCTTGTAATATTATTAAAGTAAAATTTATTTCAATATAACTAAAAAATTATATTTAACTATTACTAAAACATCATTTATAATATATATTTAAAATAAAATAAATAAATTTATTATAAATAAAATTATTTTTGAAAATCTAATTATTATTATCAAATGATATTGGTTCAGATTAATTTTATTTTTAATTTTTTATCGGAAAAAATTACTAAATAACATAGATATAATTATCAAATTTGTGGTATTGTAGCATTCAATTTCTTATAATGTGTTCAAAAAAGAAATATGATTATTATTTATTCTCTTACTAATTTTGAGTTTTTTTTTCATTCCCTAGGGGAGCTGGTTACCTCGCACTTCTTTTCTACTACAAAGCAGGGTTCAAATTTTGGGCTGCCTCCAAAAGTATTTATTCCATCTTATTGTATATCTTTATTAAGCCAGACTACTACCTTTGCACAAACAAACATACTAAAAATTTAAACTTAAATCTTTTTTAATAAACTTCAAAACTTACCAATCCACTATCCAATTTATAGTTTTTTATTCCTCCCTTTCCAACTTACCTCAAAACTCTCCCACACGTGCATTGTGTTCTCTGTGCATCTGCATTGTCTCCTCTATCCAATACTTTAAAACTTCAAATAAAATATTTAAAAATAATTTATCATACTTCAATAAAATAAATAAATACTTTAATTTAATCGCTCTCGACATAGGTCAAAGCAATCAAATTGTCATCATAACACTAATCAACAAGTGAACAATTGATTATTTTTATGTTATCTTAACGTTGTGGACCGTAAACAATTTTTTTCTCATATTATTCAGATTTTCTTTGATAACACATACGTCATCCCTTTTGGTAAAACTTTGTATATTTTTTTTCTCCAGATCTTCTTTGATAACACATACGCCATCCCTTTTGGTAAAACTTAAATTAAGTATTTTATTTTCTTTTTATTATGTTATCCAGATCTTCTTTGATAACACGTACGTAGTCCCTTTTCGTAAAACTTACATTATGTATTTTTTTATTACTCCAGATCTTCTTTGATAACACATACATTTTACAATTATTTTTATATATATTTATAAGTATATTATTAATGTTTTTATCTCAAATAAATTAATTTGAACCTAATCATTATTGATGAAGAATATAAGTCACATGTTTACCCAAGGCCTCAGCTTTTATTGTTATTATAGAGTATAGGCAATATGGTCATCTGGAAATTAGTAATTGTTTTGGAAATGAATAATGGCTTCAATTTTTATGTTACGAAGGATAAAGCCATTTTCATATAGTTGACGGCCTTCCCTTAGATTATGTAAGGGATGTATTCTAGGAGCATAGTTAAGAGTTATTCTTTAAAGAGAAAGCTTATTGTTATTCTCTTTGTTTTGAGCTAATAGTTTTTTAGTGATGATTTTTTTATATTTGTATGGAATTTGTATTATAAGATAATTATTTGATAAGTTTCAATATGAATCAACAAAATATTAGAAAAAAAATTAAATACATAAGGATCAATGGTCATTAAGAGTTTAATAGCAACATCTTGGAGGATTTTGTTGCATTTCATAACATTACTTGTTAATGGATTTTCTATCACCTGCAATACATTGGAGTTATGAAGAAAAGGAATAAAACCATCATAGAAAATGGATTATTATGGTATGCATGCCAAATAAAAATGTTCAAGTTTGGGAATGAAAAAGCAAATTGGAGTCCTTGATAAGGGAATGCCTTGATGTCTTCAAGGATATTTAGGTGAGCTCATTTCTGTCATGATCTTCCCTGACAGGCTTTTTGACATGAAAAACTATGTATTATTTAATGATGTCTTAATGCTCAATTTTATGCAAATGAACAAAATATGTGATGCTTAGTTTAATCTTTTAAAAGGACATGGTACTATTGACATATTATTAATGTGCATAATCAAGTACCCTTGTGGGTGGAAGAGATAGAATCATCCACCAAAAACGGGGTACTTGAGGTTGGGGAAGTGATGACTAAGGTAACTCGGGAGTAACATTGATGGATACCTTCATATAGGCATGCATTATCGGTTAGGAATAATCATCAACTTGCCAACCACCTCGAGCCTAAGTTGATAGCCTAGTAGCTATCGTAAATTCTAAGGGCTGAGTCAGGTGACTGAGTTGATGGAAAAAATTCTCTCTTTGCTTGTTGCATCTAATTAGTTATCTTCATCACTTGTTGCATCGTTGGTTTTGAGAAAATGTGCATAAGTTGGTTGCCTTTTTGAAACCCTTTGTGTTTATTTTAAAGAAAAATATAGCATTATGTTAGTATTGGATCAAAGAACACTTTTATGTGTTTAACTATATATATAGTAAATGATAATAAAATTTTCATTTTAAAATAATAGATAATTTATTATTACACGATAATATAATTTTATTTTAAAATAATAGATAATTTATTATTAAATGATAATAGAATTTCATTTTAAAATAATAGATAATTTATTATTAAATGATAATAGAATTTCATTTTAAAATAATAGATAATTTATTATTAAATGATAATAGAATTTCATTTTAAAATAATAAATAATTTATTATTAATGATAATAGAATTTCATCTCAAAATGATAGATAAGTCATTATTAAATGACAACAGAACTTCATTTTAATATAATAAGCATTTTTATTCCCATGAGACTAGGATGGTTGTATTTAAATAACTATGATATTATTGAGCGCAGTGGGTTATGTGTTTGAGTGATTTGAAATGTCAGCCATCTTCTGCCAACTTAAATAAAAGAGAGTCGCATTGATGGTAAAGCATTGGAATAAACAAACAATGGTTAAAAATGATAATATCTTGTGGTTGGCGGTAAGAAGAGTAATGACAAACAAGATGGAGGTGGTTGTGAGGATAGGGGAGAAGGCGTGAAGAGGAAGGATAGGATTTTGTGAAAGGAAAGTAGACTCTACTCTAGGAAGGATGAAAGATGGATAGAGAGCATCACGGGGGAAGAAAGGCAACAAAGGAGCAAACCAGGGTGTCAAAAAGGAAGCAAACCCCTTTTGAAAAATGAATTCAACTCTAGTGAAATCAGTAGGTTGGTGTTGGCATTTTTGCCACATTGATTCTCATTGATTAATGCATTAGTGTATTGTTGAAAATCTGACCTTTGATATCAGCTTTGATGCAGCTTTGGCGAAAAAAGGAGAAAAAATGAGCAAAAAATGACTAAGTCTAAAAACTGCAGCGATTCGCTGACATGTCGCGAAATCGCGGTCAACGCAGTCAACGCAGGCAGGTTGGGCGAAACAGTCACGATATCGCGACGTGTTCCAGAATCGCGGGTCGGTCGGCTTCAAAGACACAAAGTTGAAAACTTGCAGCGCGTCGCTGACATGTCAGCGAATCGCGACACTGGCGGCTTCGAAGGGGCAAGTGCCAAAACTTGCAGCGATTCGCTGCATGTTCGAGCAGAGAAGAGTCCAAGGCAAAGATGCAGCGCGTCGCGACGGAAAATGGCAAAGGGTACGGAGAAAGAAATGCGTAGCGATATCGCTACCCGTAGCGAAATCGCGGGGTTTTGACCAGAAAGACAAAGTACCGAAACATGTAGCGATATCGCTACATGTTTCGTTTTCGCGCGATGTTTGGCAGAGAAGACCCAAGGTTAAAAGCTGCAGCGATTTGCTGCATGATTGTTAAGAAGAGGAAGCCATGGGAAAGTTGCAGCGACGCGCTACCTGTAGCATTTTCGCGATGGCAAAGTGGCAATTGGTACGGAAGGAGCAACACGTAGCGATATCGCTACATGCTTCAAAATCGTGGCCATTTTGGTCCAAGAAGCAAAGGAGCAGTAAGTTGTAGCGATTCGCTGCAATATCAACAATAAAGCCAACTGACATGAATATGCAGCGAAATCATGCAAGGGATGAAAATTGATCAAAAAGCATGAAAATGGTTAAGTGCTCAAATTGGTAGCGAAATGGAGACAAGGAAGAATTGAAGACATTCAAGTGCAAAAGGTGTTATGTTTTCGCGGACCGTCTTCAAGGTCGTACAAGGTGCCTGAAACATGTAGCGATATCGCTACATGTTCCATTTTCGTGGCGTTTGGCTTCAAGGGTTTCAGTGTTCAAAAGTGCAGCGATGCGCTGACTGTTTTAGCAAAAGGCATAGACAATGCAGTGATTCGCTGCAAGTTCTGGGCGACAAGGCGGAGTGCGAAGAGAATCATGCAAAAAGCAAAAGGCGTCGCATTTTCGTGACCCATCCATAAGACCGTACAAAGTGCCAAAAAGTGCAGCGATGCGCTGCATGTTCCGTTTTCGCGGGGCAGGAAGGAAGGAATAGCCAAAGGCCGCAATGCGTAGCGATATCGCTACATGTGCCATTTTCGCGGGATTAAGCTAGCGATAGAGAAGACAAAGCCGAAGATGCAGCGAAAGCGCGACAGGGGGCATTTTCGCGGGTGTAAGTGACAAAAGCGTACGGCATGAAAATACGTCGCGATTTCGTGACCCGTCGCGTTTTCGCGACTTGCGACAGTTTCCCGCCAGAACATAGTATGAACGCCCGAGGAGATTTTTTGATTTTCGATGATTTAATACTAACCCGAATTTAATGATTTGCGGATTTCCAAGGCATTCAAAGTAAAATACGCGCCCAGGCCACCAAGATTGAAGATTTAATGCATTCGAGGCTGTTGTTCGTGGATTGTCGTAACGGTTTTCATGCACATGTTCGAAGAATCAAATTTAATGAAGGACCGCGAACGTTTCATTGCATTTAATTTTTGTTTCTTCGAGGCCGTAATCAAGGGATCGTGTATGTAATTTCCAATGCAAAATTGTAGATCACGAGGAGGATGGTGGCAAACATTTAATGTTGTAGAGAGGACGGACCTCTATAAAAACCAATGTAATTCTCATTTCAAGGGGTTGGGAAAAATTCTCCGCTAGAGACTCGGAGATGCATTTGCAGGAATAAAAGAGTTGGCTTTTAATTTTTCAAGCGGTTGTATGGGTGATTTCCTTTCTGTTATATTGCATTTCTAATAGCTTTGTATCTCTTCATGGTCGTTGCATTAAAATTCTGCATATTGGATTTATGTACCGCCGTGAGAGTATGATTTCTGGAATGTAGTTTTGGAGGGTTTCCCTGCATACATCGTGCGAAGGTTTAAGTTAATAATTTTTATTACTTGTTGTTGTTGCATTTTCGAGTTTCCTGCTGTTATTTTCCGATCCCATAACTTCGACTCGTGGCCATATTTCCCATTTCTTTCTGCAACTTTTAAATCTCTTTCCAGCAACCCTTATCTTACACCAAGTTTAGAATAGTGAAGGGAACCAGCCCACTCTGGAGATTGGTCTGGGAGCCATTTCTTGCTTCCAGCCTTTCAATGTTGGCCGGGTCTAGGGCGCACTTGTAAAATCCTTTCCTGTGGCAGATTCTTGACCAACAGTTTTTGGCACGCCCGGTGGGACAGACTGTTTCTGTCTCCAAGAATTCATAATCGGTGGGATAAGCATAATTTTCCAAAGTGATAAACCCACCGGTGCCAACAGTTTTTGGCATCTTTTAACACCCGGAGGTCTCAAGATTTGATGAGCTGTCTTGGCCTCACAGCGGAGATTTGTAAGTTCATCTGGCGACTCTGCTGAGTTGAAGATCCGAAGATCTGTTCGTGGACGCCTTTTTTTTTTTTTTTTTAAGTTAAAGAATGTTTTTCTGGCGACTCTGACTTAATGGCGATGGCCGTGATTCCGCAGACCACTGCCACAAAGGCGAGGGTTTTTTCTATATGGGATGATCCTGGCCCTCTGAATCTCCAAGTTCGGCATGAAATTCCCGAAGGTGCCCTGAAGAACCTGGCAAAATATGATGGTACCGAAGGCATGGCTTTGGCACATGTTGAAGACATTGCTACTCTGTCCATGATCCATGTCATAGAACACGAAGATGTCATGATCCGACTTCTGGTTCAGTCTCTAGAAGGAAGGGCATTGCAGTGGTACAGATTGCTCAAACGTCAAAGCATCAGCTCATGGGACGATCTAGCGGGGGCACTGATCAAAAGATTTGATGAAGATCCTTTCTACAGTTCTTTGGATCTCTACCAATTTTTCATGTACATCAAGAGAGCACCTCAAGAAAGCATCACGGACTTCAATGTCCGATTCTTGATAAGTTGGAAGAGAATTCTAGAGAAGATTCGTCCATCACCCACCCAAGCCCACCTCTTTTATGTTCGAGCTTTTAATTCTGACATAGGTCTCTTTTTGCTGCAGTCAGGTGAACAACGGTTCCCACAAATCTTTGAGGAAGCAGTGCGAGCGAAACGGCTTTTGCTCTTATCGAGAAATTCACCGTGGGGAGAAACTCCATTACCTCCTCCGGTGGTTGCTGCTCCTGTCTACCCTGCACAGTACTTTTCATGCCAGATCCCTTATACTGAGCAGAAACATAAGATGCAGTCATGTGGAGTTCAAGGGACAGATCTCGTTCAAAGTCAAGGATTGGAACATGCAAGTACTTTTCCAGCAATGAACAATATGGTTGCTTGCAGTTTTCATCAAGAGATGGGCCAAGTAGAAGAACAAGTTCAAATTCCAGAGCCTAAGGAGATCCCAGAATCAGATTTCTCACTTGAAGAGCCCTGTGATCACATCAAGGAGTTAGAGGAGCCTGTACTTAGCCCACAGCCAGTAAAGTCTGCAAAGTGGTGGTGTTGGTTCCGACCACTACATCCAGTACCTGAAGAAGTCCTCCATGTGGGTACTAGTAAGAAGGATAATCTTCCGCATTGCATCCTATTCGCACCATGGAGAACTTCAGGAAGGAGCCAGCCCAATTTCAAGGACCGACTTAAGTATGATCAAATCTGGTCGGGACATTGCAGATTTACCGGATAACATTCTGAGATTGGATTTCTGGTGGCGACATGCCAATCATGTCGTGAACTATTGTATATAGTATTTTGAAAAAAATAAAAAATAAAATAGAAAAAAGAAGAGAAGAGAAAAAAAAAAAAAAAAGCGGTATTGTTTTTATTACTGTTCATCTCAGCTCTTTTGTTGTCTGCGAGCTGTAGGTGCTTGTTTTTTTCCTTTTGTCTCCTCCTTTCCCAGCAGTGGGTGGCTTTCAAAAAATTCTTCTTTTCCCTTCCCCGTTTCCTCTCTTTCCTTTCTTCATTTTCTTCCTCCTTCTTTTTCTTCTATAGTAATAAAAATAAGCCACGACTGTTGTTTCTTTTCCCTTTTTCTGTTTTTCCCCGTCCCTTCTTATCCCTTTCCTCTAAGTTCAGTCTTTTATGCATTTATTTCATAGTCTAGTTCATTTCATTTCACAGCTTTCCTAGTTCCATTCCCACTCCATAACTTCGTTCATTTTCATTTCATCATTCCATTGCGATCACCGCTTGCGCAATCACAAGAGCTCACTCTGTCATCTCATTCCATTTGTTTCATTTCATAATCCGTTATATGCAGGTTTTTCCAGTTTCAATTTTTCAACAGAACATGTATTGTAGCAGCCAGCCTTCTGTTCGGATATGACTCTGTTGCCCAATGGACTAAGGCCTGGATTCTTGCATACAGCGAGCTGTATACCCCGCGAGCCGCCAAGAATATTGGCATTTTTGCCACATTGATTCTCATTGATTAATGCATTAGTGTATTGTTGAATATCAACTTTGATGCAGCTTTGGCGAAAAAAGGAGAAAAAATGAGTAAAAAATGACTAAGTCTAAAAACTGCAGCGATTCGCTGACATGTCGCGAAATCGCGGTCAACGCAGTCAACGCAGGCAGGTTGGGCGGAACCATCGCGATATCGCGACGTGTTCCAGAATCGCGGGTCGGTCGGCTTCAAAGACACAAAGTTGAAAACTTGCAACGCGTCGCTAACATGTCAGCGAATCGCGACACTGGCGGCTTCGAAGGGGCAAGTGCCAAAACTTGCAGCGATTCGCTGCATGTTCGAGCAGAGAAGAGTCCAAGGCAAAGATGCAGCACGTCGCGATGAAAAATGGCAAAGGGTACGGAGAAAGAAATGCGTAGCGAAATCGCTACCCGTAGCGAAATCGTGGGGTTTTGACCAGAAAGACAGTACCCGAAACATGTAGCGATATCGCTACATGTTCCGTTTTCGCGCGGTGTTTGGCAGAGAAGACCCAAGGTTAAAAGTTGCAGCGATTCGCTGCATGATTGTTAAGAAGAGGAAGCCATGGGAAAGTTGCAGCGACGCGCTACCTGTAGCATTTTCGCGATGGCAAAGTGGCAATTGGTACGGAAGGAGCAACACGTAGCGATATCGCTACATGCTTCAAAATCGTAGCCATTTTGGTCCAAGAAACAAAGGAGCAGTAAGTTGTAGCAATTCGCTGCAATATCAACAATAAAGCCAACTGACATGAATATGCAGCGAAATCATGCAAGGGATGAAAATTGATCAAAAAGCATGAAAATGGTTAAGTGCTCAAATTGGTAGCGAAATGGAGACAAGGAAGAATTGAAGACATTCAAGTGCAAAAGGTGTTATGTTTTTGTGGACCGTCTTCAAGGCCGTACAAGGTGCCTGAAACATGTAGCGATATCGCTACATGTTCCATTTTCGTGGCGTTTGGCTTCAAGGGTTTCAGTGTTCAAAAGTGCAGCGATGCGCTGACTGTTTTAGCAAAAGGCATAGACAATGCAGCGATTCGCTGCAAGTTCTGGGCGACAAGGCGAAGTGCGAAGAGAATCATGCAAAAAGCAAAAGGCGTCGCATTTTCGCGACCCATCCAGAAGACCGTACAAAGTGCCGAAAAGTGCAGCGATGCACTGCATGTTCCGTTTTTGCGGGGCAGGAAGGAAGGAATAGCCAAAGGCCGCAATGCGTAGCGATATCGCTACATGTGCCATTTTCGCGGGATTAAGCTAGCGATAGAGAAGACAAAGCCGAAGATGCAGCGAAAGCGCGACAGGGGGCATTTTCGCGAGTGTAAGTGACAAAAGCGTACGACATGAAAATACGTCACGATTTCGCGACCCGTCGCGTTTTTGCGACCTGCGACAGTTTCCCGCCATAACATAGTATGAACGCCCGAGGAGATTTTTTGATTTTCGATGATTTAATACTGACCCGAATTTAATGATTTACGGATTTCCAAGGCATTCAAAGTAAAAGACGCGCCCAGGCCACCAAGATTGAAGATTTAATGCATTCGAGGCTGTTGTTCGTGGATTGTCGTAACGGTTTCATGCACATGTTCGAAGAATCAAATTTAATGAAGGACCGCGAACGTTTCATTGCATTTAATTTTTGTTTCTTCGAGGACGTAATCAAGGGATCGTGTATGTAATTTCCAATGCAAAATTGTAGATCATGAGGAGGATGGTGGCAAACATTTAATGATGTAGAGAGGACGGACCTCTATAAAAACCAATGTAATTCTCATTTCAAAAGGGGGGGGAAAAATTCTCTGCTAGAGACTGGAGATGCATTTGCAGGAATAAAAGAGTTGGCTTCTAATTTGTCAAGCGGTTGTATGGGTGATTTCCTTTCTGTTCTATTGCATTTCTAATAGCTTTGTATCTCTTCATGGTCGTTGCATTAAAATTCTGCATATTGGATTTACGTACCGCCGTGAGAGTATGATTTTTGGAATGTAGTTTTGGAGGGTTTCCCTGCATACATCGTGCGAAGGTTTAAGTTAATAATTTTTATTACTTGCTGTTGTTGTGTTTCTGAGTTTCCTGCTGTTATTTTCCGATCCCATAACTTCGGCCTGCGGCCATATTTCCCATTCCTTTCTGCAACTTTTAAATTTCTTTCCCGCAACCCTTATCTTACACCAAGTTTAGAATAGTGAAGGGAACCAGCCCACTCTGGAGATTGGTCTGGGAGCCATTTCTTGCTTCCAGCCTTTCAATGTTGGCCGGGTCTAGGGCGCACTTGTAAAATCCTTTCCTGTGGCAGATTCTTGACCAACAGTTGGTTATCAACCTTCTTTCCTCTCTTTTGAGTTGGGATTTTTTGTTTATGTTTGTGTGGCATCTTTAGTTTTAAGCCTTTCTCCCTATTGTGTAAATATTTTCTTTCATCTATGTGGGGACGGATCACGTCATGGATATGTGTCCCTATCCTTTGTTTTTATCGAGGTGTAAATATTTCCTTTCATCTATGTTGGGTTAGCTCACATCGTAGACGTGTGAATCCCTATTCTTTGTTGTTGTTGAGGTTCATCCACTATGGAGGTGTTGGGTTTCACAACACTCTCCCTCTTTCTACCATCTCAGCGTTGGTGCTCGTTAAACTAAGTTATGTTTTACCTTAATGTGACTGTCAATTTGATACTGTTGTGAGAACATATTGTGTGTTGAATCGATGCATCAGTTGGCTATGAACATTGGGTTCTATTTGGGGAACAAAAAACCCAACCCTTTCAATTTTCTTCTTGTTCAATGGTGTCACGTTGCATTAGACATCTCGCACCTTGAATTTACTCCTTTCTCATTTTTGAGTAGTCTGCACTGTCATGCTGACCATTCTCCTCCCAAGCTACCCTTTTTCTCTGACTGAATGTCGTTTCTTAGTCAATGTGTTGGGCATCGTCTATGTGATGTATGGTTTCATTGAGCACTTGCACCTACCTCATAATAAACTATATGGTATACGCAATGGGTTCATTGCTAGCAACTCTTGTAAATCATCATGTAACCCGAGTGTTCATCCTAATCGTCTCTGTTGGGCCTTATGTTTTTGGGTAGTGAGTCTTGGTTTATTTAGTTTGGGAAGCTTATTGTCATTCAACTCTTTTTCATGGTAATATTTAATGTGTTTGCTCCTATAAATGTACCTTAAATCATGTCTATAATCTATGCAACTTTCACTTAAGAGTAATGTCCTCTTTGCTTCCAAATAGATAATAGGAAGTTGGTATTTTTCTTTCTTTTAAAATATATCTAACTCCTATTTTGATGTGTAGGTTTTTACCTTATAAGAAACTATATTTTGCACTCCCTTGTAGACTCAAATATGAAACTTACTCCCTTGCAAATTTAAAATTGAATGTGGTGCTTAGTGGAACATAATAATAAACCAAATAACAAAAGTTCAAATAATGAACCTTTTGCACCTAAGTTTCTTATCTTTATGACCTTTATAGATGATGGATTTTCTAGTGATTAGATTCACCAAATTGCTACCATGTATTAGATGAAATCGTAACTCTTACTTGTTGTCTAAAATATGTTAGAGTATATTAGATTATTTGGTGCATGTCAATGTACCATATTTGGTACATTATTAGATTAGGAGTTTATATTATGTTATGTATTTACTTGGGGAAGAACTAATAAATGCACAAGTTTTAGAATGTGCAATGATGTAAATGTGCATGTAGTCCACATGTACATGAGTCATAGGTAGAGCAGAGGCCAAGGTACATATATTCCTATATATATGAGCCTTGAGCAATAGAGAGTGAGAGAGATAAATTTACAATAAAGTAGTGAGTAGGTACAGTGTAGCTCTTCATTAATAAAATTTTGGAGTGTTCAAAGTCTTCCATTATAATGCATTGTGCTATTTTCATAAGCTTTCATTAATGGTATTTTAATGAGTTATTGCAAAAGTCTATTGTCTTATTTTCCTGCATATTTTACATCTTATGGTTGCATCTCCATTAATATACATCACCAAAAGCTAACAGTGATATCATAGCACACAGTAGATCATATAGGAAATAAGGAGAGCCACAAAGAGAGATTGAGAGGAGTTTATAAATTTTAGTTCTAAAATTTTTGAGATTGCAGTTGGCTAGAGTCTTTCCACAGAGTTGCAAAAAATTTTGTGAAGACTAGGACTCAGCATTAATTCCACTAGATTGACAAATCAACTAGTGAAGTTTCATTATCTCTAGATTCATAAATTCTTCCATTCTGATTTCTAACATCTTGCTGCAGGAAAATGAGGTTCAAGAAAGTTGGGAAGCTTCCTACATAGATCTAGGAAGAGTATCTTCATAAGAATCATTCCAGAACTTGCAACAACAAGTAGAAGACTAAATATTTTAGAGACCTGAGAAAAGGTCCCATTACTAGAATTGCAGACCTGCAGATTATAGAAGAGAGGAAAATGCCACAATAGCCTTACAATAAAATCAAGGAATAAGAGACTCTAGAGAAGAGTCTATATTGGAGATTGAGGATATCCATTGAATATTGAAGCCTGCAGATTGCAAAAGGAGAAAATAGTCCAAGCAGTTGAAGATAACTACAAGAGGTCCCTATTGTGTAAATTTTTCCTTTCATCTATGTGAAGATGGCTCACGTCATGGACGTGTGAGTCCCTGCCCTCTGTTGTTATTGAGGTGTAAATATTTCCTTTTATCTATGTTGGGTCGACTCACATTGTAGATGTGTGAGTCCCTATCCTCTGTTATTGTTGAGGTTCATCCACTATGGAGGTGTTGGGTTTCACAACACTCTCTCTATTTCTACCATTTCAACATTGGTGTTGGTTAAACTAAGTTATGTTTTACCTTAATGTGTTGGTGTTGGTGTTGGTAGGGAAGAAATATGAGAAGATTTAGGGAAAACATCTTTTTAGCTGGGAATGAAGAAGACCATCAATAATTTTATGGCTAGGTATTGGGAATGTCAAAAGGATGTTACATCTACTGTTGTTGGTAAACTTTCCAGAGAAACAATTTGGTTATGTGATTTTCTTGGGTTTACCATTTTTGCTAGAGATTTCAGATTCACATAAACTTTTGGAAAATATTTACATCGAGCGTAAGTACTAAATTAAACATTAGTACTACCCATCAGCCAAGGATAGTTAGCCAATCAAAGAGGGTTGATCAAAATCTTGAAGACATAAATCATCATGTGGAAATTTGAAAGAATCAAGAGAGGATCAGACCAGATATTGTCAAGAAGATGGAAGAATGACTTAGAATAATTAAACAATATTTCTAAAAGAACAATGCACCTTAAATGATCACCAAGAGAATTCTCTAAAGAGCGGTAGAGTTTTCTTAAGGGTGAAATTCATAATTTTTACTGTAAAATTATGAAAGAGTTAATTAGGTTCTAGAAGACATACTATAGAATGGGACTATTATCCCATTTTGCTTATAATAGCCATCATGTTTCTCTGGGTATGGCTCCATTTAAAGATCTAAATGGGAGATAGTACATAATTCCTTTGTCTTAGAATAGTCATAATGATCGAGTAGTGATCAGGATGGATACTATAAAGAAGATGGAGGAACAACTGAAAATAATACATCAAAAGCTCAAAGAAGCCTTGGATTGTCAAAAGAGCTATATAGACTTGTATACAAAGAAATTACACCCAATATTAAAACAAATGAGACAAGTAGCTTGCAAGAATGAATGAAATATTTATATTAAAATTTTGGCTTCCCTTTTACAATGATTTTCCCTAGCTATATAGGGGGATATGATTACAATAAGCATTTTGCTTATTTTTCAAAATACAATGAAGGCAAAAGGGGATGAGGAACCCTTTTTTGCAAGGTCATAATGATGGTGGGTGTTGAGTCTTATTTGCTATAATCCAGAGGTTGGATGGGCTTGAGTATCCATTTGGACCATCCTGGTTGCAATAGCCTTCAAGAAACTTGCAACCTGCACACACATGAAATGCAAACATAAGGGTTAGTAGCACCTATTGATATGAATGAAAGAAAATACTATAAAACCATGAAAGTAGTGCTTGCAAAAACTGCAAATAATGTGCAGGAAACAAAGAACAAAAAATATCAAATACCTTGTTGATTACCTAACCTGATCTATCTATTAATGGCCGAAATGCTTTCCTAAGTAATCGCGGGCGTGCAGGTGGGGTTGACCAACCACAATATGGTGGTTGATAAACCATAGAGGGGCGGTTGCCTCTATGTGTAAAAACTGGTAGACAGTTTTATAGGAATTGCAGAAAGCCCTAAGGTTTGATCTGGGACCTTGGTGAACTGACCTCCAAGTGCATGGGTAACTTTCTATGGGGATTTTGATAGCGTAGAGGTATATTTTTCTAGCCTCCTTTCAGTTGATAGAATGAAGGTTCCTGTTGGTCCAAAATCTGCCACAGGAAAGGATTTTACAAATGCACCCTAGACCTGGCCAACATTGAAAGGCTGGAAGCAAGAAATGGCTCCCAGACCAATCTCCAGAGTGGGCTGGTTCCCTTTACTAATCTAAATTTTTGTTTGAAGATAAGGGTTGCTGGAAAGAAATTAAAAGTTGCAGAAAGAAATGGAAATATGGCCGCAGGGCGGGGATATGGGGGGAAGAAAAAAACAGCAAAAAAAAAAAAAAGCCCCCCCAACAACAAAAAAAAAAAAAAAAACACCCCCCCCCCCCCCCCCCCCCCCCCCCACCCCCCCCCACAAACACCACCACACAAAAAAAAAAAAAAAAAAAGAAAAAAAAAAAACAAAACAAAAAAAAAAAAAAAAAAAAAAGAAAAAGAAAAAAAAAAAAAAACCCAAACAACTGCTTGAAAAATCTGAAGCCAATACTTTATTCTCGCAAATGCACTTCCAGTTTTTAGCAAAACTTCCAACCTTTCGAAATGAGAATTACATTGGTTTTTATAGAGGTCCGTCCTCTTTGCAGCATTAAATATTTTAAACCGACCTTCTTGAGATCTACAATTATGCGAAGGAAACGAGGAACATGATCCCCTTAATTGCAGTCTCGAAGAAACAAAAATTAAATGCAATGAAACGTTCGCGGTCCTTCATTAAATTCGATTCTTCGAACATGTGCATGAAAACCGTTGAATTAATCCACGAACAGCAGCTTTGAACCAATAAATCCTTCAATTTTGGTGGCCTGGGCGCTTCTTCGACCTTGACTGCCTTGGAAATCCATGAATCATTTAATTCGGGGCAGCATTAAATCATCGAAAACCAAAAATATCTCCTCGGCCGTTCATACTTGTGTTTTGGCGGGAAACTGCGCAGGTCGCGAAAACGCGACGGGTCACGAAATCGTGACATCTTTTACGCCGTACACCCTGGCCGCTTTTAACCCGTGAAAATGGGACCTGTAGCGATATCGCTACGTCTTCGGCTTCCTCTTCTCCATCGCAAGCTTGTTCCGCGAAAACGGAACATGTAGCGATTTCGCTACATGTTTCTGTCGTTGGCTCCTCCCTGCGCTCTGCCCCGCGAAAATGGAACATGTAGCGATTTCGCTACATGTTTCCCCTTTTCCCCCTTTGGGGGGGGCAAAAAAACCCCCTTTTTTCTCCCCCCCCCCCCTCTCCTCTCCCCTCTCTTTTTTTTTTTTTTTTTTTTTTTTTTTTTCTTCTTATTATTTATCGGGAGCACACTCCTTTTTTTTTTTTTTTTCTTTTATAGCGGGAGGTTTATTTTATAAAAGGGGGGTACCCCCCTCTTCTCTCCGTACCAATCGCCATTTTTCGTCGTGATTCGTCGACATGTCAGCGACGCGTTGCAAGTTTTCGACTTTGTGCCTTTGAAGCCGACCGACCCGCGATTCTGGAACACGTCGCGATATCGCGACGGTTCCGCCCAACCTGCCTGCGTTGACTGCGTTGACCGCGATTCTGCAACATGTCAGCGCATCGCTGCAGTTTTTTGACTTAACCATTTTTTGCTCAATTTTTCTCCTTTTTTCGCCCAAGCTGCATCAAAGCTGATATCAAAGGTCAGATTTCCAACAATACACTAATGCATTAATCAATGAGAATCAATGTGGCAAAAATGCCAACATTCTTGGTGGCTCATGGGGTATACAGCTCGCTGTATGCAAGAATCCAGGCCTTAGTCCATTGGGCACAGAGTCATATTGGAACTGTAAACTAGCTGCGGTGGTACATGTCAGGGGACTGCTGCAAAACTTCTTCTGCTGCTGAAAACTAGAACCGGAAGAACCTGCATAGAAGCGGTTATAAACTGAAGAAATGGAATGTGATGGTGGAGTGAGCTCCTGCGATTGCGCAGGCGGTGACTGCAATGGAGTGATGTGGAAGTAAGCAAGTGATGTGATAGACATAACAACATCATGTTGATACACTACCAGCGGCAATAGATGGAATGAACGAATGGATGGAACAGAAGTGGAAGTTTTGAAGCGTGAAATGAAAATGAACTAAGTTGGAAAATAAATGCTTTTTAAAACAAAAACCAAACTGAGAAGAAAGGGATAAGAAGAAATGGGAAAAATAGAAAAGGGGAGAAGAAACAACAGTCGTGGCTTATTCTTTTTGTTTTTTATATTGCGGGAAGAAAAAGAAGCAAAAGAAGGAAGAGGAAGATGAAGAAAGGAAATAGAAAGCAGGGGAGGGAAAAGAAGAATTCTTTGGAAGCCACCAACTGCTGGGAAAGGAGGAGACAAAAGGGAAACAACACCTACAGCCCACAAGCAACAAGAGCCAAGGTGACAACAAAAGGCAACACATATATACATACTCTTTTCTTCTTCTTCACTTCCTCTTTTTTTATATATATATATATATTTTTTTTTTTATTTTTTTTTTTATATTATATACAAACTCAAATTGAACTTGCGAAGTCATGAAAAGTAGGCTTTCAAATGAAAGCCATTAACTGAAATTGGAAGTGGGCTACCATCCATATCTTCCAAATAGAAAGAATTAGCTGCACCAGTGCTGGAAATACGAAACGGACCCTCCCAGAATGCATCAAACTTCTTATGATTGCCAGGTTTAGCTTTATTCTCATTCCATTTCAGCACCAAATCTCCTGTCTTGAATGGACGGGCTGCAGAATGCTTATAAAACCACTTCGAAATCCCTTGTATGTGCTTGTCAAATTCATTATACGCTTTGGAACGCTGCTCCTCTAATTCCAACAACTGTGCTATTCGCGAGATCCAAGGAACTCGAGTCTGTCTCATCATCTTGAAAAGATTGCAACTGCTGTAATACTGGCAACTCAAGATGAACCGGCAACCTTGCTTCTTTGCCATAGACTAGGGCATATGGTGAGGTTTTAATGGACTTCTTGACGGAAATCATGTCTGCCCATAACGCCTGATTCAATAACAAGTGCCATGATCTTTTGTTCTCTCCCAATGACCTCTTCAAAATTCTGAGCAAATTTTTGTTCGTTGACTCGGCCAAGCCATTTCCCTGTGGATAGTAATTGGAAGATGTCTTAAGGAAAATGCCAAACTTGTTAGCAAACTCGGCCAGTTCAGCTCCAATGAATGGAGTTCCATTATCTGTAATGATGGCGTCTGGAACACCAAAACGTGTAATCAAACTCTCAACAAAAGAAATCACTACAGATTGATTGGCCATCTTTGTGGGTATGGCTTCAGACCACCTGGTGAAATAATCTGTAGCTGTTAAGATGTATCCGTGACCAACTGAGGAATTAGGATCAATTATTCCAATAAAATCCAACCCCCATTCCTTGAAAGGGTGCTTCAACTCTGAAGCTGGATGCAAAGGCGAGCTGCATTCCTTACTCTTCCTGCATATCTTTGACACTTATCACGGGCTTGTGCAATCTTGAAAGAATGCGAGAACGAGGGTCGGCCGGTAGTAACCGGCTCGGATGATTTTCAAGGCCATCGGTCTTCTCGCAAAATGTCCTCCTGATAGACCGGAATGGAACTCTTCCAAGATCCTATCCTTGTCTGCTTGTTTAACACACTTCAAAAGAACACCATCAATATTTTTAAAAAATAAACCATCTGAAAACAAAACATACTGCAGAGCTTGCAACCGAAATCTCCTCCTCTGAGAAGCAGTCAATTGTGATGGACATCTTCCAGTTGTGAAGTAATCAATCAGGTCCTCTGTCCAATATTTTTCCAGAATTAAGAAATTCATTAAATTGTCATTACCAGCAAGAGCCTCTCCCTGATCTTCGCATACATCAAATGCTGCCATCTTTGCTAACTGTTGGCACAGAGCTTTACCACGCACTAATTTAGTTGGGTGAATTTCTACATCAAATTCCTGGATCTTGGTGACCCAACCAGCACGTTTATCACCCAACTCTCCTTGAAGAATGAAATTTCTCACATCTGGGTGAAGCACATAAACAAATGTCCTGCTCCGGGAAATAAAATGTTTGAATTTCTTCGGGGATTTCATCACAGCATATACTTGTTTCTCAATAAAATTGTACTTTGCTTCGTGAGGTAAAATGACTTGGCTCAGAAAAGCAATGGGCCTTTCATTCCCATCATCTCCCTTTTGCGTCAAAACTGCAGCATAACTGTCATCTTCTCCAACTGCATATAAGATGAAATCCTTGGAGTAGTCAGGATTAATCAGGACAGGGGCCTGCACTATTCTTTCCTTGATCTCCTGAAATGCTTCCTTTCTTTGAGTTGTCCATTGGAAAACTGCATCTTTCTTCAACAATTCAGTCATTGGTTTAACAACCTGAGCAAAATCAGCAATGAACTTCCTTATGAAGTTTATCTCGTCCAAAGAAAGATTGAAGTTCCTTCTTGTTTGCGAGGGAGTGACAATTTCTTCAGGGCTTCAACACGGGCTGGATCAATTGCTAATCCATCTTCAGAAATCACATGACCCAGAAGCTTACCTTCTTTTACAGCAAACACAGACTTCTTTGGATTAATGGAGATTTCGAATTCTCTGCATTTCTCAAAAATCAGCCTCAGGTGAGAACAATGGTCTTCCCTTCTATGTGAAAATACTTGTCATGTCGTCAAGGTATATTACAATGATCTTGTTCAACAAATCCTTGAAAGCAATGTCCATAGCTCTTTGGAAGGTAGCTCCAGCATTTGACAGTCCAAAGGGCATTCGCTGATATGCAAAAGTACCCCACTTCGTGGTGAATGTTGTCTTAAACTGATCTTCATCTTTTACCCAGATCTGGTTATACCCAGAAAATCCATCCAGCAAAGAAAAACGTTGTGCACCAGCCACAACATGCAATATTTGATCTATTCTTGGCAAAGGATAATGATCCTTTAATGAAGCACGGTTCAAATTCCTGAAATCAACGCACAATCTAATATCTCCATTCTTCTTACGGACGGGGACCAGATTGGCGACCCATGTGGAATGCTTGACCGGATAGATGATCTTAGCTTGCAACATTTTAACAAGCTCAGCCTTCATCAATGCCTCAATCTTTGGGTTTACAGGTCTCTGTTTCTACCGAAAAGGCCTAACTCCTTCTTCCAGTTCAATTGTATGCTGTATAATCTGCTTGTTGTAACCCTTCAAGTCTTTATAGCTCCAAGCTATAATATCAGAAAACTCTTTACAGAGCTGCCTGATTTTTTGCAGTTCTTCTGGGGTTGAGTCAGTGCCAACCTTAATCACTTTGTCAGGCTGAAGCTCTAACTCCATGAATTCCTTTCTATCAATCTCCATTCGAGGCTTTATGGAATGATCATGTTGGTCAAACAAGCTCTCCAGAGTTATTAGACCCTTTGGAATATGGTTATTCCTTAATTGAATAAGACCTTCGGCTTCCTCATCTTCCAAAGTTCTGCCTTCAACAGCTGCAGCTTCATGTATCAGGAAATTAACAATCTGCTCATCGGTTTCAAAGACCTGCCAGAAAGTTTCCTTATCTGGCACATTCAGGTCTGTATACCATTCTCATTGTCTTGGGCTTGTTCACAACTTGATCATTAGGAGAAAAGTTCTCTCCAAGAGATGCTAATAAGTCAGCATGTTTATTCATCTCTCTGGAAACAACTTGAATATTAAGCGCGGTGAAAAGTTCAAACAAATCCCAAACCTGATTACGATATGCTTTCAGATAATGCTGCTTTGAGATGCATCTATTTGTGACCTGATTTACAATAAGCTCGGAATCACCAAAAATATTGAGCTGTTCTATTCCTAACTTCTTTGCTTTCTTCAGACCCAAGCACAATGCTTCATATTCAACGACATTATTAGTACAACTCCATGTAAGCCGATATGAATAAGTTCTCTGTACACCGGAAGGAGAAATTAACACAATACCTGCTCCGGCACCATTCCTGCATCTAGCTCCATCGAAATACAGTTGCCATAACTGATCTGTAACCTCAGTCTGATCAACTGGGTTAGACAATTCCTGCTTTGTCTCAGTCTCAGGTTTTCGAATGGCATAGCAGCCAATCTCTGTCTCCATCATGGCATTGAAGTTAAGCATTGAAAACTGGTCTTCCAACTGAAGATTGTTTAAAACTTCACTCATTAAAACAGCATCTTCAGACTCTTCAGTGAGCATATGGACCGACTGCATGTCTTTTCCAACATCTTCCAACTTCTCAATGTGAAAAGGGGAAGGCTTTTCATTCTGTATTCTGAGACGTCTATTCTTAAAAGGAATTTCCAGATGGGAATAATCTAATGCCAGATAACCCCCTAATTTTGCGATAAATTCCCTGGATAAACACATGCTAAAATAGGGCTCTAAATCTACTACAACAATTTCTTGAATAACGAGTGATTTGGGGCATTGTATGCAGGACAATGGGTACATCTTTAATGACACCTACTATTTTTACAGGGCGTACCATCCAATTGCAGAACTCCGGGACTACTCCGGGTATACTCCATTCCCATAGCTTCACGAGACTCCCTTGGGCATGACAGTGGTTGCAGCTCCAGAATCAATCATACAATTGTGTACAACCCAACCTTCTATTTGCAATGACAAGTAAAAAGGAGGAGGTATATTCTTACCGATAACAAAGGTGGTTAAAGTTTGGGCATAGACGGTCTGGGTAGGCCCTTTTTCACTCTCCTTCCATAGATTTTAATGACTCTTGTAATAAATCTACTTGACCAGGTAATTGCAAAGCGTCATAAAGGCTTACCTTAGCGGGGGTCTTTTTAAGATCATCAACAATGTTGTATGAAGCTGTGACAGAATTTTTCGTCTCGGCGGGTTGCTCAAATACGGTTCCGTCTTGTTGTGTAGCTTCCACTCTTAACCTCTTGGTCAGTGATGGATACTTCAATTTTTCACGTGCCTGCTCCTCTGCTTTTGACCTCCTTGGTGCAGCTGCTGCCTTTTCTTGAACTCTGTTAAAAGTTGGATCTTTGGGCAAAGGCTTTGGAGCTAGCACAGGAGCTTTCACTGGCCTTTTCACTTCAACCGGTACTCTTAACGGCTCTAAGTCAGGCGGGATCAACATTCATAGGCTTCTTTCCGAGTCCTTGTTAGAACCGAAACTTGATCTTCCACCTGCAGTCATCAAATTATAACCGGCTTACGAGATCATATTAACATGGTCACTCGAGGATCGGCCGCCAAGGTCTGCACATAATTTAAGTGAACCATACATGTATCCTCTCCGTGAGGATCATTACAAGTCGAGCACCAATATACTCCATCTGCATGGGCTGCATCTTCATTTGCTAGAACAGCTAAGCCCTTTTCAGGTGCTTTGCTTGTGGAGGCGACTTGATCTCTAGTAATTTGAGGAGGTTGAAATCTCCTTGGCTGGAAATCTCTCTCAGCCTGCTTCCTCTCAATGAGTGTGATCTTATTTCCCATGGCTCTAATGGCAGAATTTGCAGACTTAACCTCTTGCAATAATGTTGTATATGGATCAGGGTTTGCAGGTGCAGGAGGTGTTGGTAAGGGCAAAGGAGCTGGTGGTGCTGGCAAAGCTGGAAATGCAGTGGAAACGGGAGATGGTTGAATGCTTGGGTGCGAAGGAGCGGTAAAGGAGTTAAAGCAGGCAATTGAGGAGCTGGAACAGTTGCAACCTGAGGTGCTTTAGAACTCCATGATGGTGTAGGATACATAGCTGGCATGGGGTGTGGTTGTGAACCATATAAATATTGAGGCAAATCCGGAATAAGAGGCATAGTTACCTTTGGAGGCAGTCTTCCTACGACAACCAGATCGGCTTCTGCTTTAATTGCTTGTTCAAAGATTTTTGGAAACGTTACCACATTAGACTGCCGAACCGCCCGACTCGATATCCGAGTGAAACGCTCACGAGGTAGTACATCGCGGCTAATTCATCGACGAGGCCGAATACCATCGGGAATCCTTTGCCAAGTTACGGTAAACCGGACATTAAAATCAGGTATCTCTTCTTGTGGATGTCTCCGTATGACGATGAACCGATTTAACAATGAGAAAGGGTCGACTTTGTTCATGAAAATGTTTCACCAGCAAATCACCAAACTGATCCCATGATGTTATGGTGCCGGGAGGCAGAGTTCTGTACCAAAACAGTAGTTTACCTCTCAAAGAACACACTAACAATTTGATCATTACATCTTCATCAGTAATGTCATGGATAGCAGCCAGAGAAGCCACATCATTTATGTGCTCATAGGTTGTTTTACCAGTACCATCGTAAGTGGGCAAAGCCTTCAGTGCGACTGTGAGTGCTGGATTACGAGCCTACAGATTCAAGGCTCCGAGTCTTTGTTCCATGCCAAGAATTTTTTGGGTGGAGGAAATTGTGCCATTGGTGGAACTTGTAGGGGTGCAACACTAGCAACAATACTGGGTATTTGTATGGCAGAAGATGGAAGGGACGAGGAAACTAATCTAGAATGCTCACCACTTCTCGAACTATCAAGCTCAAAAAACTGAACAAGATCGCCAAATTTCTTTGACTGTGATCTTGTGATCATGAAGTATTTCTGGGTTCAGCAGGGTTACCACAAACAACAGAGTCACCAAATGCTCTAATTTACGATCCGAAGGCGAACATTAAACCTTCGACCCTATGGGATCTTTTAGAGACAAATAAAATCTGTCCCACAGTGCGTGCCAAAAGCTGTTGGTCCAAAATCCGCCACGGGGAAAGGATTTTACAAATGCACCCTAGACCCGGCCAACATTGAAAGGTCGGAAGCAAGAAATGGCTCCCGGACCAATCTCCGAGTGGGCTGCTTCCCTTTACTAATCTAAATTTTTGTTTGAAGATAAGGGTTCTTTGGAAAGAAATTAAAAGTTGCGAGAAAGAAATGGAAATATGGCCGCGAGCCGGAGTTATGGGATCGGAAGAACAACAGCAGAAAACTTAAAGTGCAGCAACAGCAAGCAACGAAAAGATAATGACTCAACTCTCACACAACTGTATGCAGAAAATCTCTCCAAGATTACACTCCAGGAATCATATCCTTACAAGCAGGATTCAAATCCAATATGCAGAATTTGAATGTAACGACACTTAAGGAATATAAATTCGATTAGAAATGCAAAAGGAACAGAAAAGACAATCACCCAAACAACTGCTTGAAAAATCTGAAGCCAATACTTTATTCTCGCAAATGCACTTCCAGTTTTTAGCAAAACTTCCAACCTTTCGAAATGAGAATTACATTGGTTTTTATAGAGGTCCGTCCTCTTTGCAGCATTAAATATTTTAAACCGACCTTCTTGAGATCTACAATTATGCGAAGGAAACGAGGAACATGATCCCCTTAATTGCAGTCTCGAAGAAACAAAAATTAAATGCAATGAAACGTTCGCGGTCCTTCATTAAATTCGATTCTTCGAACATGTGCATGAAAACCGTTGAATTAATCCACGAACAACAGCTTTGAACCAATAAATCCTTCAATTTTGGTGGCCTGGGCGCTTCTTCGACCTTGACTGCCTTGGAAATCCATGAATCATTTAATTCGGGGCAGCATTAAATCATCGAAAACCAAAAATATCTCCTCGGCCGTTCATACTGCACTTGGCGGGAAAACAGTTGCAGGTCGCGAAAACGCGACGGGTCGCGAAATCGCGACGTCTTTTATGCCGTACACCCTGGCCGCTTTTAACCCGTGAAAATGGGACCTGTAGCGATATCGCTACGTCTTCGGCTTCCTCTTCTCCATCGCAAGCTTGTTCCGCGAAAACGGAACATGTAGCGATTTCGCTACATGTTTCCGTCGTTGGCTCCTCCCTGCGCTCTGCCCCGCGAAAACGGAACATGTAGCGATTTCGCTACATGTTCTTTTTTTTTTAATCTTCTCTCCGTACCAATCGCCATTTTCCGTCGCGATTCGCTGACATGTCAGCGACGCGCTGCAAGTTTTCGACTTAATGCCTTTGAAGCCGACCGACCCGCGATTCCGGAACACGTCGCGATATCGCGACGGTTCCGCCCAACCTGCCTGCGTTGACTGCGTTGACCGCGATTCTGCAACATGTCAGCGCATCGCTGCAGTTTTTTGACTTAACCATTTTTTGCTCAATTTTTCTCCTTTTTTCGCCCAAGCTGCATCAAAGCTGATATCAAAGGTCAGATTTCCAACAATACACTAATGCATTAATCAATGAGAATCAATGTGGCAAAAATGCCAACAGTTCCTTTATAGGTCCCTTGGGATTTTGGAGGGAAAGATAGGTGGTAAGCTAAGATTGCCACATGACTAGCTAGGATTGCCACATCTCTAGGGTAGTTGGGGTGAGTCACCAAGGGTACCTCATCCAAGTGGAGGGATATCCCATGTGAAGGGACAAGGGTGAAAGGGGTGTGTGAGAGGTGGCAAGGGGTGGTGGTGATATGGCTAGGACACATGTCTAGTGGGTAGTCAAGGTATCCTAGGTAGATTTTCCAGATTTAGAAATTTTGAAAAATGTTTTTAATGTGCATATTTTTATGCCTAAGTTTAGAAATCATCAAAAATTATGAAATCACCCCTTCAAGCATCCTCCCACCTCATTTCATCTTGTCACAAATCAAGTGAACCTTATGTCTAGTGATTTACCCTAGTCACATAGCGGTTGCATTGATTGGTTATCCATGCTAGTCGGTATGATGGGTACATCACCATAAGGATGATTTTAAAATAAAATAAAAAAACCATCAAATCGGGCTACAAAACTTCACAAAAATATCAAATCAACTTTACATCCATCACATCAATCCATTGCATTTTCTCACAAATCAAAATCAATTTGGTAACTCAATTTGATGTTTTGCAAAGACTCAAACATCCTAGTGATCTCAAACAAACTCATCTATTCATCTTGCAAATTCATAGGATACCTAGGTTGTCCTAGCGGTTTCAAATTTCTCTAGGACCATTTGTGTGTGCCATGCATGTTTGTTTTCCATTATGAGTAAGGGTAAACTAATCACTTGTAACTTATGCCAACAAGCTAGCTCATTTGTGAGTTTCCATAGGTCTATAAAAAATAAGGTCGCTAATGTGACAGACTTGTCACCATGCGTAAGGCTACCCCATTGCCAAGTCGGTTTCATTCAAGCCATTATTGGCGATAAGGATCACTGCATGGTTTTCAAAATACTAATAATTATAAGGATTCAAGCTCATTTCCCTTCTTTTATTGGATTTTATTTGGTACTAATCTCATTTTGAATTGGAGCAAAGGGAATTTTTATTGCTTTTGGGGCTTGCTCGTTTAGAGCAAGGGGATTTTTTTTTAGGATACTTGCTCATTTTGAGGAGCAAGAGGATTTTTTTTTAGGATACTTGCTCATTTTGAGGAGCAAGGGGATTTTTTTTTAGGATACTTTCTCATTTTGAGGAGCAAGGGATTTTTTTTCTCTTTTTTTTTTAAGGGTGAAGAGGGAGCTTGTCCTTTTGTCAATTCTTTAGATTTCTAGACCATGCACATAATTGGATGAATGGGGGAAATCGTTCACTTTATGGTAATAGCAATTCATGAGTTTGTCTTTCCCGTACTTCACAATGTTTTTATTTGTTATAATGTGCATGGTCCAAGAGGAAACTTGATTGACCAAGAACAACCTATGGCACCTAAGGATTGTTCGATTTTTAATGGAGGTTGCTTAAAACACTAGGGGTGGCTTAGTGATTGAAAACACCTATATTTTTTTAGCAAACAAGGTGTTATGCAAGATGTGGAGGTAGTTTTCCTATAAAATTTTGACAATTAAAAGGTGTACATAAAATAGTCAATGGTCGTATATTCATCATTGCTGATGACTATACAGTATCTATCCTATCTTATGAGGACCCCTTAATCATTAAAATATCGTAAGTAAAGTTACCAATTATTGTGGTTGATGGATTGGTGACTAATGTTTGATCTAAGGTGCCCTTGATTAAGACAATGATACAATGAACTGGCAATTATCCAAATTAACCAAATGATCTCTAATATGATGAATGGTATGAACAAATGTAAATGACTCAAACATGTGTATGCAATGTAGGTGGAATGTATGGATGGATGCATGAAATACAATGAATGATTTTTTTAAGCCATGTATAAGTACATATTTATAATTTGCACTAACTATAGAATGCCCTTAGTCGTATGATATTTAATGGCTCAGGGTCCAATGTTCCCTCTAAATGTGGTGGTGAGTGGCTACGATTCAGAGGGTGAAATTTCTTTCTCACTCTCTTTAGGGAGCAATTTACCTGTGACAGGTGGATTATGACAATGATGCCACAGAGGTAGACAAGGTTTTGGTCATGGATCTAGCTTAGGTCACTCTTGTGGGATATGTAAGCAGAAGATGGGTCACTGAGTGGAAAATATTCTAATGTAATCAATGAATTTTTTTATTTTGGCTTACCCCCTCAAGCGATGAATGGGTGAAATATGAAATAGATGAAACCCATGAGTCACTTGATAGATTGGGTTGATAGTGGTATGTGATGTGATGGATGCAAATATCAAAAATCAAGATCAAGTTGGTTACCCCAAGTTTGGATTGGGTATGCATTGTCAAAACTTTGCTCTTGGTAGAATGATGAGCATTTTGATGTGGTAGATGGACCAAGCAATGTGGTGTGCATGTGATACTGGAATCATTCAAGGTGATTTGTACACTTGATTACAGTCATCACATTTAGACTCGTACATTGGCATGGTGCATACCGATTTGAGATATTTTTGCTTTATACCCCCACGAAGAGGGTTCTTGATAGCTTTGTGAAAAGTTTCTTGAATGTAGTCGCATTCCAAATTTGAGTTACCAAATCGATTTAATTTATGATAAAATACGATGGATTGATGTGATGGATGCAGAGTTGAGTTGATGTTTTTTTGTGAAGTTTGTAGCCTGATTTGGTGGTTCTTTTTTACAAGTGTATTTATGGTGATGTACTCATACTACCGATTTGCATGGATAACAAATCACTGCAACTGCTAGGTGACTAGAGTAAATCACTAGATACAAGGTTCACTTGATTTGTGAGAAGATGAAATGAGGTGGGAGGATGCTTGAAGGGATAATTTCATCAATTTTTTGGAAGTAATGATTCGGTAATGTGCATCTTTTCCATGATTGGAGAAACCCACATTGACTTTTATTTATGACCATCTTACACAACTCCCCTTCAAATGCAAATGGCTTCAAAAAACCCCTCAAATCAATGCAAATGTATTCAAATCATCATCTCACATCATCATCTTAAGTGAACCTTTGGCACATCTTATTGTAAGATGCACCCTAAAAGGGGTTTATTATATTTAAAAGATTCATTTTAAAATATAATGCAATGATTTATTTTAAAATATAATGCAATGATTCATTTTTAGTGCAACGGTGTGTTTTTTCTATGTTACAAGATCTAAAAAGGTCATCGACTGTGGGAGACAAAGTCTTCTTAAGGGTGAAATCTAACAAATAGCTCCATTAAGTCCTGTAAACTTGAGGTTATAAGCAAGATTAGTCTTGTCACTTATAGACTTGCTTTACCACCCAGTTGTCGAAAATCCATGACACCTTCCATATGTCCTTAGAAAATAAATTGTTGACACATCTCACATTGGAATGACTCTAAATTATAAATGTTAGATCCCCTTCATATTGAAGTTTGTCCTATCCAAATATTGGATTGTAGGACCAGAAGTTTGAGAAAAATAAACTTATAGCAATGTAAGGTCCAATGGGACCAATACTCTGACAAAAACACCACATGGAAAAATGTAAATGACATGAAGAAACAATTTATTTTTCTTTTTGAATAAATATGAATATATCTTGATTATTGTATGGATTTGTATTAAAACACAAGGACTGTGTTTATTTCAATTAGAGGGGACTGTAAATACCACCCCAAAATAAGCCTTTTGATTGCAATGGTAGTTGTCTTTAATTTAATAGTTATTATATGCTTTTAGGATGAGGTATTGTTGATGGCCTTTTTTTTTTAGGTACAGGTCTTCAAAGAGTAACTTTGGAAATGATGGTGGGTGAAAATATTCATCTACGGTGGTATATTCACATTGGTATGGATGAAAGAAGCTTTGCCCACAAAACATTCGCCAATGGCTCATGAGTATATGGAAGCTCATATAACTGCATTTATATAGGTACATTGTATGTGAGCGTTTTTTTTTCTAGATATATGTTTTATGCTTGATGGATGTAAATATTTTATTAAATGAATAATTACCTTTAAACCTCGAATGATAAGGAAAGTGCCATGAGCATGGGAGTTATTCTTGATAAGCAAATGATAACTTTGATTATCATCAAATTATTTGAATTGAAAGTAAAAACATATGTTATGATTTATATAAATACTTAATTGCTTATTTAATTTATTTAGTTTAAAATTTATTTTATAATAAAAATAATAATATTTTAAAATAATGGGAGGAGATTATTTTTATTTTATATGTTAATTTTTTTTTTGAAAAGCCTTGGTTAAATTTTTCCATCTTGGGCAAGAGGGAAAAAAAGAGAACTATCTTCCACCTAGTGGAAAAGAGACCGAGTTGAGGTGGCACTTTGCATGCGGTTTTAGTTTATTAATCCCTCCTTTAAATGAATAAGGAAATATGAAAAGAAGGTATGCGTAGTTGTTCGAAAAGTGAGAATACTGAAGAAGAAAAGGAAAGGAAGTTCTATTGTGTACTGTATTTTGCAAATTCAGGTCGGCTTTCCATATACTGGTTGTTATCTTTTATATATGAAGCTTCTGTGAAATTATAGATTAGGTTTAACACTGTTTAAAAGAAATAACAGTAATTGTTGCGTATTAATTAACTATAGTCTTTGTTGTTTTGAATGTTGTCTTCAGCTGTTTACTTGTTTAAGGAAGTTACAATAATTGTTTTATACATAAGCATTTGCATGATAAAATGATTATTGCTTCTTTTTCCATATGCTCTATTTTTAATGTTCTCTTGAACGATCTGCCGTCACGAATGATTATTGCTTCCGCTGTCACGAACGAATGCAGGCAGGTTGTCCTATTTTTTATGGTCACAGTATTTTGCGCGCTGTCCGCTCCTATAATCACCATGTCACAATCATTTTAAACCTTTTACGCCGCTGAAAAGAACAAGCGTTCAATCCGATGAAGATTTGAACCTTGGACCTCCGCCCCTTATGAGGACACCTCGGATCTTGTTTGTTTGAATTTTAAAATGACCTTTTTCTATTTTGAGTTTGCTTATAATTGTGTGATGTCGATGCTTTCCTTATAATTATTGAGATTGAATTGTGATATTCGGTATTCCTTGTAATGGGAGAATACCTAATGAATATGATTTCGTTTTGCGTGACGTAAATGGTTAACTATTTAAAATGATAAATGACTTCTACCGGACAACATATGAAATAAATTAGTGTAGTGATTGTTGTACATATTTGTTTGAGTTCAAAAAAAAAGTTTATCATATTAAAAAATGCATTAATAAAACAATTAGTTGAGCCACTCTGATCCCCTCTTCAATCTTCGCCCGATGAAGGATGAAGAACCGAGTGAAAGGAGAATGTCGTCTTTTCATTCGAGGACAACAGACATTCAATCCTAATATCCGAGCTTAATATGTTTTAATGAAGGGTTGTATTAAATATTGCTGTCAAAAATGTCATTTGGAAAAAAATGTTATCCAAGCCGATGCATATTCGCACTGAATATTATCACTATACCGTCATATAGTGATATAGAAAAGGGTTGTATTAACCCGATCCTTCTTTACTATTAAAAGATAATAAGCTCTTATACGCACGTTCCCCATTTATTTGATTTGCTTCTTTAAATTATAATGTCTAGTTTATATCAGGTTTTCAAAACCTAATGAATAATGCTATCCTTTAGATTAGAAAGTCTTTTTAGACAGAATAAGTATTTCTTTGGGAAGCATAGTGTTAAATGAGTCTTTGATTTCTATTAATATCGTTGCTTCTCTACTTAGAATAAACTAAGTTTATTTTATTTTATATGTATTTTTTATTTAGTTAATGTGAAAAACTTTTATGGACTTCATAAGTCTTCTTCCAATTATGATTTTTTGGCTTCGTAAAGTCGAAAGCTATGCTTATCAATAAGGAATTTAACACTCTCTCAAATTTAACACTCTCAAAACGGTGTTTTAAACCTTAGAACCAAAACCTTGGACATTTCAAAAGCCCACACTCTCCTTAGGACTATTTTATATGTACTTACTTTTAAATTATTTTATTTAAATGAATCCTTTTCGAGCTTAAGATTATTTAAAGTTTATTTTATTTAACATTTATTTACTTTTAAATTATTTTATTGAATATTAAAGTACTTTTAACAATGAATTTCGAGTATTCCTAATATGTCGCGATTTTGCGACATGTCGCGAAATCGCGACACTTTTGGTGCAAAGGTGGCAACTGGAAAATGCGTCATGATATCGCGACAATTCTGAGGATTGACTGCTTGGTGATGTTTCTGTCGTGATATCGCGACATCTTTCGTGGTCGGGGGCTGCTGGCTTTGGCCATCGCGATTTTGCGACATGTCGCGATTTCGCGACATGTCGCCAAATCGCGACACTTCTGGCGCATTGGTGGTATTTGGTTGATTCGTCGCGATATCGCGACAATTCTGTGGACTGACTGCTTTGTGTTGGTTCGGTCGCGATATCGCGACATTTTTTGCGATCGGGGGCTGCTGGCTTTGGCTGTCGCGATTTCGCGACATGTCGCGTTTTCGCGGCCAGTTGTGCGGTTGTGACCTCGGTCGGCTTGTCTGTCGCGACATCGCGACATGTCGCGATTTCGCGCCTTGTTTGTCTCTTGTGCTTAGTGTTGGTTTGTGCTGCCCTCTCTCTCTGCTGAGGTCTTGTGTCTCTGGGTTCTTGGTTGGGTTGTTCTTGCTCCCTCTTGTACTTGCTCTTTGTTTTAATACAATATTTTCAAATTTTTTTCAAAAAAAACAATGAATTTCGAGTATGAATAGGATTAAGTTAATATAGGATTAAATTAATATGAAGATCATTTTATTTTAATATCCAAGTATGAAGATTATTTTATTTTGTATGTAAATTTTAATTAAAGAAGCCTAATAGGATTAAAATTAAGTAGAGATCATTTTATCTAATTTTTATATGTATGTACTCTTAATTCTTCTCAAGTATTATCGAAAAGAGCTTAGTTAGTAGGTTTAAAATTATTAAACAAACTTAGTAGATTTAAAATTATTAAATGTTTTATGTAGATATGGTGTGTTCGGCTTCTTTTAATAAGTTTTTCTACTTATGGTCAATAGAAGTTTATTATTCTTTAAGAATGAAAATCTCTCACGTCATTATGATTTTATTTAAGGTAAAAAATTTATGTTTAAAGTTGATTGTTCTTAAGATGTTTATAAAATAATTTGATGTATACACTTTTTTTTTTTTTTTTGAGCCTATAATCAAAATAAGTTTTTTTCTAAGGTAAAAAGAAAATCATAGTGAGACTAGAAAACTTACTTATGAGAGTAGAAATCTTACCTTAAAATGAGTTGCTTTGTTAATCTCGAAAGTGAACCTATATGAACAACTATTGAAACCACCAAGAAGGATGAACAACTACTGAAACCATTGATAAAGATGAAAAACTACTGGAACCTGAAAGCATGAGATTCCGGAAGGAAAACAGTATTAAAATGTAAATGAAAACAGAACTTTGAATCAACCAAACATAAAGGAGAAAAGCAGGAGCACAGCCCTTTTATATTAATTTCGTTTGGTTACAATACATCTCCTGCCTTTTCAAGGGCTAGGAGTGTTAGTCTGTCTCTGTTACAATCAAGATTAATGTTTCTTCTTTTCGCATGCCCACATGCAAAGTGGGCGGGCTAACATATTGCCACCGCTTGTTGCTGGTAAATCCTCGCTTCTTGATGTTCTTCCTGCGTTCAAAGAAACAGCAAACCGTTTAGTAACACCTGCAACACAAAGATAGAACGTAATGCAAGATAATACGCAATCAAAAATGTAATGCAGTTGTAAGATGTTAAAGCACAATGCAAGATAGATTCACTAACAAACTAAAGTGCAATGCCAGATGTATTCGGAATAACTATTCTCTGCTGCCGAGCATCACCCAAAAAGCTGCTGCCTGTAACTAATTGCTGACTTACTATATTCGATGACTATCTTAATATATATATTATTCGAACGCGGTTGATTGCAAGATATATATCCGAACATGAAAACGTAAACTGTTTTAGAACATTCGAGAACAGCATATATTCGAAAACATAAAAACGTAAACTGCTTAAATACTGTTAATTTGCAGGATATATTCAAAAGCAGCATATATCAAATTAACTAAAAACATGCATGGGGTGCCCAAGCGGGCCGCCCCCGTTAAAGTTTGGTTTTGGCGCTAATCCACTAAGGAAGGACCCAAAATCTCTCAGGTGTTGAGTTGTCGTCGAATTAGTGGGATATTGTGATCCACTGTCGGGTATTAGGGTCTGGGTTCACCTTCAAACAGCCACCAATAACCTCCCTTCAGAAAGAGATTACGAGTGCAGAAGAGTGAATCTTAAAGGAATGCAAATGGGTCTTCCAAATGAACAGCACTTCGTTGTATTCTTCAAATGCCTGTTTCGGTCCTCTTTACATTGCATTGAACTAGTTTTTATAGAGGATTTCGCCTCTGAAATATTAATGTCAAACCCTAAATCCGTAGGGGCCGCTGAGATTTGACCCCTGATAGGTGATTATGAGACATGGCTCACACTGAGACTATCACCAGGAACTCACATCAGTAGTTATGAGGCATGGCCTCGGATCGGATTTGTTGTTGAAACTGCTCGTCTCATTAATGCAGTTGGTGAAGTCCGCCGTTCTTACAGACACACGGGGTCTCTTCAAAAAAATGGGTATGCAATGATGCCACGTGGCGGCCATACCTTATTGCTTTGAAGTATGCAATGACGCCACGTGTCTGCTTTTAATTGGTCGAATTCGCCTTGACTAGTCGCAAGTCTGTTAAAGCGCAAAATGTCGAAGTGTCGCGATATCGCGACACTTCGGCCGAGCCTTCCATTTGGGCCTTAGGTGTCACGATATCGCGACGTCGTGATATCGCGACACCCTCGGCCGAAGCTCCCTTCGGGGCCTTAGGTGTCGCGATATCGCGACGTCACGATATCGCGACACCCTCGGTCGAAGCTCCCTTCGGGGCCTTAGGTGTCGCGATATCGCGACACCCTCGGCCGAAGCTCCCTTCGGGGCCTTAGGTGTCGCGATTTTGCGACGTCACGAAATCGCGACACCCTCGATCGAAGCTCCCTTCGGGCCTTAGGTGTCGCGATTTTGCGACGTCACGAAATCGCGACACCCTCGGCCGAAGCTCCCTTCGGGCCTTAGGTGTCGCGATATCGCGACGCCCTCGGCCGAAGCTCCCTTCGGGCCTTAGGTGTCGCGATATCGCGACGTCGCGAAATCACGACACCCTCGGCCGAAGCTGCCCTTCGGGCCTTAGGTGTCGCGATTTCGCGACATCGTGAAATCGCGACACCCTTAACCGAAGCTGTCCTTCGGGCCTTAGGTGTCGCGATTTCACGACACCTAAGGCCAAAGCTCCTTTGCTTTTAAAGTTTGCTTAAGATTTGAAGTTTGCTTAAGATTTGAAGTTTGCTTAAGATTTGTTCTCGCTTAAGGTTTGAAGTTTAAAGTTTTGCTTTTGATTAAAGGCTTGCTTTGACTTTGGCTTGCTTTTGACTTTGTTTTAATGAAGGCTTGTTAAAGCGACCAACTTTGCTCTGCTCATTTTTCGACCTTCTAAACTGTTGTGTGAGTGGCTAGGACCACTGTTTGACCTCTGAGGGCTGCCCTGAAAGCTGTGTATGTCAATGCGATCAGTGTTTGTAGTCACTTAATCGGATTGGTGTTGTTTTGGTGTCTACAAATGCCCCTTTTTGGGAAGCGCTGCGGGTGACGCAGTGCTGAGCAAAAATAGACGACCAAATCACCAATGATTTGGGTTTCTTGGTAACCTAACCAACTTTTGATTCCCCAAGTATGGAAAGGGCATGCATTCTTGAATCCTTGCTTCTGACGAGCTAAGGAGTTTGATTTCAAGTGTTAACCTGTTTTGGTGAGGTGTGACTTGAGCTTGGACATTGATCAGTCATGATTAGGCAAAGGGCATAACCTTTTGTCCACAGGGGAAACCTTGTGTTCATGATTCACGAATGCCAAGTGTTTGATCAATTTGATTATTGCTTGTTTATTGCCCCAAGCAGGAGCGTGATTGTCTTTGTCAATGATTCTTTGAATGCATGCCATTGCCTTGATTGGGTGTGTGCTTGTTGATTGGTGACTAAGTGTGACTACCCCCTCAAGCGACGAATCGATGAGGGAATGACCTTCATGAGAAAAGCGACGAGTCGCTTGACCCAAGATGACTTAGGTTAGGGTGCCTTTAGATGTTTTACCGTTTTAAGCACGTGCAATTTCTCGACATTTTGGACCTATTTTTGGTGGGTGTTAACCCTTTTGGTGATGCCATAATGGGGTGAAATCATCAAAAACCTGTCTTCCCGTGGAGCGGTCCGGCTATGATAGCCTTCTTGGGGAAGTAGGAGAGTGATAATTTAAGCCCCGACATCAATTTTCTTATGCCAAGAGGTTAAGTGCAAGAGCACTTGTGTCCGGCAATTCTTTATTGCTATGGTTTTTGTGTTGCATTTTTGTGATGTTTTGTTGTTTTGATTTTCTTTCTTTGGGTATATGCCATGATATTATGGTATGCATAATGATTGATGTTGATGGATGCATGCTACTTTATATGGATGCATATGGTATGATAATTACGAATGTTGTATGTTGATTTATTTTGATGGATGCATGATGAATGCAAATGTTTTTGATTGATATGTGATATGCAGGAATGGAATGGATGATGGACTTTGTGGTGTTTGGCTATGGCACCATAGACTGTTTTAGAACTCTATTATTTTGTCTTTTAGGCGATTGTTGTGGTGCATGATTTTGTATGTATACATGTGATTTTTTTTTTCTTTTGTTTTGTATTTTTTGATGGTATTGTAAGGATGAAAATAGCGCAGTTGGTTTAGAAATGTAGCTAAGGTTTTCTGAGACTCAGACAGTTTTAACTTACTAGCCATGACTGTACTTTATATTACAAGACTTTTGAACAAGGTATGAATCGTACTTGTTTTTGATCAAGTTATTTCACATCCCTGTGTGTGCAATTGAGTTCATTTATGTGGTATTTGTCGGGATACCGCCAGTGCCGAATGGGCTTTCAACCGAACCTCGTATTGAGGATCACCTAATTAGCTCCACTAACTCCTTTGTTGTATTTAGTTAGATTAATCTGCGATGTTATCCAGGATACCATAAGCTAGCTCATCCTTATGCAAATATTGGTCTGTACATACGCAAAGCGAATGTGACAGACATATCGTCATGCGGGTAGGATACCACCATTGCCAAATAGGCTATCAACCAAACCTGTAATGAGGATCACCTAGATGGTTTTTCGAATGCTGAGAATTCCAGGGATTCAAGTTTAGGATGTTTGTGGGCCGAATGATTTAGAGAGTTGCTCATCTATATAGTGATGAAAATCACTATTTATTTTCTATTAATTCTTTTTGAGCAAGGATTTTGAATAGTGGCGATGACCACTGTTATTTGATTTTGTGTTTTGTGTATTGTGGATTTGAGCTTGTGAATGGCTTTGATCCTTGTGGCCTTGGGGATGACTACCCATCCTAGTTAGGGGCAGATAGTACGAATCCTTACGACGTTGGGGACCAAGGGGATGATGGAGGTTATGGAGTAAGGGCATTGATCTGTTAGGCCTTGGGGATGACTACCCATCCTGGTTAGGGGCGGATAGTACGAATCCTTACAACTTGGAGACCAAAGGTGAATGGAAAGTGTTAGGATGATGATTTGTTGGAATTTTGTTTGTAAATGGTATTGGTCCCTTTAGGTATTGGGGATGACTACCCATCCTGGTTAGGGGCGGATAGTACGAATCCTTACAACTTTGGGAACCAACTATGATTGGGATTTGGTAGTGGTGAAAACCATTGTATTTGGAGGTGAATGGATAGGAAAGAGCTCATCCTTTTGTCAATTCTCAGCATTCTAGAACCATTCACACGGGGGGATGAGCAAGATAACCATTTTGCTTATGGTGACCTGGATTACTATGCAGGTTTCATCTTTCATTCACACAACTTGGGAATTTTTTTATGTGTTTTAATTTGTGTTGGGATGTTACGTAACAAGGTGTATTTCAAGTGTAACTCTACCTTCATAAAATTTGTTTGACTTGATACATTACATGGCTAAAGAGCAAAATGATGACTGAATCACGAAAACCCTTGATACATTAGAAGACCACTGACTCTAGTGTGGTAAAAACAATGCATGGTGTTTTTGTTGTTTTTGCAAAATGGAACAGTGTGGAACAAGGTGGACTAGCAAAGTAATTACAGCCTATGGTGCCTTTGACCTATACGACCACAAATATGCAATGTATGGATGCAATGCTTTGATGCAACTATGTATTTTTGTATTTTTTTGTGTTTTTGATGGATGGATTTTTGTGAATATGAAGATGAGGTGCAAGAAGAGCTCTCTTATTGATGAATTTGAGTATGCCTAGAAATGAGATGCAAATTTTTGTTGTTTTTGATGATTTTTGTTGTTTTTGAATTTTCTTGTTTTTTTTGACCAAGCGATTGTGGAAATCCTTAGAGCATTTTGGGATTGACCAAGCAATTGCAAGAATCCTTGGAGCCTTTTGGGATTGACCAAGCGATTTTGACAATCCTTGGAGCATTTTGGGATTTGACCAAGTGATTGCAAGAATCCTTGGAGCCTTTTGGGATTGACCAAGCGATTTTGACAATCCTTGGAGCATTTTGGGATTGACCAAGCGATTTTGACAATCCTTGGAGCATTTTGGGATTGACCAAGCGATTGCAAGAATCCTTGGAGCTTTTGGGGTGACCAAGCGATTGCGAGAATCCTTGGAGCTTTTGGGGTGACCAAGCGATTACGAGAATCCTTGGAGCTTTTGGGGTGACCAAGCGATTGCGAGAATCCTTGGAGCTTTTTGGGTTTGGACTATGGCTCTTCAGGGGATAGAGGTACCCCCAGCTTGATGGTCTTTGTGCTCCGGATCTGGCTCTAGAGGGATTGGCATGAATGGATCGACCCTATGCACGGATAGGAGGACAAGGTCTACCCTCGGCACTGATGTTGCTATGAGGTCTTTGGGTTGAAATTGATCTTTGTGTGCCCAAAGTGTCGGATGTAATGCTTGGTCCCACTGCGGTGGGTTAACACGCCACTCATGCCCTAGTATTATGTTTATCTGTTGACATGCTTCATCGATATTTATAGGATGTCGATGCTGTCGCATGTGATTGTTGTGGGCTATCTCTGTTTCATTCTCACCTTCGACCAGTGAGTACAAATCATCAAAATCTAGAGATTCCGAGACATGGAGGACTGCATCATCAGGTAGCCCTATGTTTAAAGGTTGACTGAAAGCATGAGATTCCGGGCAAAGGAAACACTAATTGCGATGCATTCAAAATCAAATACGCTTAAGTCCTAGAAATGTAGAATGCATGAAATGAAAGAGACGCATTGAAATGAGATACAAGCAAATGGAGAAAACACAGCCCTTTCATTAAACTCTCTTGATCTCTGTTACAAAGACGCCTCCTCCCTTTTCAGGGGCTAGGAGCGTTAAAATAATTTGATTACAATCGAGACTTAAGGTTCCTCTTTCCGCGTGCCCACACTTGAAATGGGCGGGCCAAGATGATGCCGTCGCTGATGTTGATGAGTCCTTAACCTCTGCTGCTCCTCCTGTGAACAAAGAAACAACAAAGATGTCAGTAGCACCTGTTGCAAATAGTAAGTGTTTGTTCTCTAAAATCGCCAAAAGATGCATGTAAATAATTAGCCAAATCGATAGACAAAATGACTCTAAATGACCTGAAAACCTGACAGAGGACAGAAGACATCACCAGAGGGCCACTCGCCATTGAAACAGCTTGGCCAATCTGCCTTCAACTGGAATTCGTCCCCGGGCAGGACGAATTCTGACTGCTATTCGTCCCTGGGTGGGACGAATTCTTTGTGTTGGAAAAGCCGAAGTGGTACTGCTCCAATGTCGAATCTCGAGACCTCCAAAACACCTAAAAATAGAGGGGTTATGTAATTGGGGCCATTTTGGGATGACCCAGATGGTCGGATTCTCCCAATTTGGCCTCTATCCTCGAGAATTCGATGTCGCCACCTGCAAGTTAGTAGAACAACAAAGCGACAAAAGGCATGATAAAATCCGATCAAAATGTTATGAAATTGAAGCTATGAGTTAACCAAACAGAATAACATGAGATGCAACCTGAAACAATAATCTAGAATGCTTTTGGAATAAAACTTAGAAAGTGCGGGGGTGCCCAAGTGGGCCTCCCACCGTTGGCACTTGATCTTGGTGCCAATCCACTAGGGATGGGCCCAAAACCTCTTAGGATTGGGATGTCTGCAAATTGGTGGTGTAAGGTGGTCAAATGTTGGATTTGGGTTGGATCCACGCTCCCAAAAGCCACCCAATAACCTCTCTTGCAAAAGAGATTAGTGGATGTGAGAAGGTGAATCAAAAGGATGCAAGTGGGTATTCAATCGGACAACACTTCGTTGCTTAGAATCGCCTCCAATCTATCTTTTTGGGTGAGAAAAGTCCCACCTTTTATAGACCCATGGGGTCTCTTTTGAGAGGGAAGCATAAGCGCCATGTGTTGGTCATAGGTGCCATGTGGCAGTCATGTCTTCCCATGAGGGAGGGGAGTCCTCCATGACTTGGGCTTTCATAACCGCCCTTGTGACGGTCCTCTAACGGCCTATCTGTCCACCCACAAACGCGTGCGAGGCGAGAGTCATCAACCGACTCGTCCCGGGCTGCCACTTGGCGCCATTCTTCTTTTTGCCCGTTAAACTTGGAATTCGTCCCTACGGTGAGACGAATTTAGAATTCGTCCCCGGGTGAGACGGATTCCATTTAGTATTCGTCCCTGGGTGAGACGAATACTGAGCAAAGTGTCTAAATGTACCAAATTGCCTCTTGACCTTACAAAATTGCTATGAAAGTGGTTAGGACCACTGTTTGACCTCTAGGGGCTGCCCTGGGGGCTATGTTTGTCAAAGCGATCAGTGTTTGCAGTCACATAATCGGATTGGTGTTGTTTTGGTGTCTACAGATGCCCCTTTTTGGGATGCGCTGTGCATAGCGCAGCGCCGAGCAAAAATAGATAACCAAAGCACTAATGATTAGGGTTTCTTGGTAACCTAACCAAATTTTGATGCCCCAAGCATGGAAAGGGCATGCATTCTTGAATCCTTGCTTCTGACGAGCTAAGGAGTTTGATTTCAAGTGTTAACCTATTTTGGTGAGGTGTGACTTGAGCTTGGACATTGATCGATCATGATTAGGCAAAGGGCGCAACCTTTTATCCTCGGGGGAACCTTGTGTTCATGATTCACGAAATGCCAAGTGTTTGATTGATTTGATTGTTGCTTGTTTATCGCCCCAAGCAGGAGCATGATTGTCTTTGTCAATGATTCTTTGAATGCATGTCATTTTCCTTAATTGGGTGTGTGATTGTTGATTGGTGACTAAGTGTGACTACCCCCTCAAGCGACGAATCGATGAGGGAATGACCTTCATGAGAAAAGCGACGAGTCGCTTGACCCAAGATGACTTGTGCAAGGGTGCCTTTAGATGGTTTACCGTTTAAGCATGTGCAATTTTTCCAACATTTGGACCTGTTTTTGGTGGGTGTTAACCCTTTTGGTGATGCCATAATGGGGTGAAATTGTCGACAACCCGTCTTCCGGTGGAGCGGTCCGGCTATGGTAGCCTTCTTGGGGAAGTAGGAGAGTGACAATTTGAACCCCGACATCGATTTTCTTTGCCAAGAGGTTAAGTGCAAGAGCACTTGTGTCCGGCAATGCTTATTGCTTTGTTTTTGTGTTGCGTTTATTTTTGTTGTTTTTGTTGTTTTTTTGACACCATTTGGGGATTAAATTATCGTAATCCGTCTTCCCGTGGAGCGGTCCGGCTATGGTAGCCTTCTTAGGGAGTAGGATAGTGATAATTTTGTGACCCCAACGTCTATTTTGTATGCCCCAGATGTCAGGTGCAGTAGCACTCCTATCGGGCAAATTTATTGTCCGTTTTTAGTGCATTTTTGATCATTTTTTGATGTTTTTGAAGTTCGCTCTGAATTCGTCCCCGGGTGGGACGAATTCCCGTTGTAGAATTCGTCCCTGGGTGGGACGAGCACTAACCAGAGTGCTCGTCCCAGTCAAGGACGAATTCCAGCTCATAGGTCTATTTAAGGGCCAAAACTTGAATTTGGGCTCATTTGTGTCATTTTTTTCTTGCGATTTTGGAGCTCTGGGAGGAGGAGGTAATTCTGCGAAGCGAAGCACCGCTTGAATTCTCTCTGCCATCATGAGTGCACAAACTGGTTCGAGCGGCAGAGCCGAGGCGAAACCTGTAAGTGTCTTCTAGAGTTTATTTTTGTTTAAATTTGCATTTGTTTTATTTAATTGTTTTTGTGATGTCTGTTTTTCAAAATGTGTTTTAAAACTTAAATCCCGAAACCGGATTGAAGACAACTACTTGAATTTTCTTTTTATCTTTGTACGGTTCTTTTCCATGATTTTTAATTTTTTTTGTTGAATTGTTTTCTTTTGCAGGTTAGGAGCCGGTACCGTGTACCTATTGCTTTTACTGAGGCGCGGGGTGCACCGACTGATGATGATTGGGAATGGCTTGATGCCCTTGGGCTCAAGCAGGTGTCTCGACCTGGAGCCTGTGGTCCCGGATCAGGCCTATCTGATGGCCCTGATCAAACTTTGGGATCCGCGGACCAACACGTTCCATCTCCCGACAGGGGAGATGACTGTGACTTTGGAGGATGTCTATCGGTTGCTTCGGATTCCGATAGATGGATTGCCCATTAGGTCATCGCCGCGTGATCAGCGGACTCATCGTACTTACGAGATGCTTTGGGCATGGGGGCGGTTGGGTGTAACAAACCCAATGGAGACAACCGAGGTGGATCGCCAGTGGCGGGATTTTGGTTGGTCGGTGGCGGGAGAGGGGGTGTTAGGAGTGAGGCACGCATTCTTGATGGGCCTCATTTCTAACATGCTTCTACCTGATTCGTCCAGCGTGAGGTTCCCGTGGAACCTGCTGGATTTGGTGTGGCAGTTGGTAGAGTGCCCGATAGGGGCACCGCTGATTTTGAGGTGGGGACAGACATTGTTGGCACAGCTCTACGGGGAGCTGTATGGGGTGCGCTATCGGCAACGAAAGGGGGTCACTGCGATTATCTGCTGCGATCGTTGGGGTTGGCGAGCATATAGCGGTGGAGAGGCCGACGGGGTTACCGTGGATGACTCGGGTGACGATGGATGACGCGGAGATAGGCTATGCAGTTTTGTGGCGGCGGTGCACGGAGCGAGGGCGGAGTCGGCGATGGGCGAGTGTTGTAGAGCACTATACCGATGCCTTTTCTCGGCTCACTCCAGGGGAGGTGGTTTGGCGCCCTTATCGGGACTGTCCAGCCTGGCCGGAGGCTGGAGAGTGGCTCCGACGGGTACGCAGGGAGCGGTGGTTGATTGGGCGGCACGGGACCGAGCATGAGTTCTTCTCATATAGCCGGGTTACACGATAGTTTGGGGTGCGCCAGGGGTTTCCTGGTGAGCCCGTGGTCTATCGACGCCGGGGAGATGAGAGGGATTTAGATCCACCGGTCACCGCGCCATTGGGCGAGGAGTCAGATGCGGTTATTGACGTCCCGGACGTAGATGACGTCGGGACTACCACTGAGTATGACTCGTGGTGGGTACTACGATGATGGAGAGGAGAGGGGCCACTGGGAGGCGCGGAGGCGGCAGTGGAGGGTGCTAAGGCAGCAGGGGATGATTGGGGAGGTCCGTTGGATGATGCGGACATGTTGGATGTGGGGGATGAGGATGTAGACTTTGGCGCTCCGGATCAGCCGGACATGCAGGACGTGGAGGAGCAAGTGGGAGCCAGAGCAGGCTGCTGTTCCAGAGGGTCCTGTTCGTCAGGCAGATACAGAGGAGGTGGAGTCCGAGATACGCGCTGAAAATGCACGATTAACAGAGCTGCTGCGGATACGGGATCTTGGGGGAGAGGTGGGGGACGCGCTGCGGGAGAGGGATCTCCTGCGGGCTCAGCTAGTAGAGCGGGATAGGGTTTTGGCACAGCGCGATGATGCGGTGTCATACTATCATCGGTGAGAGGCAGAGTGGTGTCGGCACCGGATAGAGTTGGAGAGGGAGGTCATCCGCCTTGGTGGGCGGCTACCTGAGCCCTCGGTCAGTGGATCTTCACGGCGGACGAGGGATAGTGCGACTGAGCAGTCAGCATCATCTCGTCGTCGACGATTAGATGAGGGAGGCGGTAGCAGGCATGATGCGGGGGCTAGCAGTAGCCGCCCTGCAGGGTCCCATAGGACCCACACCACGGGGGGTAGTTCCCGTCGCATCGATCCTGCGTGATCATGGTGGTCGACGCTTTAGGTTGGGTTTTTGGATATGTTTGCGGGGTCTGAGGACCAGTTTTGTAGCCTGCGGGCATTTTTTTTGACGATATATATATATATATATATATATATATATATATATATATATATATATATACCAGATTTTATTTTGTTTATTTACATGTGATGATCTGATGTTTATTCATGATGGCTAATGACTATGCATGTTTATTTATTTTGATGAATGCTTATGCAAATGATGAATGCAAATGTTTTTTATTTTTATGTGATATGCGAAATGAAATGGATGAATGAAATTTGTGATGTTTGGCTATGGCACCATAGACTATTAGGATTCTGTTTATTTTGTTTTTGGACGATTGCTATGGTAAATGACTTGGTATGTATATATGTGGTTTTCTCTTTTTGTATTTTCGGATGGTATTGCAAAGATGAAAAGTAGCTCAGTTGGTTTAGAAATGTAGCTAAGGTTTTTCGAGACTCAGACATTTTAACTCACTAGCCACGACTGTACTTTGTCTTACAAGACTTTTGAACAAGGTATGAATCAGACTTGTTTTTGACCCAGCTATTTCACATCCCCGTGTGTGCGATTGAGTTCATTTTTGTGGTATTTATCAGGATACCGCCAGTGCCAGATGGGCTTTCAACCGAACCTGTATTGAGGATCACCTAATTAGCTCCACTAACTCCTTTGTTGTATTTAGTTAGATTAATCTGCGGTGTTATCCAAGATGCCATAAGCTAGCTCATCCACATGCAAACATTGATCTGTACGCAAGTTAATGTGACAGATATATCGTCATGCGAGAGGTTTACCGCCAGTTATCGATAGGCTATCAACCAAATCGGTATTGAGGCTTGCCTTATGACCTTTTAGAATGCTGAGAGTTCCAGGGATTCAAGTTCCACTCCCTTCTTTTCTTCAATTGTATTGGGATACTTGCTCGTTTGTAGTGATAAGATCACTGTTTATTTTGATTTGTTTTTCTTTTGAGCAAGGGATTGGGGAGATGGAGTGATGAAAATCACTATCGTTTGTGCCGTTTGATGTGTGCACTGTATGATGTCAAATATTTGATTTTTGACGTTTTGCAAATTTTTGATGTTTTGCAACTATTGAGAACTAGGGATTCTTAGGGAATTGGGTAGGGAGGATGCTTGTCCTTTTGCCAACTCTCAGCATTCTTGGGGTCATTCGCACAGGGGGATGAGCAAGATAACCGTTTCGCTTTTGGTGACTTGGATTACTGGCGAGGTTTCATCTTTCGTTCACACAACTTAGGAATTGTTTTATGTGTTTTTAATTTGTGTTGGGATGTTACGTAACAAGGCGTATTTCAAGTGTAACTCTACCTTCATAAAATCTGTCTGACTCGGTACATGACGTAGCTAAAAGCAAAATGATGACTGAATCATGAAAACTCTTGATACATTAAAAGACCACTGACTCTAGTGTGGTAAAAGCAATGCATGGTGTTTTTGTTGTTTTTGTAAAATGGAACAGTGTGGAGCAAGATGGACTTAGTAGGGCAATTACGACCTATGGTGCCTTTGACCTATACGACCACAAATATGCAATGTATGGATGCAATGCTTAATGCAGCTACATATTTTTGTATTTTTGATGGATCGATTTTTTGTGAATATGAATATGAGGTGCGAGAAGAGCTCTTGATTGATGAATTTGAGTATGCCTAGATATGAGATGCAAATTTTGGTTGTTTTTGATTATTTTTTTATTTTATGATTTTTTTGACCATTGGAATTTGGGACCAAGTGATTGCGATAATCCTTGAGCTTTTGTGACCAAGTGATTGCGATAATCCTTGGAGCTTTTGGTGACCAAGTGATTGCGATAATCCTTGGAGCTTTTGACCAAGTGATTGCGATAATCCTTGACTTTTGGTGACCAAGTGATTGCGATAATCCTTGGAGCTTTTGGGTGACCAAGTGATTGCGATAATCCTTGGAGCTTTTTGGTTGACCAAGTGATTGCGATAATCCTTGGAGCTTTTTGGTTGACCAAGTGATTGCGATAATCCTTGGAGCTTTTGGGTTGACCAAGTGATTGCGATAATCCTTGGAGATTTTTGGTTGACCAAGTGATTGCGATAATCCTTGGAGCTTTTTGGGGTGACCAAGTGATTGCGATAATCCTTGGAGCTTTTTGGGGTGACCAAGTGATTGCGATAATCCTTGGAGCTTTTTGGTTTGACCAAGTGATTGCGATAATCCTTGGAGCTTTTTGGTTTGACCAAGTGATTGCGATAATCCTTGGAGCTTTTTTTTTTGACCAAGTGATTGCGATAATCCTTGGAGCATTTTTGGGATATGGCTCTCTTAGATATAAAATGGTCGCAAATGACTGATATTCAAGGGTTCTGTTTCCTTGATACCGTCAAGAGAAGCTAGCCGGTACGTCCCGGGTCCTATTTTGCTATCAATGACATATGGACCTAACCAATTTGCCGTGAACTTGTCCCTTAGGTGGGACGGAAAATTAGAGTTCTGTTGGTTTTCCTTCAAAACCAAATCACCAACCCGAAAGTCCCTTAGGTGAACTTTCATGTTGTAAGCTTTCTTAAGCCGCTCTTGATAGATACGTAAGTGCTCGAGAGCATTCACGCGTCGTTCGTCAAGCAACGTAAGTTGGTCTAACCGGGCTCTGCCGCGTAGTGTCATCATCGATGAACTCCTCGCATTGATATGCGAAGGGAAGGAATTTCCAACTCGAGAGGCATTACTGCCTCTGAGCCATACACGAGCAAAAACGGAGTTGCCCCAGTTGGCATCCGAACGCTAGTGCGGTAAGCCCAAAGGGCAAGTGGGATTTGTATGTGCCAATCCTTATGACTGTCTGTGACTATCTTTTTAAGGATGGCCACTAGTGTTTTGTTTGATGCCTCTGCTTGCCCATTTGCTTGCGGATAATAGGGCGTTGAAAAGTCGTGCTGAATTTTGTACTTTGTGGTCAAAGCACGCACGTCTTTGTTCTTGAATGATGGCCCATTATCCGATATTATTTTGGATGGAATACCAAAATGACATATGATGTTATGCAAGATGAACTCCACAATGCGGGGTCCTTTCGTTGAGGTTAACGGAATTGCTTCCACCCATTTGGTAAAATACTCCGTGGCCGTTATGATAAACGTGTGACGGCCTGACGATGCGAGGGAGATCTTTTCGATTAGATCGAGGCCCCACTGCGAAAATGGCCAAGCAGATCGGACTGTCCGTAGGGCCCGGGAAGGTACGTGCATCAAATTGGCATGATGTTGACATTTCACGCACTTCTTGACATATTCGCAACAATCTCGCTCTAAAGATGGCCAATAATAGCCCATGCGGAGAATGCGCTTTGCAATGGCCATACCACTAAAGTGGCCACCACATGTACCGTCGTGCGCTTGGGCGACTGCCCAAGTGGACTCTTGCTGGTCCAAACAACGAAGAAGAATTCCGTCATAAGCTGCGACGATACAAAATGTCTCCTATCAAGACATACTTAGCCGCTTTCTGCTTGAATGTTCGTTTTGCGGCGTGCGTCAATCCAAAGGGAAGATTACCTAACTTGAGGTAGTCTCTAATGGGTAAATACCAGTCCTGTTGATCAGAAACCTCGACAGTATGAACAGCCAATCCCTTTCGAAGTTCTTCCCTAACAAATGCTGAATGGGATAGAACTTGTAAGAATAGCATTGTGTTGCTTTTAATGGGAGTGGGGGAAAACAAGGACCCCAAGTTGGCACGTTTCAGACGATCTCGGATTCGAAAGAACTTATCCGAGGATGGTTCGATCTGGATCATGTGGATTCTCGGCGTTAAGTCTGAGCTTGCACGCTCCATCGCGGATTGCGATAAGGTTTTGACTTGAATGGTTGTCATATCACCGGAAAGGTCTTGCGGGATTAATGACCCCAAGGAGGCCATTGTGTCCGCAAAATGATTCGATGATCGAGGGAGTGCCTCGATGTCGTACCACTCAAGTTTTGCCAGGAATTTGTCCACGAGGGCTTTATAGGCCTTCGAACCGGGCATTTGCATTGATATACCCCTTTGACTTGATTGACTATTAACAGCGAATCACCAAAGATATTCAATCGTTTGATGTTCATGGCGATTGTTGTCTGAAGACCTAGGAGCAAGGCTTCATATTCTGCATTATTGTTGGTGCACTTGGAAGTTTAATTTAAATGACAGGGGCATTGGAGCACCCTGCGGTGTGAAGAATACAATTCCCGTGCCACCACCTTGCTCGCATTTAGAACCATCGAAGAATAGGGTTATGTCGGCTCGTGACTCGGGCTCATCGGAATCGGCGATTCCGAGACATGGAAGACCCCATCATCGGGTAGTTCTATGACCGGAGGCTGATCGTCTTCAAGAGGAGCCTCTGCTAGTTGATCGGCTATGACTTGTCCTTTGATAGATTTTTGCCCAATGAACTCAATGTCAAATTCCGTCAACAACATGATCCATTTCGCCGTGCGACTACTATGATAAGTACGACTCATCATGTATCGCAATGGATTCTCCTTAGACACAACATACGTAGTGTTGCTCAACATGTAGTGGCGTAGCTTTTTGGTAGCAAACACCACTGCCAAGCAGAGTTTCTCAACGTATGCATAGTTAAGTTCGTAATCGACCAGGGTGCGGCTAAGATAGTAAGTAGCCTGTTCTTTGTGAAGTTCATTCTTTTGGGCTAGCATGGCGCCCAGTGCCACCTCAGTAGCTGAGATGTATAAGTAGAACGGCACTCCTGGTCTAGGTGGTGCCAATACTGGCGATGAAGCCAAGTATTGTTTGATTTCGTCAAAGGCTGACTGGCACTCGTCATCCCAATGAAATGTAACTCCCTTGTGCAATAATTTGTTCATGGGTCGGCATTTGTCAGATAATTGCGCTATGAAGCGTTTAATCGACGCGACCTTTCCTTGCAGACTTCGAGCCGCTTGATGGTAGTTGGGGGAGACATTTCAAGGATTGCCTTGAATTTCTTCGGGTCCACTTCGATGCCTCATTTTGAGACTATAAAACCCAAAAGTTTTCCGGATGTGACGCCAAATACACACTTCTTGGGATTCGATCGACCTTATGCTCTATGAGGCGATCGAGGATCTTGCTTAAGTCACCGAGATGATCTGAGCGCAAAAGAGACTTGGCTAACAAATCATCCATGTAATCTTCCATAGTTTTGTGCATGTAATCGTGGAAGATATATGTCATGGCACGTTGGTAGGTAGCGCCAACATTTTTAAGGCCAAAAGGCATGACCTTATAACAAAATGTCCCCCAAGGCATTGTGAACGCCGTTTTAAGTTGGTCTTCAGGATTGATACGAATTTGGTTGTATCCTGAGAAGCCATCCATTAGGGAGAGCATTTCATGACCTCGTTGTAGCGTCTACTAGCGCGTCGATGCTTGGCAAGGGGAAATCATCCTTAGGACTCGCTTTGTTTAGGTCTCAAAAATCGGTGCATATGCGAATCCTCCCGTCGGGCTTCTTGACGGGAACCATGTTGGACAGCCATGGCGGATAATCCACGCAGATGACAAACTGTGCATCCAACAACTTTTGTAATTCATCTTTGACCATCAAGGCCACTGTTGGGTGCATCTTTCGTAGTTTTTGCTTTACGGGCTTGATTGTCGGATCAAGCGTTAAATTATGCGTGACTAGCTGCGGGTCTAGTCCCGGCATGTCTCTGTATGACCATGCAAAAACTTCCTTCTTCGCTTTGAGAAGGGCGATGTATTCGGCTTGCTCTTCGGGGGAAAGACTTACCCCCAGCTTGATAATCTGTGGATTCGTTGGGTCTAAGCCGATGTCTACGTCAGTCGTTTCCTCGACTGACATGTGGGATCCGTCCTCCAACTGATGTGGAGTTGGGATCAAATGGATATCATTAGCTGAGTTTAGATCTACGTTTGGAACCTCGGGTCCCTCTTCAGCCTGAAAAATATCCTGAGTTGTCCTTGGGGTGGAATGAAGCATTTCACCGAAAGGCCAGTACTCTGATGGTGATAAAGGTGAATTGACGTGATCCCAGTCGATGGCATTTATGTCTAGGTGCAATGATTGTGATGGATCGGCCGGATTGCGGATGGGTGCGGTCAAATCAATGGAGATCATGTGGATGGAATGAATTTGGTCTCCAGAACCGCGGGTGTGATAACTCGATTCTTTTAGATGCTCCCTATGCTCTGGATCTGGCTCTACGGGAACGGGCACGAATGGATCTTCCCTAGGTGCGAATTCGTCCCTATTTGCAAAAAGGATGGCAGGGTCTTTTCTCGGCACTGATGTCATGATGGGATCTCGAGGTGGACGATGCTCATCTTGAATTTGGAGCCATGGATCCAATACTTGGTCCCACCTTGCAGGGTCTACCCACCATTCATGCCCTAGCAGTATGCCCATCTCGTCCCATTAGATCTTCATGAGTTAAAGGGCGGTGATGTCGTCGCGCATGTCCGAGATAGTCCATCTCGGTCTCATCTTCCGAATCACTTTCGGAGACCCAAAAATGTTCATTCTCTTCAAGCAACTGTTGCTTGCGACGTTGAGGACCCTCCTTGTTCCAATAAGTTAATCTGGTCCCATTGTGGTTGTTCCACTCTTGGTGGAGGGACCTGATTCCCTTGACACTGTATTGTTTCATCTGGAACCTCTAAGGGGAACAACTTCAGAAAGATGTCCGAAAGTCGTTGATGTTCTCTTTGAGGATTAATCTCTGAACTTTCGCCTCTCTCTAGCAAAGGAGAGGGATTACTGCTATTTCCAGGGGTGTTTTTTGACCATGGGAGGTAGTCTCCCAATGTGTATTCTATATTTGGATTGGCATACGGATCTTGTGCCAATCCCCCCTTGTTGCCTATTTCTAGGCCTTGCATATTTTCAACCAAGATGTCTAAGGGCAGGGGGTGGTTGAACCCTACTCCTGACTTGTCATATGGCATCTGATATCTTGGTTGGCAAAGGACCCGCATCCCTTGCTCATATCTGCCTAGCCCGTATCCATGCCAATTGCATTGACCGAGATATTTTAGGGCAAAATCTGGGTTTGACAGATAGTTGATGTTTTCAACAAAAGGCTCTTCGTCTGCTTCCTTTTGTTGGCATGGTTCAAGACCATGATCAAGGCCCCCATACACGAAATTCATCTGGTTTGGAGGGTAGCCTAGAGGAACAACTGTCCCTATGGGAAGGCGAGGTCTTCCCATGTCTTGTACTGACTCCAATGCTCGGCGTCGCCACAACATTTTGCACTAAATATTCCCCCAGGCCCGTATCGGCCATTTCAACGATGATTGTTGATGATTGGGTGGGAGGAAACGGTAGTCCTTCCTGAGTCCATTCCATGTTTGGTGGTTCAGGAGTCTTAGTTTCTGTTGTGCTTGGTGTTTCCTCCGTTGATACCGTTGAGATTGTGGGCAACCTTTCTTCTAAGGGTTTAACCTCTTCCATGATCTGTTTTCCCTTGTCCTTCTGTTGGGCCATGATAGGTGGCGTTGATGATGAAGGAGCAGGTGATGAAGTCTCACCTGGCTGGGATTTTGCCTTGTTGGTCACCAGTGGTGCTTGCGGTATTGGACCCTGTTTAGATGGATTTAACTGGAAATCCAAATGTGTTGAAGGGAGGGTCGATTGAGGCATGAATTGTACCGCATTGCAATACTTAAAGGGCTCTAAGTCCATTGGGACTACATGTATTTCTCCTTCATAAGCATACTTTAAGCACTGGTGGGCGATCGAAGGGACACACTTCATGTCCCTGATCCAAGGCCGCCCTAGCAGTATATTATAAGCCATCTCGCCTTCCAACACATGGCACAGTGTAGGTATTGACTTTTGTCCTACCTGGACAGGCAGAACAACTGTGCCGACTGTCGAGCATATTGCATCGTTAAAAGCTCGCAGTGTATACGTGGAGGCTGTGATGTGAGAGGTTGGCAGCTTCAAATGTTTTAAGGCTGCAGTGGTAATGATGTTACTGGACGAGCCAGTATCTATCAACACCCTCTTGTACGGAATCCCGTTGACCCGCGCGATAACGTGCAGGGGTGGATCTGCCATGTCATTCGATATCGTTTTGACCTCATCTTCTCTGAATGTGATGACCGACTCCATACATTGTTTCACATGTCCCACGAAGTTGTTGAAAGAATTTGTTTCGTGAGGTCTGTAATTCGATGGCTTTTAAAATGTCCATAAGAGCTTCCCTATGGGGTGCTCGATCGTTGAATAAGCTCGTAAATGGACAGCCTAGCCGATGTGGTCCGCAAACTCTGTGTGAGTTTGGTCCGTATCGTGACCTCGGGTCTAGGCGGAGGCAACTGCGTTGGGCGTTGTTGAGGCTGCGATGTTGTCGGAACTTCCCTCGTAGCTACCTCGGGGGCAACTGCTGGGTACCTTCTGTTCCTTGTTACTATGCTAATCATTCCCACAAATCCTTGCATGGGAAGATTCTGTCGCACCTCGTTAATCTGGAGTGGTTTTGCCCGTGCCTCGTGGGCAGGCAAAGGGTCCTTGAATACCCCCATTTGTTGATTGTTTGGCGCTATGGGGTTGTCCACGGCCAATGTTCTATTGTCAATCAAATCTTGGATTAATTCTTTGAACTTCCAGCATCCATTCAAGTCGTGTCCTCTGCGCCTATGGAATCTACAATACAATTCCTCTCTGTATCCCCTAGGCTTAGGAGCATTAGGGTCTATATTTTGGATTTTTGGCAGAGTGACTAAATTTGCCGCTGACAAGCGGTCAAATAGGGAGTCCCTGGACTCCGTGTAAGGGGTGAATTGTCGCCTAGGACGACGCTGCTGATTTTGCTCCTGTCTTCTATTATCTCTTTCATAAGCAGGAGGCACTGCCTGGTAATTAGCCTTTTGAGGCTGCATTTCTGGCACAGGCGTGGGAACATTTATCGCAACTTGGTTGACTGCAGCGTGTTGTGATTGTGTTGTCCCGGTCTTAGTGGTTTTATTCCACTCTTTCTTTTTAGGCTTGGCGATTGCGCCTTCGCCTATCTTAATCTCTTCTATAACTCTGGCTTGCGCCAAAGCTTCTTCTAAGTTGTCGTATTGTCGCAGCAACAATAGACCAGAGATTGATTTTAAGCAACTTTTTGCGAACATCTGCGTGAGATCAGACATAGGGGGACGGTAGGGTAACTTAGAAAGCAAAGCTCTCCATCGATTCCCATATGCTGCCATTGTTTCTTCCTCAAATTGCTCGAGGCTCGCCGGATCACTCGGTGATGCCTTCTTCCTTGTGTTGAAGGCAAAGCGTTCAAGAAACGCATCTAATAATTGATCTAAGTTGCTTATGCTGTGTTTAGGTAGTTGTGTGAACCAATCCGAGGCTGGGCCTACGAATGTGGTTATGAACGTTCTAAGCAACAATGCGTCATTATCTTGGATGCCGAAGCATTGGCTTAGAAATCTTGTAACGTGTTCTTGTGCGTCCTCTTCACCTTTAAAGATTGCCAATTGAGGCAACTTGAAGTGCTCGGGGTAAAGAGGTGTAGGCACTGAGGGATGCACCGGATTACTACGGAGTTGACGTAATGTGGGTTTTTGATGCCCAGCAACTTTTGTCTCCACGGACTCCAAACGCTCTAATAGCGCTTGGTATGCATCGAAAGATTTTATTTCTTCCTCTCTTGTTCGCTCCCGTTGTAAGTTATGGTAAACTGGGGGCCTATGGAGGGGTGGCCGAATGGCAATCCTCCTGCCTTGATGGGGAGTTTCAACATATTCTATTTCTGGTTCGTACTCCTCATAAAGTTCTTGAGGAGTCTCTCGGGCGAGACCTATGACCTTGATCGAGTCCTCGCCGAAGGTACCCATCATTGTTTCGGGGAGTGGCCTCCCTCTCGGGTCCGTAAGATCTCGGAGGCAAAGCTTGACGAGGTCGTGGAGACCTCGTCCTGCACCAACGAATTGTGCCTCTCATATTGTTCGGCCCTTTGGATGCGAGGGGTTGGCTCCCTCTCAGGTAGTTCATAGCGTAACTCATCCGCTTCGCGTTGCATGCGCTCTCTATCCAAGCGGTGTCGATACTCTATCTCCTGATGACTTTGTTTAAGCCGCGTGATTTGGGCTTGACGGGTGGCCTCGTCTAGCAACTATCGGGTCAATTTGGTCTACCCTATTTTGCTCGGGAGGTTCGAATGTTTCTCCTATGTGTTTGCCTCGAGTTTGCTGATCTAAAGTTTCAATGGGTCGCTTCCCTCTGTCGAGGTGGGCGACATGTACTCGAGGCTCTGGCCTTGATGTATGATCATGATACCTAGCAAGTGCGGAAATGCAAGGTTCCCATGTTGTTTGTTGTCCTCGAGGAATGCGATGGCTTTCCTCGTACTCTCTTTCACGGGTTTGGACGGGGCGGGCGGAGTTAGCTCGCCCTGTGTAAGGAGCCCTGCGCTCCGGATTTTGTCTTTCCGTCCTGATGGGAGGTAAAGAAGGGACGCCATATCCACGTTGTCCCTCCAAATGGATAGTGTGCCTCTCTAGCGCTCCATCGCGCTGTGGCCACTCATGTCTAACCTCAGAAGGCGATTCTCTATTTACATCAAGGTCTACATGTAGGGCGTCTTCCCGAAAGGGGCTGCTTTGAATGGGCATACCCCACCGAGGATTCTGAATCGGATTCTTTTGTAGGCCAGACCGATAAGGCGGTATGACCAAGTCCTCAGGACTGAAGCGAAGGCGACTTGTGCCTGCTTCTTGTGTACCTTTCGGAGCTTCTGCCCTTGATTGGGCTTGGCTACGGGTGTACACCATTGCGTTGCTTCTATACTATCTAAGTAGATTTTTATCTCGTTTATGATGATTTTTTTTTTTTGTCTACACTAAGCAGAATTAAACACACGCATACACAAACCGTGATTATCTCTTTTAAGGATTATTGGTGTGCCCTAAACTGGTTTAGTGCATTTTGATGTTTTGTTTTGTTTTTGTAGGTTTTGAAGAACGTTTAAATGCATTATGACGGCTCATATAACTCCCAAAATGGTCGCCCCTTCAATATACCAACCAGGCCGATATACCAACCTCTCTATATACCCGCCCTTACGAGAGGGAGACTATAGGTACGTGAGAGCAGAAGGTACATGGTACGTAGGCGGTACGGAAGGGGGATTGTCCCGTTAATGACACCTACCATAGAAAGCTTATCCTCGCGCGCATGGGAATCACCCTAGCAACACTCGGTCGACTTTCGTCAGGATTTACGCCTAACAACAGTTGACAATCGGGGAAATGGATGCAAAGCTAAGCCAAGGTGGTGATGAACCCACCGTTGGTCTTGCTCAAGGGTTGGGGTCTTACGACCAGCTCCTTGGTTTAAAGTTATTGCGTGAAGTGTGTGGGATTCATTTTATTTAACAAAAATGAAACAAGCATAAATGACTTTCCCTAGGCAATGCAGGATAAAATGAAAACAGTTAAAGGAACAAGAACAAAAATAGAAAAATTTAACAGAGATTATGAAAATCCCTACCTCTTCTCTTCCTGGACCGGTTGCTTCTGAAATTTTGCTCTGAAAATCTACAGGCAGGAATTCGTCCCTCTGTGAGACGAATTGCAGAACAGAATTCGTCCCTGCCAGAGACGAATTTGAATTCGTCTCAGGGTCAGACGAATTACAGTAAAGAATTCGTCACAGCCAGAGACGAATAGCAGTCTGCAACAAAAAAAATGTACCTGTCAAGCACAAACACAAAAATTTAATCAGTTTCTATGATTTTAAAACCAGGGGACAGGGTCCCACCGTGATCGCCACTGAAAGCACGAGATTTCGGGCAAAGGAAACACTAATTGCGATGCATTCAAAATCAAATACGCTTAAGTCCTAGAAATGTAGAATGCATGAAATGAAAGAGACGCATTGAAATGAGATACAAGCAAATGGAGAAAACACAGCCCTTTCATTAAACTCTCTTGATCTCTGTTACAAATACGCCTCCTCCCTTTTCAGGGGCTAGGAGCGTTAAAAGAATTTGATTACAATCGAGACTTAAGGTTCCTCTTTCCGCGTGCCCACACTTGAAATGGGCGGGCCAAGATGATGCCGCCGCTGATGTTGATGAGTCCTTAACCTCTCCTGCTCCTCCTGCGAACAAAGAAACAACAAAGATGTCGGTAGCACCTGTTGCAAATAATAAGTGTTTGTTCTCTAAAATCGCCAAAAGATGCATGTAAATAATTAGCCAAATCGATAGACAAAATGACTCTAAATGACCTAAAAACCTGACAGAGGACAGAAGACATCACCGGAGGGCCACTGCCATCGAAACAATCGGCCAATCTGCCTTCAACCGGAATTCGTCCCCGGGCAGGACGAATTCTGACTGCTATTCGTCCCTGGGTGGGACGAATTCTTCGTGTTGGAAAAGCCGAAGTGGTACTGCTCCAATGTCGAATCCCGAGACCTCCAAAACACCTGCAAACAGAGGGGTTATGTAATTGGGGCCATTTTGGGACGACCCAGATGGTCGGATTCTCCCAATTTGGCCTCTATCCTCGGGAATTCGATGTCGCCACCTGCAAGTTAGTAGGACAACAAAGCGACAAAAGGCATGATAAAATCTGATCAAAATGTTATGAAATTGAAGCTATGAGTTAACCAAATAGAATAACATGAGATGCAACCTGAAACAATAATCTAGAATGCTTTTGGAATAAAACTTAGAAAGTGCGGGGGTGCCCAAGTGGGCCTCCCACCGTTGGCACTTGATCTTGGCGCCAATCCACTAGGGATGGGCCCAAAACCTCTTAGGATTGGGATGTCTGCAAATTGGTGGTGTAAGGTGGTCAAATGTTGGATTTGGGTTGGATCCACGCTTCCAAAAGCCACCCAATAACCTCCCTTGCAAAAGAGATTAGTGGATGTGAGAAGGTGAATCAAAAGGATGCAAGTGGGTATTCAATCGGACAGCACTTCGTTGCTTGAAATCGCCTCCAATCCATCTTTTTGGGTGAGAAAAGTCCCACCTTTTATAGACCCATGGGGTCTCTTTTGAGAGGGAAGCATAAGCGCCATGTGTTGGTCATAGGTGCCATGTGGCAGTCAAGTCTTCCCATGAGGGAGGGGAGTCCTCCATGACTTGGGCTTTCATAATCGCCCTTGTGACAGTCCTCTAACGGCCTATCTGTCCACCCACACACGCGTGCGAGGCGAGAGTCATCAACCGACCGTCTCGGGCTGCCACTTGGCGCCATTCTTCTTTTTGCCCGTTAAACTTGGAATTCGTCCCTACCCAGGGACGAATTTAGAATTCGTCCCTGGGTGAGACGAATCCCAGTTAGTATTCGTCCCTGGGTGAGACGAATACTGAGCAAAGTGTCTAAATGTACCAAATTGCCTCTTGACCTTACAAAATTGCTATGAAAGTGGTTAGGACCACTGTTTGACCTCTGAGGGCTGCCCCTGGGGCTGTGTTTGTCAAAGCGATCAGTGTTTGCAGTCACATAATCGGATTGGTGCTATTTTGGTGTCTACAGATCCTCTTCAAAAGGAGCCTCATGTAAGTTGGGCCTTGGGAGCTCCAAAATCTTGGTCTCTACCAACCCTAAGTGCTCTAGTGCTTTGCATGTATCGGGAGATTTGAGCTCCTCCTCTTTGGTTGGTTCTTGTTGAGGAACTTGGGGCTTATGGAGGGGTGGCCAGATAGCACCCCCCATGCCTTGGTAGGGCAGTTCATCCCGCTCTTCTTTTCACTCAGATTCCTTAGAAGATTCTTGATGAATTTCTAAGGGTGGTTCATAAACCTGGGTGGATGTCTGAGGAAGGCACCCGTCATTGGTTATAGGAGCGGCCTCCCGCTCATGTCCTTCAGGAATCGAGAGAGTAGCCTCCCACTCCTGTCTAGGAGGTGTTGGGGGTAGCGTTTGATGAGGTTGCGATGACCTATCTCGCCCCCATGGGTTGTGCCCCTCAAAATGTTTTGTCTTATGTGTGTGAGGGGTTGGAGTCTTCCCCAGCATAGTGTGTTGGAACAACTCATCCTATTGCTGAAGGTGCTCTTTATTTAGAAGATACCATTGCTCTAACTGTTGTCGTTCTAGCTCAAGTTGCGTGAGTTGCATTCATTGTGCGAAATGCTTGACAGATTCTAAGATAGTTGGTCTCACCGCCTCATGTTTAGAAGGCCTAGATGCCTCTCTGACATATCTTTCTTGGTCATAGTGATCCAAGATATCTATAGGCAGCCTCCATCTGTTGGAGGTAGCAGCATTTATTCGAGGCTCTGGCCTTAGTGTGTGACCATGGTATCTAGCGGGTGCGGAGGCATATTGCTCCCGCGATGTATACTATTTTTGAGGAAGGTAAGGGTTTTCCTCGTGCTCTCTTTCATAAGTGAAAAGGGGATGGGTGGAGTTGGTCCGCCCCGCCTGAGAAGCCTTGTGTTCTGGATTTGTCCTTGTAGTCCTGACAACTAGAGGGGGTGAAGGAGGGATAGTGTAATGATGTGGTTCCTCCCGTTGAACCCTATGTTGACCTAGCGCTTCATCGCGCGGTGACCGCTCATAGCAAGCATCTAAGGGAGCTCTCCTATGACTATACCCCTCATGGAAAGGTGTGTGCTGAGTGTTATGTTGAACATGAGTGCTCCTCGAAGAGGTGCCTCTATAGTCCCATTTCGTCAAAGCACGGAGGGGACTACTTTGTGTGTCAGGCGCCAAGGTGGTATGACCAAATCCTTGGGGTTAAAGTGAAGGCGACTAGCGCCCTCTCTTTGTGCACCTTTCGCAGCGTCCGCCCTTGATTGGGCTTGGCTACGGGTGTACACCATTGTGGTGCTTCTCTACTTAGCTAAGCAGATTTTTATCTCATTTATGATGATTTTTCTTTTTGTCTACACTAGCAGAAATGAACACACTCATACACAAACCGTGATTATCTCTTTTAAGGATTAAATAGTGTGTCCTAAACTGGTTTAGTGCATTTTGATGTTTTGTTTTTTTTTTTTTTTGCAATTTTTGGAGAACGTTTAAATGCATAATGTTGGCTCATATGACTCCCATAAATGGTCGCCCCTTCAATATACCATTACCGGACCAATATACCAACCTCTCTATATACCCGCCCTTACGAGAGGGAAACTATAGGTACATGAGAGCAGATGGTACGTGGAACATAGGTGGTACGGAAGGGGGGATTGTCATGTTAATGACACCTACCATAGAAGACTTATCCTCGCGTGCATGGGAATCACCCCAGCAACACTCGATCAGCTTTCATCAGGATTTATGCCTAACAACAGTGACAATCGGGGAAATGTATGCAAAGCTAAGCCAAGGTGGTGATGAACCCACCGTTGGTCTTGCTCAAGGGCTGGGGTTTTACGACCAGCTCCTTGGTTTAATTTACCATGTGAAGTGTGTGGAGTTCATTTTATTTAATAAAAATGAAACAAGCAGCAAAAAGAAACTTTCCCTATGCCACACAAACACTACTAACCGAAAAACAGCAAGTAGAAATTTGAAATTTTTTTTTTTTTTTTTTTTAAAGTAAGAAAAATTTATGGAAAATTTCTCTACCTTTCTTTAATAATTAAAAAAAAAAATGAAAGTAAAAAATTAAACAAATAAAATACACAGAAATATCACAACAGAAAATGACATGGACAGTTAGAAACCATTACCTCTTTTCTGCCTGGACTTGTTGTTTCTGACCTTCGGCTTAAGAAAGGTACCTGTTAAGCACAAAACACAACAAATCTGATTAGTTTTTGTGATTTAAAAATCTAGGAACGGTCCCACCGTGATCGCCACTGAAAGCATGAGATTTCGGAAGGAAAACAGTATTAAAATGTAAATGAAAACAGAACTTTGAATCAACCAAACATAAAGGAGAAAAGCAGGAGCACAACCCTTTTATATTAATTTTGTTTGGTTACAATACATCTCCTGCCTTTTCAGGGGCTAGGAGTGTTAGTCTGTCTCTGTTACAATCAAGATTAATTTTTCTTCTTTCCGCATGCCCACATGCAAAGTGGGCGGGCTAACATATTACCGCCGCTTGTTGCTGGTAAATCCTCGCTTCTTGCTGTTCTTCCTGCGTTCAAAGAAACAACAAACCGTTTAGTAACACCTGCAACACAAAGATAGAACGTAATGCAAGATAATACGCAATCAAAAATGTAATGCAGTTGTAAGATGTTAAAGCACAATGCAAGATAGATTCACTAACAAACTAAAGCGCAATGCCAGATGTATTCGAAATAACTATTCTCTGCTGTCGAGCATCACCCAAAAATTTGTTGCCTGTAACTAATTGCTGACATGCTATATTTGATGACTATCTTAATATATATATTATTCGAACGCGGTTGATTGCAAGATATATATCTGAACATGAAAACGTAAACTGTTTTAGAACATTCGAGAATAGCATATATTCGAAAACATAAAAACGTAAACTGCTTAAATACTGTTAATTTGCAGGATATATTCAAAAGCAGCATATATCAAATTAACTAAAAACATGCATGGGGTGCCCAAGTGGGCCGCCCCCGTTAAAGTTTGGTTTTGGCACCAATCCACTAAGGAAGGACCCAAAATCTCTCAGGTGTTGAGTTGTCGTCGAATTAGTGGGATATTGTGATCCACTGTCGGGTATTAGGGTCTGGGTTCACCTTCAAACAACCACCAATAACCTCCCTTCAGAAAGAGATTACAGGTGCAGAAGAGTGAATCTTAAAGGAATGCAAATGGGTCTTCCAAATGAACAGCACTTCGTTGTATTCTTCAAATGCCTGTTTCGGTCCTCTTTACATTGCATTGAACTAGTTTTTATAGAGGATTTCGCCTCTGAAATATTAATGTCAAACCCTAAATCCGTAGGGGCCGCTGAGATTTGACCCCTGACAGGTGATTATGAGACATGGCTCGCACTGAGACTATCGCCAGGAACTCACATCAGTAGTTATGAGGCATGGCCTCGGATCGGATTTGTTGTTGAAACTGCTCGTCTCATTAATGCAGTTGGTGAAGTCCGCCGTTCTTACAGACACACGGGGTCTCTTCAAAAAAAGGGGTATGCAGTGACGCCATGTGGCGGCCATACCTTATTGCTTTGAAGTATGCAATGACGCCACGTGTCTGCTTTTAATTGGTCGAATTCGCCTTGACTAGTCACAAGTCTGTTAAAGCGCAAAATGCCGAAGTGTCGCGATATCGTGACACTTCGACCGAGCCTTCCCTTTGGGCATCATGACGTCGCGATATCACGACGTCGCGATATCGCGACGTCGCGATATCGCGACACCCTCGATCGAAGCTCCCTTTCGGGCCTTAGGTGTCGTGATATCGCGACGTCGCGATATCGCGACACCCTCGACCGAAGCTCCCTTCGGGGCCTTAGGTGTCACGATATCACGACGTCGCGATATCACGACACCCTCGACCGAAGCTCCCTTCGGGGCCTTAGGTGTCGCGATATCGCGACGTCACGAAATCGTGACACCCTCGGCCGAAGCTCCCTTCGGGGCCTTAGGTGTCGCGATTTCACGATGTTGCGAAATCGTGACACCCTCGACCGAAGCTCCCTTCGGGCCTTAGGTGTCGCGATATCGCGACGTCGCGATATCGCGACGCCCTCGGCCGAAGCTCCCTTTGGGCCTTAGGTGTCGTGATTTCGCGACGTCGTGAAATCGCGACACCCTCGACCGAAGCTGCCCTTCGGGCCTTAGGTGTCGCGATTTCGCGATGTCGCGAAATCGTGACACCCTCGACCGAAGCTGCCCTTCGGGCCTTAGGTGTCGCGATTTCGCGACACCTAAGGCCAAAGCTCTTTTGCTTTTAAAGTTTGCTTAAGATTTGAAGTTTGCTTAAGATTTGTTCTCGCTTAAGGTTTGAAGTTTAAAGTTTTGCTTTTGATTAAAGGCTTGCTTTTGACTTTGTTTTAATGAAGGCTTGTTAAAGCGACCAACTTTGCTCTGCTCATTTTTCGACCTTCTAAACTGCTGTGTGAGTGGCTAGGACCACTGTTTGACCTCTGAGGGCTGCCCTGAAAGCTGTGTATGTCAATGCGATCAGTGTTTGTAGTCACTTAATCGGATTGGTGCTGTTTTGGTGTCTACAGAACCATCAAGAAGGATGAACAAATATTGGAACCATCAAGAATTATTAACTACTATTGAAACAAGGAACCTAATGCTAGTTGTTACGCGAAGGTAACAATTGTGATTCAATAAACGACCATTTTATGATAAAACAAGTTGAAATAAGTGATGAGGGATGATATGGGACGTCACCTCTAGGTCATTATACGAGCAATACGATGATGGTTGCTTGTTAATAGGAGTAATATAGCATGATAAAAGGGCCTAGACCAATCCACGGTAGTTGGTATGGGATAACTTGTCGTTATTCATAATGTGGCAAGTAGACCAGGTCTAGAGCCAAAGAAATGGGATGGCCCTAGTTGAATCTAGTGAAGTGGATAATCAACTAGGTACTAGGCATATACGCTAATACCCTTACATGCTATTACACATTACATAGAACGGATGGGTATAAATAAACCCAAGTGTTCCTATACATTACATAGAACAAATGAGTATAAATAAACTCAAGCATTTCACATGTAAGGGAGGGGAATTATGCGTCCACCCTCTAGGTATTATGGGCCCTAGATGATAATCCCAATCGTGGGTCTCTACTTTCATATCGTAACAACAGGTTGGAAAGATAGATCCACTAAATAGCACCATCTACAAGATTCAATAAATCTCATCCACTTGGGAGGTTGTCTGCAACGGTCATAATTCCCAAAAGTGGCATACTATACCTCGTACTGATTAAACATTGGGTGACCACTAAAATCAACTATAACTCAAAAAAAATAAGGTCATTGAAACCAGTAAAATTTTCACCTTAATGAACTAGTGAGCTATAATGGGTTGTACAATCAGGTGATTGATATTGATATTTTTCTTGATTGCTCTATGCTTCACTATGGAGTAATATATAGCCATAGTAGAATGGCTCTTTGTATACCTAATTATTCCTTTCCATATGAAAAGTCTCATGACTCTTGGCTTTTCTACTTAACACTTGCATACACACTTTCCATATGCCTAGTCTCATGACTCTTGGCTTCGCTACTTGACACTTGCATACATATGACTCTATCTTATATGCACACCTATACATGACTCTTCTCTTAGTATACTTTAATATAAAAATACTTGTGCACACTTACATATAAGATACTTGTGCACACTTACATATAAGACACTTGTGCACATAAACTCATATTACACTTGCACACTTACTCACATGAAACTTGTGCATTTCTTGCACATACACACTTACATAAAACTTGTAAATTTTCTACACATTATTACATTACATAAATTACTACTGACACTCTAAACTAAGACTCAACCCTAATCTAATATTTTCAAGATGTACCATGAAGGTACCATGGTGGTACATTAGCATATACCAAATAATGTAATATACTCCAACATTTCTAAGACCCTGATTTCCAAATGGTTATATTATAGTGAATTAAGCAAAATTTGAAGGATCATTTATGTATAACTTTGTACAAAGACTTAAATTTCTAAAGGAGCAAATGAAGTTTTGAAATGCCAAATATTTTGGTAACAATTTCAAGAAAAGAAGGAAATTGAATCCAAGCTCAAAAATTACAAGAGATAATATAAATCAATGGAGCAGACTAGGATTCTTACGTGCAAGAAAAGTAATTACTTTTTTATTATCATAATGCATTAAAAAGAGTCATATTTATTCCAAAAATTTAGGGATGAATGGCTCAAGAAAGGAGATATAAACATTAAAAAAAATCACGCTATATCAAAAACAATTTTTTCATCACATAATAAACATTTTAACTCTATATGGAAGAAATATTGAGGGAGAAAAGTGATCAATAAAGAAGCAATTAATTATTTCAAAAAACAATTATTAGATATTGGGAAGGATAAGGAGGCACAAGATTAGCTTTTATAAAATATTTCATTAATTATCACAAAGGGACAAAATGAAAGCTTATTGAAAAAGATACCTATAGAGGAGCTACATGAAGTGGTTTTCTCTTTCCATCCTAAAAAGGTACTTGGACTCAATGGATTTCCTATAATTTTCTTACAAAAAAAAAAGTATTTATTGAAGAGTGACATGTTGGTCGTGGTTGAAGAGGTATAAAAAACAAAGGCTACAATAAACGAGATCAATTCCATTTTTATTACATTGGTTTCCAAGAAGAGCAAGACAAAATATTTTAATATTTTTTTATCAATAATATTTTGTAATATGATTTATAAGATCATGTCAAAAATGATGGCAAATGTCCGTGGGTCTAGGTGGATTGGTAAGTTGGGGCGCTTACCGAGAGGAGACCTAGGTTCCAATCCCACGGGCTTGCCCATGCACAGACAGTAGCCCAGATCCGATTCCTCTGAGTGGTGCGCCAGATTGATGACGACGGTGCAACCCCTGTGCGTCCGGCGGTCCCCATCTCACGCCGGGTTACCATGTACCGAGACGGTGGAAGTCCCGGGAGCCTTCGTAGATAGTTTGAACCCTACCAGTTGTCTTCGGTAGTTACTAAAAATCGTGATTGTAACCATTGCTTCTATATACCAAAAAAAAAAAAAAAAAAAAAAAAAAAAAAAAAAATGATGGCAAATAGTTTGAAGAGCATTTTAGATTGTGTTTATCTCAAAGAAACAAGGTGGTTTTTTTTGTGGTAAAAAAAATCTTGATGGTGTTTTTTTTGCATAGGAGGTCATACATGCTCTTCATTCCATGAAAAAACTAGGTTTGCTCATGAAATTAGATATGAAAAAAGCATATTATAGGGTTTGTAGAAGTTTTCTATATGATATTTTCAAAAAGTTTAGTTTTGATAAAAGTTTATGTGAATGGACTAAATGTTGTAGCACTCCAAAATATTCTATTTTGATCAATGGTTCTTTTCCTAGTTACTTTAAGTCATCTCATTGACTCCACAAAGGTGATCCCTTATCTCCTTATCTATCTATTATTCTTGTGGAGGCATTATGGAGAGCTTTCTCAAAGGCAAAAATAGAAGGAAAAATCAAAAGTATTTTGGTGACGATTCTGCAATGGCTCTGTGGTGGGGCTGCTCACGTGCGGTGGCTCTCCTCAGTGGTGGCGTGTCTCCTATGATCAACGGTGGCTTGCCTTAGTGATGATGCTTCTCATTTTATTGCAAGCAAATACGTCTGTGGCAAGTGGCTTCAAATCGGTCTGCAAAAACAACCATTGTGTGACATCTATGGCATTTTGTCCACTGTTGTGATATTTGCAACACTACAGATATGCATCTGCAAACAAGCCATCTAGAAATGTGACACCACGATCTACAATTTGCAATGCAGCGATCACACAATCGAGTCATTCGTCTATTGGTTGTAATTCCAATAGAATCAATAGAATATCAACACAATCCTTCTTTCTATAATTTGATCACTCAACACGAGCTCGACATTTATAAAATTGGATCTTATTGCTAATGCATTTGGCGTAGCACTGAAAAATACTATGATTTTTTGCCCCATCTAGTTGTATATGCATGATTATCTTCGAAAGAGGATGTCTACACGGTAAGGGTTCTCCATCACTACATACGGTATTTCGATGGCAAGCATTACAAAAAAATATCTGCAGTCATCTCCTTCTCCAATGACATAAGGCACCTACAAAATTGTTGATTTAAATTACTCCGAGCTCTTACTGTGAGATGCCTTCACGTGTCGCGAAGAGGTAATTTGATTCAGAGTCGTCTTTCAAAGAAATTTAATCTTTCAACGAGCCTCAAATATTTTTATAGATCTATTTGTAAATTTTTATAGACATCATTGTCAACATCGTTGCCCAAGGATGGTTCGTCTATTGAAATCGTCTGGATCAAGCAACGTTTGTGCAAAGACTTCTTTTGCGAATGGATTCGATCTAGAAATTGCTACGAACCTCCCCGTTGCTATTTGTAAATCAACAAAATTTTGCCATCAACCCTACAAATCAACCTGAAAAATAGTTTTAAATCTCTCACTTAGTCGTTCTCCTTTGGACTAAATTTTCTCCACAAAAAATCTTGAGTCGTCCTCTACTGCACTATGACAGAATATTTGAATTCACTTGCAACTGTGTCTTCGTCGAGAAGGGCATCTTTTTTACTGGGATGAATTGTCCCACATGTGGGATATTGCGGGTGAAGGAGTGATTTAAAAAATTGAAGGCTCACATAATTCAATGACCACCTTAGGGTGTTCAATCCCTCCTCTGGACAGCTTTGCCACTCACTACTTTAGCAAATATGGCTTCCACATAGCCATTATCAGATTGATGTGTCCCGCTTAGCCATGTATCCCCATGTTTGCAGTCCTCATGTCAGAATTTGTGTTGATTAACCACATAGGTCTCAGTTGCTAGGTCTGTTGCATCGTGTCCCGTCCATCAACGTCTAGGTTACGGAGTTAGTTCAATCGACGTAAGCCCTTCAGACTCTGATGTTAGCGTTAGATCCATCGCTCCAATCAAGTTTGGTCTGGGATCTGAGATCAGGTACACATAGGTAAAAGCATCAATCAACTCTCCAAGAGTTTGCCTCATCCTCTAGCGGTCTGACATCAATGATCTATTGCATCCAGATCAGGAGTCTGCTTGGTTGTAGCTCGGTTGTAGATCATAGTCCAGTAAGGGGGGTAAGGCTCATATCTCTCAGTATAAGCATATCTGCATTGTGACAGATCTCCACCTCCAGTCAGGTGCTTAGTGTGTCACAATTTCTTGATCGCAGGAATTCGGGTCCCCTCATTAGTTGGCCTCTTATCTTTCCTCGGGAAGTAAGCTCGGGCTCGGTTGTCAGCTCTCTCAGGCTACGAATGAGCCCGGAGCTCGACAAGCTCTGATACCATATTGGTGAAAGGTAAGTAATTAATAATTATTGATAAATGACTAAGCATTTAAATACAAAATAAAGGTTAAACATAGCCTGCTCGGTTGTCAGCTCTCTCAGGCTACGAATGAGCCCGGAGCTCGACAAGCTCTGATACCATATTGGTGAAAGGTAAGTAATTAATAATTATTGATAAATTACTAAGCATTTAAATACAAAATAAAGGTTAAACATAGCCTTTAGTAAATATCCTAACAAAGCTAACTCAGGCTACGAATGAGCCCGGAGCTTGACAAGCTCTGATACCATATTGGTGAAAGGTAAGTAATTAATAATTATTGATTAATGACTAAGCATTTAAATACAAAATAAAGGCTAAACATAGCCTTTAGGAAATATCCTAACAAATCATGCTAACTACTAACAAAATAGATGCTAAAATAATATATGTCGATAAGAAAAAAATGTCGGTAAAGTACTAACCTAGGATAGAATCAAACTAACCTAGGTAAATGTAAATAAACTAACCTACCTAGGAGATATTACCAAATAAGGTAATATTTATTCTAACAAAAGATAAGGGAGAAAAAAAAGCTAATGAAGAGGCTAAATTGACCTCTTAAGGAAAAATCCAAAAGTTTATCAACTTCCTCAACCAACAAGTGTAAGCTACACATGATTGCTTTAGACAAAAGCTAGTGTTCCAAAAAAATTATTATATATACTTGGCTAGGACATTTCCCAATAAAGCGCATTGGCAAAGATGAATTAAAGAGCATTGGAATCAACAAATATTGGAGAAATATGCTCAACAAGAATTGAGAGCACCCGAGCAGAAGACAAGGTACCTACTCAAAAGAAGAATGTCAAAGAATTGAAGTACTGTGGCACTAACATAAGGGATCTTGGATAAACTCCCATGCATTAGATGTCTTTCACATTAGTGAAAGATACTTAGAAAGCATTTAAAAAAATTAAAAATGTCTAGAGATGCTCAAGAAGGCACTTGAGGAAATTGAGCAAGAGAAAGGAAATGAGAGACGTGTAGTTTTAGAAGCACACCAGAGGGATGTGTAGTCCAAGAAGCACATCGAAGAGACATGCAATACATGAAGCACACTAGAGAGAAAAAATAAATAGCTCATAAAGCATTCGTATGAAAAAGAAACAAAGAGCACTTCAAGAGAGCATTGCAAAAATTAACATAATTATTGATATTACACAATAAACATTAAGAGTTGTCAAAGGTTTCAGAAAGGGCACCTAGGATTAAGTTGACACACCTTTCAAAAGTGCATTAATTTTTTGTTTTAGTGGCTATATAATTGAAGAAGCATATTTTATCTCACATCTCTTGTGAGAAAGAAACAAAGGTATAAAGTTTTGAAAAATATTCTTGTTTAAAAGAAGCTTATTATTCCTTTTTAAAAGGTTTTGGAAAATATTTGAAGGGTGAACCCCATATTGATAGTGAGAGAAAAGAAGCAAAGGAACAAAGTCCTTTTTTTATTGAATAAATAAAGGAGTTATTATTTTTTAAAAAATTAAAGATATTATATGAAAGGTGAAATATAATATTACAAAAATAATATTCCAAAGAAAAATTCCATAGAGGAAGAAACATTCCCTCTATTTGGTTAGACACATTTTTCTCACATTTCAAAACAACAATTAAAATTTGAGTATTGGCATATATATACTTGTCGAAAATAGATTGTCAAGGTGGGCCCTATAAAAGAATAAAAAATAGATTTTATAAAAGTCTACTATGACTAGTGGAGCACCAAAGTTCTTATTAGTTGATTCTCAATTGTTGAGAGGGAACAACTATGTTGTCTGGAAGACCAGACTCATGATATAGCTTGAGTTTGAGGAATTTTGGCAAGTAGTATATGGAAGAATTACTTGTCCTACTAAAGAAGGAGAATATAGAGAAAATTTTGACAAGGAACACAGAAAGGTAAGACTCATCATCATGTTAAGAGTAGCAGATGAGGTCCAAGAATACATTAGAGATACGACCGCAAGTAACAATGCATGGGAGAAGTTGAAGATAGTATTTGAAACCAAGAATCAAAATTAGATTTTATTCCTCTAAATTCAGCTCCATTATCTAAAAATGAAGAGTGGAGAAAATCTAGAAGGATTCATGAGAAGAGTAGTAGAATTGTGAGCATCATTGCAAGCACTAGGAACTTAGGTATCTGATGAAATGTTAGTTCCTATTATTTTGAGATCACTCCCATCCAAGTATAATATTTTTGTGACTATATTAAATGTTACTGAACAAATACCAAGTTTTGATAAACTGGTGAATCTACTTCAAAAGGAAGAGGTATCACACTCAAAACAAAAAGAGGAACAAGTACCTCTTAAAGGCAAATAACCATTTAAAAGCATACAAATAAACAAAAATCATTATAAAAAATAACATACATTAGTTTCACATGCCAAACTCGATGATATATGGTCTATTGACTTTGGAGCAACCAAACACATGACAGGAAGAAAAGTTTGGTTTCAAAATCTAAGGCATTTAAGACATGTAGGAAAATTTTCTCTTGGGGATGACACATCCTATGAGAGAAAAAGCATCGATGATATAATATTACAATTTGCATCACAAAAATATAGAATCATTGAAGTTATATATGTCCTAAGACTCAAAAAAATCTAGTCTCTATCAATCAACTACTTGATCACAATTTAAAGGTCAAGTTTGATAAATAACAAGGATCCAAGGTTTGCATAATTCATGATAAAACTAAAAATTCTAAAACTATTGCATATATAAAAGGATATAAAAATATTTTTAAACTCAATGCAATGAATTATGACAACTTAGAATTAGTTAACTTCAAAATATCCACAACACTTTGGCACCAATGAATGGTCATCTAGGTTATGATCACCTTATTGAATTACAAAACAAGAATATGGTCGAAGATCTTCCTCCTTTACAAAAGTATACAAAGATGTATTATTCTTGCTCAGTTGGAAAGCAACATCGAGCTCCTTTCAAAACTATAGAATATTGGACCAATGCCTCTCTTGATTTGATTCATACCAATCTGTGTAGACCCATGGCTCCAAGTTATAATGGAACCAGGTGCTTTCAACTCTTTGTTGATGATCATACCCAAAAAATATCGGTATACTTTTTAAAGAGCAAAGATGAAACACTTCTCTATTTTTAACAATTTAAAGCTTAAGTAGAAACCTCCATAGGAAGAAAGATCCATGTCCTCCACTCAAAATTAGGGGGGATTTACCAACAATGAATTTTTAGCTTTTTTAAAGGGATATGGTATTCAATGATAGTTTACAGTAGCCTACTCACCACAACAAAATGGTATTGTAGAACATATAAATAAAACAATCATGGAAATGGTATGAAACATGTCAAAGTATTCACAACTTGAACACTCTTTTTGCATAAAATGAATGCATGCAACAATATACTTACTCAATTGAGCACCCACTGCATCACTTAAACATATCATACTAGAAGAAGCATGGAGGGGAAACAAACCATAAATATTTCATCTTTAGGTATTTGGTTGTACAACATACGTGCACATTATAAAAGAAAATATATAAATTGGATGAAAATATTATAAATGCATTCTTACTAGATTGTGGTGATGAATCAAAAGCCTATAGACTATTTGACCCATAATCAAAGAAAATACACATTAGTTATGATGTCATCTTTGGTGAGGAAATAAAATCACCTTCATCACCATCACATGAATATTCATCCAACTCAACTCCAATAATTATTGAAAGTGATGAAGAGATCACAAATGAAGGATTATTCAATGATATCAATGATGAAGAAGCTCTATCTACTCCGTTAGAAAATACAAGGAGAATGCCTAAGTGGTATACTAATGCATTGAAAGCATCTAGGATAGATTGAATTCTAGACACCTCTTCTACAAGATCAAGAACATGAAGTATGACTTATAATACACAAAATATGGCTCTAATAAGTGTGGTTGAGCCATCTACAGTACAAAAAGCCCTTCAGTCTATTTCTTGGAAAAATGCCATGAACATTGAATATCAAGCATTATTGAAAAAGAAGACTTAGAATCTTATGGATCTTCCACCTAGAAAAAAGTCTATTGGATCTAAATGGGTCTTCAAAGTTAAATACAAATTATATGGTAGTATTGATAAATAGAAAGCAATACTTGTAGCAAAGGGATATGAACAAAAGGAAGCCATAGATTGTGAGGAAACGTTTGCTTCTACAAAAAGAAAATCCATTAGAATTATTTTTGCTCTAGTTGCTAAATTTGGATGGAAAATTCATCAAATGGATATGAAAAGTGTTTTTATCAATGGAGACTTAAAGGAAGATATTTATATGACTCAGCTAGAAGGTTTCATCATACCTAAACAAGAAACAAATATATGCAAATTGATAAAATCTCTTTATGATCTCAAACAAGCTCCTCGAGCATGGTATATAAAGATTGATGAATATTTTGGAAATCATGGTTTGAAGAGGAAACTATATCATCCAAGTTTGTATCACAAAGAGCAAGGGAGGAACTGTATTCTTCAATAAGTTCTGAGAATATGATTCTAGCTGCAAAAGAATACTTGAAGAACTATTTTGACATGACCAATCTTTGTTTGTTACATTACTATATAATATTGGAGGTAAAGTAGAATCATCATCACATATTTGTTTCACAAAGCAAATATGCCAAAAATATTCTTAATAAATATCACATGGAATATTGTAAGCCTATATCAACTCCTATGGAATCATATTTTATAACTCTCATGTTTTGATTCTTCTCCTCTAGTAAATGAAACACTTTATCAACAATTAGTTGGGTGTCTCATCTACCTAACCTACACAAGACTAGACATAATTTTTACAGTGATCTATCTTTCATGTTTCATGCAAGAACCAAAGATGACATGTTGGAAGGTAGTAAACAAAATTCTAAGATATATACAAGGTATTATTGATTATAGCTTAAATTTCAAGAAAAATTATAAGTTCCACCTAACATGTTATACAAATATAAATTGTGAGGTTGCATTGATGACCAAAATCCCACCTCTAACTATGTATTATTTTTAGGAACTATACCTATTTTATGAGGAAGCAAGAAATAGCAAACAATTTCTCAATATTCCACTAAAGCATAATACCATGCAATAGGGAAAGATGTATGCAAAGCAATATAGCTAAAAAATATGTTGGCGCATGTGGGGATACCGCAAGATAAACCTACAGTCATGCATTGTGATAATCAATGAATACTAAAAATTGTTTGTAGTCTAATTTTCCATAAAAGTACCAAGCACATTGACATGGAGTGCCACTTCATTTGCAAACATGTTCAACAATAGAACGTCCAACTCAAATTATATCCTACTCAAGAACAATGAGCAGACATCTTCACCAAACCACTAGGATGAGTCAAATTTGAAGAATTTCAAAGTTTTTTCTCCAAGACCATGATGTAATAAGGGAGGAATGTTGGGAACTATTAAATCATATTAGGTATATTTATAAGTTGAGTAATCACTCGTTTGTATGATCTATTATTGGATAAATATGTAACCACCATCATAGTCCATGTGATAGGGCATGTGAGCTAACCACCTTTCACAAGGTCCATGGATGTGGTATAGAACAAGAGTAGCCACAAGTTTTTTATGCCTAAATAAGGCATCCTATGTACTGTAAATACCTATCATCGTATAATGCAAAGTATTCAAATCTTAGGTTCTAACACCCACCACCCATATTAGACCTTTAATCACTAGATCAATTGATTTTTTAAAACCGTTCCATAGTGCAAAATTTTTTGGTAGTGAGAATGCACTAAAGATTAAACTTGGGTCATTGGGCTCAATGTACTTACTTAGAATAATTATTGACCATTGTATTTGATGTTGGAGATATTATATTATTTGGTAAATGATAAAGTACCTTCATCATACATTTGTATATCTATAAGTTTTAGATTAGGGAATGTGAGTTATATTTCTCTAATATATGTGTCAATATGTGAGAAGATTCCAAGTGTCATGTAAAAAAGTGTTCAAGTGCGTAAAGTGTCATGTAAGTAATTCAAGAGTAATAGAGTTAGGTTTCAAGTATACACATGAAAAATCACATGATATGTGGCAAGATGTAAAGTGAAGAGACATGAGAGTTTTATCATATGTGAGGAATAGAAAAGGATGCATCTCCTCAATATGTGAGGAGAGCAATAGTCAAGTATTAAATATTCATCTTCTAAGGTTATATTATGGAGACAAAGCTCCATGTATTGTATTGAATAAAATTTGTAATAAAGATCTTGTATATTTAATTTATCAATAAATATTGTGAGTTTTATTATTGAGTAATATTGTTGTTATTTCATGAATGTGATATTCATTGATATTGGCCATTGAGTTGATAGCATTATATTTTTTATTAATATTTGATCCTTGACAAAAGGACCTATGAGATAATTTGGCAAAATTGCCATCAATGGTATTAGAGTTGCACTTTGACCATTTGATGAGGACATCATTTAGTCCTAGGTTTAGTTTAATTCCTAGGATTATTATTTTATTATTTTCTAGCTAGGCATATTATTAGCTAGATATATTTGGCATATTATTTTACCCCTTTGTACCCACGTGAAGCTTCCATTAGCTCACGTTGGATTGGTTTTTAGGCTTAGGTGGCATTTGTTAGCTTATGTTGTTAGATATTGTTAGCAATTTGTTAGCATTTTGGTTGTTAGATGTTATCTTGTTGTTATCCTCCTTATTTAGCATTTTTTGGAGGAACAACTCATGTACGTGTTTGTGCTACATTTTTATGCTTATTTAAGCACATAATTTTCAATAAAATGATAGCTTGAAATTTTTGAATTTGAGTTCCTCATCACTGGTATCAAAGCCTGAGATCAGGCTTATGGTAGTTTAGCTCTCAGTTTGCATAGGGAAATAAATCTAAAATAAGGAAAAATGTGCATATGTTTTTGCCTTATCTCTAATATTTGTTGTTAAATGCTAGGTTGGATCCCTTTCTTGAGTCTAAGTTTACATAAAATTTTCATGCATAAGGTTATTTTTGTCCATTCAAATCCTTTTTTTTGGAAAAAATAATTATTTTGTTTTATTCTACCTTTAGGTAATCTAAGGTTTAAAAAATAAATATTAATATTGACTATTATGTTTTTTTTTAACGTCTTTCATTCGATTAACTAGTGTTTCTTTCCTGCGTGTTGGCATTACCCACTCCTACTATCAAAGGTTGACCAACAATGCCAACACAATCAGTGGCCCACACTCATCTTTGGTGGCCTGCACCCATATTTAGCTACAAACCACCTTCTTGGTGAGCCTGTGCCCATATTCATACACCAACCACCTTCTCCAGTTGCTAGCCACCTTCTCGACGGCCTAGCAACCTCAATGATTATCCCTCCCATCTCTAGTGTAGCCATCCACCTTATCATCGATGACCCTTCCCCCCCTCGATGGCTACAACACTGATGATGTCTTCCTACTAATGTCGATGTTTGATGATACTTTGTTGACCTATATAGGTATCTCATCCAAAATTCTAACCAAGGAAGGTCATGTGTTGGCTTTCCTCTTATACAACGATCAGACCGTCCAAAATAGATTCAAGCTGGCATCGAGAACTTGTGCAAATTGTAGGTTTGGTTGAAGGATGGGTTGATATCTTTGAGGTTGGACTCATCACCTTTGATGGTCATCTTTGGACTCCATTTGAAGGTATGCCTAAATAAATAGCTCTCTTGCCAATCCTAATGATTAATGTTTGGCCTCAACATACATTCTTCAACGATGAAGATAACCAATCAGTCGATGTCTCATCTAATTTTTTTTTGATAATCAGCCTACTAATTCCAAGTGTCTATTATCTAAGATTTTAACTAGCCAATGTGAAGGTGCCACATCGTGAATCTCATTTGCAAACTAACATGGGCCACATGTCATACCATTGATGCAACCTTGCATAGGAAATGGATGGAGAATCTATTGCTTTTATACCATATTGGGGATATAGGATAGTTTTTTTTGTTTGAATTCTATCCATGGATGGAGTGTAATCGCCAGTATTAATGGATGGTGAATGACCCATTGGCCCATGAGCTTTACCTGTTTATTATGGTAGATTGGATGGCATAGATTTGGTTCTACTTGGCAGGTTTGTCATGTGGCATTTGCTTGCGTATGAAAATAGATACAAGTTTTTGTCTTCTTAGTTTTCTCTTGCTATAGGATTATTATCCCACATGAATGGGGTGATAGCTAATTTGGTTATTTAAAACTTGCAATCATTAACAGGTAAAATGGCCATCCCACCTGGCTGGCAGGAGCTTCTAGCATGGTTTGTTGACTTATTGACCATAGTGGATCTGGCTTGTTGACTTGTTGACCATGTTGGATCTGATAGGTTTGGTTACTAAGCCTAAAGGTGATCATAAAACATTTATTTTTTTACTTGAAGGGAACCTAATTATTCAATTTTAATTATGTATTTTTTTTACTTAATTAATTGATTAATTTGGCTTCATAATTTTACCATTTCATTAATTCCCTTATTGTTAAATTGGTAAAATTATTTCATTATCTTTGTAAAAGCAAAAATTATTTTTGCTTGGGAATAGGTACACATTTTTAAAGAGAAATTAATTTTGTAAATTGCTTAACCAAAAAGCAAATTTTGTAATCTCTCATTGTAGAAGGCAAAATATTGGAAGGCTATTGTAATTGCCTCCAAAAGGAGAAAAATTATGTTTCTTTGGGACATTTTGGTAGCCACTCCTAGCTTATACTTATTCCTAAATGGCATCTAATTTAGTGGACCAGATGGCTGCTTTAGCCAATATAATTGATCTTTTGGCTAATAAGGTCCAAGATATCACAATCCAACATGCCCCTGATGTAAAGATCTACAATAACGATATAGGGGCAAATACAAAATGTGATTTAAAGACTTATGATGGGTCTAAGAGTCATAATGTCCTAAATAGCTAGATAATGGACATGAAGACTTCGTTCTCCTATAGTGAGGTTCCTAATTAAGAACAAGTACCTTTTGCTAAACTAAAGCTATCAAGGTTAGCAAAGCTTGTGATTATGGATAGATAAGAAGACCAAAATCCCATTACCATATGGGAAGAGTTGGTCCAAGATTTGAAGGATATGTTTTATCCTTCTAATTATGAACAAGAGTTAAATATCAATTGGTATAGGTTAAGATAAACTCATAATATGCATGTTCAAGATTATGTCTTCCAATTCAACAAGTTAAGGATTTTGCTTCGTGTGAAAGATTCTGCAAAAGCCCTCATCCTCAAGTTTACCAGTGGACTTCTTGAACATTTGTACCAACAGTTGAAATATACTCCCTTAGATACTTTGGATGCAAATTTCAACCATGCATATTTGGTAGAAGAGAATCTTGCGGCTCAATCAAAGGAAGCTTCTAGACATTCGAATCAGTAGCAATTGCCTAAGGTGAAGACGCCTTCTTCCTTATCTTCTTCTTCTTCATCCTCTTATTCTTCTTCTTCTTCTTCTTCCTCTTCTTCTATGTATTTTAATGATAAGAAATTTTGTAATCATTGTAAACAAAGAGGACATGTGGAATCTGAGTGTTTTAGGAAGAGGAAGAACCTCATTGTGAAATCTCAAAAGGAGGAACCACACAATGGTCCCTTTGAGATAATAGGAGAAGAAAGAGAATATAATGAGTTGAAGGGTAAATTGAACAATGTTACCCTAATGCATCATAAAGGTGGTCATGACAATTTGTTTATCATGAAATCCCACCTAACTCATAACTTTTTTATGAATTATATTATTAACAATGGATCACAAACCAATTTGATTGCACAATCCATCATCAATAGGTTAAAATTGCTCGTAGACCCACATCCCCATCCATATTCACTTATATGGAAGGATATGGGTTCTACCTCCTATATCATAGAAACTTGCACTATATCCTTTTCTTTGGACCCACATTTTGTGGATCAAGTCACCTACAATGTGACTCTAATGGATTATTGCAGTCTCATTCTTGGTTAGCCCTATCAATATGATAAAAGGGATTAATATGATGCATATAATGAAACCTACACCTTGCATCATGTGAATAAGACATTTCTTACTCATAGTCTTCCATATTCCACACTTTTTCTTTGCTCACACCGGCTGCAAAATATTACATTAATCTTTAATAGGCCTTAGGATACACCTTCAATTTGTTGGTTTACCTATGAGTTCTTCCCTGCATCGTTAAATTGTGTTTATAAGATTTATATTTCTATTATTTCCTCTTCCTCACCCTTGACATCATTTGTGGAAAGAATTTCAAACATATTAGCTAATAAATTCGATCGATCCTTCATAACTTTTTTTTTTTTGTGTTCTTCTTCTTAGGCATTTGGAAATCTACTAAGTTTGTATCCTATTTCTTTGGATCTAGAATTTTATTTGGGCAAACACTAGCCAAATGACCATAGTCATGGCAAATTCTACAATGAAAAGGAATTTTCTTATAGTCCACCACTTGCTTCCAAGTGTCCTCCCCAAATTGTAATGAGATCTTTTCAAGTAGGGGTTTGTCAAAATCCATTAAAACACAAATCCAAGCATAAATAATATGTTCAATTTTTTTATTACAATCAACAATCATCATAAAAGTTTCCAATTAAAGAAAAACTAGCCAAATTTTAGAATTCAATTGGGAGGCCAAAGATTCTAACCCACACGGGACCTGTAGAAGGCATCTCTTCTTCGACTTTAAATTTAGTATGCCAAGGCTTCATAAAAAGCCCCGCCCTTCCAAAGAACCAAGGAACCCCTTGAAATGTTTTCTCTCTATCTTCATTATTAGAAAATAAAAAAATAAAATAACCATTTGGATAAATAGATATTTGTAACTCACCTTTTATTTTCCAGTTTTTTGCAGCCCAAACTTTGAAAGTAGATAGGCTCAGACGAAAACCCAAGAAATAATAAATTAGTCATTTTTTCTAGATCTTCAATACCAGTTTGAATGTCACCCATATCTAACTTAATAATCGAAGTTCCACCAGTTTCCCTAAGACATCCCGACTCAGTTTTCCTAAGATCAATCTTAGGTATTCTTAGAGGTTTACGAGATCCCTAAGATTAATGTTAGCATTAGGTTGAGATTGTCCACAATGGAGGGCATCCCTAAAATTCATTTTTATCATCGAGTCTTGGAAATCCTCGCCCTTGAAAGGGGTTTCCACAATGGATTTGTTTTGGGGGTGCTCCTTAGCATCGAATTTGCTTAAGATATAAACCATTTTTATTAGCTACTTGAAACTTGTTTTGTGATCTTTTTAACCCATGCCTTGGATGTCAAGGAAAGGTATGATTTTGTTTTCTACAGCAAATTGGAAGCCATTTTTAATCAAGCTCACAGCATGAAGATCAGTTAAAAGATAAATTTCTAACCCATCTTGGGTCCCTTGCAACATATCCCGCTAAAATATTGAGCAGAAACCACAAAAATATTGGTCGCTAGGGCCCAAAGGCCCAAAAAATAACCTCTGGAGCTGCTTGCATTCAACATAGATTAAACCCTCACACAGTCACTCACTTCTTTGAAAAAAAATCATAGGAGAAAATCAAAGGAATCTAAATTTTAGATTAATCTCCTCAAACATTCTTAATATCTTTATCAATTTTTGATTCTATACCTATTGGTAATATTGAAAGTGACATCATATAAATAGGGATGGTGTTAGGACCCTCCTAACGTAACTCTTAATCATATTATATTATATTGTATTATAAAGGGACACATCCCTTCACCATTCACACCTTTTAGATAGATGTAAATAGGACAATGAGGATGCTCCAAACATCATCCAAGAACGTTAATTTATTATATTATAGGTTTATGCCTTTCAATACAAACTGCGATTCTATTCAAACAACGATTCTTTTCTGCATTCAATTCATATTTCAAGTTGCAAGTTCATAACAACTGGATTAGAGCTAAAAAGACTTGAAATTTTTTCCCCACCCTGCTCTAGTTACTGATAGGCCATTACTCAACAATGTTTTCTTTTCATCACACATTCTAACCATTACTGACAAAACTGTTACACAGTAGGCCACAGTCGCCAGCAAAGGTAGCATACAATTTTTTTTGGACAACATCACACATTAACGGAGTTAGAAAACCCCAACAACGAGTACAGGCAAGGAAAATATCATTCGGTGTGAACAAAGAGCAGCAAGTACGCAAAATTAAACGCGATGGAGACAGACAATTTTTTTTGACAAAACTAATTTTTGCATATTCAACTCACTTATAAACCAACCACACCCTAAATGGTCGAGGGAAGACAATCTCAAGACACAACGAAGGAGATTGCAAAGGAGGTTTCAAAAGAAATTACGAAAGAACTCTCATAGTTTTCCAAGGAAATGAGAGACATGATGCAAGAAATGGCGTTTTGGAAGGACAATTTAGAAGATAAAATCGCTACCAAAATAGCAGACCTAACCATAAACATCACCAACTCGAATACAGATATATTCACTAAATTGGATGCTACAACCCATTCCATGGACTTAGTACAACAAAATTTTCTGCTCATGCAAAATGGACAATAGAACACTACGCCACCACAACAAACATTAATAGGGGGACCACATACATCAATCCTTCCCCGTACCACAAAACTAGATTTTCCAAATTTTGATGGAGGCGACCCCACAAATTGGATATATAGGGCAGACCAATATTTTACCTTATATCAAATTTCGAAGATTCAGAAAGTCCGTATCGCATCATTTCACTTGGAACAAATTGCTACCCAATGGTATCAATGGTATGAGAAAACAAAATGTCCGCCCACATGGATCGAATTCACAAAAAACTTAATGTTGCAATTTGTCCCCACTAAATTTGAAGACTTCACAGGAGCCCTCACTAAACTACGGCAAACCTCTACCGTAATGGAATACAAAGCACAATTTGAGAAACTGGTGAACCTTACAACAGGACTAGATGCATCATTCTTCCAAAGTTGTTTTATTAGTGGCCTAAAAGAAGACATTAGAATGGAGGTACAAATACAAAATCCTATCGATATGATGCATGCAGTGGCATTAGCACAAATGATAGAAGATAAGAACAATAACCAAAGGCGAATAGGAAGAGTTTTTTCAGGAAAAACACCAAATACCTACACCAACCAAAAACTGAATAAGGTCATGCCAATTAAACGAATTAGCCAAGAAGAGCTAAAAGAAAGACGAGAAAAGGGCCTATGTTTCCACTATGACGAAAAGTTTACCCCCAACCACAAATGCATCTCACCGAAATTATATATTTTGGACATAGTTGATTGCACTCCCAAAGAGGAGGATGACATAGAAGAGAAATAATAACTGAGGTTGTAGAAGAAAACTAAGAAGATAAAACATAAATATCCTTTAACGCATTAGCAAGATACTCAATTCCACAAACAATGAAGGTAAAAGGGTATTTTAAGAAACAAACCCCTATTGTGCTGTTAGACTCTTGTAGCACTCACAATTTTATAGACCCCAGTTTGACCAAACAAGCTAATTGCTTTATATATCCCTGCAATAACTTCGAAGTCATGATTGGCAATGGAGGAAAAATTGCATGTAAAGGCAAATGTAGGAATATCAAACTCACGATGGGGGAATATAACATGAAAGCATATATGTATGTACTACCATTAGGAGGATGTGATATTGTTTTGGGAGTACAATGGCTACGAATGCTCGACAAAATTCAATGGGACTTTGAAGAGTTATGGATGCAATTTATACAAAACAACCAAACATACACAATTCAAGGTTTAAAAATAGGTCCCACACAAATCGTAAGTTCCCATACAATGGAAAACATTCTTCGAAAAGGAGGAAGAGGCATGGTTGCCCAACTATTTTCCTTGCAAAACACCACCAAAGAGCAACCAGAGGCACCCGAATTAATAGAACTCCTAGAGAAACATGATAAAATATTCAAAGAACCAGAGGGATTACCTCCACAATGAAGCCATGCTCATGCTATTCAATTACTTTCGGGACACCAACCTCCAAATATTAGACCTTACCGATATTCATACTTACAAAAGATAGAAATAGAAAAATTAGTACAAGACCTTCTAAGGGCAGGGGTCATTCGACCTGGTAGAAGTCCCTACTCTTTGCCAGTCATACTAGTAAGAAAAAATGATGGATCATGGCGCCTATGCGTGGATTTTTGCGCTCTCAACAAAATAACGATTAAAGAAAAATTTCCTATTCCAATCATTGATGAACTACTCGATGAACTAAATGGAGCCGCATATTTTTCTAAACTCGATTTACGATCAGGTTACCACCAAATTCGAGTTAAGGAAAGCGATATACCCAAAACTGCTTTTCGCATCCACGAGGGACATTATGAATTTTTGGTGATGCATTTTGGCCTCACCAACGCTCCATGTACATTTCAAAGTCTTATGAATAAGGTATTTTCTCCCTTCCTTCGAAAATTTATTTTAGTTTTCTTTGACGATATTTTGATTTACAACAAGACATGGGAAGAGCACTTAACACATATAGCACAAGCACTCAAAATCTTGGAAGAAAATCAATTATACGCAAAGATATCAAAGTGTTCCTTTGGGAAGCAAGAAATTGAATATCTTGGACATATTGTCTCTAAGGAAGGAGTTAAAGTAGACCCCCAAAAAATTGAAGATGTGGAAAATTGGCAAATTCCAAAAACTCTAAAAGGTTTGTGTGGGTTCTTAGGATTAATGGGCTATTATCGCAAATTTGTTAAATATTATGGGAAAATAGCAGCACCCTTAACAACCCTACTTAAAAATAATGCCTTCATATGGTCTCCAAAAGTGAATGAAGCTTTCATGACTTTGAAAAATGCCATGTGTACCACCCCCATCCTAGCTATGCCAAATTTTTCCCAACCATTCATTATTGAAAGCGACACTTACGGATTGGGAATGGGAGCAGTGCTCATGCAAAATGAGAAGCCCTTAGCCTTTACTAGTAAAGCATTTTCTAAAAAGAATTTAGCATGTTCCACTTATGAAAAATAAATGTTAGCTATGGTCCATGCTATCCAACATTGGAGACCATACCTTATTGGAAAACATTTCATTATCCGCACCGACCACCATAGCCTAAAATACCTTCTTGAACAATGGATAACCACTCCAGAACAACAAAAGTGGGTAACAAAACTATTAGGCTATGATTATGAAATCATTTACAAAAAAGGAAAGATAACATGGTTGCAGATGCACTTTCCAGAAAGTTTGAAGAAACTTCACAATTACATGCTTTTTCCTGCCCCATCCCTACATGGATCGAACAAGTCAAGGATGAATGGTATGCGGACCCTACTATACACACCACAATTCAATAGCTACAACAAAATCCCATGAGTTAACCCCACTACTCTTGGCAAGGTAACATGCTCCGTTACAAAGAACGTCTGGTCCTCTCACCTACATCGGTTTATTGTCCAAAGCTTCTACATGAGATACACGCTACACCTACTGTAGGCCACTCTGGATTCCTAAAAACCTACAAAAGAGTGGCTAAATCATTTTATTGGCGAGGGATGAAAATGATATCAAGAAGTTTGTCAATGAATGTGAAACATGCCAAAGAAATAAAGGTGAAACAGTGGCAACACCGGGACTTCTTCAACCTCTACCCATACCAACCAGGACATGGAAGGATATTTCAATGGATGTCATTGAAGGTCTTCCAAAATCCGTAGGAAAAACGATGATCCTAGTGGTGGTAGATTGTTTTTATAAATACACCCATTTTTTTCCATTAGCTCACCCTTATACCGCTAGTACTATTGCTCAAATCTTCCTTGACAATATTTTTAAATTACATGGCATGCCTTCTACTATCATTAGTGATCGTGATCCCACTTTCACTAGTAATTTTTGGAAGGAATTATTTAAACTCTAAGGTACGCAAATTCCGATGAGCTCCGCTTACCACCCACAAACGGATGGTCAAACTGAAATTGTCAATAAGTGCTTAGAAACCTATCTTCGATGCTTTATTTCCACCAAACCCCTTCACTGGGTTAAATGGCTTCCACTAGCTGAATGGTGGTATAATACCACATATCACACAACCATAAAAATGATCCCTTTCGAAGCATTATATGGCCGATCACCCCCATATCTAACCTCTTATCTTCCAGGAAGTACAAAAGTACCAACTGTAGAGATGGAGCTGGTCACTCGAGATAATATCATTCACGCTCTGAAGGACAATCTACATATCACTCAACACCACATGAAGCAACAAGCAGACCAACATCGGACTGAAAGGGTTTTTCAAGAAGGGGATATGGTATTTCTCTACCTCCAACCATATCGTCAAACTTCATTGAAAATAAAAGGGTCACAAAAATTAGCACCAAAATTTTATGGCCCTTATAAAATTCTACAGCGTATTGGACCCATTGCATATAAACTTGAATTACCAGAATCTTCCAAAATGCATCCAGTATTTCATGTTTCTTGTCTTAAAACCGTAATAGGCACTAACATCGTTATGCAAACTCAACTTCCAAAATTTTTAGATAATGGAGCTCTTATGGTTGAACCAAAATCTATCCTAGACCGATGTATGCACCACCTCTATAACCGCACCATCACCGAGGTATTGATTCAATAGAAAGGTCTACCTCCAGAGGATGCTACGTGGGAGATGCTCCACCAGATTCAACAACAATTTTTGCAATTCCAGCTTTGAGGACAAAGCTTTTTCAAAGGAGGGTGGCATGTTAGGACCCTCCTAACGTAACTCTTAATCATATTATATATTATATTGTATTATAAAGGGACACATCCCTTCACCATTCACACCTTTTAGATAGATGTAAATAGGACAAGGAGGATGCTCCAAAGATCATCCAAGAACATTAATTTATTATATTGTGGGTTTCTGCCTTTCAATACAAACCACAATTCTTTTCTGCATTCAATTCATATTTCAAGTTGTAGGTTCATAACAGATGGATTGCAATGTTGTCTTTAAGAGTTATAGCCTTCTTGCCATGGTTAAGAACTTACCTTTCCAACCTACCAAAAAAGCTTTCATTCTATCCAAAAAAGAGATTCAAAGCTCCTTTTTATTTCCTTTATGAGACAAAGGAATACCCAAGTAGGTTGATGAAATTTTTTCATTTTTAAACCCTAAATTATTTACAATATTTTTTTGTAAATCTAGGATAAAGTTAATAAAAAATCCTATATTTTATAGTATTAACCAACTGTCCAATAGCCTTCTCATAGCATGATAACATTTATTTGAACTCCATGTTAGCAAAATATTATTATGCTGACAAGATTAACAATCTCCAAGATCATAAAATAAATCAATGACATGTATATATCAAACTCCATTAATTAACAATAACTTACTAAACAGATTATTGAAACCACTAAAGCAATGCATAAATGCAAAGTTTATTCAAGTTGCATATTACATGGCTTTGTCTTCAATATATACATACATGAGACTCTTCATATTACATGACTCTTGACCTTTGCTCTCCTCAAACTCACGGGAGAACCAACTCTTCATATTTCCCTTTTACATAATAAATCTCACATATTACATAAAGACAAAGTCTCTCATGATTGCACATAACTCCTCACTTCTAAACTTGACACTTCACTCATATAACTCACACTTACTAACAAGACACCTCACACACATAACTCCACACTTATTTACATGACACATACTCACACTTAAGAACTTGACACATACTATAAACCCATTTATCAACCACACCCTAATCTAAATATTTACAAGGTACTAAACAATCCCCCCCACCCCGTTTACATAATTTGGTATGTAGGTCTTTTTTCTTTCATGTACTTTTAGTCTCTAACTCTTGTCTTCGTTCTTTGGCTCTGGCTTTGTTATTGCTTGATATTCCAACACCATGTCTATCTCATTAACCTGTTACTTGCATTTTCTTCTTCTATTCTTATCAAACTTTTTTTCTTCTAGTAAAAACATTTTGACATATCCATAATTGTGTTCAATTTTGTTTTACTTATCCATCCACAACGCACTCCAATTTTCTTTTCCTAACAAGTCTTTGGTTTGTTCTTTCACACGTTTTGCAATTTTGGAGCATTGATCATTTCTGTTTTGGTTTATATTTTTTCTTTATTTTTCCTAACAATTATTGTTTTGCTATCAATGCTACCAATGTCATCACCAATGAGAATTTTTGAATAACTTGTATTATTATCTTTGTCACATTATTTCTCAATATACTTTGTGTCTTCATATTTTGAATTTTCAAGAATAATAAAATCTATAATTCTTCCCATGAGAGATCTATGAATGGTTTCATTCTCTCCCTTATTGATATTTTTTGTTTCTTTCACTTCTTAGACCATGTTTCCTTTTTTAGTTTCCCATTTTGGATATTGTTGTTGTACTAATGGGTATTGTGAGTGATATTGTCTTGGTTGATATCTTTGGAAAGGTCTATTCATTTTATTCCATTGGTTTAGAGAATTATATCTACAATAACTTGTGGTATGACCTTCCTTATTACATATGTGACAATATTTTTCTCTCCATTCAAGTTGATACTTGAGATGTAGTAAGACACATTTTTCTTTGATGTAAAGGCTTTATTTGTTATTTCATATTTGACTAAATTTTTTATTTCATATTCTTGGAGTATATTAACCAATTCATCAAAGGATATGTTTTTTTTAGCACTTGAAGAGAAGTGACTAAAGTTTTAAATGTTTCTAAGAGTGGTCTTGAACAAGGAGAATAAATAAGAACCTTAAAAAAAGGTATTAAGAAATTGTGAGGTTGTTATAGACAAGATATTTATAGATATAGAAGTTGGGCAACAAATATTTTAGCCATTCGCAATGTTGATTTTTATCTTGACAAGATATAAATTTTGGAAGGCATTTGATATAAAAGGAATTGATTATAGAAACTTAACAATTTGAGAAAGATAAAGAATATCTTTGATAGAAAGGTAAAGTTGGGTATGCTTTAATTAACTTGTTAGAAATGTAATGAGAGCAATATAATGTTTTGTTTTTGTAATGGGAGTGGCCCCCAATAGAAGCCACACATAGCTTATTAAAAAAAATGTAACTTGAACAAGAAAATTTTCTTCCACTTTTTCTCCCATAGTTTGTAATTTAGCTTTTAATTTTGCTACCCTTTGAAGAAAATGTTCTATACTCTCTCCATCATGAACCTTTAGAGAATACAATTGTGATTGCAAGTGTAAAATGGTTGCTCCATTATTTCCTTCAAATATTGTGAATAATTTTTCCCAAGCACTTTTTGAAGTTTCTACCTCATTTATGTGTGCCTAAAATTTGTATGATATACCAAATGTGATTAACATAAGAACCTTTGCATCATCTTCTTTAAGTTTGTGTATTTCGAGTGTCTCTTCTAGAATATATTTTTCTCCATTTACCACATCCTAAAATTTCTCAACAATGAGTATTGATCTCATCTTGTTTTTCCATGGAGTAAAATTTGGTCCTTTTAGAAGTTGAGATTCAAAAAGGAAAATATTTGTATTTACCATAGAAGTTTGTTATTTCTTCAACTAATTTGCTTCTTCTTTCAATTTCAATTTCAATCTTTCATTCATAAAATTTTCATTCTTTTTTCAATATTTATTCAATTTCTTTAATTTCAATTTTCAATTTTCATAAGATTCTAATATCTCCCTTTAATTCAATTTTCTCAATTCTTCAATTCCTTAAACTTCTTCTTTAATTCATTTTCTTCAATCATCAATTTAATTTCTTCTTTCAATTAATTTTTCTTCTTCTTTTCAAATAATTAATTTCTCCTTATAACTCTCATTTATTTCATTCTTTACTTTTCCAATTTATTTATTCATCACCTTCTACTATCTCTTGAAATTAAATCAATTCACTTTAATTCTTTTCAAATCAAATATGCACCTGACTTGTTCAAATAATATAAAGGTCAAAATTTACCTTTAATAGGCGCTTATCCTTTGCATTATGATATTATGTTTGCATGAATTAATCTCTCTTCTCTTTGTGTTAGGTGATCACGTTTGCATGTTTAACCTTCCGATGCTTCTATTATGAGCATTACTGCACTCTAAACAACATCAACCAATCACATTTTGCTTGATGTCCCCTGCAATATCTAATAATATCTAAAATGTTTCTCAGGTTTTCATGCATTCATCTACTCTCTAATGTTTCATTCTACAATAGTCTCTAGATACTCATAAATAGCTCTTCACGCTCTTTGGATATTAGTTTGATCTTTTCGAATACTCGTAGATCTTTTGGATACTCATAGACATCACAATTTCTTTCTTATTTATATACAAAATTAATCTCTAGTCATTTATAATGGATGTCTCTCAGTTGGACTCTAGATACATCCTCTCTTCCTCAAAATACCCATTGCTTCATCTTTTAATGCCTACTACATCATCATCCAATAATACTTTTTGCCTTCCTCCTTTGCAACATTCTGGTGTAGACGCTTTCTAACACATGATTTGCACTAGATGTTCTCTTATTACCTCAATAATATTTAGCCTGTAATCATCCTTCCTCTAGCACTCAACACTCTCTCCTCCAAACTTTGCAAATGTTCTTCCTCTATCACTCTTTCTCCTACTATATTCCTTGTTCTCCTTTAGTTATTCCTATTCATGTTTTTCCTTGCAACTATCTCACTTAATGTGGTTCTTTCCAAGCTTACACAAGATGGTGGCGTTGATACCACTGTTAGCAAAATATTGTTATGCTCACAAGATTAAAAATATTCAAGATCATAAAATAACTCAATAACATTGCATATATCAAACTCTATTAATGAACAATAAATTGATTGGAAACTTTCTTGAAACTACTAAAGCAATACTTAAATGCAAAGTTTTTTTGAGTTGCATATTACATCGCTTTATATTCAATATATACACACATAAGACTCTTTATATTACATGACTATTGAACTTTGTTTACCTCAAACTATTGAGAGAACCAACTCTTCATATACCCCTTTTATATAATAAATCTCACATTTTACATAAAGATAAAGTCTCTCATGATTGTACATAACTCCTCACTTCTAAACATGACACTTCACTCATATAACTCATACTTACTAACAAGACACCTCAAACACATAACTCCACACTTATTTACATGACACATACTCACACTTAAGAACTTGACACATACAATAGATCCAATTGTTTTAATAAGTTTATAGACCCAAATATTAAACATACCCTAATCTAAATATTTACAAGGTACCAAATAATGTAGTACCTCCAACACTCCATGACCTCACTGATTGAGGGATGGCCTAACAAAAAGTATCATCAACAAAGGAGATGATATTAAAATGACCATTTTTTGTAACTCGAATACCTTTGATTTTCCTTCCATTTTTGCCTTTGAGAAAGTTCTCCCTAATGCTTCCACAAGAAAAATGAATAGATAAAGAGATAATGGATCACCTTAACGAAGTCCACAAGATGACTTAAAGTAACCAACAAGAGAACCATTGATAAAAATAGAATATTTTGCAGTGCTATAACAACATTTAATCCATTCACACCAACTATAATCAAAACCAAACTTTATGAGAATATCATGTAGAAAATTCCAGGAAACCTTATCATATGCTTTGTTCATATCTAATTTCATAAGCATACTTTTTTTTTATGGAATGAAGAGAATGTATGACCTCTTATGCAATTATTATACCATCGAGAATTTGTTTACCACAAACAAAACCACCTTGTTCCTCTAAGATAACACAACTTAGAATGCCTTTCAACTTGTTTGCCATAATTTTTGAAATGATCTTGTAAATCATATTACAAAGGTTTATTGGACAAAAATTATCAAAATATTTTTATAAGAAAATACTTTTTAAAATAAAATCCATCATATTATAAGAAATCCATCAAGGCCAGGTTCCTTTTTAGGATGAAAAGAGAAAACTACTTCATGTAGCTCCTCCATAGATATCTTCTTCATCAAACTTTCATTTTGTTCCTGTGTGATAATGATGGAATATTTTGCAAAATGTTATCTTGTGCCTCCTTATCTTGCCCAATACTTGACAAAATTTCAAAATAACTGATTGCTTCCTTCCTTATATATTCTTCATCCATATTATTTATTCCATTTGGATTTAAAATATTTTTGATGTAACAAAAATAAAATATTGTTTTTGCTATAGTATGAAAAAAATCATATTTCTACCTCCTTCCTTAAGCCATTTCTCCCTAGATTTTTAGAACTAGTATGACTCCTTTTTCATTGCATTATGATAATTAGAAAGTAATTGTTTTTCTTTCACATAAGAATCTTGGCCCATTCCAATAGTTTCTACTATCTCTTTTAAATTTTTGAGCTTGGATTCAATTTCTTTCTTTTCTTTAAAAATGTTACCAAAATATTTGACATTCCAAATCTTCATTTGCTTCTCTAAACATTTCATCTTCTGAATAAACTTGTATATACATGATCCTCCAAATTTTGATTCATCCCATCATAACATAACCATCTAGAAAAATCAAGGTTGTGCCCAATGTGTCTATTATCCGATGTATATTGAAAACTTGAAGGACTAACATATCAAAGGTCATTTGAATTGACAAATGAAGCAAAATATTGCATTGATGTAGACCATCTTGGAATACAACCCTTATTTTTCAAAGGAGATAGAACATTGTTGGAATCACCCCCACAAATGCATAGAACACAATTAATTATCATTGTATTTGATAAAAATATGCTAAGGTCCTTCTAACATCTTTTACAAGGAGTTACTATAGTTGGAGCATTTAGATTTATAATCCCAACTTTGATGTTTTCCTCGTTTATATAAAATAGTCTAGCAACCCAATTACTCTTTGCTTCTAATAATTGCCTATTGCATTTACATTTTTTCATATTATTACAATACCACCTAAAGCTTTTGTAGAAGAAAATGCTAATCAGTCATCCATTTTCCAAATCTTCTTAAAAATATCCTTACATTCCTCACCACTTAATTATGTTTATTGTATTAAAATAAACTCAAGACTATAACATATTATTTTTTTACATGGTGGAATCGATAGTTACCACAATGATTTGGGCACGTTGTCTGTATTTATGGCCACCAAAGTATTTTGCGTTGTCTGTCCTAAAAGCCACCACATAGTACTCTGCACAGTCCACCCCTATAACCACCATGTCACATTCATTTTAAACCTTTACATCGTTGTAATCACCAAGAAAGGGACAAGCATTCAGTCTGATGAGGCCCAAGATTTGAACCATGGGTGTCCATCCCCCTTACGGGGTTTCGCTGCACCAATTGGTCTACACCTCGGACCTGACTATAACAAATTTTTAATTCCTTAATAACTCTTTTTTAGGGGTCTTATTCATACTCCTAATAGTCCATGATATCATTTTCATCATTATCAATTTTTATTTTTAATAATGGGCTTAGCCCCACTTCTTGTTAACACTTGTGATATTTTTATTTGGCTTCCCAAATTGATATTGCTTTGAGTTTCTTTTTCTCTTTGTTCATGCTTTGATGACCTTCCTCTCCTTTTTCATTTCCACCAACACACTCATCTTCATAAATCTCTTCCATTTTTCCATATTGTTCATAATGAGATTTATCTTTTAAAGATTTATGTTGCCCTAAAGAATCTAAAATGCAAGGAATAGCCTCATTAACACTTTCTTCTTTATGTTGCCCTGAATAAGCTAAAGTGCACTAATGATCCTCCATAGTTATTACTTTCATATGTTAGCATATAAATCCTAAATTTCCTTGGATATCCTCCATATGATTTTCTTTATTGTGCTAATATTGAAACCCTAAAGTGCAAAAAATACACTTTGTGCTTGACCTTCTTCACCCTATTCGCTTTAAAAATTGCCTCCCCATATTCCTTTGCTTTAAAATTTGCCTTCACATCTTCCTTTGCACCTTTAAATTGAACTTGCACATTGTACTTCCTCATCTCTCACGTCATTCTTTTCTTCAAATGGTTTATTCGAATGAACTGTAATGGCCTTTACCATCTGATGATGTAGAGGGGTTTTTCTTACCACTTTCTTAGGAGTGAAAAATCCTTTATTTGACCTAGCTTCTCCTATGATATGGTCTCCTTGTTTTATATTGAAGTTACCCTTATGCCCAAATTTTTTTATCTCTTTCTCAATCATTTTCACTTTGTAGTCTCTTGCCATGTGTCTGGTTTCACGATATTTGTGATATCGAAATGCAATGTTTTCAAAATCCACTTGTTGATCCCATTCTCTTGATTCATATTTAAGTTTAATGGACTGTGATAAAAGTTTTGAAATATCCATGGTCCCTCTTGATTCATATTTCAAGCGTATACAACATGCCTTCTCTACTTAGTAGTTGGTCCCTCCTAGATGAACTCACATAGAGTATTACTAATATTATTCAAAACCTCCTTATTGATAAGTTGATAAGGAAGTCCAAAAAGCCTAATCCACAACGAAAACCTTTTAAAAGTCTCTACATCCACATAAAATTTCTTACTCCATGGTCTTAAACATTATGCATCTTTGCCCCTAAACCAAGGGTCTCCATTTATTATTTTATCCCTTATTTTTGAATTAGTGAAGATAATGAGCAAAAATCCTTTCAAAAGATAAGTCATGGAGTAATTTGAATTTAATACCCACTTCCACTTGATCTAATTTTGAATCTCATAAAAACTTGTCAGTATCCATAGAACTTACATATTAACCCTTTGGTTTTAAGAATCATCACATTCTTAGTATAATATCTACTACTTGGATAGGTTTTGCTATATATTTACTCTTCCTCTTATTACTAACTAGGGAATCCTTACTTTCAATAAAGACTTAAAAAAATAACTTTCTCACCATGTTACCTAGATTTTTTTCTCATGAATCCTTTAGTTTTTTAGTTACATCCAAGATCTAGAACAAGAAGTAGTAGTTGCTCCTTGATTTCACTTCACTTTCTACTTCCTATTGCCTACTCATGCTTCCTACTTGCTCATGATTAACATTTATTCTTTAGTTACATTCACTCTTGACTTGTACTCACATCTATATATCTATCATTTAATTAATTCATAATTACTAAGCTAATAAACATATAACCCATAAAAAATAAAACTATTTTTTAAATTTTATTTACTTAAATGTTTTATAATAAAACTAAACAAATGGAAAAAAAAAAATTAAATTGAAAAAAAAATCATTTTCTTTTATACTTATTTGCTTAAAACATTCACTCACATAATATAAAAATTTGAGGAGTAGAGGTAGTACACCGATATTGGTTTCACATGAGTGTTTCCTCAGTTTGAGTTTAACTTTCCAATCTCGAGCCCCTCTAGGCCCACTCAATCGGAGTTAACGTTTAAAGAGGTGGGGTGGTGGTTATTCTTTCTTTTAAAAAAGAGGGCGGAGGTAGTAGACTAAGTAGACCAATTGATTGGTTTTGCCTGGAGGTTCCAATCCCGAGCCTACCTCCCGAGCCCCTAAGGGTCTCCTTCACTCAAAATAAAATATTTAAAAAGGTGGGACAATAAATTATTTCTTCCAATATATAAATCCGAGATAAAAACTTAAAAAAATATAAATCCTAACCTCTTATGCCAGCACCTGCTTTAGTTTGAATACCTCAATGATAAGGTTTAACTGTTTCAAGTTTCAACATGCTATGATATAGAAGGATCGATTGCCTTTCCCTCACATCCACATGTATATTCCCTCACATCCACATGTATATCTAGGTGTGATGTCATATGTACGATTTGATGTACATTGTAAACCCTTTTGTATCTTACATCCTTCGGTCGGGCCAATTTGAAGGGTGCGGCCATTTAGGGTAATTGAAGGGTGCGGCCATTTAGGGTAATTGAAGGGTCGGGCCAATTTGAAGGGTGCGGCCATTTAGGGCAAATGGAACGGCCTGCCATAAGAGGCAGCAGGTAAATGTTTTCTGCAACTCTCCAGCAAGTTAAGATCTGTACACCCAATAGTATCTTGTATTATATATTTCTATAAATTCTTCATGACTGAGAATATAGGTGGTATTGAAAAAAAATAAACATGGATACTTTTCTCTTAATGTTATTAGATTTGATGCTACGAGAGTATGGAGGGTATTTAAAAAAACTAAGCATCCAGACTGTTTTCTGTAAGTTTGGTAGGTGAAAATTGGTGGCTAAATGTAAAAAAGATACGCGATTTATTTGTTTATTTATATTAGTAAGGTTGTGGGTTATTTCTTCCCGTGGGTAGATGGGAGTGGTTTTGTTGCTTCTATAGATTTACCCTTTCATGTGATTACTGATAGTTCTTTGATTTGAAGTCGTATAGGGTTCCACATTTATTTAATGTTTCAGTCGGTCTGTTATTACCCTATGCATTGTAGCGATAAGGAGAGTCCTAAAGTGAAGGAACATACTGTCTGTTTAATAATAAAGAACAGTTTCTATTATGGCAGTTTATGAAAAGGATCTGGATTTGTTTAATTATAAAAATTGCAGTTGTTATTACTGATAGTTATTTGATAGACAGTTCTTATAAAGATGAAGTGGTAAAGGCTTCACGTATAAGGTTATGATGTTGTTATTACTAACACCTATGCATTTGGTATAGAATCCAGAGTTATTTAAGGTTCCGATCTTGTTATTACCACCCTTATGTAATGTTGAGGTAGAAGAGTCTTCTAAATGAATGATTTATATTGCTGTTTATGTCAAAAAAAGTTTCAGCTATCTTCCCATTGTAGTAAGACTTGCAGATTTTTGCATCTTGTGGGCTACAAGAGGTGAATAAGAAATGCTAGGTCTCTCTCTTTCTCTGTATATATATATATTTCCAAAACCTGATGGAGTAAATGCAACTGATAGCTGATAGCCTCTGTAAGGTCAGTGATCTTTCCTATGAGTACACATAGATGAAGTCAATGATAGAAGAAGGTTTGGATTCTGATGTGCTTAGCTATGGTAGTTTGTTTGATGGCCATTTCAAGAGTGGTGAAAGGGATGAGGCTTTTAGGCTATTTAAACATGAATGTGGTTTCCACAAACCCATGTTTTGTAACCTATACCATGTTGATTGATTCAAATGAAAATCATGCTCACAGTGAAGGCATAGGATTTGCTTCCAGTTATTATCATATGTATATTTTTAAATTCTTCTCAAATAAATGGGTTAGGAGAAGCTTGTCCATAGATAGATCAAATGACAAAATTGAAGGTGAGCTCCAGATTGTGCAACTGTTTAGTTAGTTACTTGGTGATTGGTCATATGAATATGGGAAAGTGAAAAAATAATAGACTTTGTAAATGTCTACGTTGTTTTTGCTAGGTAATTGTAATCATCATTAGTTGGTGAGTGTTAAAAACTTAAAAGTTATTGAAGACTACTTCCTTTTTTTATTTATTTTATAATTTTTTTCATTTAGAGCTTAAATTAGCATTTATACAGTTGGCCTATATGAGCAGTTCAACAACAATAGGGAAATCAAATTTGACTGGTAATGCCATTGCTTCCATTCAAAGCTTGGTAATTGCACGAAAAGACTGTTCTGCAAATGTTGTTATGGACCCTCCAATTGCATGAGTGTTGGATTAATGGGATAGGTGAAGGATGCACTCCTATATGAGATGGAAAAGTGCACATTAGTTCCTAATGTAGGAATATGTTATATTCAGATTTGTGCACATGGGCAAGCTGACCAGGGCATATAGAATGCTATTAGAAATGGTAAAGGAAATTTGAAATTTGAAATATAACATACAGTACAATTGTTAACAATCTTTGTAAACCAGGTGAAGTCCCTAGCATGCATGCCTCTCTCAAGGAGATACTAGATGAAGGATTAACTTCTCATGGGGTGGTGGTTTTATTAATTATAACTGCAAGACTGATGTAATGAATGGGTCCTTAAGGCTTTTTGGAAACATAAAATGGTTGGCTTTTGGAATTACTTTAAATGTTTGATCTAAACCATGTTGATTGACTATTTTAGCAAGGTAAATAGAGATTGCACTTGATGTGTATTTTTTATGATCAACCCATGGCATTCTAATGATACTGAAGGTGACCCTCTATGCCTGGTAAGGTTTCAATGCTCTGTTAAACCAAAAATCTTATCAATAAAGATGCAAGGATCAAAAGACTGATTCAAAAGATTGAAGAAGACATGGTTCCTGACGGCTACAGGTTTATTTCAGAGTGTGGCTAGCCTCCTCCATTGAAGTATGATATGTTGAGCAATGGCAATATTGTTTTCCTTGCAAAAACAATCAATCAGCATGGGATTTGAGAAAACATTTGGAATAATGACAACTACTTTAGTGTTTCTATTATCACTTAAAACCTCATACGTTTTACCCAATGACCAGTAATTAAAGGACCAAAGGTAATGACACAGATAGTAAACCTCATCCATGAAATACCTGACAATGCACTTTGAAGATTTTATTTAGCAATATTAATTTTAACAGATGTCTGGGGCTGTTTTTTAAAAAAAATTCTTACTGCTTTCAATAAAGACTTTAAAAAATGACTTTCTTGTCATGTTACCTAGATTTTCTTCTCATGAATCCTTTAGTTTTTAAGTTTCTCCTAAGATTTGGAACAAGAAGTGGCACTTGCTCCTTGATCACATTTCATTTTCTACTTCTTGCTCCTTGTTAATGCTTCTTACTTGCTCATGACGCATGCTTGCTCGTAACTTAAGTTGGCTGGCTTCTAACTCGTACTCACGCTTTTATACCTCTCATTTAATTAATTCATAATTTTTAAGCTATTACAATATACGTATAACCCATAAAAAATAATTTTTTTTTTAAATTTTTTTTAATTAAACATGGAAAAAGAAAATATAAAAAGGAAAAAACTTTTTTTTTTGTACTTCAATAATTTATTTGCTTAAAACATTCACACACATAATATAAGAACTTGAGACAAGAATTAAAAAATATAAACCCTAACATCTTATACCAACACCTTTCGTTTCAATACCTCAATGATGAGGTTTAACTTTTTCAAGTTTCAACATGCTATGATATAAAAGGATCGATTGCCTTTCCCTCACATCTACATGTCTATCTAGGTGTGATGTCATATGTACGATTTGATGTACATCTTAAACCCTTTTATATCTTAGATCCTTCGGTCATGCCATTTAGTGCAAATGAAGGGTCGTGCCATTTAGGGCAAAAGGATCGGTTTTACGGCCTGCCATAAGAGGCAGCAGGTACAGGTTTTCTGCAACTCTCCAGTAAGTTAAGAACTGTACACCCACTAATATCTTATATTATATATTTCTGCAAAGGTTCTGATCTTGTTACTACCACCCTTATGTATTGTAGAGGTAGAAGAGTCTTCTAAATGAATGATTTATATTTCCGGTTTATATTAAAGAAGTTTCAGCTATCTTCCCATTGTAGTAAGACTTACATATTTTTGCATCTTGTGGGCTACAAGAGGTGAATAAGAAATGCTAGGTCTCTCTCTCTCTCTCTCTCTATATATATATATATATATATATATATATATATATATATTCAAAACCTAATGGAGTAAATGCAACTGATAGCTGATAGCCTCTGTAAGGTCAGTGATCTTTCCTATTAGTACACATTGATGAAGTCAATGATAGAAGAAGGTTTGGATTCTGGTTTGCTTAGCTATGGTAGTTTGTTTAATGACCATTTTAAGAGTGGTGAAAGGGATGAGGCTTTTAGGCATTTTAAAACATTAATGTAGTTGCCACAAGCCTATGTTTTGTAACCTATACCATGTTGATTGAGTCAAATGAAAATCATGCTCACATTGAAGGCATAGTGGTGGATGAGATGAAAGCATAGGATTTTTTTTCAGTTATAATCATATTAAAAAAAGTAGCTTTTTTTATTCTTCTCAAATAATGGGTTAGGAGAAGCTTATCCATAGATGAATCAATTGAAAAAATTAAGGGTGAGCTCCAGATTGCGCAACTGTTTAGCTAGTTATTGGGTGACTGGCCATATGAATTTGGGAAAGTGAAAAATTAACAGACTTTGTAAATGTTGACGTCGTTTTTGCTAGGTAATTGTAATCATCATTAGTTGTAAGTGTTAAATGTTATTGAAAATGAAGACTACTTTTTTTTTTCCTATTATTTTATAAAATTTTGCATTTAGAGCTTAAATTAGCATTTATACAATGGCCTCAAGGCAATGGCATTACTAGTCAAATTTAATGTCCCTATTGTTGTTGTATTGCTCATATTTAGAGCTTTGCTTCCATTCAAAGCTTGGTAATGCCATGAAAAGACTGTTCTGCAAAATGTTGTTATGGACCCTACAATTGCATGAGTGTTGGATTAATGGGATAGGTGAAGGATGCACTCCTATATGAGATGGAAAAGTGCACATTAGTTCCTAATGTAGGAATATGTTATATTCATATTTGTGCACATGGGCAAGCTGACCAGGGCATATAGAATGCTATTAGAAATGGTAAAAGGGAATTGTTTGAATGGTCTTGGCAGGCAAGAAGCTGCAGAGAGTGAGTTGTATAGTACTATTATCATGCCAAGAGAATGATGGGCATAAGGCAATAGAAAGTCTGATAAATAAAGTTGAGTGTGCAAGATTCCTTTTGAAGGGCCAATCTGGTGCACCACTAAAAGTTAGGATGAGTCTTCAATGAGGCAAGAAAGGAAAATGTGCATGATATTAGGAAGATCAGGTCATTGTTTTTGTAAGATTAGGTCAGAATTATAAAGGAGGTTGTCAGGTTGTTATATGAAATGTAGGAAGCTAACTGTATGCCCCACAAGACTAGTTTTCTATGCTATTTCCTATTTTGATAAAAGAGAATGAATTGCAAGAAGCAGAGAGGATTATACCTCATTAATGATGAGGTTGCTTTTCCACTTGAGAATTCACTCGTTGATTAATGCCATGCGTGCAGTTAATAAAACCAAATAAGGCCAGGGTTCCTATGCATTTAGCAAAAGTATAGGCAAGAAAATGAGGTGTCTAGTTTCCTCCTAATGTTATTACATTTAATACTCTAATTGATTGTCTGTGTAAGAATTGTGGAGTAGGTAAAAATTTTGGATTAATATCTAAAATAAAACTCAATGGTTTAGATGTTTGTTTTCTGATGCCTGTACTTACAGAGGCTTGATAGATGGATTTTATGAAGCCTATAACATACTCATGCAAATGATAAAGCTAGTTTTTTTCTTGATGAAATGATAAATATTGGTGGTGTGCATAAAGATGATTGGATGGCAGTGAGTCTGGAATCTTAGATTGTTTTCGTAACATATCGAATAAAGGGTTTTGCAGCCAAACTGGATTATTGATAATAGCATATCACAGAAAACCAAACTTGAGGTGGAAAATGCTCAACACTTTCTCTGCAGTTTTTGATATCTGTAACTCTCTCAATATAAGTTCATTTCAATCAGTGGGGTATGTGAAGGATATATGCCTGTAAAGAATGGATGCCTTCTCACTGTAGTAGGATATGTTATTTTGATTTGTGTATCTTGCATTATAAGAGAATTGAATATGGTGTCCGAAACATTACAGGAAATGAGAGAATTTTGTTTTGAACCTTATAAAATAGCATATGACACAATACTTGATGTTCTTTTGTAAGGAAGCTGAGCTTCCCAAGTAAACATGCACCTCCAAAGGAGATTTAGCAGCTTGCATGATCATCTATTGTGGTTTTATTAATGGCTATTGCATGAATGATGACATTTATGGGGTTTTAAGGCTTTCTGGAAACATTAAAATGGTTGGTGATTACTTCAAATGTTTGACTTGCACTATGCTGATTAACTCTTTTAGCAATGTAAACAGAGTTGGCACATGATGCATCTATCTTAAGGGATTTGTTTCCGGATTGAAGATCACGTTTTATAAGTTGTACATTCTACTGATGTCAAAGGTGCCCCCCTTATAAACTATGCTTTTACTTTGACATCACTTGAAGTCATAGTGCTTGGGCATAAGCAAAATTCTTATATCACAATAAAGAGGCAAGGATGAATTCAGAGAGCAATTCAGAAGACTGGAGAAGACATTGTTTATGATGACTTCAGAGTTTGGCTAGCAGTTGAATCCTGTCCATCAATGAAGGCTATATTGATCATTGTCAACTTTGTTTTCCTTGCAAAAAGAGTCAATAAGCAAGTACTGCTCAAAACATTTGGTGTAATGCCAACCATTTCAGTGCTTTGAAAAAGAGTTAAAAGTTGTATCCATTTTACCAGTCTTGTAATGCCAATCAAACCGTCACAAATGATCACAAAAGACTCAAATGTTCATCTGACATTCATAGATGAATGAAATTAAAGACTATCCCAGCAGGATCGCAGAAATATCCAAATATTGTTGAATGTCTTAAGATCAAATGATATGTGGATGTTAAACATGTTTAGATGATCAAGTGATAGGGGGGTGTTGAAACAGCCCTCAAACTATTTGCTGTCACAAATCCCTCTCAAACAACATCAGTTATTGCAGGGATTAAAGATGCCCCCCAAAAAATAGACCTTACATCACCCAAGTAGTTTAAAAATAGACCTTAAATGATCTAAGTAGTTTTAGTAGGTAAGACCTTAAATTATCTAAGTAGTTTTAGTAGGTAAGATGCTTCAGAAGTTCAGATCATCAATAGGAAGATGCTTTTGTTTGTTGGGGCATAAGGCCACAAAAAATCTTCTGAATTTGATGACAAAAAGGTTATGCAATTAGGATTGGTGTAGCTGGACTCTACTGGTGGTGTTAGGTCAGTTATTCAAATGATTTTATAGCGTACTTATATTTCTATTCTACTTTGCTTATTGATGGATACATATATTCCATTTTTGAAATTCAATATAAAATGACATTTAATTGTTCAAGTTTTTTTTTGGAACTTCAAAATTTCACATGAGATTCAAACAGAATTTTTTTATACAATCTGAAAACTTTTGATTTTTCTTTATATTTATGCATTTGAGAAAGCTCTCTCCAACACTTTTACAAGAATAATAAAAAAACAAGAAGATATTAGGTCACCTTGCAAAGTCTATAGGATGATTCAAAGTAAGTAATAGGGGATACATTGATCAAAATATACTAGTTTGGAGTACTATGACATCAAATCCATTCATACTAACCTTGATCAAAATAATTTCTTTTAAAAACATCATGATGAACACTCCAACAAACCTAATCATTTGCTTTTTCATATCTATTTTTATAAGTTTAACTAGTTTTTTCATGGAATAAAGAGAATTTACAACCTATTGTTCAATGATTATACCATCAAGGTTTTGTAATCATGAATTGACAATACCTTGTCCTTAGAGATAACACAATCTAGAATGTTTTTCAATCTATTTGACTTATCAAACAAAAATTATCAAAATATTTTGTCTCACCTTTTTTAGGAACTAGTGCAATAAAAGTGGCATTGACATCATTTACTGTAGCGTTGTCTTTCCTATATTTTTTAACCGTAGCCAACATTTCAGTCTTTAACAAATCTTTATTTGTTGAAAGAAAAATTTGTCAAATCCATTAAGGCCAAGTGCCTTATTAAGGTAGAAAAACAAAACTTCTCTATAAAGGTCTTCCTCATCAAGGTGCATTTTGTCTTTATGATAATTAGTGGGATATTTTGCAAATAATTACCTTAGGCCTCCTTCTCTTGCTCAACTTTTGACAAAATATCTTCGAAATGATTTATTTCTTCATTTTTAATTTGTCTTCTTCAATAATATTCTAATTAGAGTAGAAATAATTGTAATTTGACAAAATGATAGATTTGTTTTTGGCTATATCATTAAAAAAATGGGTATTTTTTCTCCTCCTTTTAAGCAATCTCTCCTTTTAAGGTCCAAAATAAAATTTTCTTTAGAAATATATTATGATAATAAAAAAATAATTGTTTTTTTGTACATACAAATTTTGTTAAATCCATTTATTGATTTCTAATCTTGATGTTGAGCTTGGATAGAATTTCTTCTTTTATTTTAAATATGTTACCGAAATAATAGACATTTGAAATCTTCATTTGTAGCTCTTGATATTTTATCTTTTGAACAAACATGTACATACATGATCTTTGAAACCTTACATCATCTTACATGGTCTTGGAGCAACAAAGACTAAGTGATCTAATCTTGATCATAATAAAATTTTTGAAGAGATTGTATACTATGTGGGCAACCATGTATTCTATAGCACAAATCTATCTAATTTTTTTACCGATTGTATACTATGTTTGCAACCATGCATTCTATAACACAAATCTATCTAATTTTTTTGCCATATGAGTTTGGCCATTATGTCTAATTATTCATTGTATGTTGAAAGTATAAAAGCATAGCATCCTAGAGGCTATGAATCGACAAAGGAAACAAAATCATCCATTGATTTAGATAATCTAGGAATGCTATGCTTTTTTCCCCAAAGGAGATAGAACTATGTTAAAGGTCCCTTGAGAATCCCTAGATCATATTAAATTTGAAAACATGTATCATGAAGAATAATTATAATTATATAAATTTATAAGTTTGATATATTCCTCTTTTTTGCAAATAGAAACTAGTAAACCAATTATTCTTATGGAAATTATGTAATGGTTTTGGGTAGTTTTAAGGTAGTATCACATGAACACAATGTTTATTGTAGTCAACATGCATTCATAACATTTGGTATTAGAGTTATATGACATTCTAGAGTTGAAGTCAAAGTTGTAAAGGAGAAACATAGTTCGAGCTTTGGACATACGTTTTTTAGCTCGCATATGATTTTGTCATAATATACAAGGATGTATTATGTTGGGATGGCTTGTAAGATTGATTTAACTAGTTGCACTCTTCCTTTTTAGCTTGTATATGTGATTTTGGCATATTATACAAGGAGATAATATATTGGGATTGCTTTTAAAATTGATTTAACTAGTTGCACTCTTCTTGCAAACAAGAACCATCTACCTTTCCATGTTGGTAGTTTATCCTAAACTCTACTTATAACTGAATTCCATAATTTTATCATAGATCGCTTGGTAATTTTCAAACTTGAGACCTTTCCTTACAAGTCGAAGAATTTAATTAATTGCATTCATATCTTCACACAAGTGTATATATATATATTTTATTTTGTTCTTTTAAATTTGATGGTGTGAGACCATTTTAAATCACTTTATTTATTTATATATTTATTTTTTCAATGAATTTACACAAGGTTTTTGAGGGGTTCCAATCCCTTCATATTGGGTTTGAACTTTGGACCTCTCAAAGAGAGGCCAAATCCCTTACCACTAAAATCTAAGTTTACACAAGTTTTTATGATGGGTCCTTGTACTCTCTTACTAGGGTTTGAACTTGGGTATTTGGATGAAACCCAAGGAATTGCCACTATGGTATCCCTTGCGGGTCTATTTTTTTATATTTATTGAATTTAATGACAATTAATTGTTTTTTTAACCGGTTATATGCGATTGAAACACATCTTGACACAAATCCCATCCATATTACATCATCACCATATAATGGTGTCATACCAATTTAGTAATAATGTATATATTATTGCGCAAAATTCATACCTTGGTCTCTATCTTTTTTTCAATGGGTTCTATGGAATTGAAATGGGTCTCATCGTATTACATCATTACTACAATGGTATTACAACAAAGCTTTAGATATTATCCATGTATCGTTTGGCAAGATTTGAACCTGGGTCTCCTCGTGAAAATGTTGAGGAATATAAGCAATTGAGCTAATGCCACTTGATCCTTGGTCTCTATCTTGAAAGTTATTTGATTCATTATTTTTATTTTTTAATATCAATTTGTTTTTTGATTTTTATCTGCCCTTAAATTTTTTATTTATTTTTTGCTGGATAATGAGGAGTTGTACTCGAGTCCCCACCCTTGATAAATTACATCTCTTTTCTTTAGAGCTTGAGAGTTTACAAATAGATACACTTCTCATCTCAATTGAGATGCTATAGCTAGAAACCTACATCATTTTACATAAAATGTCTAAATTCTTGATTTTCATTTTTAGGATCTTTTCAAATTTATGTATGAATACAACTAATCCAGAATTTAGCATCTTTTTTGGCATTTTCCTATAGCAGCGTTCACAATGCCAAAACTTCACCTCTACTATCTATGCCTTGCATCTTAGTAGAGCAATATTTCCAAAACATCACACTATCATAATAGTTTAAATGAAAACATATTATTGTTACAAAATAAAACAAAAATTACCAATGGAAAACATTAAAGTAAATCTTAATCATTAATTGATTCAGACAATCAACATTTTTTTGTCAGCTTTAGCTAAACTTTCTACTTCCTAACCATGGAAAGGAGAATTTAACTTCATGATCCTCAATCAAAACCCCTCTATTAGCTATCTTATTTGCACATTTGTTTCCTTTCCTTAATATATGTGTAAACCTGATTTCTTCAAACTCTTTAGCAAGATCTTGAATTTCCACAATTATCTATTGTATGTTTCATGGAGCCTTTGCTTTCCTCAAAATTGCATTTATTACTATGAGAGAATTACCTTCCATCCATACTCTAGTAGTTGTCTTAAATCCACTATTGAAAGCATAATGAGACAAAACCTCTCCTCTATTATTTCTAATTATTCCTCCTCCTCCTATTGGTCTTGGATTTCTTTTAGATGCTCCATCAAAATTCAATTTAACCCACTCCACATTTGGTGGTTTCCACTTTATATTCTTTGCTTTCTTTTTGCTTCTCTTGTATCCAACATCATAATTCCATTTAATGACTTGACTCCATCTATCAAGGTTCTTTGCTTCCAAACTGGTACTAGGTGAGTTGATAAGGTTGGTTTAGACTCCTCTATGGCTAAACATATCTTCTTTTTCATTACCTTAAAACTACTTTCCTTTCCTTTAAATATTCTTCTATTCTTTTCTAGCCATATAGACCAAAGGATTGTATCTTTTGATATATCCCATATTGTCTATAAAGCCCCACTTTTATAAGTGCTCTGCCATTGCTTTAACCAATCTTCAATTCTACTATTCATCATGATGCATTTACCAAACATATTAAGAATCCATTGCCATAGAATCTAGACTATTGAACAATGTCCCAAGAGATGGTCTATACTGTCCTCCTTATTACAGAAAACACATTGAGAGCGGCCATGAAAACCCCTTTTCATAAGGTTATCTCAGGATAAAATTCTTCTATGACCTACCAACAAAACAAACATTTTGACTTTAGGAATGCTTGGGCTATCCCAAATATCTCTCCATATTCTAGTGATATTATTATTTTATTGGTGTTGAACATTATATCCACTTCTTGTTGTGTATTTTGTTGAGCTATTCAACTCCCAAATCAATTTATCCTTGGCTCCCCTCGGAATAATCACAATTGTTATCTTTATACTTAATTGCCTCGTAGCATCAATGTCTTGTATACTTGTAAAAAAATCTTCTTTCCATTTGTATCTTCCTTCTCGATCCTTGTACAAAATGTTTGAAACCCTATCATCGTATTTGTCTTGAAGCAATCTCATCTAAGTTTTTAAAATTGGATCTAAATTGAGTGTTTTTTATCACACCAAGTATCCATCCAAATATAATTTTTTTCTCCAGTTCCCACCACCCATCTTAAACCTTTAATCATAAGATCATTGTTTTTTTTAAACCATTCCAAAGAGCAGAACCATTTGGTAGAGAGAATGCAGTAAATATTAAACTTGGGTCATTGGGATCAACATACTTAGAAGAATTCTTGCCCATTGTCTTTGGCTCTCTTTCTACAATCTCCAAATAACTTTACCCTTAAGAGCTAAGTTTGCATTTGTAAGAACTCTTAAACCAAGACCTCCCCTAGTTTTAGCATCACACAACTTGCTCCAGTTCACCAATGTAAATTTTATTTTATCATGTAAACCTGATCGTAAAAAGAATCACATAATATCGATTAAACTTTTTTCAACTGATTTTGGCATAGAATACAATGACATATAATATGTTGGAATGGCTTGTAAGACTGACTTAATTAACTGCGCTTTTCTTGCTAACGATAACCATCTACCTTTCCAAGCTGGAAGTTTATTTTGAACTTTACTAATAACTAGATTCCATAAATCAGTCCTCATTCTCCCCTCAAATAAAGGTATCCCTAAATAAAGGCATTCTGGAGGTCGTCTTGTCCGGGAGCGATCGCGAGAGGATTTAAGGAAGTTTGAAGACTCTATCGTTCAAAACCCTTTGTTCGGCGATGAAGAATCTGATAGCGTTGCGTCTAGAGCCAACGCCGTGAAGATCATTGGGATAGATGGAATGAAATCGGAAGTGTCTGTAGGCGATAGCAAACCCCTATCGGGGTCGATGGTTGGTGCTTCGCCAGACGTTAGCAAACCCCTATCGGGGTCGATGGTTGGTGCTTCGCCAAAAGTTATTCCCGTGTCGGGAAAGGTTGCGAATGCTAATTTTTCTGTTTCGACAGGGATTTCTCCAACGACGGGTGAGTTCAACAAGGTGTCGGGAAAGGCTGCGAATGCAAACTTCTCTGTTTCGTCAGGGATTTCTCCTGCGACGGGTGAGCACAATGTGTCGGGATTTTCTGCGGACATATTGGGTTCATCTGCGAAGGTGTCCAAGGCTGTATCCGACGACGAGTTTAGCTCTTTGGGGGCGCATGCTGCGGAGAGAGCTCTTCCCAGTAATGGACAGATTTCAAATTCGCAAGGGTTAAAATTTTATTCAAAGCGATCACCTCTGAAGTGGGGAGACGTTGTCTGTGACAATCAAGCAACGGTTTCGTCGCATGTTTTGACCTTTGAATCTTCTCAAGTGTCGAAGGATCCCGAGGTTATGCATAATGGCCCTGATGAGGATGATTTGGAGGAGGATTTGGGTGTCCGAATGGACCGATTGGATTCTGACATGGCCATGGAGGAGGATGATTTTACATTTAATGCAGTGGAATTTGACGAGTATCGGAACACTTGCAAAGAGCTGGAAACTAAAGGGTTAATCCTTTTTTTCCTCAGACGGGTTCTTGTGGAAGCTGATTTTAAGAAGTGGATTCGACTCAACTGGGAAGCCAAAGGACTTCACGTTAAGTCCTTCTGGGGCCTGGGAGGTCGTTATGTTTCAGTCCTATTTGAGCGGGCTAAGGCGGCCAAGCATGTGCTGCATTATGGGACCTGGAACATTGCGGGCTCGACGACGTTTATGCAAACCTGGAGGCCTAACTTTGACCCTCGGGATAGTTCTCAATCTCATTATCCACTGTGGATTGAGTTCGTTGCCATGAAGGCGGAGATCAGATGCATGTTGCGGCCGATGGCGCAGAGATTTGGCACAATTCTTTTGGATCCTTCGGAGCACATGTCCCTCAAACCCAGCCCTCGGGTTTGTGTGGAGGTTGATTTGCAGCGTAAGTTACCGGATCAACTGAAGATTCTCACACCCGCTGGCCCTATTCTTCAGTCTGTTCGTTACCTTAATCTGCCTAATGCTTTTTTTGGCTGTCAAGAGGTGGGTCATATGATCCGGGATTGCCCCAAGAGAATTAAAAAAGTTTCTTCTCCTAATGAGGATAGGAAGAAGACAGATGTTCCAAAACAAGAACAGGTTCAGGACCTTATGGAGACGGCTGAACACTAGCTAGTTGTTCAGACTACGGGGGTGGCTCCTCCCTCAGCATAGCAGGAGTGGAAAATTGTCCAAAAAAGGAGGGACTCCCGGGGCTCTCCTTTTAAGCCTAACAAAGCACGAAAGAATTCGAAAGATTCAGGGGCTCAAAATGTCTCTTCAGGCGTAGGTGTCTCTGGCTCTCTGGCTGGGGCTTCTGGTACTGTTAGCCGTTCTGCTTCAGATGGAGATGTTCAGCATAAGGGTGCTAAGGATGCAGTTAGTAACCGGTTTGATGTCCTTCACTCTTTGGGTTCTCAATGAAGGTTGATCTTGCTTCGTGGAATGTCAGAGGGATGATCCTTCCCGAACGGCGTAGTTTTGTGTCTAACTTTCTTAAGACTGTTTGCGTGGATGTTGTTTGTTTGCAAGAGGTTAAGCTTGGTGGTTTTGATTTGATGAGTTGTTTGAATAGTTCTTGGAGGGGCACTTGGTGGAGTTCCTCTCATCGACAGGGCTCTGGGGGTGTTGTTCTTGTTGTCCGTCCTTGGTTGGCTGCTCTTTTGCTTGATCATTGGGGCGACCCAGATGGTAGACTTCTTTGGGCGACTTTTGTTGTTGCAGGGCAAATTGTTGGAATTTGTTGTGTGTATGGTCTGAATCAAGCCTGTGACAAAACTGCTCTCTAGAATTGGATGCATGATAATCTTCCTGACGCTTGTTGGATCATGGGGGGTGACTTCAACATGGTCGAGTGGGAGGGAGATCGTGAAGGGGGTTTGGGTGGTTGTCTTCATGGTTCGGAAAAAGATGCATGGTCTAAACTCAAAGCTCATCTTCAAATTTTTGACATTAACTTCAAACAAAAACATCTTGACTCTGGAGGGTGGTTCACGTGGTCTAACAGGAGAGCTGGCAGTGACAAAATTTATGCTAGACTGGATAGGTTCTATGCGGATAATTTATTTACTTGTGTTGGGAAAGGCAGGAGGGCGGTTGATGTTGATCTTACGGCTACTGGTTCGGATCATTTGCCTATTTTTACTTGTGCTCATTTTTGGTGCGGTTGATGTGGGAAAGAGGGATTTGTTGTTTAAACTTAATGTTTCACACCTGAATTCTCTTGATTGTCATGAGCTCATCAAGCGCATTTGGAATCTTGAGCCCAGACCCTTCTCGGTTGGTTGAATTGCTTGGTGGGATGTTGCCATACGCAGGGTTGTCAAATTTTTGCGAGGTTGGGGCAGGTTGATGGCTAGGGGCCGCAGACGTAAGTTGAAATCTCTGAGATTGACTCTAGAGGAGGATAGGAGAAATTTGGAGCTTGACCCCTTCAATAATATTTTGCAGGAGAGAGTGGCTTCTTAGGAAGGGGCTATTCGTAGTCTTGAGGATTACATTGGTAGAGGTGCCAAGGTTCATAGTAGGCTTCACTGGATGCAGGAGGGTGATGCCCCTACTCAGTTTTTCTTTAATTATATCAAGAAGAAGAATGCTTCGGAAAGGATATTGTCTCTTCAAAGGGCTGATTTGTCTCATACTGAAGATGAGGAGGAGATTAGAGGTTTGTTTGAAGGCCATTTTCGTACAATTTTCTCTGCTTATGAGCATACTCCGGAGGTCCAACAAGCTAGAAAGAGAATCCAGTCTTGTGTCCCTAAGAAAATCAGTTGTTATGAGAGTGATTGTCTTGCGGCTGATTTTACTAAAGATGAGCTCTTCTGTGCTTTATCAAGGATGAGGAATGGCAGAGCCCCTGGCCCGTATGGATTACCAGTTGAGTTCTACAAGGTCATGTGGGAGGTCATTGGTGATGATTACTGTCGCATGATCAAGGAGGTGTTCGATGGTGCTGGTTTTTCTGAATGGATGAATCAAGGCATTATTAAACTCATTCCCAAAGGTAGCAACAAAGACAAGATTGGAGGTTGGAGGCCGATTACCCTGCTGAATGTTTCTTATAAGATTGTTGCTAAAGCCCTTGCCTTGAGACTTCAACAGATCACTTCCAAGATTGTGCGTGAGGAGCAGACTGGTTTTGTCAAGGGAAGGTTCATTTTAGATACTGTCCTTTTTGTTTGGGAGGCTATGGAGTGGGTGGAGGAGACTGGGCAGCAAGCTCTCTTTTTGAAAATTGATTTCGATAAGGCCTATGACTGTATTGATTGGGCTTTTGTCCTTTAGATGCTGGGTTCTCTTGGCTTTAGTAGTTTGGCGGTTGCCAAGATTGGAACTCTCTTTTCTGTGGCCTCTGATAAGGTCATGGTTAATGGTCGACTTTCAGACTCTATCCAGCTCTTTAGATCCATTCGTCAGGGTTGTCCAGTGGCCCCTCTCTTGTTTGTGTTGTCTGCAGATGCTCTTGGTTATTTACTGGAGGATAATATGAGACAGGGCCTGATTCAGGGAGTTTCTATTCCTGATGGTTCTTTGCTTAATAATCACTTTGCTGATGATTCCTTTCTCTTTGTTCAACTGGATGTGGGTTCTATTTTGCACATGAAGGATTGCCTTTCTCAGTTTTGTGCTGCCTCTGGAGTTGTGATCAGTGAGTCTAAGTCCGATTATTGGTTAGTGGGGGCCCCATCTCTTCCTGTTGATCTTCATGTTGAGTGGAGGAAAATTCAGGATGGGGAAATTGTTCGATATCTTGGGATTCCTTTTGGCAGGCGTGTCTCCTTGAAGACCATGTGGGATTGGTGCATGGAAAAATTTGAAAGAAAGATTCAAAGTTGGAGAAGCAAATTCATCTCATTTGCTGGCAAGCTTACGGTTGTTAGTAAGATCCTCCAAGCCTGTCACATGTATTATTCTTCCTGTTGGTTGCCTAATACTTCTCATTTTAGGTGTTTCAATGATCGAAGTCCTTTCTCACCAATGTGCCCCATGCATTGATGCCACAACATTGTCTTCTTTGTAGGAATACTTGGAGCCATTTCAACCATATTATTTTCCTATACCATTGAAGAGTTATTGCAATTAATACTTACTGTGCTAGCCTCAAGTCTGAACAAAGTTTCTGTGCGAAATCCCCTTGCCAACACCAAAAATCCACGAACCATCTTGCAACTATCCTTATTGAATACCACATTCACACTTGCATCATTCATCTTACTCATGGATATCAAATTCCTTGCCAAACCGAGAATATGCAACACACCAAGAAGGGTTTTAATTCTTCCATATTTTAACCTTAGCTTGACTCTTCCTCGACCTATTATTTTATATGTCGAATTGTCTCCCAAGAAGACTTTACCTCCATCTATCTTTTCATATTCACTAAACCCCTCCCTATGAGGAGTCATATGAAAAGAAGCACCTGAGTCAATCAACCATGAGTCATGGCATTCACTTGAGCAAGTTGTAGCCAATAATAAGTCCCCTGAATATTCATTTGTGGTCTTCTTTTTTGTAGAAGTCCCTTCATCAGATAATCGATTATTATCAGCATTTTTAGATCTATAGTCTCTTTTAGTCTATAGTCTCTTCCATAGATTTTGATTTTTTTCTCCTGATTTCTTTTGCTTCTTTCTTGAGAACGACCTCTCACAACCAAGGCACTTTTTGATGATAATCCTCAGAATATTTTCGTCTCATCTCCTCAGATAGCAAAGTTCCTACTATATCCTCTAATTTCAATGTAGATGTAGTATTGGTGATAGCCATAACTAGGTTATCCTATGAATCAGGTAATGAACAAAGTAAAGTAATACATTTTTCCTCTTCATCTATTTTTACTTCTACAGAGGTTAGTTGACTTATCACAGTGTTAAAAACATTCAAATGTTCAGCCACAGAGTCACCATCATTCATCCGAAGCAAATACAACTTCTTTCGAAGAAAGAGTTTATTTACCAATGACTTTGTCTAATATAATGTTCCCAAATTCTCCCATAATAGATTTGTCATGGTCTCTATAGATACATTCAACAATACCGAGTCAGATAGGCACAATCTGATAGAGCTTCTTGCCTTCTTATCGATTTTCAGCCAATCCTCATTTGTCATCGATGTTGGTTTTTTTCTCGAGACCGCAATCCATTGATCTCTATCAACCAACATATCCTCCATCTTGAGTTTCCACAACTCAAAATTATGTCCATTAAATTTCTCAATCTCTATTTGTGTGCTTCCCATCTTTCTCCTTTGCCTGGATCCTTTCGCGTATGGCTCCCACTCAAGAATTAATTTATCACGGGGTTGAAACCCTTATTCCTCGAACAAAGCTAAAACCTAGCTCTGATATCAAATGAAGAGAAATAAAGAGCCCCAATAAACTAAAACAGAAAAGCAGTAATAACAGAATCAAAAGAAGATCGCAGATTCACACATTACACAATATTTATCCTGGAAACCCTTAACCGGGCAAAAACCAACACAATATTATCTTATTATTGCATTTACTTGACCGTCTCCGATACAATAATATTCTCCTTCTATCTCTGTTCAAACTCTAATGCAAGTGCGATATATATAACAAAGGCACATGCAAGCATTTTACAATATCATGGGCAAAAAAGCATGGGTTCAAATATAGTAACCTTAAAAGCCCATATGGGTCTAAAAATAACTTAAAAACCCGAACCCCGATGAGTATAGGTACAGAGTGTCCAATACCTTTTAGTGTCAGCTCCACCAGAATAACATGGAAAATATTTAACATATTTCCAACATTTTGCAACCCAAACTTTTAAAGTAGATAGGCTCAGACCAAAACCCAAGAAACGACAAATTAGTCCTATCTGAATGCCATTCTAAATGTCGCCCATATCTAGCTTAAAAATCGAAGTTTCATCAGTTACCCTAAGACATCCTGACTTGGTTTTCCTAAGGTCAATCTTAGGCATTCTTAGAGGTTTACAAGAAGCCCTAAGATTAATGTTAGCATTAGGCTAAGGTTGTCCACCATGGAGGGCATCCCTAAAATTTATTTTTGGGGCCAATCATGGAAATCCTTACCCTTTAAAGGGGTTTCCATAGTGGATTTGTTTTGGGGGTGCTCCTTAGCATTTGATCCGCTTGAGATCTAAATCATTTTTTGATCAACTCCTTGAAACTTGTTTCGTGATCTCTTTAATACATGCCTTGGATGTCAACGAAAGGTATGCTTTTCACACTTATTTTGTGTAGCAAATTGGAAGCCATTGTCAATCAAGCTCGTAGCATGAAGATCTATTGAAAGACAAATTTCTAACCCATCTTGGGTCCCTTGCAACATATCCCTCTAAAATCTTGAGTAGAAACCACAAAAATGTTGGTCGCTAGGGCCCAAAGGCCTTGAAAAATAACCTTTGGAGTTGTTTGTGCTCAACATAGATGAAACCCTCGCACAGTCGCTCACTTATTTGAAAAAACCCTCATAGGAGCAAAATAAGAGGAATCTAAATTTTAGATTAATCTCCTCAAACCTTCTTAATATCTTTATCAATTTTTGATGCTATACTTATTGGCAATATTGAAAGTGACTTCATATAAATAGGGATGGATTGCAATGTTGTCTTTATGAGTTGTAGCCTTCCCGCCTTGGTTAAGAACTTACATTTCCAACCTACAAAACAAGCTTTCACTCTATCCAAAAAAGATATCCAAAGCTCCTTTTTATTTCCTTTATGAGACAAAGGAATACCCAAGTAGGTTGATGGAATTTTTTCATTTTTAAAACCTAAATTATTTACAATAATTTATTGTAAATCTAGGATAAAGTTAATGAAAAAATCCTAGATTTTACAGTATTAGGCAACTATCCAATAGCCTTCTCATAGCATGATAACATTGATTTGAACTCGATGTTAGCAAAATACTATTATACTCACAATACTAACGATCTCTAGGATCATAAAACAAATCAATAACATGCATATATCAAACTTCAATAATGAAAAATAAACTCACTGAAAACTTTATTGAAACTACTAAAGCAATGCATAAATGCAAAGCTTCTTCAAGTTACATATTACATGGCTTTGTCTTCAATATATACATACATGAGACTCTTCATATTACATGAATCTTGACCTTTGCTCTCCTCAAAATCACGGGAGAACCAACTCTTCATATTTCCCTTTTACATAATGAATCTTACATATTACATAAAGACAAAGTCTCTCATAATTGTACACGACTTCTCACTTCTCAACTTGACACTTCACTCATATAACTCATACTTACTAACAAGACACCTCACACACATGACTCCACACTTATTTACATGACACATACTCACACTTAAGAACTTGACACATACTATAAACTCAAATATCAAACACACCCTAATCTAAATATTTACAAGGTAGCAAACACCCTTGCCCCGTATTACATAATTTGGTATGAAGACCTTTTTCCTTTCATGTATTTTTAGTCTCTAACTCTTGTCTTCATTCTTTGGCTCCGACTTTGTTACTGCTTGAGGTTTCAACACCATGTCTATCCCATTAACCTGTTACCTGCATTTTCTTCTTCTATTCTTGTCAAACTTTTTTTCTTCCGGTAAAAACATTTTGACATATCTATAATTATGTTCCATTTTTTTTTACTTATCCATACACAACGTAGTTCAATTTTCTTTTCCTAACAAGTCTTTGGTTTGTTCTTTATCACATTTTGCAATTTTGGAGCATTGATCATTTATGTTTTGGTTTATGTTTTTTCTTTGTTTTTCGTAACAATTATTGTTTTGTTAGCAACGCTATTAGTGTCATTACTAATGAGAATTTTTGAATGGCTTGTATTATTATCTTTGTCACATTGTTTCTCAATATAATTTGTACCTTCATTTTTTGAATTGTCAAGAATAGAAAAATCTATAATTCTTCCCATGAGAGCTCTATGTATTGTTTCATTCTCTCCCTTATTTATATTTTTTGTTTCTTTCACTTATTAGACCATGTTTCCTTTTTGAGTTTTCCATTTTCGATATTGTTGTTGTACTAATGGGTATTGAGACTAATATTATCTTGGTTGGTATCTTTGGAAAGGTCTATTCATTTGATTCCATTGGTTCAGAGAATTGTATCTACAATAACTTGTGGTATGACCTTCCTTATTACATATGTGACAATATTTTTTCTCCATTTAGGTTGATATTGAGATGATGTAGTAGGACACACTTTTATTTGATGTAAAGACATTATTTGTCATTTCATCTTTGGCTAAATTTTCTATTTCATATTCTTGGAGTATATTAACCAATTCATCAAAGGATATGTTTTTGTTTAGCACTTGAAGAGAAGTGACTAAAGTTTTAAATGTTTTTGGGAGTGCTCTTAATGTAACTTGAACATAGGAATAAATAAAAACCCTAGAAAAAGGTTAAGAAATTGTGAGGTTGTTATAGACAAGATATTTATAGATATAGAAGTTGGGCAAAAATATTTTATCCATTCGCAGTGTTGATTTTCATCTTGACAAGATTTAAATTTTGGAAGGCATTTGATATAAAATGGTTTGAGTATAGAAACTTAACAATTTGAAGAAGATGGAGAATATCTTTGATAGAAAGGTAAAGTTGGGTATGCTTTAATTAATTTGTTAGAAATGTAATGAGAGCAATGTAATGTTTTGTTTTTGTAATGAGAGTGGCCCCCAATAGAAGCCACACAACTTATTAAAAAAATGTAATTTGAACAAGAAAATTAATTTTGCTACCCTTTGGAGAAAATGTTCTATGTTCTCTCAATTATGAACCTTTAGAGAATACAATTGTGATTGCAAGTGTAATATGGTTGCTCCATTCTTTCCTTCAAATTATTGAGCAAAATTTTTTGTAGGTACTTTTTGAAGTTTCTACCTCATTTACGTGTGCCTAAATTTCGTCTGATATACCAAATGTGATTAACATAAGAGCCTTTGCATCATCTTCTTTAAATTTGTGTATTTCGAGTGTCTCTTCTATAATATATTTTTCTCCATTTACCACATCCTAAAATTTCTCAACAATGAGTATTGATCTCATCTTGTTTTTCCATGGAGTAAAATTTGGTCCTTCTAGAAGTTGAGATTCATAAAGGAAAAACTTTGTATTTGCCATAGAAGTTCGTTATTTCTTTCTTTAACTAATTTGATTCTTCTTTTCAATTTCAATTTCAATCTTTCATTTGTTAAATTTTCATTCTTCTTTCAATATTTCTTCAATTTCTTTAATTTCAATTTCCAATTTTCATAAACTTCTAATATCTCCCTTTATTTCAATTTTCTCAATTCTGTAAACTTCTTCTTTAATTCATTTTTCAATCATCAATTTAATTTCTTATTTCAATTAATTTTTTTTATTCTTTTCAAATAATTAATTTGTCCTTTCATTCTTTACTTTTCCAATTTATTTATTCATCACCTTCTACTGTCTCTTGAAATTAAATCAATTCACTTTAGTTCTTTTCAAATCAAATATTCACCAGACTTGTTCAAATAATATAAAGGTCAAAATTTACCTTTAATAACGCTTATCCTTTGCATTATGCAATCATGTTTGCATGAATTAATCTCGTTTATCTTTGTGTTAGGTCGTCATGTCAGCATGTTTAACCTTCCAATGCTTCTATCCCGAGCATTACTGCACTCCAAACAACATCAACCAATCACGTTTTGCTTGATGTCCCTTGCAATATCTAATAATATCTCAAATGTTTCTCAAGTGTTCATGCATTAATCTAATCTCTTATGTTTCGTTCTACAGTAGTCTCTAGATACTCGTAAGTATCTCTTCACGCTCTCTAGATATTAGTTTGATCTTTTGGAATGCTCTTAGGTCTTTTGGATACTCATAGACATCACAATTTCTTTCTTCTTTATATATAAAATTAATCTCTATCCATTCATAATGGATGTCTCTCCATTGGACTCTAGATACGTCTTATCTTCTTTAAAATGCACATTGCTTCATATTGTATTGCCTACTACATCATCGTTCAATAACACTTGTTTCCTTCCTCCTTTGCAACATTCTAGTGTAGACGCTTGCTAACATCTGATTTGCACTAGATGTTCTCTTGTTACCTCAACAATCTTTAGCTTGTAATCATCCTTTCTCTAGCACTCAACACTCTCTCCTCCGAACTTTGCAAACGTTCTTCCTCTATCACTCTTTCTCCTACTATATTCCTTGTTCTCCTTTAGTTATTCCTCTTCATGTTTCTCTTGCAACTATCTCACTTAATGTGGTTCTTTCCAAGCTCACACAAGATGGTGGCGTTGATACCACTACTAGAAAATTATTGTTATGCTCACAGGATTAACAATCCCCAAGATCATAAAACAACTCAATAACATGCATATATCAAACTGTATTAATGAACATTAAACTGATTGGAAATTTTCTTGAAACTACTAAAGCAATGCACAAATGTAAATTTTCTTCAAGTTGCGTATTACATGGCTTTGTCTTCAATATTTACATACATGAGACTCTTTATATTACATGACTGTTGAACTTTGCTTTCCTCAAACTCATGAGAGAACCAACTCTTCGTATACCTCTTTTACATAATAAATCTCACATTTTACATAAAGATAAAGTTTCTCATGATTGTACATAACTCCTCACTTCTAAACTTGTCACTTCACTCATATAACTCATACTTACTAACAAGACACCTCATACATAACTCCACACTTGTTTACGTGACACATACATTTAAGAACTTGACACATACTAAAGACCTAATTTTATTTAATAATTTCATAGACCCAAATATTAAACATACCCTAATATAAATATTTACAAGGTACCAAATAATGTAATACTTCCAACACTTCATGGCCTCATTGATTGAGGGATGGCCCAAAAAAAAGTATCATCAACAGATTGAATATGAGATTCAAATGACCCTTTTTTGCAACTCGAATACCTTTGATTTTCCTTCCATTTTTACCTTTGAGAAAGCTCTCCCTAATGATTCCACAAAACAATGAATAGATAAAGAGATTATGGATCACCTTGATGAAGTCCACATGATGACTTAAAGTAACCAACACGAGAACCATTGATTAAAATAGAATATTTCCTAGTGCTATAACAAAATTTAATCCATTCACATAAACTATAATCAAAATCAAACTTTCTTGAGAATATCATGTAGAAAATTCCAGGAAACCCTATCATATGCTTTGTTCATATCTAATTTCATAAGCATATTTTTTTTATGGAATGAAAAGAATGTATGACCTCTTGTGCAATTTTTTTATTACATAGGAGAGTTGGTTATAGCCACTATTTTTAGTAACTGGCCAACGTAGGGTTCAAACCATAGGGACTACTCCCAACAAACCTATTAGTCTCATTTTTTTTGACTCTACGTGAGATGGGGACCATCGATCGCTCGAGGTTCGTACCATCATCGTCGGTTTGGCACACACTCAGAGGATTCGGAGCAGATTACTACCTTTGTAAAGGGTTGGCTTTCCCCCCAAGGTTTGAACCTAGGTCTCTTCTTGGTAAGCGCCAAGCCACAACCTCTTGTGCAATTATTATACCATTAAGAATTTGTTTACCACAAACAAAACCACCTTGTTCTTCTAATATAATACAACCTAGAATGCCTTTCAACCTATTTGCCTTAATTTTTGAAATGATCTTATAAATCATATTACAAAGGTTTATTGGACAAAATTTATTTAAATATTTTTATAAGAAAATATTTTGAAAATAAAATCCATCATATTATAAGAAATCCATCAAGGGCAGTGTGTCTTTTTAGGATAGAAAGAGAAAACTACTTCATGTAGCTTCTCCATAGATATCTTCTTCATAAAGCTTTCATTTTGTTCCTGTGTGATAATTGATGGAATATTTTTCAAAATGTTATCTTGTGCCTCCTTCTCTTACCCAATATTTGACAAAATTTCAAAATAATTAATTACTTCCTTATATCTTCTTCATCCTTAATATTTCTTCCATTTGGAGTTAAAATATTTTTGATGTAACAAAAATAAAACATTGCTTTTGCTATAGCATGAAAAAATCATATTTCTATCTCCTTCCTTGGCCATTTCTCCCTAGATTTTTGGAACAAGTATGACTCCTTTTTCATTGCATTATGATAATTAGAAAGTAATTGTTTTTCTTTCACATAAGAATCTTGGCCCATTCCAATAGTTTCTACTATCTCCTATAAAATTTTGAGCTTGGATTCATTTCTTTCTTTTCTTTAAATATTTTACAAAAATATTTGACATTCCAAATCTTCATTTGCTCCTCTAAATATTTCATCTTCTAAATAAACTTGTACATACATGATACTTAAAATTTTGATTCATCCCATCATAATATAACCATATAGAAAAAATCAAGGTCTTGGAGCCATGTATACTGAAAGCAAAATGGCTTTGGATGACCATTATTGGGTAAATCAAAAGTCAAAAGAATGGGTTTGTGATCTAATTTGCTCACAATAAAATATCTAACAAGATTGTATATTTTATTTGAAACCATTTATTATATATTGGGAATCTATCCAATCTTCTTGCTGTATGATTTTGCCCAATGTGCCTATTATCCCATGTATATTGAAAACTTGAAGGACTAATATCCCAAAGGTCATTTATATTGACAAATGAAGCAAAATCTTGCATTGATGTAGACCATCTTGGAATACCACCCTTATTTTTCAAAGGAGATAGAACAATGTTGGAATCACCCCCACAAATCCACAAAACACAATTAATTATCATTGTATTTGATAAAAATATGCTAAGGTCCTTCTAACATCTTTTATGAGGAGTTATTATAGTTGGAGCATATACATTTATAACCCCAACTTTGATGTTTTCCTCTTTTATATAAAATAGTCTAGCAACCCAATTACTCTTTACTTCTAATATTTGCCTATCACATTTGCATTTTTTCCATATTATTACATTACCACGTGAAGCTTTTGTAGAAGAAATTGCTAAACAATCACCCATTTTCCAAATCTTTTTAAAACATCCTTACATTCCTCACTACTTAATTATGTTTTTTGTATTAAAATAAACTCAAGACTATAACATATTATTATTTTTTCACATGATGGAATCAGTAGCTTCCATGATGATCCATGCATGTTGTCTGTCTTTATGGTCACCATAGTATTTTGCATTGTCCACCCCGAAAGCCGCCACATAGTACTCTGTGCAGTCTACCCCTATAACCACCATGCCACATTCATTTTAAAAATTTACGTCATTGAAAGCACCAAGAAAGGAACAAGTGTTCAGTCCGACGAGGCCCAAGATTTGAACCCTGGGTGTCTATCGCCCTTACGAGGATTCGTTGCACCAATTGGTCTACACCTCAGACCTAACTATAGCATATTGTTAATTCCTTAGTAACTCTTTTTTAAGGGGTCTTATTCATACTCCTAATTGTCCATGATATCATTTTCATCATTATCAAATTTTATTTTTATTAATGGGCTTAGCCCCACTTTTGGTTAACACTTGTGATATTTTTATTTGGCTTCCCAAATCGACATTGCATTAATTTTATTTTTCTCTTTGTTCATGCTTTGATGACCTTCCTCTCCTTTTTCATTTCCACCAACACTCTCATCTTCATCAATCTCTTCTATTTTTCCATATTGTTCATAATGAGACTTATCTTTTAAAGAAATGTTGCCCTAAAAAATTTAAAATGCAAGGAATAACCTCATTAACACTTTCTTCTTTATGTTGCCCTGAATAAGCTAAAGTATACTTATGATCCTCCATAGTTATTACTTTCATATGTTGGCCTAGAAATCCTAAATTTCCTTGGATATCCTCCATATGTTTTTTTTTATTGTGCTACTCTTGAAACCCTAAAGTGCAACAAATACACTCTGTGCTTGATTTTATTCACCTTATCCGCTTTAAAATTTGCCTCCCCATCTTCCTTTGCTTTAAAATTTGCCTTCCTACCTTCCTTTGCATCTTTAAATTGAACTTGCACATTGTACTTCCTCATTTCTCATGTCATTCTTTTCTTCTAATGGTTTATTCAAGTGAACAGTAATGGCTGATGCAGAGGGGTTTTTATTACCACTTTCTTAGGAGTGACAAATACTTGTTTGACGTAGTTTCTCCTATGATATGGTCTCCTTGTTTTCACATTGAAGTTACCCTCATGCCCAAAAATTTATATCGCTTTCTCCATCATTCTCATTTTGCAGTCTCCTGCCATGTGTCTGGTTTCATGATATTTGTGACATCAGAATGCAATGTTTTCATAATCCACTTTTTGATCCCATTCTCTTAATTTAGATTTAATTTTAATGGACCGTGATAAAGGTTTTGAAATATCCATGGTCCTTGATTCATATTTCAAGCGTATACAACATGCCTTCTCTGCTTAGTAGTTGGTCCCTCCTAAACGAACTCACCTAGAATATTAGTATTAGTCTTCAAAACCTCCTTATTAAGGAAGTCCAAAAAGCCTAATCCACAATGGAATCCTTTTAATAGTCTCTATCTCCACATAAAAATTCTCACTCCATGGTCTTAAACATAATGCATCTTTACCCTTAAACCAAGGGCCTCCATTTATTATTTTATCCCTTATTTTTTATTTGGTGAAGATAATGAGAAAAAATCCTTTCGAAAGACAAGTCATGGAGTAATTTGAATTTATTCCCCACTTCCATTAGATCCAATTTTGAATCTCATAAAACTTGTCGAGTATCCATGAAACTTATATATTAACTCTATGGTTTTAAAAAATCATCTCATTCTTGATGATCACTTTTAGCGTAATATCTGCTACTTGGATAGGTTTTGCCATAGATTTGTTTTTCCTCTTATCTTCCTCTTATTACTAACTAGGGCATCCTTAATTTCAATAAAGACTTTAAAAATTAACTTTCTTGCCATGTTCCCTAGATTTTTTTCTCGTGAATCCTTTAGTTTTTAAGTTACATCCAAGATCTAGAACAAGAACTAGGAGTTGCTCCTTATTTCACTTCACTTTCTATTTCCTATTGCTTTTTAGATTACATTCACTCATGGCTTGTACTTGCATCTATATACCTCTCATTTAATAACCATATAACCTATAAAAAATAAAAATAAAAATTATTTTATTTAATTAAAAGTTTTTTTTTAATGAACACCCACCCGCTCACCCACTAAAAGTTTTATAATAAAGCTAAATAAGTGGAAAAAAATAAAATTAAATTGAAAAAAATCATTTTCTTTTGCACTTTAATAATTTATTTGCTTAAAACATCCACTTACATAATATAAAAACTTAGGGGAAGAGGTAGCGATTGGTTTCATGGGTGATTTGTTTCATGGTGTTTCGTCAACTTAAATTCGACTTTCCAATCACGAGCCCCTCTAGGTCCCCTTATTTGAAGTAAACATTTAAAAAGGTGGGACAAAAATTATTGACGGAGATAGTAAAACAAGTAAACCATGTGGTTGGTTTTGTCTCATCATTTCGCTAACTTTAAGTTTTGGTTCTAATCCGAGTTTCTCTAAATCTGACAAAAAATAAAAAATACAAACCCTAACCTCTTATGCCAACAGCTGCTTTCGTTTCAATACCTCAATGAGAAGGTTTAACTGTTTAAGTTTCAACATGCTAATGATGTTAAAAGACCGATTGCCTTTCCCTCACATATACATGTACATCTATATGAGCATATAAAAGCTAGAATCAGAACACAGGAAGGGTTATCTGAATGTTTTGGTAGTGACATAGGTGTCAAACAAGGTTGCCCTCTATCTCCAACCTTATTTGGGCTGTACATTGACAAGTTAGAAGAATGGATAAACAAATTTGGGGGATAGGGTGTGCATTTAGCCAAATATGTGGTAATGATGTAATTCTTGTTGCCAAAACAGCCAAAGATCTAGAAGATCACCTTCAAGCTCTAGAACTCTTTTGTAAAGAAGTTGGGATGCAGGTGAACACGAGCAAAACAAAAATTATGATTTTTTCAAAGAAAAAGAAGAAGCAACAACTCAAATTTCAGTTTGCAGGAGAACCGCTTGATGTAGTAGTAGAATACAAATACCTGGGCATAGACTTTCATGACAAACTTAATTGGAATACATGTAGGATGAAAAGAACTCAAAGTGGCTGGAGAGCACTATATGCACTTCAAAACAGTTGTAGGAATGCCGAGTTGTGGGACTGGAAGACCACCAAGGTCTTATTTGGCCTACTTGTTACACCGGTTCCGTTGTATGGTTGCGAGGTGTGGGCTAGTGGCACAACAAATGCAAAATGGAGGCAAATAGAAAGGATTCAAAAATATCTAATCACAAACTTTCTCAAAATTAAGGCCACAACCCCTTATGAAATTATTCTAGCTGAAACCGGAATGTTCCCTTTAGAAGCAATTGCTATGACCAAGTTGTTATGTTACTTGAAAAACAGAAAACATGACAAATGATAGATGGCCTAGAGCAAGTTAGGGGACGAAGAGTTACATAGGCGAAAGAATACGTGGATGAAACAAAATCGAAAATGGATGAAACGTTGGGAAATCAACATAAATGAATGCCCAAATGTCAACAAAGACATTAAAAATTATGTGAATGAAAAGTTGGAATGTGGAAAAATGCAAGCAGGAAAAGACAATATTATATTGCAAATTTTTAACCCAACGTATGACCACAAGGAAAAAGCGAATATAGGCGCCGAAATCAAGTGGAAGGAAAAAATACTCATTGCTCGGATAAGGACTAGCTCTCATAGGCTTAGATGTGAAACAGGGAGATGGACAACGCCCAAAGAACAATGGGAAGAAAGAATATGTACTCTATGCAGCACAGAGGCAGTAGAGACAGAGGAACACTTCATCTATAAATGCCCGAGTTTTTCAGATATCCGTGACAAATACAAAGAAACACTTGGGAACGAGTTTCTTACAAATTTATTTGAAGAGAGGAAAATAAAAAAAGTTGGAGAATTGTTAACACAAATCAGCAGGAGAAGGAACAATCTTCTCAAAGATATTAAAGATCATATGATATGATTTGAGTAATTGTACTTCCATATTTGAGGTCCCATAGACCATATTTGGGTCTCGCGGACGTAATTAAAATCTTTCATTCATTCATTTAGGTGTGATGTCATACGTACGATTTGGTGTACATTGTAAACCCTTTTATATCTTACATCCTTCGGATTGTAAACCCTTTTATATCTTACATCCTTCGGTCGGGCCATTTTGAAGGATCGGGCCATTTAGGGCAAAAGGAACGGCCTGCCCTAAGAGGCAGCAGGTACATGTTTTCTGCGACTCTCCAGAAGTTAAGAACTGTACACCCAATAGTATCTTGTATTATATATTTCTACAAATTCTTCATGGCTGAGAATATAGGTGGTATTGAAAAAAATAAACATGGATACTTTTCTCTTAATGTTATTAGATTTAATGCTACGAGAGTATGGAGGGTATTTAAAAAAACTAAGCATCCAGACTGTTTTCTGTAAGTTTGGTAGGTGAAGATTGGTGGCTAAATGTAAAAACGATACGCGATTTATTTGTTTATTTATATTAGTAAGGTTGTGGGTTATTTCCTCCCGTGGGTAGATGGGAGGGGTTTTGTTGCTTCTATAGATTTACACTTTCATGTGATTACTGATAGTTCTTTGATTTGAAGTCGTATAGGGTTCCACATTTATTTAATGTTTCAGTCGGTCTGTTATCACCCTATGCATTGTAGCGATAAGGAGAGTCCTAAAGTGTCTGTTTAATAATAAAGAACAGTTTCTATTATGGCAGTTTATGAAAAGGATCTGGATTTTGTTTAATAATAAAAATTGCAGCTGTTATTACTGATAGTTATTTGATAGACAGTTCTTATAAAGATTAAGTGGTAAAGGCTTCACGTATATTTAAGGTTTCAATTTTGAGGTGGAATAGGCTCCAGAGTTATTTAAGGTTATGATGTTGTTATTACTAACCCCTATGCATTTGGTATAGAATCCAGAGTTATTTAAGGTTCTGATCTTGTTATTACCACCCTTATGTATTGTTGAGGTAGAAGAGTCTTCTAAATGAATGATTTATATTGCTGGTTTATATCAAAAAAGTTTCAGCTATCTTCCCATTGTAGTTAGACTTGCAGATTTTTGCATCTTGCGGGCTAAAAGAGGTGAATAAGAAATGCTAGGTCTCTGTGTATATATATATCTTCCCATTGTAGTTAGACTTGCAGATTTTTGCATCTTGTGGGCTAAAAGAGGTGAATAAGAAATGCTAGGTCTCTGTATATATATATATATATATATATATATATATATATATATGTTTTCCAAAACCTGATAGAGTAAATGCAACTGATAACTGATAGCCTCTGTAAGGTCAGTGATCTTTCCTATGAGTACACATAGATGAAGTCAATGATAGAAGAAGGTTTGGATTCTGATGTGCTTAGCTATGGTAGTTTGTTTGATGGCCATTTCAAGAGTGGTGAAAGGGATGAGGCTTTTAGGCTATTTAAACATGAATGTGGTTTCCACAAACCCATGTTTTGTAACCTATACCTTGTTGATTGATTCAAATGAAAATCATGCTCACAGTGAAGGCATAGTGCTGGATGAGATGAAAGCATAGGATTTGCTTCCAGTTATTATCATATATATATTTTTAAATTCTTCTCAAATAAATGGGTTAGGAGAAGCTTGTCCATAGATGGATCAAATGACAAAATTGAGGGTGAGCTCCAGATTGTGCAACTGTTTAGTTAGTTACTTGGTGATTGGTCATATGAATATGGGAAAGTGAAAAAGTAACAGACTTTGTAAATGTCTACGGTTGTTTTTGCTAGGTAATTGTAATCATCATTACTTGGTGAGTGTTAAAAACTTAAAAGTTATTGAAGACTACTTCCTTTTTTTATTTATTTTATAATTGTTTTCATTTAGAGCTTAAATTAGCATTTATACAGTGGCCTATATGAGCAGTTTAACAACAATAGGGAAATCAAATTTGACTGGTAATGCCATTGCTTCCATTCAAAGCTTGGTAATTCCACGAAAAGACTGTTCTGCAAATGTTGTTATGGACCCTCCAATTGCAGGAGTGTTGGATTAATGGGTTAGGTGAAGTGCACTTCTATATGAGATGGAAAAGTGTACATTATTTCCTAATGTAGGAATCAGTTATAATCAGATTTGTGCACATGGGCAAACTGACCAGGGCATAGAGAATGCTATTAGAAATAGTTAAAGGGAATTTGAAAATTGAAATATAACATACAGTACAATTGTTAACAATCTTTGTAAACCAGGTGAAGTCCCCAGCATGCATGCCTCTCTCAAGGAGATACTAGATGAAGAATTAACTTCTCATGGGGTGGTGGTTTTATTAATAATAACTGCAAGACTGATGTAATGGATGGGACCTTAAGGCTTTTACAAAACATAAAATGGGTGGCTTTTGGAATTACTTTAAATGTTTGATCTAAACTATGCTGATTGATTGTTTTAGCAAGGTAAACAGAGTTTGCACCTGATGTGTATTTTTTATGATCAGCCCACGACATTCTAATGATACTGAAGGTGAGACCCTCTATGCCTGGTAAGGTTTCAATGCTCTGTTAAACAAAAAATCTTATCAATAAAGATGCAAGGATCAAAAGACTGATTCAAAAGATTGAAGAAGACATGTTTATTTCAGAGTTTGGCTAGCCTCCTCCATTGATGGATGATATGTTGAGCAATGGCAATATTGTTTTCCTTGCAAAAACAATCAATCAGCATGGGATTTGAGAAAACATTTGGAATAATGACAACTACTTTAGTGTTTCTTTTATCACTTAAAACCTCATACGTTTTACCCAATGACCAGTAATCAAAGGACCAAATGTAATGACACAGATAGTAAACCTCATCCATGAAATACCTGACAATGCACTTTGAATATTTTATTTAGCAATATTAATTTTAACAGATGTCTGAGAGCATATATAAGGCTGTTTTTTAAAAAAAATTCTTACTACTTTCAATAAAGACTTTAAAAAATGACTTTCTTGTCATGTTACCTGGATTTTCTTCTCATGAATCCTTCAGTTTATTGTCTTCCTTGCAAAAACAATTAATCAGCACGGGATTTGAGAAAACATTTGGAATAATGACAACTACTTTAGTGTTTCTATTATCACTTAAAACCTCATACGTTTACCCAATGACCAGTAATCAAAGGACCAAATGTAATGACACAGATAGTAAACCTCATCCATGAAATACCTGACAATGCACTTTGAATATTTTATTTAGCAATATTAATTTTAACAGATGTCTGAGAGCATATATAAGGCTGTTTTTTAAAAAAATTTCTTACTACTTTCAATAAAGACTTTAAAAAATGACTTTCTTTCATGTTACCTGGATTTTCTTCTCATGAATCCTTCAGTTTATTGTTTTCCTTGCAAAAACAATCAATCAGCATGGGATTTGAGAAAACATTTGGAATAATTATCACTTAAAACCTCATACGTTTACCCAATGACCAGTAATCAAAGGACCAAATGTAATGACACAGATAGTAAACCTCATCCATGAAATACCTGACAATGCACTTTGAATATTTTATTTACTTTGAATATTTTATTTAGCAATCACAGATCATGCTTCAAACGAATGATTGATGTGGGTATTGAAGCAGTCATCAAAGTGCTTGCCATTGCACATTCTCTCAGATCAAACTATTTCTTCTAGAATCCATATTCATACCAAAAATTGGCCTCAAATTGTTTGAATGGTCTTAGCAGGTAATAAACTTCGGACGCTACAGGGAGCTTTTTCTACTTTATTCTAGGAGAATGATGGTGTAAGGCAAATAAAAAAAATCTGCTGAATAAGATTGACTTACCTGTACTTCTTTCAGGGTCCAAACATCTTCTAAAATAAGATTGGCCTACCTAGCCTCATTTCGAAGGCCCCTATCCTTACATTATAATTTTCTTAAGTTGTTAAGTGTTAAACATGTAGAAGACCACTTTCATATATTTTGTTTTTCTGTTTAGAGATTTGGCATTCTCATTCAAGTTTGATTTCCCTGTTATTGGTGTATTACTCATATGTAGACCATTACTTCATTTCAAAGATTGGTAATACCAAGAAAAGACTGTTCTGGAGATGTTTTTACAACTCTCCTGTTGCAGCTTTGTGTTGGTTTAACCAGGCAGATGAAGGAAGCACTCCTTTTGTCTGAGATAGAAATGAGCGGCTGTTTTCCTAGTGTAGTAACATGCAGTATTCTGATTTGTGCACTTTTCAGGACGGGTGAGATGAGCAGGGTGTGGGAAATGTTTCTGGAAATGATAAAAGGGAATGTGGAGGCTGTTAAAACAACATACAGCAGTCACTGACGGTCTTTGTAGGCAGGTGAAATTCCCAGTACACATGCATCTCTGAAGGAGATAGTGGACAGATGTCAATTACAAGACAGATGAAATTGATGGGGCCCTTAGGCTGTTTAGAAACATTAAAAGGGTGGTATCTGAAATTACATTAAATGTTTGACCTTAACTGTGCTGATTGACTTTTTTTAGCAAGGGAAACAAATTTTGCATATGATGTATCTTGTTTGGAAACTGGTTGCAGGTTAGATTAAATTTTGCAATCAATCCTTAGCATTCCAATTTTGTAGAAGGTGACCGTCTTATGAGCAATACTTTTCCTTATACAACCATAATGGTTTTAGAGCTTAGAAACAAAAGTCTTATCGAATGTGCGTAGGTTAATTCAGAGACTGATTCAGAAGATTGGAGCAGACAATGTGCATGATGGCTGCAGGTATATTTCAGAGTTTGGCTAGCCTTCTCTATCAACAAGGGATATGTGGAGCAATGACGACCTTATTTTCCTTGCAAAAGGAGTCAATCAGCTTGGGATATGGCAAAAGATTTGGAGTATTAACAACTATTTTAATGCTTCTATTATGACTTAACGCCTCATTCACTTTATCCATTAGCCATTAACCAAACCACCACAAGTGACTATGCAGATGGTAAGCCTTATTCAGTAATTTATAAAATAGTCAATAGCACATTTTAAAGATTTTTTTTAAATCTTGAATTTTAGCAAATTGTGTGCTAGCATAAATTAAGTGTTCACAGTCTGGTTAATGATTTCAATCCTTCGTCATCAAGGGACATGTCATGCAAAGGCAACATTGTTTTCCCTAACAAAAAGAATTGATCAGCATGAGATATGTCAAAACTCTTGAGCAATCTCAACTATTTTGATCTTCCAAAAGGTTTTTGAGCCTCATTTACCTGACCAAAATGTTGACTAGTCAAATCAGCCTATCTGATACATCAGATGCTAAACTTTCAACTATCAGCCATAAATAGTTGTGCATTTTCAAGATTTTATTTGGCAATCTACAGATGCCTGTGAGCAGAAGTAAAGACCCTCATAAACCATCCCAAAAAGATTTAAAAAATGTTTAGCGTTAGCTCAACATGCTTCAAACATGTGAACGATGTGGGGATGTAAATTGTTTGGCATATCACACACTCAAATGGCACTGTTTTTAAAAATTGTTTGAATGGTCTTGGCAGGCAAGAAGCTGCAGAGAATGAGTTGTATAGTACTATTATCATGCCAAGAGAATGATGGGCATAAGGCAATAGAAAGTCTGATAAATAAAGTTGACTCTGCAAGATTCCTTTTGAAGGGCCAATCTGGTGCACCACTAAAAGTTAGGACGAGTCTTCCATGAGGCAAGGAAGGAAAATGTGCATGATATTAGGAAGATCAGGTCATTGTTTTTGTAAGATCAGGTCAGAATTATAAAGGAGGTTGTCAGGTTGTTATGTGAAATGTAGGAAGCTAACTGTATGCCCCACAAGACTAGTTTTCTATGCTATTTCCTATTTTGATAAAAGAGAATGAATTGCAAAAAGCAGAGAGGATTATACCTCATTAATGATGAGGTTGCTTTTCCACTTGAGAATTCACTCGTTGATTAATGCCATGCGTGCAGTTAATAATACCAAATAAGGCCAGGGTTCCTATGCATTTAGCAAAAGTATAGGCAAGAAAATGAGGTGTCTAGTTTCCTTATAATGTTATTACATTTAATACTCTAATTGATTGTCTGTGTAAGAATTGTGGAGCAGGTAAAACTTTTGGATTAATATCTAAAATAAAACTCAATGGTTTAGATGTTTGTTTTCTGATGCCTGTACTTACAGAGGCTTGATAGATGGATTTTATGAAGCCTATAACATACTCATGCAAATGATAAAGCTAGTTTTTTTCTTGATGAAATGATAAAAATTGGTGGTGTGCATAAAGATGATTGGATGGCAGTGAATCTGGAATCTTAGATTGTTTTCGTAACATATTTGTGTATGTTGCATTATAAGAGAATTGAATATGGTGTCCGAAACATTACAGGAAATGAGAGAAGTTTGTTTTGAACCTTATAAAATAACATATGACACAATACTTGATGTTCTTTTGTAAGGAAGCTGAGCTTCCCAAGTAAACATGCACCTCCAAAGGAGATTTAGCAGCTTGCATGATCATCTATTGTGGTTTGATTAATGGCTATTGCATGAATGATGACATGTATGGGGTTTTAAGGCTTTCTGGAAACATTAAAATGGTTGGTGATTACTTCGAATGTTTGACTTGCACTATGCTGATTAACTCTTTTAGCAATGTAAACAGAGTTGGCACATGATGCATCTATCTTAAGGGTTTTGTTTCCGGATTGAAGATCACGTTTTATAAGTTGTACATTCTACTGATGTCAAAGGTGCCCCCCTTATAAACTATGCTTTTACTTTGACATCACTTGAAGTCATAGTGCTTGGGCATAAGCAAAATTCTTATATAACAATAAAGAGGCAAGGATGAATTCAGAGAGCAATTCAGACGACTGGAGAAGACATTGTTTATGATGACTTCAGAGTTTGGCTAGCAGTTGAATCCTGTCCATCAATGAAGGCTATATTGATCATTGTCAACTTTGTTTTCCTTGCAAAAAGAGTCAATAAGCAAGTACCGCTCAAAACATTTGGAGTAATGCCAACCATTTCAGTGCTTTGAAAAAGACTAAAGTTGTATCCATTTTACCAGTCTTGTAATGCCAATCAAACCATCACAAATGATCACAGAAGACTCAAATGTTCATCTGACATTCATAGATGAATGAATTTAAAGACTATCCCAGCAGGATCGCAGAAATATGCAAATATTGTTGAATGTCTTAAGATCAAATGATATGTGGATGTTAAACATGTTTAGATGATCAAGTGATAGGGGGTGTTGAAACAGCCCTCAAACTATTTGCTGTCACAAATCCTCTCGAACGACATCAGTTATTGCAGGGATTTAAGATGCCCCCCCCAAAAAATAGACCTTACATCACCCAAGTAGTTTAAAAATAGACCTTATATTATCGAAGTAGTTTTAGTAGGTAAGATGCTTCAGAAGTTCAGATCATCAATAGGAATATGCTTTTGTTTGTTGGGGCATAAGGCCACCAAAAATCTTCTGAATTTGATGACAAAAAGGTTATGCAATTAGAATTGGTGTAGCTGGACTTCACTGGTGGTGTTAGGTCAGTTATTCATATGATTTTATAGCTTACTTCCCATGATATATTTCTATTGTACTTTGCTTATTGATGGATACATATATTCCATTTTTGAAATTCAATATAAAATGACATTTAATTGTTCAAGTTTTTTTGGAACTTCAAAATTTCACATGTGATTGTTTTTAAGTTTACTTGAGGAGAATCTGAAGTTAAGTTGATTTGAGAATCAAACTCATAACCCAAACTCATAACCCTGCGCCTGGTGATTGTTTTTAAGTTTACTTGAGGAGAATATGAAGTTAATTTGATTTGAGAATCAAACTCATAACCCTGCGCCTATGGATATGGGTCCTGAATCAAAAGATCACATTTTGTAAAATTATTTTTAGTTTTATTTATTTATTTTATTTGTTGAGGTGTTTAATCTTGAGTTTTTATAAATTATGGCCTTGCAAAGTTTTTGTTCTCTCTTTACAATGACAATAACTTACTATTAATTAAAATCTTAGAATTTGCTTTTGCACATTATTTAGGGTTTCTTATCAAAAGTTTGCATTAACATTTCACCTACCATACATCGATAAAGAACTCCAATGAGAAAGTCCTTGTTTTGTTAGATATAATGGGAAAGCTTAAGCTGAGGAAAGATATGCAAGTTTGTTTGTATGTGATTTTTATTTTTGTAGATCATGGTAACTAAATACTCTCCCACACTATAAAAGACAAAAAAATCCAATTACCATGCCAAGAATGAAGAGATTTATAATAGATCTTGGAAGAAAAAGTATAAGGCAATTTTAGATCTCATGTACAATGATCTCATCTCCAACTACTCTTGCAATCTCTCTATGAGGCATAAACAAATATGCAATAAAAATAACTTAACATGCATGCACATTGATAAAAAATGAAGGAACTCTCATTTTCTGTTTTTGTTTTGATGAATGGATTTTAAATCCTTCTAATAACTAGCAATAGGAAGGAAGAGGACTCTTAGAAATAAGTATTTATATTCAATTTAAAATTCTTCTAATTTTTTTTTCTCTATGTTTTTCTTGATCAATTTCAAGCTTTTTAATATGAAGCTTCATGTTGTTGAGCCTCTAAGTAGGGTTTTTTCCTAAATAATTTTATTGTATCAACCAAGTATATATATTTTAGAAGTAAATTTTTTGCCTAACTCTTTCTTTGATATTTGAATAATTTTTAACCTAGTTTTTACCCCTATTGGCAAACTCATGCAATCTATCTAAATTTGGGTCCCTTAACCTTTTTTTTCCCCTTTTAATTAGACAATGGAATACCTTTTTAATTAGACAATGGAATACCTAGATATGTTGACGACATTTTTCCACTTTAAACCCTAAAATTTTCACTATAATGCGTTTTACATCTAGGACAATGTTAATGAAAATGATTCTAGATTTTGTTAGGTAGTGTTAATGAAAAACATACTGTAGTTTATGGTATAAACGATTGTCCAACATCCTTCGTATAACATCATAGTAATTTTAACTCTGTCCTTGTTGCTCGAGGGATGACCAAAATAAATGTATCATAAACAAATTGAAGATGAGATTCAAAGGGAATTTTTCTTATACAATCTAAAAACCTTTGATTTTTCTTTATATTTATGCATTTGAGAAAGCTTTCTCCAATGCCTTTACAAGAATAATAAAAAAATAAGGAGATAGTAGGTCACCTTGCAAATTCTATAGGATGATTCAAAGTAATAGGGGATACATTGATTAAAATATACTATTTTGGAGTACTATGACATCAAATCCATTCATACTAACCTTGATCAAAATAATTTCTTTTAAAAACATCATGTTGAACACTCCAACAAACGTAATCATTTGCTTTTTCATATCTATTTTTATAAGTTTTAACTAGTTTTTTCATGGAATAAAGAGAATTTACAACCTATTGTTCAATGATTATACCATCAAGGTTTTGTCATCATGAACAATAATACCTTTATCCTTTGAGATAACACAATCTAGAATGTTTTTCAATCTATTTGTTATAATTTTTGAGTTAGAAAAACTTATCAAACAAAAATTATCAAAATATTTTGTCTCACCTTTTTTAAGGAACTAGTGCAATAAAAATGGCAATGACATCATTTATTTTAGCATTCTCTTTCCTAGTTTCTTCAACTGTAGCCAACATATCAATCTTTAACAAATATTTATTTGTTGAAAGAAAAAATTATCATATCCATTAGGGCCAAGGGCCTTATTAAGGTAGAAAAACAAAACTTATCTATAGAGGTCTTCCTCATCAAGGTGCATTTTGTCTCTATGATAATTAGTGGGATATTTTGCAAATAATTACCTTAGGCCTCCTTATCTTTGCTCAACCTAGGCTTCCCTATCTTGCTCAACTTTTGATAAAATATCTTGGAAATAATTTATTTCTTCATTTTTAATTTGTCTTCTTCAATAATCTTCTAATTAGAGTTGAAATATTTGTAATTTGAAAAAATGATAGATTTGTTTTTGGCAATATCATTAAAAAAATGGGGTATTTTTTTCTACTCCTTTAAGCAATCTACCCTTTTAAGGTCCAAAATTCTTTAGAAATATGTTATGATAATAATAATTGTTTTTCTTGTACATACAAATTTTGTTACATCCATTTATTGATTTCTAATCTTGATGTTGAGCTTGGATAGAATTTCCTCTTTTATTTAAATATGTTACCCAAATATTTGACATTTGAAATCTTCATTTGTAGCTCTTGATATTTATCTTTTGAACAAACATGTACATACATGATCTTTGAAACCTTACATCATCTTACCATAACATAACCATTTGGATGGTTTTGGAGCCACATAGACTAAAAAGGATAAGTTTGTGATCTAATCTTGCTCACAATAATTTTTTTGAAGAGATTGTATACTATGTGTGCAACCATGTATTCTATAACACAAATCTATCTAATTTTTTTTGCCGATTGTATACTATGTTTGCAACCATGTATTCTATAACACAAATCTATCTAATTTTATTGCCATATGAGTTTTTCCAATATGTCTAATTATCCATTGTATGTTGAAAGTATAAAAGCATAGCATCCTAGAGGTTATGAATTGACAAACGAAACAAAATCATCCGTTGATTTAGATAATCTAGGAATGCCATGCTTTTTTCCCCAAAGGAGATAGAACTATGTTGAAGGTCCCTCGAGAATCCCTAGATCGTATTAAATTTGAAAACATGTATCGTGAAGAGTAATTGTAATTATATACATTTATAAATTTGATATATATATATTTTTTTTGCAAATAGAAACTAGTAAACCAATTATTATAATGGAAATTATGTAATGGTTTTGGGTAGTTTTAAGGTAGTATCACATGAACACAATGTTTATCGTAGTCAACATGCATTCATAACATTTGGTATTAGAGTTGAAGTCAAAGTTGTAAAGCAAAAGACATAGTTCGCAGTTTGTCTTGGACATACATTTTTAAGCTCGCATATGTGATTGTTATAATATACACAGACAATATGTTTTTTTTTTTTTTAATTTGTGGAAAACATCCCAAAAGAGATGCCACTTTCGGGTAAGACCCAAGGAGGTAGGGGTATCCATTCCGCCAAAAACGCCCAGACATAATATGTTGTTTTTATTTTTATTTGTGGAAAACATCCCAAAAGAGATGCCCTTTCGGGTAAGACCCAAGGAGGCAGGGGTATCCATTCCGTCAAAAACGCCCAAACATAATATGTTGTTATGGCTTGTAAGATTGATTTAACTAGTTGCACTCTTCCTTTTTAGCTTGCATATGTGATTTTGGCATATTATACAAGGACATAATATATTGAGATTGCTTTTAAGATTGATTTAACTAGTTGCACTCTTCTTGCTAACAAGAACCATCTACCTTTCCATGTTGGTAGTTTATTCTAAACTCTACTTATAACTAAATTCCATAATTTTATCCTCATTCCCCTTAAATAAGGATTATAATTGAAATATTAACAAAAGCATCATTTATATGATATTTTTAAATGTATAATTCATTGTTTTTCATTAAAAAAAAATGCTACTTAAAAAAAAAATGTTACTTTTTAAAAATTGGTTATATAGGATCGAAATGGCCCCACTTGTCATGAACACAATGTTATTACGACAATTTCACAATTATCATAGATGACTTGGTAATTTTCAAACTTGAGACCTTTCCTTAGAAGTCGAAGAATTTAATTAATTGAATTCATATCTTCGCACAAGTGTATATATATATATTATTTTGTTCTTTTAAATTTGATGGTGTGAGACCATTTTAAATCACTTTATTTATTTATATATTTATTTTTTCAATGAATTTACACAAGGTTTTTATGAGGGGTCTCGGTCCCTTCATACTGAGTGGGGTTTGAACTTTGGACCTCTCAAAGAGAGGCTAAAGCCTTTACCACTAAAATTTAAGTTTACATAAATTTTTATGATGGGTCCTCTTACTGGGGTTTGAACTTGGGTCTTTGGATGAAACCCAAGGACTTGCCACTATGGTATCCCTCGCGGGTATTTTTTTTATATATTTATTGAATTTAATAACAAACTTAATTGTTTTTTTAACCGGTTATATGAGATTGAAACACATCTTGACACAAATCCCATCCATATTACATCATCACCATATAATTGTGTCATACCAATTTAGTAATAATGTATATATTATTGTGCAAAATTCATACCTTGGTCTCTATCTTTTTTTCAATGGGTTATATGGAATTGAAATGGGTCCCACCGTATTACATCATTACTACAGTGGTATTACAACAAAGCTTTAGATATTATCCATGTATCATTTGGCAAGATTTGAACCTAGGTCTCCTCATGAAATGTTGAGGAATATAAGCAATTGAGCTAATGCCACTTGATCCTTGGTCTCTATCTTGAAAGTCATTTGATTCATTAATTTTATTTTTTAATATCAATTTGTTTTTTATTTTTATCTACCCTTAAATTTAAACTTCTTTTTTTTGTTGGATAATAAGGAGTTGTACTTGGGTCCCCACCCTTGACAAATTACATCTCTCTTCTTTAGAGCTTGAGAGTATACAAATAGATACACTTCTCATCTCAATTGAGATGCTATAATTAGAAACCTACATCATTTTACATAAAATGTCTGAATTCTTGATTTTCATTTTTAGGATCTTTTCAAATTTCTGTATGAATACAATTGATCCATAATTTAGCATCTTTCTTGGCATTTTCCTATAGCAGCCTTCACAATGCCAAAACTTCACCTCTACTATCTATGCCTTGCATCGTAGTAGAGCAATATTTCCAAAACAATCGTCCGCTTTACCAAATTTGGATTAATAGTTTCTTTCCTGAAACACAAGTGCAACCACAAAAATTATAATAAATAGTCTAAATGAAAACACATTATTGTTACAAAATAAAACAAAAATTACCAATGCAAAACATTAAAGTAAATCTTAATCATTAATTGATTCAGGCAATCAATATTTTTTTGTCAGCTTCAACTAAACATTCTACTTCCTCTAACCATGGAAAGGAGAATTTAACTTCATGATCCTCAATCAAAACCCCTCTAGTAGCTATCTTATCTGCACATTTGTTTCCTTCCCTTAATATATGTGTAAACCTAATTTCTTCAAACTCTTTAGCAAGATCTTGAATTTCCACAATTATATCTTGTATGTTTTATGGAGCCTTTGCTTTCCTCAAAATTGCATTTATTACTATGAGAGAATTACCTTCCATCCATACTGAATTCCATTTCATTTGTTTACATATTTTTTAACCCTTCTAAAGCTGCCCAAGCTTCAACTTTATTATGTCTTATCCACTATTGAAAGCATAATGAGGCAAAATCTCTACTCTATTATTTCTAATTATTCCTCCTCCTCCTCTTGACATCTGGTGGTTTCCACTTTATATTCTTTGCCTTCTTTTTGCTTCTCTTGTATCCAACATCATAATTCCATTTAATGACTTGACTCCATCTATCAAGGTTCTTTGCTTCCAAATTAGGGACTAGGTGAGTTGATAGGGTTGGTTTAGACTCCTCTATGGATAAACATATCTTCTTTTTCATTACCTCTAAACTACTTTCATTTTCTTTAAATATTCTTCTATTCTTTTCTAGCCATATAGACCAAAGTATTGTATCTTTTGATATATTCCATATTGTCTATAAAGCCTCACTTTTATAAGTGCTCTGCCATTGCTTTAACCAATCTTCAATTTTACTATTCATCATGATGTATTTACCAAACATATTAAGAATCCATTGCCATAGATTCCAGACTATTGAGCAATGTCCCAAGAGATGGTCTATACTCTCCTCCTTATTACATAAAATACATTGAGAGGGGCCATGAAAACCCCTTTTCATAAGGTTATCTCGGGATAAAATTCTTCTATGACCTACTAGCAAAACAAACATTTTGACTTCAGGAATGCTTGGGCTATCCCAAATATCTCTCAATATTCTAGTGATATTATTATTTTATTGGTGTCGAACATTATATCCACTTGTTGTGTATTCTCTTGAGCTATTCAACTCCTAAATCAATTTATCCTTGGCTCCCCTCGGAATTATCACAGTTGTTATCTTTCTACTCAATTGCCTCCTAGCATCAATGTCTTGTATGCTTGTAAAAAAATATTCTTTCCATTTGTTTCTTCCTTCTCGATCCTTGTACAAAATGTTTGAAACCCTATCACTATCACCGTATTTGTCTTGAAGCAATCTCATCTAAGGTTTTAAAATTGGATCTAAATTGAGTGGTTTTTTATCACACCATGTATCCATCCAAATATAATTTTTTTCTCGAGTTCCCACCACCCATCTTAAACCTTTAATCATAATATCAATAGTTTTTTTAAACCATTCCAAAGAGCATAACCATTTGGTAGAGAGAATGCAGTAAATATTAAACTTGGGTCATTGAGATCAACATACTTAGAAGAATTCTTGTCCATTGTCTTTGACTCTCTTTGTACAATCTCCAAATAACTTTTCCCCTAAGAGCTAAGTTTGCATTTGTAAGAACTCTTAAACCAAGACCTCCCCTAGTTTTATCATCACATAACTTGCTCCAATTCACCAATGGAAATTTTATTTTATCATGTAAACTTGACCATAAAAAGAATCACATAATATAGATTAAAAATTTTCAACTAATTTTGGCATAGAATACAATGACATATAATATGTTGGAATGGCTTGTAATACTAACTTAATTAACTGCACTCTTCTTGCTAACGATAACCATCTACCTTTCCAAGCTGGAAGTTTATTTTGAACTTTACTAATAACTGGATTTCATAAATCTATCCTCATTCTCCCCTCAAATAAAGGCATCCCTAGATAAGTTGTTGGTAAATATGCCTCCTCCATTTGAAACAACCTGCAAATTCTTGCTTTGATATTAGCAGGAGTGTTAAGGAAGTAAATTTTGGATTTAGTCCTATTAAATTTTTGCCCTCTAGCTCTTTCGTACTCTTTTAAAAAGTTATTCAAAGGTATGACCTCATTTATCCTTGCCCTTCCAAAAAGGGTTGTATCATCTACAAACTGTTGATGGGTGATGTTATCGATGTTATTACTAACCTTAAGTCCACTTATAAGCCCATATTTGTAAGCCTTTTTAAGTTTCTACTCAAAAATTTTACCATAAAAATGAACAAATAAGGAGATAGAGGATCTCCTTGTCTAAGGCCTCTCTTGGCTTTAAAATATTCTGTCACTAACCCATTAACCAACATTGAATAAGAAACTGTAGAGACACAAGCTTTAATCCATCTAATCCATTTCTTCTTGAAACCAAACTTATCTAAAACTACAAAAAGAAAATCCCATTTAACCCTATCATAGGCTTTACTCATATTAAGTTTTAAGATCATTGCTTTCTCTTTTCTTGAAGTTGTTGAATGTATAACTTCATGAGCTACTATGATCCCGTCCATAATTTGTCTCTCTTTCACAAATCCTCCTTGCTCTTCTAAAATGATTTTGTCTAACAATGGCCTTAATATATTTGCCATCACTTTAGAAATAATCTTATATGCCATATTACATAGGCTTATGGGTCTAAAAGAATCAAACAATTCAACATCCTTCTTTTTTGGAATTAGGGTAAGATATGTTGCATTTATTTTATAAGGTATGTATTATTTTACCCTAGATTGTTCCACTGCCACCAATAAAGAATCTTTCACTATATCCCAATTATGTTGCTAAAAAGTTGCAGAGAGCCCATCTAAACCTGGGGATTTATACTTATTAAAAGAGAAAAGAGCTAAATGAAATTCTTCTAGAGTGATAGGCTCCATCAATTTCCTATTGTGTTCATTCGTTATAATTGAAGGAACATTTTGAAGAAGTTTATCATTAAGAACTTCGGTCTCCTTTGAACCTAGAATATTTTGATAAAACGACTTTGCCTCTTTTCTAATTTTACTCTGATCTTCAATCCAAACCCCTTCTATTGATTTAATTCTACTAATTATGGATGTTGATCTATGTACTATAGCCATCCTATGAAAAAACTTTGTAATTTTATCTCCTTTTAACCAAGTTTGTCTTGATTTTAATCTCTAAAATTTATCTTCTTTACTCAAAATATTATGATATTCACTAAGCAACTCCCTTTCCTCCGAGCTTGGATTATTATCATCATCTTTTTGGAATTTTGAAAGTTTATCTTTTAGTTCTTTCTTCTCAAAATGTTTCTAAAGGTTTTCTTGTTCCAATCTTTTAATCTAGATGTCATAGCTTTAATTTGGTTTGGAAGAGCATATAACCCACCATTACCTAAAGAATTCCATGTTTGAGTTATCATATCAAAAAATTGAGGATGGTCTTCCTACATCTGCTCACATTTAAAACATCTACTCATATTTAAAATAATCTGCTGAATAAAATTGACTTACCTGGACTTTCAGTGGCTAAACATCTTCTAAATAAGATTGACTTACCTAGACTCATTTCAAAGGCCCCTATCCTTACATTATAAATTTCTTAAGTTGGTACCACTTTCATGTATTGTGTTCTTCTGTTTAGAGTTTAGTTATCATGTCTGTAGTGGTGGCCCCAAGAAACGACATTCTCATTCCAGTTTGATTTCCCTATTATTGGTGTATTACTCATATGTAGACCATTACTTCATTTCAAAGATTGGTAATACCAAGAAAGTATTGTTCTGCAGATGTCATTACAACTCTCCCATTGCGGCTTTGTGTTCGATTATCAAGGCATATGAAGAAGCATTCCTTTTGTCTGAGATGGAAACGAGCAGCTGTCTTCCTAGTGTGGTAACATGTAGTATTCTGATTTGGGCACTTTGTAGGGCATGGGAAATGATTCTGGAAATGGTTAAAGGGAATGTGGAGGCTGATAAAACAACATACAGCAGTCACTGACAATCTTTGTAAGGCAGGTGAAGTTCCCAGTACACATGCATCTCTGAAGGAGATAGTAGGGAAATTACAAGACAGAAGAAATTGATGGGGCCTTGAGGCTTTTTGGAAACACTAAAACGGTGGCATCTAAAATTACTTTAAATGTTTTTGACTCTTTAGCAAGGGAAACAGTTTTTGCAATATGATGTATCTTGTTTGGAAATTGGTTGCAGGCTAGATTAATTTTTGCAACCAATCCTTAGCATTCCAATTTTGTTTAAGGTGACCATCTTATGAGCAATACTTTTCCCTTCACAACCATAAAGGTTTCAGATCTTAGAAACAAAAGTCTTTCGACAAATATGCAAAGGTGAATTCAGAGACTGATTTACAAGATTGGAACAGACATTGTGCATGATGGCTGCAGGTATATTTCAGAGTTTGGCTAGACTTCTTTATCTATGAGGGATATGTGGAACAATGGCAACGTTATTATCCTTGCAAAAGGAGTCAATCAGCATGGGATATGGCAAACAGTTGGAGTAATAACAACTATTTTAATGCTGATATTATGCCATAAGGTTTCATCCATTTTATTCAGTAACCAAACCACCACAAGTGACTATTCAGACAGTAAGCCTTAATTAGTAATTTATGAAACAGTCAATCACACATTTTCAAGATTTGTTTTTTAATCTTAAATTTTAGCAAATTGCATGTGAGCATAAATGAAGTTTTAACAGTCTGGGTGGTGGTTTCAATCCTTTGTCATTGAGGGACATGTCATGCAATGTCAACGTTGTTTCACTTTACAAAAAGAGTTAATCAGCATGAGTGTCAACACTTTTGGCATCGGGGAGGTTTCCCTGCCGCCCCCCTTTGGGGGACTGCGGACGCTCGGGCCGGCTGGTCCTCTTCAATTCCGATTTGAAGTAACATCTGTGTATGATGGGTACTGGTTGTTGACAGAGGGACCTGTCGTCGACGACGGCAACGGCGGGATCCTCAGCGGCGGCATTGGCGTCAGGGTCCGCGGCGGCGAAGGCTTCGGGACACAAACTGGTCTTGTTGCACGGATCTCGGATGTCCGCCCCAGATTTTCCCCAGCCCGTGAAATACGTCTCCTTCGCTTCCTGTCGCGGCTCGCTCACGAAGGACGACAGTCTCATGGCCGTAAAATCACCAGATGATAAGCTGTGATGATAATGGCGACTCTCAGATGGATTCAACCAATGCGCCACCGCTCCGGTGGCAAAGAAAGCGTTGTCATTTTCGTATTCGTTATTTGGGAAATTGATCTTGGCTTTTTTCGGCCCATGAAGCGCTATGGCCTCTCTGTCGTAGGCGCGCGCCGCCTCCTTTGCGGTGTCGAAGGTTCCGATTTATTATGTTTGATATCCGCCGCGCATCTCTACAACCGTTTCCTCACGCCCCTGAAACTTGTCAAACGCGGAAACTCATAAGATATTTAAGATTTAAATTTTAAAAACTAATTGTATATTATGGACAGATAAGATTTAAATTTTAAAAACTAATTGTATTTTCATCTATTAGATGCAAATAGTGTTCATTCAAGATTTTATTTAGTAATCTACAGATACCTGTGAGCAGCAGTAAAGATCCTCTAAAACCATCCCAACAAGATTTCAAAAATGTTTAGCATTTGTTCAACATGCTTCAAACACATGAATGATGTGGGGATGTTGTGAATGATGTGGGGATGTTGAAGTAGTTCTCAAATTGCTTGACGTATCACTTTCAAATATTAGTGTTTTTAATTTTTCTTTAAATGGTCTTAGCAGACAAGAAGCTGCAGAGAGTGAGTTGTATACTCTTATTATCATACCAAGAGAATGATAGGCATAAGGTAAATAGAAAGTCTAATTTATACTTTCAAATATTACTGTTTTTAAAAATTGTTTGAATGGTACAAGAAGCTACAGAGAGTGAGTTGTATACTCCTATTATCATGCCAAGAGAATGATAGGCATAAGGTAAATAGAAAGTCTTATAAATAATATGGAGTGTGCTAGATTCCTTTTGAAAGGATCAATTTGATGCACCACTAAAAGTTAGGACGAGTCTTCAATGAGGCAAGAAAGGAAAACATTTTTGGTATAAATGCCTTTCCTCGTTGTTGTTCATTGTTTTTGAAAAATAAGGCCAAGATTATAAAGAAAATTGTTAGGTTGTTATATGAATTGTAGAAAGCTAACTATATGTTCATTGCTTTTGAAAAATAAGGCCAAGATTATAAAGAAAATTGTTAGGTTGTTATATGAATTGTAGAAAGCTAACTATATGCCCCGCAAGACAAATCTTCTACGCTATTTCTTATTTTTTTAAAAGAGAATAAATTGCAAGAAGCAGACAAGATTATAATTAATGCCATGCGTAAAGTTAATGATACCAGATAAGGCCAGGGATCCTATGCATTTAGCAAAAGTACACATGTTTAGTTTCCTCCTAATGTTATTACATTTAATACGCTAATTGATTTTCTATGTAAGAATTGTGGAGTAAGTAAATATTTTGGATTAATATCTAATATAAAACTCTTTGGTATACATCAGTGTACAGGGAGGGATGCGTCCCTCATCCCCGTTATCCATAGAAATTATTGGTGGCGTGCACAAAGATGATTAATATCTAATATAAGTTCATTTCTTGATGAAATGATAATTATTGGTGGCGTGCACAAAGATGATTGGATGGCAATGAGTTTGGAATCTTAGATTGTTTCCATAACATATTGAAATATGGGTATACGAAAAATATTTTTTATCTGTAACTATTTGAATGTAAGTTCATTTCAATCAATGGGTTATGTGAAGGATATATGCCTATCTTAGTTGGAAAAAACGGATGCCTTCTCACTCTAGTAGGATATGTTATTTTGTTTTGTGTATCTTGCATTTTAAGAGAGTTGAATATGGTGCCTTTCACTGTAGTAGGATATGTTATTTTGATTTATGTATGTTGCATTATAAGAGAGTTGAATATTGTGTCCAAAACATTAGAGGTAATGAGAAAATTTTGTTTTAAACCTTATAACATAATATATGATGTTCTTTTGCAATGCAACTCAGCTTTCCAAGTAAACATGCACCTCCAAAGGAGATGAAGGTTTAGCATCTTGCATGATTATCTATTGTGGTTTGATTAATGGCTATTGCATGAATGATGAAATATATGGGATTTTAAGATGTTTTCAAAACATTAAAATGGTTGGTGATTACTTCTAATGTTTGACCTGCATTATTTTGATTAACTCTCTTAGCAAGGTAAACAAAGTTGGGGCATGATGTATCTATCAAAAGGGTTTAGTTTTGAGATTAAAGATCAAGTTTTATAATTTTTACATTCTACTAATGTCAAAGGTGCTCCCTTTATAAACTATGCTTTTACTTTGATATCACTTGAAGTCGTAGTGCTTGATTAGAAGCAAAATTCTTATCACAATAAAGAGGTAAGGATTAATTCAAAGAGAAGTTCAAAAGCTTGAAGAAGAAATTGTTCATGATGATTTCATAGTTTGGCTAGCAATTGATTCCCTTTCATCAATGAATGATATGTTGATCATTGCCAACTTTGTTTTCCTTGCAGAAAGAGCCAATAAGCAAGTATTGCTCAGAACATTTGGAGTAATGCTAACTAATTCAATGCTTTGAAAAAGATTTAAAACCTTATCCATTTTACCAATCTTGTAATGCCAATCAAGCCATCACATATAATCACAAATGAATCAAAACTTCATCTAACATGCATAGATGTATGAATTCAACGACTATCCTATCAGGATCATAGAAATATGTGGATATTGTTGAACGTCTTCAAATGATGAAATGATATGGGGATGCTAAAATCTTTAGATGATCAAGTGATAGGGGGATGTTGAAACAACCCTTGAACTATTTGCCATCATAAATCCTCTCAAACAACATCAATTATTATAGGGGTTAAATATGCCCCCTTAAAAAATAGACCTTAAATAATCTAAGTCGTTTTAGCAAGTAAGATGCTTCAAAAGTTCAAATCACCAATAGGAAAATGCTTTTGTTTGTTGGGCATAAGGCCAAAAAATATTTCGAATTTTATGACAAAATAGGCTATTCAATTAAGATCAACTTAGCTAGACTCTATTGGTATTAGGTTAGTTATTCAAATGATTTTATAGCTTACTTCCCATGATAATTTTTTATTGTACTTTGCTGAATGATTGATACATATATTCCATTTTTGAAATGCAATACTAAACGACATATTATTGTTCGAGTTTTTTGAAACTTAAAAATTTTACATGCAATGTTTATAAGTTTTACTTTAAGTGAATATGAAGTCAATTTGATTTGAGAATCAAACTCATAACCTTGCACCTATGAATATGGGTCCTTAACCAAAAGACCATGTATTTCTAAAAATATCTTTAGTTTTTCTTTATTTGTTGAGGTGTTGAATCTTGAGCTTTTATAAATTTTGGCCTTCCCAAGTATTTGTCAAGTCTCTTTATGCCGATAGTAACTTACTATTAATTAAATTCTTAGAATTTGCTTTTGCACTTTCTTTAGGGTTTTCTATCAAAATTCTGCATTAACATTTCACCTACCATACATTGATAAAGAATTCCAATGAGAAAGTCCTTGTGCTGTTAAATGCAATGGGAAAGCATAACACGAGGAAATATATGCAAGTTTGTTTGTATGTATTTTTAGTAGAGCATGGTAACTAATTACACTCCTACATTATAAAAGATAATAAATCCAATTACAACACAAAGAATGAAGAGAGTTATAAAAGATAAATCCAATTATAATATATGAAGAGAGTTATAAAAGATCTTGGATGAAATAGAAGGTATTTTGGTGGTTCCAATCCCGAGCCCCTTCGGGGTCCCCCTCATTTGGAGTAAAAGTTTGCTGAGGTGGGGCGGGGGTATGGTGGTACTTTTCATATTTGAAACTGCACCCATGAGAATAAAATTATGGAGATGTTATTGATTCCCCTGCATAACAAAAAGAAAAGGAAAAAGTAGAAGGCATTTCTAGATTTCTTGTACAATGATCTCACCTCCAACTACTCTTGCAATCTCTTTATGCCACATCAAAAAATATGCAATAAAAAGGGTCTATGGTATAACATGCATGCAAATAAACTTTGATTTTTCATATTTTGATTTGATGAATGGATTTTAAATCCTCCTAACAACTAGGAGTAAGAAGGAAGGCGACTCTTAGAAATAAGCATTTATATTTAACTTCAAATTCTTCTAATTATTCTTTCTCCATGTTTGTTATGTTTGCATGTTTGTATGAATAATTGACCACCTAGTATGTTTCTTGATCAATTTCAAACTCTTTAATATGAATCTTCATGTTGTTGAGCCTCTAAGTAGGAATTTTTTTCTAAATTGTTTTATCACATCAACCAAATATACATATGTTTAAAGTAAATTTTTTGCCTAACTCTTTCTTTAATCTTTGAATAATTTTGAGCCAAGTTTCTTTCCTTATTGCGACACACGCTAGGGTGTAGTTTTCCAGCCACGGTTAAGAACTTATCTTTCCAATTTGTTAAGCAAAATTTTATTCTTGAGTCACAAACTCCTTTCCTTTAATAAACAATGGAATACCCAAATATTTTGGCTATAATTTTTCAATTTTGAACCCTAAAATTTTCGCATTAGTTCCTTGTAGAGCTAGGACTGTGTTAATGAAAAATGAATATAGATTTTGTTAGATAATGTTAATGAAAAACATCTTGGATTTTGCAATATTAACTAATTGTCCAACATTTTTCTTATGGCATAATAATATTAATTTAAACTCTATGCCCTTGTTGATCAAAGGATGACCAAAAGAAAAGTATCATGGAAGATAAGATTCAAAGGGACCATTTATTGTATAACTTAAATACCTTTAATTTTTCCTTTATATTTTTACATTTGAGAAAACTCTTTGCCAATGGGGTAGCAGGCTTAAAGGTGGAAGCCCTTGGCCTCGCTTATATGGACTCCTCACCCTTATTAACATCAGGTCGCTACATGTGTGGGGGGTAGTTGGCCCTCTTGCTTTCTGACCGGTTTATGTGATGTTGTTCCCATACAAGCTGTTTAAGCTATTTATTTCTAGTGGCATATTCATATGTTGGAAATTTGTTCCACTTTAATACCTCTTCTTCTTAAATGTGTTAAGAATAACAAAAATATAAAGTAATTAATATGGGATCTATTGTTCAAAATATAATATTTTGGAGTACTAAAACCCATTTACACCAACCTTGATCAAAACATATTTCTTTAGAATATCATGTGGAAAAATCCAACAAACCCTATTGTATGCTTTTCATATATAATTTTATAACTAGTTTTTCATGGAACAAAGAGAATGTACAACCTATTATTCAATGATTATACCATCGAATGTTTGTTCACTATGAACAACATTACCTTGTCCCTTCGAGATAACTCAATCTAGAATGCTTTTCAATCTATTTATAATATTTTTTAAAATTATCCTATAGATTATATCACAAAGGCTTATTAAACAAAAAATGTTAAAAATATTTTGCATCACCTTTTATAGGAACTAGTGCAATAAAAGTAGCATTGATCTTACTTATTGTAGCATTCTTTTTCATAGCATCTTCAACAATAGCCAACATATTGGTCTTTGAAAAATCTTAATTTTAATTTAATTATCAAATCCATTAGGGCCTACCTTATAAATCCGGGGAAACAAAATTGTCTCTTGTAGCTTCTCAATAGAGGTCTTCCTCATTAAGATTCATTTTGTCTTTGTGTGATAATTGATGGGATATTTTACCTTAATCCTCCTTATATTGCCCAACTTTTGACAAAATATATTTGAAATCATTTATTTTTTCATTTTTAATTATAGTCTTCTTCAATACATCTTCCGTTTAGAGTTGAAATAATTATAGTTGGATGTAAAGATATTTGATTTGGCTATAACACTAAAACATGGGTATTTCTATTCCCTTAAGCAATCACCCCTTAGATTTAGGCCCAAATGAGTTTTTCTTTTGGAATATGTTATGATAATAAAAATTAATTGTTTTTTTTGTACATACATATCTTGTTCCATTCATTCATTGTTTTCTACTCTCTTGTGAATGGTTGAGCTTAGATTTAATTTCCTTTTTTATTTTAAACATATTACCCAAAGACCTAACATTCCAAATCTTCATTTGCAAATTTGGATATTTTTATCTTTTGAAAAAACATTACATCATCTCACCATAAAATAACCATTTCTAGAGTCTTGGAGCCACATAGACTAAAATAGAAATGAATTTGGATGACCAAAGAGATTGTATACTATGTTTGCAACCATGTATTATATAACACAAATGTATCTAATGTGTTTGCCCAATATGTCTATTATCCCATATATGTTGGAAGTTTAAAAGAAGAGCATCCTATAGCCTATGAATTGACAAAGGAAACAAATTATCCATTGATTTGGATAGAGGTGGCATGCTTTTTTTTTTCCAAAGGACACAAAACTACATTGAATGCCTTCCAAGAATCCCTAGATTACAATTATGAATTGTGATTAAATTTGAAACCAAAAAACAAATATTCTTTTGACATGTATCGTGAAAAATATTTGTAGGTATTTTCCTCTTTCTTACAAAGAGAAACTAGTAACTCAATCATTCTTACAAAAATTACGTAATGGTTTCAAGTAGTTACAATTAGAGACCTCTTTGTTCCTTTTTTTGACTGTATATAAACAATTATCACATCAATGCAATGTTTATATTGCAATAATAACAAATAATGAGATTGAAATTAACAATATTACAAGATGAAATAAAAATGCAAAAAATTATATTGCAAAAAAAAATATGATCGCTTGCCTCTTTGAGGGGGCAACCTCCTTAGAAGCAAAGCTTCGATATAAAAAAATATGAGATACCTTCATCCATGTCCCTTTGCATTTTTAAAGACTCTTAATAACTCTAACTATAACATTCAAGGGTTGGCTTCACATTCAAGTGGTTACCCGAGCTAGAATATTCTACCAAACAAGTAATTACAATCTTAATAATGATTGCATTAAATGGCCCCACTTGTCTAGGTGCCTCAAGTGCTACATAAACATTAAAAATTATCATTAATATGGGGTACCCATGTTAGAAAGGGGTCATTACATAGTAATGTTAGGATGGGGTCCTAAAATGCCCTTCCCCTTCAACAAACTTTGTCCTCAAAGTTGGAGATGAGGAATCTGCCGTTGTAGTTGTTGGAGAGGCTCCCATGTGGCATCTTTTGGCTATAAACCCTACGATTGGAGTAAGACTTTAGTGATGGTGCAATTACAAAGAGTGGAGGTTATTTGGTCCAAAATGTTGTTAGGCCCCAATATGACTGAGACTTCATCATCTAACTCAGGAAGTGTCACTTGGCCTTGAATGTGGTTGTTGAGTACCTTCTTAAGACAAGAGACATGAAAGATTGGATGAATCTTAGAAGGTGGTAATACAATATTATAGACCACTTGTCCAATCCGTTGTAATACCTGGTATGGTCCATAAAATCATGCGAGCAATTTTTGATGAGAATGAAATTGCAATGAAGATTGCTTGTATGGTTGGAGTGGAAGAAAGACCATATCACTGATATTAAAGTTCTCAAAATGATGCTGGTCGTTCTATTGTCACTTTTGGTTTTGAGCCATCACCAAGTTCTTAAACTCTTGCAAAAGTTGGGTAAGCTCTTGAAGAGTTGCATCCATGACCTAAACTTTAGAGTTTCCATGAACATATAAAGAGGGCGATAGATGTGGGTACCCATAAACTGCCTTAAAAGGAATCATTTTGGAAGTTGTGTAGAATGAAATGTTGTACCACCATTCAACCAAAGGCAACCACTTATCCCACTATGTTGGGTGTTTAATGTAAAATAGGAAAGGTAGGTTTCCAAGAACTTGTTGACAATTGCAATTTGCCCATCCATTTGCGGATGGTAGGCTCGGTTCATTTTCAGTCGCGTTCCTTGCAGATTAAATAGTTCTTTTCAAAATCAATTGGTAAAGAGGGGTCATGGTTAGAGAATGAATTTGGGCATACTGTGGAGTTTGAAAATGGGTTCCAAGAATATTTGAGCAATGGCGGAGGTATGGTAAAAATAAGCAAGGGAACATAAATGAGCATACTTTGAGAGATGGTCCATTACCACAAGAATGACTAATTTTCCTTCAGATTTAGGAATTCCTTCAATAAAATCCATGGAGATATCAATCCATATATTTTTGGAATTGGCAATGGTTGTAGAGTGCCTAGAGTACGAACTATTTCTGTAGAGGGGGAAAATCACCCTACCGCGTACGATTCTCAAGGTTGTATGCGCAAAAGAGAGAAAACCTTGCGGTGAACCACGGGGGTATATTGTTCTCTACACTTCGTGGACAAGGAAAAAGGGTTCACCAGGAACAATTTTAGGACTTGTTCCAAGTACAAAAGGTTGGAATGTTTTTTTTTTTTTGTATGTAAATTTTAACAAACACCCAAGGTTTGGCCTTCTATATATTAAACTAAAATAAATGAAATAAAATGCAAGGAAAACAAATGCAAGAAAACAAGAGCTAGTCCTAAAATGATTCTTAAATTGAATGATATCTAAATCCTAATTGCAGAATATAAATTCTTTTTGACGACCATGTGAAGTCAACAATCTAGATTGATTAGACGTTTTTCACAGGACTGCCCAAACTGCCAAACTCGTTTCGGCCATATCTCACTCATCCGGACTCGGATTGAGCTAAAATTTTGAGGGTAGATGCCTGAAAAACCTTAAAATGTCTCCACCAATTTTCATATCATTTGGAGCAACACAGATCCTAGCAAATCCCTGTGTGAACGAGATATTTGGCAAGCGGCTATGCGAGGGTTTCATCTGGGTTGAGTGCAAGCAGCTCTAGAGGTTGGTTTTTAGGACCTTCGGGCCTTAGCGACCAATATTTTTATGGTTTATACTCAATATTTTAGCAAGAAATGTTGTAGGGGATACAATATGGGTTAGAAATTTGTCTTTCAATAGATCATACTATGAACTTGAGTGACAACGACTTCCAATTTGCTGCACAAAAGAAAAGTGAAAACCATACCTTTCCACGACATCTAGGGCAAGGATTAAAGAGATCACGAAATAAGTTTCAAGCAGTTGATCAAAAAATGGCTCATATCTCAAGTGAATCTGGTGCTAAGGTGCACCCACAAAATAATTCTACTATGAAAACCCCTGTCAAGGGTAAGAATTTCAAGACTCAGTCCAAAAAATAAATTTTAGGGATGCCCTTCGTGGTGGATAGCCTTAGCCCAATGCTAACACCAATATTAGGGCTTCCCATAAACCTATAAGAATGCCTAATATTGATCTCAGGAAAATGGAGTCAGGATGTCTTAAAGCAGCTAATGGAACTCCTATTGTTAAGCTTGATATGGGTAACATTCAGACTGGCATTGAAGATTTGGAAAAAAGAGGACTAATTTGTTGGTTCATTGGTTTTTTTCCGAGTCTATCTGCTTTCAAAGTCCAGGCTACAAAAAGCTGGAAAACTAAAGGTGAGTTATAAATCTCTATTTATCCAAATGGTTATTTTCTTGTTTTATTTGCTAATAATGAAGATAGAGAGAAAAATTTTCAAGGGGGTCCTTGGTTTTTTGGAAGGGCGGGGCTTTTCATGAAGCCCTGGCATACTAAATTTAAAGCCAAAGAAGAGATGCCTTCTATAGCTCTCGTGTGGGTAGACTCTTTGGACTCCCTATTGAATTTTGGAATCCTACTATTTTTTCTTCAATTGGAAACTCTTTAGGAACTTTTATGATGACTGCTGATTGTACTCAAAATTTTGAACATATTATTTATGCTCGGGTTTGTGTTTTAATGGATTTTGACAAACCCCTACCTAAAAAGATCACATTACAATTTGGGGAAGACACTTGGGAGAAAGTAGTGGACTATGAGAACATTCCTTTTCGTTGTAGAATTTGCCATGAATATGGTCATTTGGCCAATGCTTGCCCAAATAAAATTCTTGATCAAAAGAAAGAAGATATAAACTCAAGCAGGTTTCCAAATACCTAAGAAGAAGAAAACTCGGAAAAAACCAGTTATGAAGGATCAATCAAAGTCATCTCGCTAATATGTTTGAAATCCTTTCCACAAATGATGTCCCAAGTGAGGAAGAGGAAATAATGGAAACCGAAATCTTAGAAACACAATTTAAATATGAAGGGAAGAACTCAGAGACAAACCAACAAATCAAAGGTTTTCAATAGAAAAAAAGGAGAAAATTTACACAAGAAAAACAATATTTCAAATGTCAAAACTTTAAATAATGCAGGTCCCAATATAGACTCTGTTGAACCATCTAGTAAAATTTTGGCTGTGTACAAGCATTCTTCAAGGTTAGAAGCCATCTCAGATTCAATTGGAATAAGTCAAGAAACAGGGAAAAAAATTAAAGATGGATTCTAATCAAAAAATAGGTCGCAAGACCAATCAATATCATATGGTAAAAGAAGGTGAAAAGCTTGTAGAGGAAGGTAAGATTAATGCCCTTCCCAAATTTTTTAGCCCTAGTATTAATGAATATCATCACTTGGAATATTAGAGGACTCAAAGGGAGTCTTTCAAAACAAAATGAAATTAGAAGAATGATTCAGATAAATCATCCACATCTTATTTTCCTTCAAGAAACAAATATGTCAATGGAGGATATGGACTTCATTGCCAGTAAAATTTGGCCAGCTAGAAAAGTGGTTTCCCTCAGTTCCCAAGGGACTTTGGGTGGCATTGCTTGTATTTGGGACCCAAAAGAGGTAGTTATTCACCATATGGTTGGCAGTTGGGGTTTGTTGGCTATAGCTATTCAAAGTAGACATTCCAACCAGATTATGCTCTGCATTACTGTTTATGCTCCGACTTCTTTGGAGGAAAAATGAAGACAGTGGAAGGATATTACTCATATTATCTCTCATTTTCCTAAATCTTGGATCTTGATCGGAGGAGATTTCAATACCATCCTCTCTCTGGATGATAAAAGGGGGGGAAATAGATATTTGGACAAAAGCACTGACCTCATGAGCAAATATATTGCAAACCTCCATCTTGTGGATATCCAACCAGAAATGGCCTTATGACTTGGTCTAACAGAAGGCAAGGCTTAGCTTGTATAATGGAGAGATTGGATAGGCTTTTGCTCTCTGAAAATTTCTTAATCCATGGTCACATTCCTAAAGTGAAGAATCTTAATAATGTTGGTTTGGATCATTGGCCAGTCATGGTGGAAATGTGGAAAACCAATGTGATTTTCTCTCCTTTTTGTTTTCAATTAATGTGGCTTAGAGACATTTCCTTCAGATCTCGTGTGCAACAATGGTGGAAGGAGGGTAAACCTAGGCATGGGACTAAGATGTTCTGTTTTGCAAAAATATTGCAATACATTAAATCCAAAATCAAGACTTGAAACTGGAAAGAGTTTGGGGATGTTCATAAAAAAACATGAAGTTATTGCTCATCTTGAAAATTTGAATAAGAAAATCCGTTTAGATGGCCTCACAAAGAAGAGAAGTGCAGATGAAATTAAACTCACAACTCAGTTAGAGGAATGGGAAAAAAGAGAAGAAATCTTATGGAAGCAAAAATCTAGAATTCAATGGCTCAAAGAAGGAGATCGAAACACAAATTTCTTCGACAAATCTCTTCTAGCTGGAAGATCTCATAACTTTATTTCTTCCTTAAAATCAGATTATGGAGATGTTGTTTATACTTGGGATGGCATGAAATCTATTGTTGTTGATTACTTTTCCAATATTTTTGTTGCTACTCCTCTTGACTTAGCTTCACAACAAAATGTTCTTCAAGCAATCCCTTCTCTTATCACTTTTGAGGAGAACTCTATTTTGACTGCTCCTATTACTATCAATGAGCTTCAACAAGTAGTTTTTAAAATGCAAAAAGGGAAAACCCCAGGTCATGATGGTTTTCCCATTGAGTTCTACCAAGAGTTATGGGATATCTTTCATGTTGATTTATTAGAGGTGGTGGAAGAAGCTAGGAAAGCCAAAGAAATTTTGAAGGTTATCAATAAAACTTATATTACTCTTGTTCCAAAAGCTCAAGACGTTGATCATATCTCAGCTTTTAGACCTATTGCTTTATGTAATGTTCTTCTCAAAATCATTACTAAAATCATGGCAGAAAGGTTGAAGCCTCTTTTGCATATGATTATTTCCCCGCAGCAAGGGGGTTATGTGGAAGGACATCAAATAGTAGATGAGATAGTTCTTGCTCGAGAAGCCATCCATTCCATGGATATGCAAGATTCTCCTTCCATGTTTATTCGGTTAGACTTATCCAAAGCTTATGATAGAGTGGATTGGCACTTCCTTATCAAAGTTTTGAGGCAATTTGGTTTCTCTAAGGATTGGATGGATTGGATTATGGGATGTGTCTCTTCAGTTTCCTACTCAGTTCTTATCAACGGCATGCCTTCTCATTCTTTCCCAGCTTCCAGAGGTATTAGGCAAGGTGACCGCTATCCCCTTATTTATTCATCATTCTTGCTGAATGCTTGGGTAGGACTATAACCAAAAAGAGGGAAAACAAAACCCTTGAGGGAGTTACCATTGATCATGGAGCTAGACCTATCTCTCATCTTCAATTTGTGGATGACTCTACTCTTTTAGGTAAAGCTACAGTTAAGGAAGCTTATAATATTAAGCAAATCATTAGCTATTTTTCTAAGGCTACTAGGTAGTTGATCAATGAAGACAAATCTAAAGTTATTTTCTTTCACTGCTCTGCTAGACAGGAATCCATGGTCTTGGATAAATTGAGATATAAGAAGACCTCTCTTCCAATCACTTATTTAGGTATTCCCATAAATATTCAAATGCAAAAAAATAAAGATTAGAATTGGTTGTTGGACAAAGTCAAGAAGAAAATTGGAAAGTGGACCAACAAGTGGCTTTCTTCTGGGGGTAGAATCACCTTGTTAAAATCAGTCCTTCAAGCTATTCCTATTTATGTTTCTTCTATTTTGAATATCCCAAAGGCCGTTCTTTGAGAATTGGATCATATCAGTCATCGTTTCCTTTGGAGTGGTACTAAGGAGAAAATAAAATGGGCCTTGGTGAAATGGGATACTTTGTCTTCCTAAGAGTGAAGGGGGGTTAGGATTCCAATCTTCAATTAATAACAACAAAGCTTTAGCTGCTAAATTATATTGGAGGATGTTGCATAACCCCAATGCTCTTTGGACCAATAATCCCCGTGCTAAATATGCTGAGAACAAAAGTCCTGAAGACCTTGTTCGCTATCAACTTCCTACCAAAGGTTCTCCCATTTTAGCAGTTCTTAATGTTGAGCAAGAAGGATTGTCATTGTTGTCAACATAGGCAGTCAGATCCAAGGATGCAGTGGATAACAGACTTGAAATGGGTTTTTCTTAAAACCCAAGTTGGCTCTTCGTTTTGTTGAAAAAGATGCCCCGGTGTTGAAGATATTTAATTTTAAATATTTAGTTTAAATTTTTATTTTATTAAAAATTTAAATTAGAATATTAAATTAAATTAAAAAGGGCCGACGTGTTACTATTTCGCAGAAATAAGCTACAGGAAGGTAACGAAGGTGGAGAAGAGTTTGAGGCCGACAAAGTTAAATCTGGGCCGACAGATTTTAGGGTTTGGCAGCTGACAAATTCTAGGGTTTCTCAGTCAACGTTCTTCTAGGGTTTGCCTCTAAAATTTCTTCTATAAAAGCAAGGGTTCTTCGAGTTTAAATGGTGCAGCGTGATGTGATATATGTGTATGAAGTTCGGGTGCAGTAGTGTGAGTGGTGCGAAGAGAAGATAAGAACACGGTATGCAGAAGTCGTGTTCCGAGTGTGAAATGACAATGTGCTGGCTGTAGAAGTGAAATTTCTGTGAAGTTGCAGCAGAGAACGCGGAGAGATATAGAGGAGTGGTTGAAAAAGTGCGAATCATTTTTCATAGCAGTAGTCGAATGCCGACAAGCAGCAGATCACAGAAAAATAGCAGATCGTGATAATTGAGGTGAAAGTTTACATTATGCAATTTTTATTATTATCTTCAAGTTGTAGCTTGAAAAAGGGGTTGGTGCCTCTTTCTAGTTGGTGCTGGAAAAATTGGATTTGGTGCTCCATTCGTTGTAGCGAGATAAAACTTAGGGGTTGGTGCCTCTTACCAGTTGGTGCTGGTGAATGATTATGTAAAGTTGGAGCTTTGCATTTGACTGGATTTGGATGGTAGTCCAAGCAGTTCTTTTTGAGGAGTAGCCACATCGGTGAACCTTGTTAAAATGCCGTGTTATGTGTGATGCTCTTAGTACTTTTATTATTTCTGTTTTAATCTACTGTTATTTATTTAAAAGTCTAAATTGCTTTTAAGTTTTTAAAGAACACACTGATTCACCCCCCCTCTCAGTGTCATTGTGATTACAACACTTAAGACTGGTGAGGATTTGATAAAGAAAAAAATATTTTGGATCATTCATAATGGTCAACATGCAAATTTTTGGACAGATTCTTGGGATGGTCACAAGCCTTTGATAACTCAGTTTCTTGATTGGAGGCCTTGGATGGAGGATCTTCACCGAGCTAAATGGATAAAGGTGGCTAATTACTATCGACACCATATTGGTAATTCAAAGGTTGGTTGATATTGGATCCTTATTGAGGACTGGCCTATTCAAATCCCAGAAAGGCAAAGACAAGATATCCAAGGCATCCTTCATATGAGATCCCTCTCTTGGTCCCATGAAAAATATTGTTTTGGATGGAACAACACTACTAAGGGTGAGTATTCAGTTGCTCAAGGTTATTTGACCTTATGCAATAATAATCCCAACCATTCTTCTGACATATTTTCTCGATTGTGGGCTCAAAAGCTCTAGCCTAAGGTGAGGTTCTTTAATTAGCTTTTATTGCATCGTAGGATGCTTACTGGTGAGCAACTTATGAAGCGTGGTTTTCATGGCCCTTTTAGATGTGAAATGTGTGAAGATAATGTAGAAAATATCAACAATATTTTTATTGAGTGTACTTTAGCCTCTGAGCTATGGAGGAGAATGGCCACTTTACTTGGCTTACAGTGGTCCAATTTTTTTACTTTTGAAAAAATTTGGAGGGATTGGCCTAATCAAGAGGGTGTTGATCATTTTATTAAGCAGTTAGTTTGGATGGGTTCTTCCATTCTTCTTTGGAATATTTGGAATGAAAGGACAACCAAAATTTTAATCAAGATAGGAAGGATATTCACTATATTTGGAAAAATACCATAGCCAACTTAGTTGAATCAGTCCATCAACTCCTTAATCACCCCCAAAACTCCCACCAAATATGGGATCAAGTGATGCAAAGATTGAAGATTAAATATTCTAAGGGCAACCAACTTAAAGGGAATGTGAGTATTAGTAAGATGGATAGGACTAGAAATTGGCAACCTCCTCCTAAGGATTTTGGAAAAGTCAATACTGATGGAGCCTCTAGAGGGAACCCTGGAAAAGCCAGTGTGGGAGGAATTGGTAGACTCTCAGATGGTTCCTTGGTTTTTACTTTTGTTGAGAATTTGGGTATTCTTTCCAATAACCTTGCTGAGGGGTATGGTATCCTCAGAGGCCTTCAGGAGGCTACTAAGGTTAGATGGGAAAATGTGTTAGTTGAGTCTGACTCTCAACTTATGATTAATATCTTGAAGACTCCTTCTAAGAATAATAAGGTGGATTGGAGAATAAAAAGAATTATTGAGAAGATTCAGTTAATCTAGATGGGATTTTTGAAAGTTGATTACAATCATGTGGTCAGAGATCAAAACAAGAGTACTGATGCTTTAGCTAATTGGGCTTTGGAAAAAGGTGATCTTACTTGTTATGGCCACCCTCCTATATGGTGGGCTTCTCAAATTAGGGAAGCACTTCTTTCTATCATTTCTTTGGATGACTCCAGTTCTGAAGGTACCTAGTTTCTTCTTGGTTTTTTTTTTTACTTCTCTTTGGTTCATTCAGTTTTTTTTAGTTCCCTAGCTCATTCTATTCTTTATTTTGTTTCCTCTGTTGATTCTTGCCTTAATAGTCTTATCGTCTAGATAGGTCATTGTTTTGTTCAAATTTTTTTTTTCTTTTTTGTTTTTTTTGTTTAGTTTTTTAAGGTGGGTGGGTTCTTTTGTTTGTTTTGTTTTTGTGTTCTTTGTGTTGTTTTTTGTTGTTCTTGTGTTTTTGTTGTTTTGTTTTTTTTTTTAATGTTTTTTGTTATTGTTCTTGTGTTTTTTTCGTTCTTGTTCTTGGGTTTCTCTTTGTTTGTGTTATTTCGTGTTTTTATGTGTGAGTGTTTTCTATGTTTTTTGTTTTTGTTTATTGTCTGTTGTTGGTTGTTTTTTATTTTTATTTTTATTTTATTTTTTAATTTTTTTAGGTTTTGGTTGTGTTTATTTTTCATGTTTATTTTTGGTTGTCTTTGTAGTATTCTATTGTTTTTGTCTTGTTTGTATTTTGTTATGTGGTTCTTGTGTTTTTATATGTGGTTTGTGTTGTGGTTTATTTTATCTTATTGTGCGTGTTTGGTTGTGCTTTTGTTTTTGACACACTCAAGGAGCATGTTTTTTATTTTATTTTATTATTTTTGTTGTCATTTACTTATTTTTAAATTGGTTTTGTGTGTTTGTTTGCTCCTTGAGTATGTCAAAGGTGGTAGGCCAGGTCTGAGTCCTCGACGTTTTTGACGGAATGGATACCCCTACCTCCTTGGGTCTTACCCGAAAGTGTCATCCCTTTTGGTATGTTTTCCACAAATACAAAAAAAGACAAAAGAAAAAAGAAAAAAAGAATATAAATTATTTTAATATTTTTAAAAGCAAGGGTGCAAGGAAGATGCACGAGCAATCTAGCCTAGATGTAAACTATATGCACTTTTCTCTTTCAATGCCTAAAGTAAATTAGTTCCTTTATATATATAATTGTGTGATTAAAATAAGTAATAATTAAAATATATTAAATATAAAACACTTCAACAAACAGCCTAAAGCACTAACAAGAACACTTTGCTTGAATCCGGAAGGCTGACCACAAGCTTTATCTTGCACCCGTGAAGCTCCACAGAATCTCTAAATCCTGTAAAACAACTTCACAAACACTAAAAAAACTGGATTAGTATTTGGGGGCCTGCTTAGGCTGCAATATGACCAACATTGCAGCAGTCAAGCCCCCTTGGTCCTATTAGCAGACCTTGTAAAAAGGAAAATAAGTATTGACCTTTTGGATGGACATACAAGAGTAAGAAATTAGGATGCTAATAGATGATTATATTCCTTAGTAACCTTAGGGGATTTTACCTGTTTTTGATTCTCAAGTTCACACGAAGCGCAAGGGAAGAGCATACACAGAGTAAGAATCCCTTTTAATATGATGTGTAAGAATAAAGAAAAAAAATGATAGTTATGATGAAGTTCCTTAACTTTTAGGAGATCTACCCGCTTTTGATTCCCAAGTTCACACGAAGTGCAAGGGAAGAGCATACACGAAGTAAGAATCCCTTTTAGTGTGATATAAATTTAAAATAATGACTTTGATGATATTCCTTAACCTTAGGGGATCTACTCGCTTTTGATTCCCAAGTTCACACGAAGTGCAAGGGAAGAGCATACACGAAGTGAGAATCCCCTTATTAATATGATGTAGATTTGTGCAATAATAAATAAAATCAGAAATGAGATAATTAAATGAATTGAATAAAAAAAATGTGATATCATATACTAATCCTAGGTGACCTATCCGTTTTTTATTCCCAAGATCACACTAAGTGCAAGGGAAGAGCATACACGGAATAGGATCTCATTAGTGATAAGGTTTGTGAGATAAAGTAGCAAGGTAGATGTGAAATAAATGAAAGGAATACTAAGGACAATAGTAAATAAATGAAATATGCAAGGTTAGTATGAATTAAAAGAATCTAACCATGAAATGAAAATGTGATTCCAAATTAGTAAAGAATTGTAGAAACTAAATGAAATAACAATAATAGAGAAAGATTGAAAGAACACAACCCTTAGAACAAGGTTGCCTCTCTCTCTCTCTCTTTATTGATGTAAGCTTGATGATGACTTCCTCAAGATGCCTAAGAAGATATTGATGATTCCTTTAAGATCCTTTGCTTGGAGACTTAACCTGCAGAGTTTTAGTATTTGAGAAAGACTTGGTTTGAGGCTATTCCAAGGGCTCTATTTATAGTTTTTTCATGACCTTGGGGGGAGAGGGAAAATGACTTAAATTTAAAAATGGCATAAAAGCATACCATTTTTAAAAATGGACCATGTGAGGTAACATGCCACTTGGAAATGGGCCATATTATTTTGAAAATGGAAGAATGGAACATTCTAATTTAAGAATGGTAATAATGAAGTAATGTGCCACTTTGTAAGTGGGCTAATTCCATTTGAAAATTATGCATCTAATTTTGAATTTTGAAAATAGTGAATAGTGCACGATGAATAGTGAATAGTGAATAGTGAACAATGTACAGTGAACAGTGAACAATGTATAGTAAATAGTGTACAGTAAACAATGTACAATGAACAGTGAATAGTGTACAGTGAACATTGAACAATGTATAGTGAACAGTGTACGATGAACTTAGAAAAATTAAAAAGGGATTAGAGAACATTAGAGGAAGGTAGGGATATTAAAAAAATATTTGGAAAGATTAGAAAGAAATTAGAAGAAATATGTGACTTTAGAAGAGGTATTAAAGATGATTTGGTAGTGCTTTTGAGAATTTTAGAGATGATGAAAATTCATGTCAAATATGATCTCGATATTTTGAGGTAATAAGTGTTTAATTTAATAAATTTTTAAAGAGGTGAATTTGGATTATTGGAGAATTAATGCATAAGGAAGAATTAATGAAAATTGATGTAGAGTGGATCAATTTTTAATGTCTACATTTTGCCCCATTTTTGATGTATTCGTTGTAAAATGAATGCATAAAAAATAATAATTGTGCACTGATTTTAATGGTGGGGATATTTTTAGTTACCTAAAAAACCAATATAGAATAGATAATGTAAAAAATGATTGTACTTTATGTGCATGCATGCCCCAGCCTAGGGTGCCCCCTCAAGTTTTGGAAGAAAAACCTAGTTGAACCGATGAAACTCGATTAGGCTGGGGTTGTGATAAGATATGAAAAGGATGAGGTATGATCAAGATGAGTAATTAAGATAATTGATGCCCCCAATTGGGGATTCATGAATAGATATATAAATGTAAGAGAAAACAAATAAATAAAGCAAGCAAAATAAGAAGAAGATAAATCCACCAAAAGGTCAAGAAAAGTAAATATGGTGCTTAGGCTATGCCATCATAGACTAAATGATTTAATATGATCAAGTGAGCATTAAGTTAAGTAAAAGAGATGGAGCGAAACCCTATGAGGATGTATGCTCGTAAATGACCGAGGATGGAGTGAAAACCACTATGGATGTGATGCTCACGATTAGCCATGAAGCCATCCTGTAAGGGTGTAGTGCTTGCTAATAAAACAAGTAGCATGGAGCATTGACCCACTATGGGTGTGTACTCGCTAGTGACCAAAAGGTGGAGCAAGAACCCACTAGAGGTGTGTGATTGCTAGTGGCTGTAGATGGGGAGATACCCACTAGGATGTGTGCTCACAAATGACCTAATGGAGGCTGCCCCTCGCTAGTGGCCATGAAGCTATTCTATAATGGGGTGTAGAGCCCGCTGAGCCAAAAGGAGTGTAATCCGATAGGGGTGTTATGTATGTAGATGGTCAAAAGGAGTGTAACCCGATAGGGGTGTTATGCATATATATGGTCAAAATAAGTGTAACCCGATAGGGGTGTTAACTTTATAAATATTTTTACTAAAACAATGCAAGTAGATGACATGCATACATATTCTAGAGAGAAGGTAGGTAAAAAAAATGGGTATGTGTGCCTTGTTTGAGATTTTGAGAGAGACGTATCCAAGATAGAAAATTGTTGTATGAATGAGCTTTTAATGATATTAAATATGAAAATTATAGGTGAGATATGCAAATAAAATAATAATAACAGAAGAATAATAAGTAACAACAACTTGACAACCGTCAAACTATGAGCGATAGAGAACCATATGATCTTAAAAACTAAAAGGTACCAAGCATAATGATACTAAGTACTGTCTGGTCTTAAGTGTGGCGGGAAGCATGTGGTCTTAAATGAAAAAGAGGGAACCATCTTCGAAACCTAGGTTTTCCTCTAAAGGGTGAGTTCTGGTATAGCTCCAATATTATTAACAAAAGGTATCAATAACGATCATGTAAGTGACTTGACAAGAAAATCTGTAATCTGACAAAGGTGTCGATAGCACAGGCATGATCTTCCCTTCCTTCAGAACCTTTGGTAAATTCTACAAAGAAAAATCTAGTGTTTGACCTTCCCGAAGAGCTTTCGAATAAAATATTATCCCTTAGCACTTTTGCCTTATGGAAAACCAATTTTATTCTGTTCCTTAAGGTTAATATAGCCATAAGGGTTAGAGTAATGTCTTCAAAATTTTGAATTTCATCTATACTTGGTTTACTCGAACCTGTGCAATGTCCTATAACTATTACCTATTCTGCAAAGGGATTAATTTTTATTCATCTCATGAATTGGGATCTTCATGACTGGAGCAAACCAGAAGTAGTTTCTCTCTGTAAGAAGTTAATCTGGTATAATTATATTGGTCTTGTTGGTGCCTTAATTCTTGAATGGAATCTGTACCACTATGATCTGAATTCTCCTGACTTGAAATCAAATCTGATAGCGTGTAGGTTTATCCTTCAGTTTGACAGAAGATTCCTCTCATTGCTCCAAAGAAGCCGAAAGGTCAATTATGCAAAGCAAGTTACTAACAAATTTAATTGGGGATTTATTCCTAATTTCTTATTTTACAGGCTCATTATCGACAAGGAAGTTACATGGTTGGCTCATGGTCCCAAGCGTGTATCGGATACTTGGGTAGTGAACCACTATCACTGCGCCATGTTTGATGTTGTTGACCTTTCCTACTTTAATGAATTTGAATGGCCTAATCATATTAGCTTTAATCAACATTGGGGGTTGCTATCTAATCAACGGATGTGGGAAGATGCAGTGAATTCAAGTGATTTTGACTCAGACAATGAGTAGACGTTTTGATGACAAAGGCTACGAGGGTCCATCACCCATGTATGTGTGTGACGTATATCGCTCAGAATGAAAATGAAAAGGAATCTTATTTTATGTATTTGATGATAGTTGTCTAGTTCTCATAGGGCCTTTTGTTTTGAATTATCCAAACTTATCCTTTATGCTCTTGTTGATCAAGAGCGAGGACACTAAGTTTGTATCTTTTATGTATTAGGGTTTTATATTCTTACCTAAAGTGAGCGAATGTAATATTTTTTTTCCTTTTAGATATTGATGTAAGGACATATTATCTATTGACTGAATATGTCGTTTGGCTCTATAATGCGAGATGCATGTTTGATATTACTTATCCTTTCGAGCATATATTCAGTAATTCCAGTGGTGTTCATAGTTATTATTTTACTTGTTTTTGTGGAAATTTTACTTCATATGCTTTAAGGTATAAGCAAGATTTAGTAGATCGTGGATTCGTTCTAGCATTTTGTAGGTATCTATGGGGTATTAAAATACCCATGTAAGAGGTTGCTCAGGAGAATAGAGAAGGGCGAAAACCAAAAACAAACACGAAGCATCACTGATATTTACCACGAATATAATGAAGGAAGTGCATCGAACAACAAATATGGATAAAATAAAGTGAGTGGAATTTTATCTGATTTATAAATTTATTTATTTTATTTTGAAAGAAATGAGATTGTGATTGAATTAAAATAGTAAGGGAATAGGTAAAAAAAAATTGTATTGGGGGTTTTGCGACTGGAAGAGGGCTTTTATTATGTAATATATTATGTAATTTTTGTATTATTTTTATATGGAATTAGTGAATAGAATTATGTAATGTGATAATAGTTAAAGGTATTACGCCCTCGTCATCAACATCGGGCAATTGTTGTAAATTTAAGGGAATGCATGACAATTGAAGATTGGGGGTGGTTGGAGGTGATAGGGTTTGCAAGGGTGGCCCAAGTTAAGACAATACAAGCTGATACAATGTATCTATCAGCATTATGCGAAATATTAGATCCAAATAGGGGTACATTTTATTTTCCTACAAGGGAAATGCCAATTACCCTAGAGGATGTATATCGGATTTTTTGATTACCAATAGAAGGAGCTATCATTTTGGTGGCGAGTCGATGAGAAAAAGGGTTAGTGATGAAGGAAGTTTTTGGTAGAAGTTGGTATTATGTAAATCTCAATAGTGGTGGAGTGTTGTATGAGGAGTTTTTTGAGGCAGAGATATTATCAGTGAGACAAACCCTAGCGATGGTGCTAATATCAAATTAGGTTTTTCCTGACTCATCAGGGTCACAATTTCCATGGAATATGCTAGGGGTTGTAATAGATATGGTGGAGAGGTCAGTAGTCTTTGCATGGGCATACACATTATTAGCACAAACTTATAAGGAGCTTTATGACGTTAAAACGACAACTCGAGGTGGGTTAAGTTGTAGTCTGCTAGTACAGGTGTGGGGGTGGGAGCATATAGTGGTGGAGAGACCCCAAGGTCTACGTTATGATGCCCATAGGTTAATGGGGTTAGAGAAAACATATGTATTAAGATGGCAAACAACTAGGGAGATGAGGGAGAGTAGACTATATGCAAATTATGGAAATCACTATCGTTATATTTTTGAAAGTTTGAGGCCACAAGATGTTTGTTGGTAACCATGGAGAGAGGGTCCAAGATGGAGTGATGACTCTAGATAATTGTCATGTGTATAGAGAGGGAGGTGGCTAATTGGGCAAAGGAACATACAAGTTGAGTATTTTTAGTATACTCAAGTACTACGTCAATTTGGTTTGAAGTAAGGACTACCAGATCCACTTGTAATGTATCAAAGATGATACAATTATACTACAACTGCCCCATTTGTAATTGTGTTAGATAGGGATCCAAATGAAACCCTAATAGCATCTGATACTGATAATGCAGGCACAACACCAGAGTTTGATAATTGATGGACTGCACAATGATGGCAAGCAGGAGGAGTGATAGAGGAGGATGTTGTTATGGGTGAGTTTGGAGAGGCAGTTGGATAAGTGACTGATGCCATTAATGGAAAAGAAGAGGTGGCACATGATGTAATGGATCATCAAGTCAATGAGGTAACTAGGGTTTTAGGGGTGGTGAATGCAAAAGAGTTAATGACAAGTCTAGAAAGTGAAGTAGGTCCTGATGGTGGAGTTAGCAGATGGGGTGATGCAGTATTAGGGGACAAAATGTCATGGGTTGGAAGGGATGCTACCAATTTTGAGAAACAATGGTGAAATTGTTCTATTGATCAACAATGCATTACATAGTTTTATAGTTCTTGAAAGAACTAAAAATAGACATGGTGGTTGAAAGAAATCCTCTTAAACTTATTACAACAAACTAACTTAAAGATAGCTCTTATCCTAACAACATGCTAATCTTGGACTATGGTCAAACATTAATTAACCAAGCCAAAACCTCAATGTATGCTAATCAAATTAACTAGAAATATGTAAATCAAAACATTAAACTAAAACTAAATACTAGGACTTAATACTTAGGACTAAGGAGGCAATGTTGAAAATATTCCAACATTCTCCCCCTTGATGCTAAAGATACTCATGCAAGAGTTCTTTAAGCATCACAGAGTTGGAAGAAAATTTTTCTCTTACGTTTCCTCCAATCTTGAATCAAGAAATCAGAATTTACAAAATACTTATGGTGGCACTCCTTCCACTCTTTATGTGGGATTTCCTGCAAATGCTTGAGTGCCTTCTTTTGTTGATTAGCTCCCCCTTCAACAAAAGTATCTCCTCTTGTGGTTTTCAACAACCACTCTCTTACATCTTTATCATTATGGTCTTTAAACCATGCTCTCACATTTTGATATTATTTTACATATTCAACACTAAATAATACTCCACATGAGTATTTACAATTAATCATCTCACATAGATGATTATACCATACAACTCTTTCACATATTTTCACATAAAAAATCACAACAAATATGGCCATATAATGACCAACTACATATGCAACATAAAGTTGCTCCTCACACAAATATTCTCTCACAACAATGACTTTACAAGAATCCTTCTCCCAAGGAATTTTGAACACATCATTTTGATCCATGTGACCCAAGTTCTCCATCACTGTATTCTCTCCAAAAATATTCTTCATCAAAGTTGTCTCAATGAAACAATCACCTTTCTTTTCATTCCTGCTCACAAAAAACGAATCATTAATCATAAAAACATTACCTTTAGTATGAGTAGATTTGGTGCTTCCTATAAAGCTATTTTGTAGTAGTTCTCCTTCATTGTATGGTGCTTCAAGATCAACCATCAAATCTTCACTAATAGTTCTCCTCCTTTGTTCAATCCATGTTGGTGTGTTGAAACACCATTCATTCAAGCAATCATACATAGTTGCCTTTTCAAGACAACTCTCTTTCTGCAATGTAGTCACTCCAAGTGAGTGATCTTCATCCATGAGTGATGTTTCCTTTGCCATTACGATAAGAAAATCAGCAATCTCATTTCCATTTTCTGTTTCTATCTCATTTTTCACATTCTTCTCCCCTTTTAGAGGAACTCTAACAATTTTATCTTCTCCTTGTAGGAGATCTTCATTTTCTCTGTCAAGAGAGCATACATCCATTCCAAGTGAATGGTCTTCAAGACAATGGTCTTCCATAAACATTGCTTCTCCATCAACATGCCAACAATTTTGGTTGATCCTATTATCATCTTTATTATCTCCCATGAGAATTTTAGGTGCATTATCCATAATACACTCTTAATTTATCTCCTCCATGAGATATTTTTTATCACTTTTTCTTCTATCAACAACAAATCCTCTTCTTCCTCCTCGTCCTCTTGAGGAATACACACCTCTTCTTATCTTTTGATCACAAAATTCAGCAACATATGCTTCCTCCATGAAGCATTCTTCATCTTGTTGGTTTTCTACATACAGGCCTTCCTCTGCAAGAAATAATTCTCCATTACAAAGCATGACTTCATATGAGTCTTTACAAGACTCTTCAAAAACTCCTTCAAAAGGATCTAATTCAGAAACTGCTTCAAGGAAGCAAGGCTTCTCCTTGCTTAAACAATCTTCATGATTGTCACTCATGGATTTATGGGTATCCTCATAAAACCCATAAGCATCATTCAACAATTTCCATGCCATTGTAGCTGATCTACAATTGGCTATGAGAGGAAAAACATTCTTTTCCATTCCTCTCCTCAAATCCATAAGAGCTAAGCAATTTGCATATTGTTGCTCCTTCTTCTCTTTTCTCTCCTCACCTTGTAGCTTATTCCAAGAGGGTTCCTCATAGCCTTCTTGAACTATATCCCATAAGTCTTGAGCCTTCAATAAGGTCTTCATCATTATGCTCCAAATAGCATAATTATCTCCATTGAATTTGGGTACTTCCAATTCTTTATACATGGTGGCCATTCTGCAATCCACCATTCATCAATCTTCCATATAGCTCTTAGCCACTCCTTTCCTGTAGAATTCTGATATACTTATCTTAAAATCCACTAAATTTCAGATCCAAATTCACACAAATGAGAAATATGTGATCAATTTACTTTTGCCCTTTCTAGATCTTAGAGTGTTTTTGAGACAACCTCAATGTTCTTCATATAAATCAATCCATACAACCCCAAAATTTCTGAAAATTAAACTCTGTATTCTTGAGACAATAATATGAAAACCCTCTAAATTTCAGAAGAAAAATCACAAAGGTGAAAAATATGTGATCATTTACTTTTTCCCTTTTTATCACAATTCCGGATCTAGGATTGTTGAAGGAAAAATAAATATTCACATAAATAAATCAATACAGATCCCAACGATCTGAAATTTTTTATGAATTATGATTTTATCGAAATAATATTTCTCCCAAAATTTGAGAAGCAAATACCCTGTATTCCACCTTATACAACCATTTTATTGAAAAACTAAAAATGCTAATAAAATCAGCAAATTATCTCCAAATCACCTGAAATTTTTCCTGCATCCTTTTGATACAATTACATAACAACCCTAAAAATTTCATATTCAAATACCTCAGGATTCGTGAGATATTAATGATTTACTCGAGCTCTTCCTTGCAAATCTGCTGAGTGCTGGCCACTTGAGTTTCTTTGACAAAGTGTGTGTTTCAGATCTCTTCACACCACTCTCCACAGGTTTTTATCCATTTGAGAAAACCTGCTCTGATACCAAATGAGAAACAATGGTGAAATTTTTCTATTGATCAACAATGCATTACATAGTTTTATAGTTCTTGAAAGAACTAAAAATAGACATGGTGGTTGAGAGAAATCCTCTTAAACTTATTACAACAAACTAACTTAAAGATAACTCTTATCCTAACAACATGCTAATCTTGGACTATGGTCAAACATTAATTAACCAAGCCAAAACCTCAATGTATGCTAATCAAATTAACTAGAAATATGTAAATCAAAACATTAAACTAAAACTAAATACTAGGACTAAGGAGGCAATGTTGAAAATATTCCAACAAATTTTAGGGAAGATACAACTTTCACGCAGGTAGATATTTCTCAGCTATAAAGTGCAAGAGAATATTACAGGACAAATTTTTTAGTGTCTTGTTTTGATGTATTAATGAGTTATGAATTGCTTGTCCCTTCATAATCAACTTCTCAGTCTCAACATAATCAAGAGGGAGCAATGACAATGGGCCCAAGAATACCACCAATTTTTGATTCAATAGCTACACAATTGTCAAGAGTTACTACACCACTAGCTAATGAGAGTCAAGAGGGAAAATGATGGGATTCATCAGAGTGGACAAGAGAGGGATACTAAAGCTCAACCAGGAGAAGATAAGAGAAGTCATGAGATAGGTGAGAAGTAACAAACAATGATGATCCATATATGGAAGTGGCTTGAGAAGCCATCATTTTATATGTTTTTACAAAGTTGCATGCTTATGGACAATAGTTGTATAGGCTATAAACATAATTTGTGATGGATAATTTTTCATTATTTTATTATTTTGTGATACTATATAAAAGAAAAACTTGTTTGTGCCAATAGATGCAATAAAGTCAAAATATGTAAAAAAAGAAAACATGGTATCCGCTAGCATAGAAAATACCCCATATGTATGTAGACAATAGAGGTAATCTTTAGCATCATGGCAAAAAGTAAAAAAAACATACCCTAGGGTGGAGATTCGCTAAGCATCAGTGACCTAGTAGGGGTGCAATGCATGTGATCTAACCTAACTAGGTTTCATCACCTTCCTCATTGCAAAATCCCCAAAATCTATATGATCAAGCAGTCATGCAAGTATGACCAAGCAACAAACAATAACTATATGAAAAACAAAAGTGAAAATGAGAAGCATGTCAGGAAATCTATGCAATGTATGACAAGCAATAATTTAGTATGAGCAAGTAGACCAATGCAACGTTGGCACCAACAAAGTTGAAGAAGATGGAAGAAAGTAAATGAGAAGATATGAGAAGAAACAAAAAATATGTGAGTTTATGAATTTATTAATTTCATGCATAGTATCATTTCAAATGCATTATGTTCATTGGTTATTTAAGATATTTACCATCCAATGTTGCTAAACGATAGGCTCCTGAGCCAAACTTGGCCATTATGATAAAGGAACCTAACCAATTGGGTTGAAACTTACCCTTTAGATATGTACGGGCATTAGTGTTCCTTTGATTTTCTTTGAGAATAAGGTCCCCAATTTCAAAAGAACGAGTGCAAAATTTCTTAGGGTAATATTGCTTAAGTCTATTCTGATAGGCTTGAAGATGTTCTAATGCATGGATATGCTTTTCATCCAATAGTTCCAACTGGTTTAAACGGTCCAAATGATACTCATCACCAACCGATGCATCTTGTAACAAGATACGTAATGATGGGACTTCTAGCTCAAAAGAAAATACTACTTTAGTGCCATAGACCAAGACATAAGGGGGTTGCACCTGTAGGAGTTCACACACTAGTATGATAGGCCCACAAGGCAGGGTAAAGTTGGATATGCCAATCTCGACCAGTCTTATTGACCAACTTCTTAAGGATCTTAACTAAAGACTTGTTGGATACTTAAGCTTGATCATTACCTTGAGGGTAATATGGGATTGACCACTTGTGTTGAATATTATATTTAGCACAAAGTTTATGGACATCCTTGTTTTTAAAAGGAGTACCATTATCAGAGAAAATCATTGAAGGAATCCCATACCTATAAAGGATTTGGTTGAAGATGAACTTAGATACTTGGGTTCCAGTTACTATGGCTAAGGGCATGGCCTCGACCCACTTAGTGAAGTATTTCGTTGCCGTGATTATAAAATTGTGACCATCAGACAATGTGGGGTTAATTTTCCCAATAATGTCCAATCCCCACATGGAGAATGACCAATGGGAAGAAATATCTTGAAGGTTTTGATAAGGGACATGAACAAGGTTGCCATGACGTTGAAATTTGTCTCAATGTCGAACATAATCACATGCATCCTTCTCCATGGAATGCCAATAATAACCCATCCTAAGAAGATTTTTGGCAATGGTATTACCACTAAAATGGCATCCACATGATCCTTCATGAACATCGCTAAGGGCTATTTTGGCTTCATCAAAATTAAGGCATCGTAAGAGGATACCTTCAAAAGAACGTTGATACAAAGTATTACCAATTATAACAAACCGACATGCTCTTTTGCATAAAAGCTTACGCTGGTTACGATCTAAATCATTGGGAATTGAACCATACTTAAGAAAATTAAAGATGTCATCATACCACCACTTGGATGAGGAATATTCGATGGTTAAGACATCTAGTGGGATACGACTAGAATTAAGGGTTGCAGGCTCTCAGAATTGATGAATGATAATTGTTGCTTGATCATATTCTAACTCTAAGGGAATAAGGGATGCAGTAGTAGCTAATGCATTTGCAGGACGGTTGGAGGATCGAGGGACTAACTCTATAGTTACCTTATCGAAGGTTGATAATAGTTTTGTAACAATATCCTTATAAGGTTTTAACTTATCATATTTAGTTTGATAAACTTTGTTGATCTGATTAACCACGAGTTGGGAGTCACCAAAAATTTAAAGGACTTTAAACTTCAGGGCTAAGGCTGCTCTAAGACCAAGGATTAAAGCTTCATATTTTGCAGTATTATTAGTTCAAGAGAAATGAAGTTTGAAGGATAGGGGAATGAACTATTTTTTTGGGGTAACTAGAACGATTTCTTGCACCAACACCCTTTAAGCATCGAGCTCCATCAAAAAACAAAGTCCAATATTTTTGCTCTTCTACTTCTAGGTTGAGGCATTCATCAGGAAACTCAATAAATAAGGGAGAGGCTGACTCTAAGGGAGCAGAGGCTAATTGATCCACAATCACTTGACCTTTAATAGCCTTATGACTTATGAAGGTTAGGTGAAATTCACTAAGGGATAAAACCCACTTAGAAGCTTGACCTTAAAGGTGGGGTTTAGACATTAAGTAGCATAAAGGATCAAACTTTGCAATGACCAATGTCTTATGGTTAAGCATGTAGTGCCTTAACTTTTGAGAAGCAAACACTACAAGGCAAAGCTTCTCTAAAGGAGTATACCGGGTTTCATAGCTAACCAAAGTTCTACTAATATAGTAGATGGCTCGCTCTTTGTTTTGATCATCATGTTGAGCCAACATGGCTTCCAAAGCATGAGTTGTGGCTGATATGTAAAGCATAAAATACTTATCTGGTCTAGGAGGAACTAACACAGGTGGGGATGTGAGATACCTTTTGATTTCATCAAAAGCTTGCTGACACTCTTCATCCCACTTAAATTCTACATTTTTCTTAAGAATCTTAAGAAAGGGTTGATACTTATCAGCCAACTGAGCTATGAATCGACGAATAGCTTGTAGTTTTCCTTGTAAGCTACGTAATTCATTTAGGTTACGAGGAGGAGGCATGTAAGTAATGACTACTATTTTTGTGGGATCTACTTCAATACCTCACCTAGAAATGATGAATCCTAATAACTTTCCATATGTGACTCCAAACACACATTTAGAGGGCTTGAGATGAACTCTAAACTATCGAAGTCTCTCAAAAATTCATCTTAGATCATGAACATGATTCCCTCGATGTATGGAATGACCTAGGAGATCATCTATGTAATATTGTAGAATATCATGCATCATGTCATGGAAAATATAATTCATGGCTCTCTAATATGTAGCACCAATATTTTTCAACCCAAAAGGCATGAATTTCCAATAAAAAGTTTCCCATGGAGTGATGAAGGTTGTCTTGGCCTGATCCTCAAGGGCAATTAGAATTTGATTGTATCCTGAGAAGCCATCCATGAGAGATAACATCCCACACTTGGCAGTAAAATAAACTATCATATCTATGTTAGGAAGAGGAAAGTCATCTTTAGGGTAAGCTAAATTGATGTCTCGAAAGTCAGTACATATTCTGATTTACCTTCTTTCTTAGCTATAGGAACAATATTGGAGATCCAATCAGAATAGTCGATAGCTTTGATGAAACCAACATCAAGAAGTTTTTGGAGCTCCTCCTTGACTAATAGGGTGATTTTGGGATGCATATTTCTAAGTTTTTGTTTAACAATTTTAACATTAGGTTTAACTACTAGATGGTGCATCACTAAGGAGGGATCAAGCCCTGGCATATCGACATAGGACCAGGCAAAAATATCTTGAAATTATTTGAGCAATTTTGTCAATTGCTCTTGCTCATCCATGGACAAGACTTTTCCTATCTTAAGGAGTCTAGGACTTTTCTCAGTTCCTATATTAACATCTATAGTTTATTCTATGAGAATTTGAGATTCATCCTCATAAGGAAGAGGAGCTGGAATAACACCTAATTGCTCAAGATCTTCGGGAGACATAGAATCCACTTGAGAACTAGAGGATTCGACATGAGCGATGCAAGAGATAGATCCATCAAAGAAGAAGCTATTTTGAAGGATATCTTCATGATCCATATCATAGAGAATATCTCCTTTACCATACTCCCCTTGAGTTGCTATCAAATTAGGATGAACTATGGTTATCATATCACAAAATAATTCAGAGGGAGGTGAGGGTTCCTCATTCTCTTCATTCCACTCTAAGCCATGATTATCTATGAACTCATCATAAGTAATGATTTTATCATCATTAGTTGATAAAGGTTGGCTTTTGTGGAGCATGTAACCTATGCCACATCTCCCGGGCCATACTTCAACTTCTAAAGGCTCCTTGATACCTTCTTGTTGAGATCCTAAACCCTTACCTTTATATCCCATTCTAGATAAGATCTGTTTAGGAAGTGGATAATCATTGGATAAGTAGCAATGGGCAAAGGATTTCTCTATTGGGAATGGGTTGCTACCACGGATATTTTCCTCATGAGATATATATGCGTAGACAAAAGTACATATACCTATGTGTATTACTTCACCCTTTTTACGGGGTAAACCCATAGTTTGAGGTGAAGGTGGTAACTTGGCGAGATCTAGAAGGGGACTTTTAACTAATTGATCGACTTGATCGTGTGTTGATGTTATGGTTGGTGGTTCTTCAATTATTTTAAAATTTTCAAAATACTTGGTGATTTGAGAAGGAGGAGGAAAAGAGAGGCTCTTGTAGAGAGAAACAGATGGACAAAAATCAAATTTTGATTGGGCTTGCTCAGACATTGAACAATATTGGAATGGATGAGGGTCCCCTTGGATAGTGATGAGTTGATTTTTAAATTCATATTTTAGACATTGGTGAAGAGTGGAAGGAACAACCCTCATTGTATGGATCCAAGGGCATCCGAGGAGAAGATTGAAGGATGATGGACAAGATACTACATAAATCAAAGTATCTAGAATCTTGGGTCCTACCTTAAGGGGAAGGGATATGGTGCCACAAGATTCTTGGGATTCATCATTAAATGCCTTAATAATAACATCTGATTTAATTAAATCTTCCTCCTTTAGTCCATATTTTAGAAAGAAATTGTAAGTGCATAAATTTAGGGAAGAGCCATTGTCTACCAAGATCCTTTTGATAAAATTTTCCCCTATATATCTAGTGATGTAAAGTGGAGAATCTTCCTGTAAATTTGAGGAAGGAAGATCATCATCACAAAATGATATGTGATTTGTCCCAAGAGCACCTACGACATTAACTAGATTGCTAGGGGAAAGATCTTGTGGGATAGTTTGTTGACTTAGGATATTTAACAAAGCTTCCCTATGAGTAGTAGAAGTTTGTAAAAGCTCTAAGAGAGATATTTTAGCTGGAGTATTGGCTAATTGTTGTTGTAAATCAAAGGAGACTACAAGTTGAGATTTTAGGACCAAAGTGGGTTTATCTACACTTGTAGTCTTCTTTTGAGGGTTCTTCAAGACTAAAGTAGGTCTAGAGGATTGGTTGGATGTAGAACTTGTCCCTTGTGGATATTGTTGAGTTGGTTGAGCTTGTGCTTGTTGCCTTGTAGTAGCTGCTATCATACCAATCATATTGTGGGAGGGATGTGGTACATTATGGTATGACACTTGATTGGTTATGTGTTGCTTATGATTAGGTAGGGGGTCTTGGAAAATCCCCATATCTTGATTGGTTGTAGGTACTTGTTGTGTAGGAGGTTGATTTGTAATTGGAAGAGTGTGGTTAGGAGTAGGTTGAGAATCCTTCATAGCTAGGCAACCATAATCTATTAGATCCTGAACCACATGTTGCAACCTCTTACATGAATTAGTCATATGCCCTTCCACTCTATGATAGTCACAATATTGACCAAGATTATACCAATTAGATGTGGTGTCAGGTTGTCTTATGGGAGGTAATTCAATCATATTAGCTTCCAATTGTTTTTTAAGAACTGGTGATAAGGATTGGTTGAGTTTAGTAAAATTCCTTGGTGGGGGTCATTGAGGCTTGCTAAGTACCAAATTTTGCAAGGTATTAGCAACATTAACACTATTGGTAGGTCTATTATCTATCACTCCATCACCAACTACATGCTTGTTCTTATATTGAGTTTTCATAGTTCTTTCTTCTTCTTCTTTCTTTGGTTTAAGTTGACCTCTTCGAATAAGAGCTTGCTCGATCCTTCTAGCCAAATAAATTGCTTGTTCAAAAGAGGTGATAGTTGTTGTTTCCAATTCATATGAGATTTGTTCTTGTAAATTTCCAATAAATATCTCTAACATGTCTTTAGGAGGTAAGGTATATCTTAATCGTCCAACTAAAATTCTCCATCGAGATAAGAAATTTGAAAAAATCTCATATTTTCCTTGCTTTAATTGGTATACATCCTTCATAGTGACATTCTTCTCAATATAGGCCCCAAATTGCTGAACAAACAATTCGACTGTTTCCTCAAAATTTCTCAAAGAATGATTAGGTAGTTGATAATACCATTCCAATGCCACACCACCAAGACTCTTAGGGAATGTTTTTAACAACAACATGTCATCATATATAATATCATGGCATGTTGTCTTAAACATCCTTATATGTTCAATGGGATCCTCTATTCCCTTATAAATGGGTAAAACCGGCATTGGAAAGTGTTTGGGATAGGGCCTAGAGGCAACAATAGGGTCTAAAGGCTGATTACACATTTCCTTATAATTAAAGGTGAAACTTGAAGGTTGAAGTGAATCCATTCTTATTGTCAATTGTTTCACCATATTTGTCAAGCTTTGTATGTCGGGATTATTGTTGTGTAATACCCTTGGGTTTCCTAGGGGAGAATTATAGGTATGTTGTTGAAATGGAACTTGGTGGATGTTGGAGGTATTAACACCATTGTGATATAGGTTATGTAAGGGAATTTTTTGTGTAGTATCTTGTTGGAAAAGATAGTTTGAATTTGATGGCATAGAAGAAGAAATGTTATAAGGAGGAATATTATGGGATGGAAATTGAATATTGTTTTGAGATGTACTACTAATTGGAGGGGCTTGTGAAATTCCCCCAATATATGGATTATGATATGAGACATTTTGTTTAGTATTTTTTTGTGAGGAATAATTCATATTTTGTGGAATAGAAGAAGAAATATTGGAAGAAATATTGCCTGAATTAGAAGAAGGGATAAAATGAGGTGGAAATTGAGTTGAGTTTGGTGGTATACTACTAATTGGAGGAGGTTGTGAAATTCCTCCAATGTTAGTGGTTGTTGTTGTAACATATGTGGGATTGTGAAAAGGATTAATATTATGGGAAGATTGAAACAAAGGATTAATTCTACTATTTTTATTAGAAGAGTTTTGATGATGAGATGGTCCAACTTCTTCAAGTTGGGCCTCTTCATTCATGGCTTTAATCAAGGCTTCTTTATGATGTTTCATAAAATTCCAAATATGGTCAAATGATTCAAAAGTAAGGCATCCATTAGGTCCCTCATGAGGATCAAGATCATTACCAGTTTTTGTATCTTCTTCAACATCTAGATTGGGATTTTCCCTATCAACTTGATCATCTTCTTGAAATATTTGACTAGGCTCTAAAAGTTTTTGCTTACTCCTAATATTGGGAGCCATTAGGACTATGAAAAGGATAAGAGAGATAAAGTAATTGATAAATTGAAAACTATATTAGATACAAGGTGTGAAAAGAAAATGTTGGAGAGGTATAATTAACTTGTTTTAAATGTGTATCAATCAAGGTTTTAAAATTTTATTTTTATTTCTAATATAGGAAAACAAATTATGGTGGTCTTGTCTTTAGTTTTAAAAGGAAAGGAGGTGTTCACCAAAATATGTAGAGGGGGAAAATCACCCTACCACGTATGATTCTCAAGGTTGGATCCACAAAAGAGAGAAAACCTTGAGGTGAACCACGGGGGTATATTGTTCTCTACACTTCGTGGACAAGGAAAAAGGGTTCACCAAGAACAATTTTAGGACTTGTTCCAAGTCCGAAAGGTTGGAATGTTTTTTGTATGTAAATTTTAACAAACACCTAAGGTTTGGCCTTCTATATATTAAACTAAAATAAATGAAATAAAATGCAAGGAAAACAAATGCAAGCAAACAAGAGCTAGTCCTAAAATGATTCTTAATTTGAATGATATCTAAATCCTAATTGCATAATATAAATTCTTTTAATATTTTTAAAAGCAAGGGCGCAAGGAAGATGCATGAGAAATCTAGCCTAGATGCAAACTATATGCACTTTTCTCTTTCAATGCCTAAAGTAAATTAGTTCCTTTATATATATAATTGTGTGATTAAAATGAGTAATAATTGAAAATATATTGAAAATAAAACACTTCAACAAACAACCTAAAGCACTAACAAGAACACTTTGCCTGAATCCGGAAGGCTGACCACAAGCTTTATCTTGCGCCCATAAAGCTCCACAAAATCTCTAAATCCTGTAAAACAACTTCACAAACACTAAAAAAAATTGGATTAGAATTTGCGGGCCTGCTTAGGCCGCAATATGACCAAACTTGCAGTAGTCAAGCCCCCTTGGTCCTTTTAGCTGACCTTGTAAAAAGGAAAATAAGTATTGACCTTTTGGATGGACATACAAGAGTAAGAAATTAGGATGCTAATAGATGATTATATTCCTTATTAACCTTAGGGGATTTTACCTATTTTTGATTCCCAAGTTCACACGAAGCGCAAGGGAAGAGCATACACAGAGTAAGAATCCCTTTTAATATGATGTGTAAGAATAAAGAAAAGAAAAATGATAGTTATGATGAAGTTCCTTAACTTTTAGGAGATCTACCCGCTTTTGATTCCCAAGTTCACACGAAGTGCAAGGGAAGAGCATACATGAAGTAAGAATCCCTTTTAGTGTGATATAAATTTAAAATAATGACTTTGATGATATTCCTTAACCTTAGGGGATCTACTCGCTTTTGATTCCCAAGTTCACACGAAGTGCAAGGGAAGAGCATACACGAAGTGAGAATCCCCTTATTAATATGATGTAGATTTGTGCAATAATAAATAAAATAAAAAATGAGATAAGTAAATGAATTAAATAAAAAAAAATGTGATATAATATATTAATCCTAGGTTACCTATCCGTTTTTTATTCCCAAGATCACACTAAGTGCAAGGGAAGAGCATACACGGAATAGGATCTCATTAGTGATAAGGTTTGTGAGATAAAGTAGCAAGGTAGATGTGAAATAAATGAAAGGAATACTAAGGACAATAGCAAATAAATGAAATATGCAAGGTTAGTATGAATTAAAAGAATCTAACTATGAAATGAAAATGTGATTCCAAATTAGTAAAGAATTGTAGAAACTAAATGAAATAACAATAATAGAGAAAGGTTGAAAGAACACAACCCTTAGAACAAGGTTGCCTCTCTCTCTTTCTTGATGTAAGCTTGATGATGACTTCCTCAAGATGCCTAAGAAGATATTGATGATTCCTTTAATATACTTTGCTTGGAGACTTGAAAGCTTGAAGGAAACCTGCAGAGTTTTAGTGTTTGATAAAGACTTGGTTTGAGGCTATCCCAAGGGCTCTATTTATAGTTTTTTCATGACCTTGGGGGGAGAGGGAAAATGACTTAAATTTAAAAATGGCATAAAATCATACCATTTTTAAAAATGGACCATGTGAGGTAACATGCCACTTGGAAATGGGCCATGTTATTTTGAAAATGGAAGAATGGAACATTCTAATTTAAGAATGGTAATAATGAAGTAATGTGCCACTTTGTAAGTGGGCTAATTCCATTTGAAAATGATGCATCTAATTTTGAATTTTGAAAATAGTGAATAGTGTGTGATGAATAGTGAACAGTGTACAATGAACAGTGTATAGTGAACAGTGAACAATGTACAGTAAACAGTGTACAGTAAACAATGTACAGTGAACAGTGAATAGTATACAGTGAACAGTGAATAATGTATAGTGAATAGTGTACGATGAACTTAGAAAAATTAAAAAGGGATTAGAGAACATTAGAAGAAGGTAGGGATATTAGAAGAAATTAGAAGAAATATGTGACTTTAGAAGAGGTATTAAAGATGATTTGGTAGTGCTTTTGAGAATTTTAGAGATGATGAAAATTCATGTCAAATATGGCCTCGATTTTTGAGGCAATAAGTGTTTAATTTAAAAATTTTTAAAGAGGTGAATTTGAATGATTGGAGAATTAATGCATGAGGGATAATTAATGAAAATTGATGTAGAGTGGATCAATTTTTAATGTCTACAATTTCACCTTTCATCTATTGACAATTTTCACATTTGACCACAAAATTTTGAATATCTTTTTTCATTCCTTCCTAGTAGAATGACCATATGGCTCGCTCATATGTCTTCAAAAATCCTAAATGGCCTACATTTGGTGAAGCATGCATTTCCTTCATGATGTCCTAATGCAGTGACAAAGTTTTGGAAACCACAATGTGACCTTGATATCTTAATAATGTCCATCCCATGAATACCCACCATGTGAATTGAGATCCCTTTGGAGTTGTTCCCATAAATTTTGTAAGGATAGGCCCTTGGTTGCTTCTCTTTGAAGTTGGAAGACCTATTGGGGAAGTGGAGATAAAAGAGCACATACTATCACCTGATCCTCAAACTGACAAAAGAGGGCTTGTACTACAATATTCTCCTTTCCTTTCTTATAAACAATGTCATAATCATGCCCCAACAATTTTGAAACCCATTTTTGTTGTTTTGGAGTAAATACCCTTTGTTAAAAGAAATATTTTAAACTCTGGTGGTCTGTTTTAATAGAGAAATGTCACCCAATGAGATATGATTACCAGTGATAAACAACATGGAGGATGGCCATCATTTGTCTTTTATAAGTAGATTTTCCTAAATTTTTTCCTAATAGTTCCTTGTTGGTGAAAGCTAGGGGTTTTCCTTCTTGCAATAATACGACCCCAATGCCATGACCTGAAGCATCACTTTTAATTATAAAGGGTTTGGAAAAATTAGGGGTGACTAACATTAAGTCAAAATCATGGCATCCTTGAGATCTAATGACCACACAATTGAATTATTTTTCAACATTGTTGTTAAGGAGGCGACTATTTTTCCATAATTTTGTATAAATCGTTGATAAGCACCTTGAGAGTTTATGACTTAGGCCTATTTTGGATAGCTTTAATTTTCTTGGGGTCAACCTTAACTCCCTTATATGAAACAATATGGCCCAAGTATTCAACCTCTTGCATGCCAAAGGAACATTTGGATTGTTTGACAAAAAACTAATGGTCTTGCAATAATTGCAAAGTTTGATCGAGATGTTGTAAGTGCTTGACCCAAGTGCAACTATAGATGAGAATGTTATCAAAGAAAACCAAAATGAACTTGTGAAGAAATGGACATAAGACATTGTTCATGAGGCTTTGGAATATTGAAGGGACATTAGTTAGGCTAAAAGGTATTATTGAAATTCATAATGGCCATCATGAGTTCTGAATGCTATTTTTGGAATGTCTTCTTCCTTGATCCTTATTTGATGATACCTCGAGTAGAGATCCAACTTGGTGAAAATTTTGATGCCATGTAACTCTATCAACAACTCATCAATCATAGGAATAGGAAATTTGTCCTTAATGGTGAGTTTTTTGAATTCACGAAATTTGATACATAGCCTCAATGACCCATATTTTTTTTTGACCAATAGGATGAGTGAAGAATAGGATCTGTTACTATGGTGAATTATACTTGTTTTCAATAACTCTTGGACTAGCTTCTTATTTTTTGATTTTAGTGCATAAGGGTATATGTAGGGTCTGATGTTAGGTGGTAAAATTCCTGGTATCAATTGGATTGCATGGTCATAGGAATGGCATGGAGGTAATCCCATAGGTTCTGCAAAAATAGTGTTATGTTTAGTCAAAATGAGTTGTAAATCCTCTTGTGGTTCAGCTGCTTCATTATCCTGGGGTTGAAGTGCAAAAAACTAAGCTACTACCCCATGTGAGGAATTTTTTAACAATTTCTCCATTTGACTTGAACTAATAACTTGCAGGGATCTTGCATGTGAACCACGAAGAGTGTATGACCTTCCATTTTGAGTAAATTGCATCCATAATCTAGCAAAGTTCCAGGCTATTTTTCCCAATGTACGAATCCATTATGCCCCCAAAACAACATCACACCCTCCCAAAAAAAGTGTGAACATATCCATTTTAAGTTCATACTCCCATATCTTCAAATTAATATTTTGACATTTCCCTTTGCAAGGTAATGTTTCCTCATTTGCCATAATGAATTAAAAAAAATTGCAAGAATGTATGTAGCAGTTGACTTGCTTAGCTATTTGAGGATCAATAAAATTATATGTACTGCTTGAATCAATAAGAATTACAATTCTTTGCCCCTTGAAATGTCCAACTACTTTTATTGTTTGAGGGGTTGAGACTATTGCAAGTGCATGAATTGAAATATCTGATTGTGGTTCTTCGTGTGCTTCACCCTCATCCTAGTGCTCTTATTTTGATTTTTCTACTACTTCCTATACTTCATTTACTGCAAAATCATCTACATTTAATAACTACAATATCTATTGTACAAATTTATGCCCCAAGACATATTTCTCTTTTACAGTTGTAACATAACCCTTGTGCTCTTCGAGCATCCATTTCCTCTCTAGTCAATCACTTTATTTTGGGGATTTACTTCCTATGTTCGATGTTATATTGGATGAAAATCAGGGTTTGGCTTGTAAGAATTTAGATGTTCATCTTTGAGTTGAAATTTTTTCCTTTGCTAATCTGGCCAATGCTGTGACTTGCATCATGGCTGTGGGTTGAACATTTTTACCTTTGCCCTAATGTCATCCTTCAATCCACTGATAAAACAACTCTGATAAATTTTTCTTTCAAACCCCTTGTGCTATTAGCCAACTTCTCAAACCGAGTTTGATACCCTCAAATAATAGAGGTTTGTTTTAGTTTTTTTATGGCTCTTGTAAAGTCCTCATACTCACTAGGACCAAAATGAGTGAGTAAGTGGGACTCAAATTATTCCCAAAAGAGGTCAAGAGTCATGTTTTATACCCATTGATACCATTGTAGGGCCTCATATTCAAAGTTAAAGGATGCCATGGTGACCCATAAATATCAGGGGACATTATGGAGTTTGAAAAATTGATATGTCCAACACAACCAGCCATTAGGGTCATTTCCATTAAACTTTGGAAAGTCTAATTTGGGCATTTTAAATGGGGTATTAGCATAAAAAAGAACATGATGGGTTTCTTCTTCTCTATTTTATGAACTTCAATTCATTCCTTCATTGTTAATTTGTTGGTGTAATTTTTGGGCTTCGTTTAAATGATCTTCAATCTCAAGGATTTTTTCCTCAATCCCTATTTTGACTTTAATCTATTCAAATTCTATGACCTGTATGTGATCTTTCAAATGTTTTTCTTATCCAGCATGTACCATTTGGTTCTGTAGGTTATGAAGTTGTTGACTCATGTGGTCCATGGATTGGTTTTTCTCCACCTCCCTCATTGCTCCTTTAGTCTCTCCATCTATATACTTGTGATTTCGACCACCCTCATTGCCTTACTAAAAATAGAAGTTTGCTTTAGGGGTTACTATTTTTAGTAATGGTCCAAAAATAGTGTTTGGGTGCTATATATCAAAATGACTAGTTTGAAAAGATGATCACAATATGATAGGTATCAAAATGATATTTTTTGACAACCTATAAAAAGTGCATGAGTGCTATATACCAAAATGATCAGCTTGATGAGACAATCACAGTGAGCTATATCTCAAACTGAAATTTTTTGAAAGCTCTAGACTTGGAAATTTTTACGTTTTTTTAGTCAGGTGTTATCTATTTTTTCCTAAAGCTTTTCTTCACCTAGAAAATTAGCTTTCTGTGGTCCCTAATAACTGCCATATCAGTTACTATTCAATTTGTTATCCATAACTACCTTGTCATACTTTGTCTTCTCTGTCCTTGACATCGCCCTATTACTAATTATTAATGACAACTATCCTAGCCAATTTTGTTTTGACTAATATTGACACGACCCTATTTGACACTATTTTTGACTATTATTGATAACTGCCCTGATGGAAACTAGTTTGATTATTATTGAAAACTGCTCTAGCTAACACTTCTCAATTGTTACTAACCCCAATAGTTATCTTCGTCAACCAATAATTTTAAAATATGGTCAATTCCATGATAGTTAGTCTCCTTAGTATGCTTAATTATGTGGTTATGGTTTTTGGGGTACTAGGGTTTGACATGTGACCGAAATAGGGTACATCTAGGCCAAGGTGTGTGCATTGTCCACGACCCTCAATTATACTACAATTATGAATGATAATGCACAAACCAATATTTTAGGCCACTACTAAAGGACTCCATACATACCCTTGAGTGCACTACCCATCTCTTTGATAGTACAGAAGGGTAATCTTCCCGAGTGGTGTGCTCAATGCACTATGGATAAATAAATGATAAAAATACTTCTTATGGATAAATATATTTCCTAAACATAGGGGGTTCTCCTAATATACTTGAAGATATGTGGTATCTCAAGTCCATATATGGGTGCTTTATGAGTCCTGGATACTGGAGCCTGATCACCCCTCACTTCACTAGACGCTTTATAGGCAATCTAGCTTAGCCAATAATGATAGCTCTTCTATGATATTTTAAAACCCTTGGCGTAAGGTTTTTAACATATTAAACTAAAATAGAGGGAAAAAAATGACTTGATTTTTTTTTTCTTTATAGGATAAAAAGCAAGAAAATGAAAACAAGGAAAACTTATACTTAACAAGTCGAAATGGTAGGACACAACCCTAGAAAGCACTTAGATACCACTTGCTATGAACCTTGTAGTCAAATAAAATCACATCCATACAATATTACAATAATAATAGGAAATTGACTTGAAATTAACAATATTTCAAGATGAAATAAAATGCAGTAGATTATATTGCAAAAAGCAAGAACACATTACAAAATCGCATGCCTGTTCGAGGGGGCAACCTCCTTAGAAGCAAAGCTTCAATACAAAAAAATATAATATGCCTTCATCTATGCCCCTTTGCCTTCTTAAAGACTCTTTGTAACCCTAACTATAATGCTCAAGGGTTGGCATCACATGCAAGAGGCCACCCAAGCTAGAATCTTCTACCAAACAAGTAGTTAAAATCTTAATAATGGTTACATTAAATGGATGCACTTGTTTAGGAGCCTCAAATGTCACATACATATTATAAAGCATTAAATAATATCATTAATATGGTATCTCCATGTTAGAAAGGGGGTCATTACATAGTAATGTTAAAATGGGGTCCTAATAAAGTGAAGACCCATTCATGGTTGAAAGTTTTTTGAATTTTATGGTTGTGTAAATATTGCAAGGAGTTGGGAACTAGACAAAATCGTGTGCTTGGTGTCTATATACACATACACAAGATTTATTTTGTATGGATCATGGTTGGTGCCATGAAGTGGATATGCAAACCAAGCCATCTATATTTTTTGAAGATGACAAAGACCATCTGTGGTACTATTCTCGAGTGGATATGAGAACAATCAATAGAAGATATTTAAAGTTAGATAATTTGAGATATTTGTTGAGGATATTATTTGAAGAGGAAGATAATCTAGTCAATAAATGTAGAAGAATTTTGACAAGTTTGTTTGTGAGCATTTAGTGTTGTCGAAGTTAAAGAGAAAATAATAATAATTGTAGAGGAAGCATTATCAAAACTTGTCTAGAAGAAGAAAATTGAAGAAAGAGTTATTGCATGCATTTGAAGCACACTATGAAATAATTAAGAAAGACATTATTTGAAATTGGTTGTGCAAGAATTTACAAAAAAATATTGTTGCATGCATAAGAAGAGTCAATGCTATCAAGTGATATAGAAGACACATAGTGAAAACGATGACATTGACATTGAGTTCCTTTGTGTGTTGAGTGAATGTTATCTCAAGAAGAATTTATGTTTAAGTGAGTTTCCAAAAATAAAGTTGTATCGACCAGAGTTGATGACAAGGAAACATAATTTGTGTCGACGAGTACCATCTTGTTGTTGACATAGACAATTTGTTGACGAAATGCTTGTCATTGGAGAAATCGTCTGTGAACATAAAAAAATATAGGACGAAGTAAGTTATTGACAATAAAATAAAAACAATTTTTTTTTGACAAAGCTAATTGCCAACATTGAAGTGGAGTCAAGGTTAAAAAAAAAAATCTTTAAAAAAAATTGTCCACTAGTTGTCGACATCGAAGTGGAGTTGAAGCTTTAAAAAAATATTGTCAACAAAGCAAGTTGCCAACGTTGAAGTAGAGATGAAGCTAATAATTCCAATAAGGAAAAATAACATGGATGAAGGAAGATTATTGAAGTGTCAAAAAAGCATTAAAGTGCCGAGTTGATGACCTTAGAACATGCCCACATTGGGTTGGAGTGGTTTGGCCATAAATTAAAAAAAAAATAAAATTGATTTCCTTAGTTCCACATAAAATGTGGAAAAGTGTCATATATGTTATTTGGGTCTCCCTTTTGATGTAAGAGTGCATATTTTGTTGGTCCTTTGTTTTGGAGGAGGGAGAAAATAATTTTTTTAGAAATAAAAACATTTTATTTCACATACAGAGTGGGATATTAGAAACCTAATTTTTTATTGTTAAATCAAAATAATTTTATTTGTGGTTTGATGAATTGTGAATTACTTGTGGAGTATATCATTTTGTTCAACAACACTTTTTTATTTTTCATGGTTGGATAAGTACTATTTATTCGTGAGTATGGAGGTATTTATATGTTGGGAACAAAGTAAAGTATAAAAAGCTTTATTAATATTTCTAAAACATCATTTGACATCATTTGAAAGTATATTAATTCTTACTTATGAGTCTCACAAGGAAGGAATCCCGTAGAAACCATTGAATTAACAAGATAATGAGAAAAACCTAATTAAAAAACTCTCGACATGTAACATAACATAATAGAAGATATACGAAGGAGAATATACAATAATAATATAGTCTAACATCCCCTTTTATTTCATTATTTGAGAGAACAAATAATGGAATAACTACACTCCTAAATTTATAAATAATTAATTTTGAAGAATAAAGTGTTAGAATTAATATGCAATTTTCCTGTTAGGGTTAGGGTTAGGGTTTTCCTTTCTACAAACCCCAAAACCTCTTGTTATTTATATGTACTCTTTCTTCAATCAAATATATATTTTTTAGCCCCATAAAGTGGTATCAGAGTAGGGGTATCTTGCCCTGTGAGGTGGAATTTTACTCATGGAAATTCCTCCTTCCTCTCCCAATCAGATCATGATCACTAATGCCCTCATCCATGCTCATCAGCTTTTGATGCTGTTATCGCAACCCTAGTCATATCTTGTAGCAGAAGCATGGAGCGACAGTAGTACAATAGTACAAAAAAATCAATGTTGTAGTTCGACGTATGCTAGCCTAGGTAAAATTTTTTTGGTGTTATTTTACCTGCTCATTTTGGTAATCTGCACACTGTGCTTTTTATTGCAACATCTAACTACACATGTCGATGAAATGAGGTTGGTGGCTCTATTGGATGCTTTGGCATGTGCAACTGTACCTTAAAAACATGGTCACTCTTCAAAATGTAGGTCCCAAAAATTCTAGGCTCACGTTCGCTTCATCACTCCACGTATTAGGGATTTGCCTCAATGCAACTCCTTTTTCAATAGACGATCGACTCACATCGCCCGAGGTGACCAAGATTTATCGTCCTTCGATGACTAAAGGTTGCTCAAGTGACATTTCACCAGGATAAAACCTACCAATGATAGGAGATCACTAGCTTTGTGACTTGACTTCGATTGCAACAAGTCGTAATGGCTTGGATATCTATGGAGGACCTAAACCCTATGCACTGGTCGATGCATCTGAATTTGTGTAGGTGGTATATCTATTGATGATGCTCATAGACATTGACTAGAAAAGTTAGGCTTCATGAACGTGGCACAACAACCAAATATTTTTGATGAAGAGCAATATATGGAACCCAATCAACCAATCAAAAACAAGCATTTCAAAAAACAATGCATCAACATGTGGCGGGATGTTTGTAGTTTCGTTCATGTTTTAAGAAGGGCTTTGTGGAAAAACATTATACCACATTCATAGAAAAAAAATCTTTTTAGCCTTTACATAAGGTGACTCAACCCTCTTAAGATAGCCAACACTCTTTGGCTACAACGAGTGCAGGCTATGTACCTAGTGGCTTGGGCATGCCTTGGCTACTGACTTTGTGGTCCTTCTTGATCGTGCATATTTGAAACTTGATCGGTGCACCATTTTCTTATCACACACCTTCGATCGCCTTGGACTAAATTTTGTTTGTGTTGACTATTCAATCGCTAAAAATAATGCAAGCACCGTATGGTGCCCCTTTTACCATATTGTTCATGGAAGGGCCACATGGCATTTATTATTTTTTCGTTTTTTCTAATGTAAAAGAAAAAGCAAAGGGGGGACCACTTTATTTTATTGTCAGGGGATTCCTTTTTTTTCATGTGGTTGAGCTTGGGCACATAACATTGGATGCTTTCTCCTCCCACAACCAAGCTCTTTTTTCATGTGGTTGACCTTGGGCACATAGCATTAGATGCTTGCTCCTCCCAAAACCAAGCTTGGAGAAGCATTACATTTTCCTCCTCTCCTCCACAAATTTATGTATTAAGTTGAAGGAGAGCATGAGGATGTTGCATGAGGTTTCATAGTGTATCAAGAAGAACTAAATACCAAACACACGAAATGAAAGAGAATATATTGCAATGTAATAAATAATTTTTATTTGTATTGATACAAGGGAGCTTGAATCTCCCAAATTTACAATTATTTTACCCCAAATATCTTGGAAAAGATATTACAATGCTCTCTTCTTAAACTACAATCCTCATAATGGTGGTATTCCAATTCTCTAGAAAATGTCTGGATATCCTTCGCTCCTCTGCTACAAATCCAAGGGTGAGTGGGATTTTGTATCTTGGAAGTAGGGCCACTCTTAACTCCAATAGATCTTCAGATACCTATCTCTTGCACACATGAAATGCAAACAAGGGTTTAGTAGCACCTTTATATATGATTGAAAACCAATGCTTCTAGAAACTAAAAATGCAATGTGGAAAACATAGAAATTAAACCTAAATGCCTTGCTTAACAAACTATAACCTTACTGATCTGCATCGTTAATGACTTTCATGCATCTTGAGTAACTATGGGTGCATGGGTGTGGCTGGGCAACTATGGGAGGGTCGTTGCGACTGTGTAACCACAAGTGGACAATTGAGACTAGATGGTAGAAAACTCCAAAAAAGAGCATTCTTTGGCTTCGAGTCTTCAATATCTTCAGGATGCGTGTGAGCTCCTGACATGATTTAGGTAGCTTGATAGTGTGTTATATTTTCCTCATTTGGTTTATGAGATGAAGGTGCCTTTATAGGCTCCTTGGGATTTTGGAGGGAAATGGAGGTGGCAAGCTAGAATTGCTAAGTGGCACTCCAGGGCTGCAAAATGGCAAGGGTAGTTATAGTGAGTCACCTAGGGTATCTCACTTAATTGGCGTGATGTGGCTAATGGGTAGGTGTAAGTGGAGTGAGGTGTTAGGGATGTCCCTTGTGAAGGGACAAGGGTGAAATGGGTGTGGGTGATGTAGCCAGGATACATGTCTAGTGACTAGGTAAGGTATCCTAGGCAGATTAACATGTAGGATTTATATGCCTAAGTTTGGACTTAGGCATATATTTTATTATACGGATTTGGAATGTGCAATGTGAATGGGGTTTTGTAAGTGCCTAGGTTTTGGTGTCTACAAATACCCCTTTTTTTACCGTGTTGTATAAAACACAATGCGGTGCAAAAACAAGATACACCTATCTTTTTTGGATGGATAAATGGACTCAAATATTCTCGATGCATAATAATGAATGATTTTTGAAAATTTTGATTTGTTTGCTTACCCCCTCAATTGAAAAATGGGTAAAGAATGAAACTCACAAGCCAATTGACCAGATGTGGATGATGAAAAAAAGGTGGATGTGATGTTTGTAAATGTATGACATTGAAGATTAACTTGATGCCTCAAGTTTGGTATGGTTGTTGCAAATTTACCTTTGGTTTTGATGATGTACAAAATGATGTGGTAAAATAACCAACCACTTTGGGATTTCGGGTGCCTATGTGACTGTAACAATTCCTACCAAATGATATGGTGTTAAGAACCAGATACTCTAGGAGCTTCGAATCTCATAGTGATTTCAACAATTATTACCATATTGTGAGTGAATATTTTTTGCTTTTGTAACCCAAAGAAAAGGGCTTATTGATAACCTTGTGCAAATTATCTTGAATAGAGCCACACTCAAATATTAAAGGATATATATGATTTAATGTAAATGTGATGTTGTTGAATGATTTTGAATAAGTGTTATTATGGTGAGCTACCCATCCTACCGGATTGCATGGACTACCTGTTGCTGCAACCGCTAGGTATATAGTGTAATTCACTAGATACAAGGGTCACTGAATGATGATGATGTTTGATTATGATGTTTGCTGATGACATTTGATGATAATGATTGATTTCATTTTTTGGTTTGAGGGGGTGTTTTGTGTGTTTTTTTTTTTTATTTTCAACCGCCCATCCACGATTGCGCCTAACAACCATGCATCCATGATTGGCACTACCAACTGTGGATGGGCGGTTGCGTGCACTTGCAAAATTTGGACACGTGGTTGCCTCAACAAAATTTAGGTATAAATATGCTGATTGGACATTTTGAATTCATTTGTACGGTTCAAGTTATTCTGAGCGGTTGAGAGATTGAGTGATAGAGACGACTGGTGAGGCTAGTCGAGCGGGTGGTGGGGCGGATGTTGGTGGCTCAACTAGAGTGGAAGTTGGTGCACGGGTTGCAGAGGTAGGTTTTTGAGGCTCTTTTATTTATTTATTTTTTGCTTGTTTTGTTTTGTGTGTTTGTTTTTTTTTTATAACTAAGAGGGGATATAATTTTTTTTTTGAAATGAAAGGAATGTACAAAAATATTATTTTTTTAAAATTAGGATAATGCATGAAAATATATATTTTTTTGAAATGAAAGTAATGTATGAACATTTTTTTTTGAAATGAAAGGAATGTATGAAAATATTTTTTTGTTTTTTGTTTTTGAAATGTCATGTGCATTGATTTTGATTTGTTTTGTGATTTTTGTAGGTGAAATTTATAGAGGCTTGACATTGATGGCCTCGTATCATATATCGAGTATGAAAGGCCCTTACTGGCGATGACTAGAAGTTGCTGGTGACGGTGGTATTGGATGGTTACGGGTGGGTGGAGACTGTTAGGATAGATGAGGAGTACTTGTCAAGCTTAGTGGAGAGATGGGAACCTGATAGGGGTCATTTCAACTTTCGATAGGGGAGCTTACTATCACCCTAGAGGATGTTTACCATATATTTTGTGTTCCTATCAAGGAATCACTAGTTTGGGTTGGCCATGACAAGGAGTATAAGTTGAGGCTGGTATATATAGATGACTAGGATGTGGATTGCAACAAGAGTGGGATCACATACATTCAATTGTATAAGGATGGAAGGTTAGGCACACTTTAAACATTCGTGATGTACATTGTAGACAACATGTTGTTGCCTAACAACATGGGATCTAGGTTCCCTTGGAACCAGGTGAGGCTTGTGATGGATTTGATTGGTGAGCCTTGGATTTATGCATGGGCTCCTACTCTACTTTACTAGATGTATGTGGAGCTATATGAGGTGAAGAGGCAAGAGCAGAAGGGACTCGGATGTAGCTTACTTCTTCAACTGTGGTCTTGGAAGCAGTTCAATATTGCTCGACTAGAGGGTCTACCTTGCAAGTGGGATCACTCGTTGCCTAGTGCTCTTCATTGGAGGACCAACGAGGAGGCTTTACCAAGTTACCCTATTTGTAGTGGATATGAGTATTGGTATATGTTTGGTGCACTTACTAGAGGTAACATCTATTGGTGACCATGATGAGGTCTAATTTGGGATAGTGATACAACACAAGTTCAATGGATCAAGCAAGGCAAATGGGTGGTTGGGCACCATGGGCGAGAGATGGAGTTCATCCAGTTCTCTTGAGTGATGTGGCAGTTTGGTTTAGTGTAGGGATATCCTAATGCTCCAGTTGTGTACAGGCATTAGGATGACAAGCTTAATTTCCTTGTGACTCCTTATTTTTGGACTGTGGATGATGACCAAGATGATGAGATGGTGGGTGTTCCAAATGTAGATGATGTTGGGACTATATCTGAGTATGATGCCTAGTTTGCTTCACAATATCCATGAGCACCTAGTCAAGCTATTGATGATGCAATGAGTGGTGATGAGTGAGATGTTGGTGAGCAGGCTTCTCGATGGAAAAAGTGCCATCGAGGTAGTAGAAATAGGGGGTGATTTGGTGTAGATGTTCAATTTACCGACACTGGTTTTGGGGTTGGTGGAGATGGGGATGGTAGTGATGGAGGTGGAGATGGAGGTGATGAGAGTTATGGAGGGAAAGATGCACCTCCATGCCACATGAAGGAGGATTATGGTGTCCTCTAGGCTAAGACGTATAGCTTAGATCAGACTGTAGTGGCTTGCAATATAGATATCACGAGGTTAAAGAGTGTACTGGCCACTTGGGATGCTGATATAGCTCAACTAAGAAGTGAGGTGGATGACCTACAGAGTGGAGGTGGGGATGCTTCTACGATTGTAGATCTTTGTGCTGAGATAGCTCAAAGAGAGGCACATCAAGGTTTGGTTTTGTATGCTTCATAGAGGCAGGTTAGGTACATTGGATTGCTTGAGGACACTATTAATCAACATCATATTTTACTACCTCTACAACCTTTATCATCAATTTCTAGCTCTAGCAGACAGAGTGAGTCTAGACCTAGTGGTTCACGTTCGCAGGTTTCTAGCTTCCACACTCCCTCTAGTTTATAGGGCTCATCTTATGGTCCTCATAGGATTCATGGTAGCACTAGCTAGTAGCGCTTATTACCTCTTTTTGTAGTTTTATTTTTTGCTTATGATCCATAGTGCTCTGATGTATACAAATTTTTGGGTGATTTTTGTACTATGATATATATACATATACATGGCTTTTATTGTTATAATTTGTATTGTCCTTTTTATTTATTGTATGTATGGATGCATATGAAATGATGTAGTGATTGAGTGAGATAAATGGTGAATGTTATGTTGTGATGATCATTTGTGTATGTTATAGAATTTTGCTTTATCAACTTTATTCTTATTGTTTAATCAGGGGCATTAACATTTGGTATTTATAAATGACATGAATTATGAGATGCAAGAGTAGAAATGATATAGAATGGTTTGGATAAATGATCTATGGTAATTTTTCAAAGACTCAAACATCCTAGTTATCTCAAATAAACTCATCTATGTATCTAGAAAATATTCATGATGCTAAGGTTGTCCTGGTGGTTTCAAATTTCTCAAGGACCAACTGTGTGTGCAATGACTATTAATTTCTCATTATGAGCTAGGTCAAACTAATCAATAGTAACTTATGCTAATAAGCTAGATCATCCGTGAGCATCCATAAGTCTGTACAAAAGAAGGTTGCTAATGTGACATACGTGGTGCCATGCATAAGGATACCCAATTGCCAGGAAAATTTTATTCAATCCATTGTTGTAATGAGGATCACCCCACAATTTTTAAAACACTAAGAATTCCAAGGATTCAAGCTCTTTTCCTTTCTTTTATTGCATTGGAATTTTGGGATTTTTTTTTGAGTTGCTCATTTTTTGTGTTGGAGCAAAGTGCATTTTTATTTCTTTTGTGATACTTGCTCATTTTGAGGAGGGGCAAGGGAATTTTTATTGCTTTTGCAATGCTTTTTGAGATACTTGCTCATTTTGAGGAAGAGCAAACGATTTTTTTTTTTGGGATGCTTTTGGGATACTTGCTCATTTTGAGGAGCAAGGGTTTTTTTTGGAAGGATAAAAGGGATCTTGTCCTCTTATCAACTCTTAGCTTTCTAGAAAATGCACATAATTGGATGAAAAGGAGAAATCTTTCACTTTATGACAATAGCAACGTATGACTTCGTAATTCCTAAGGTTCACAATATTTTAATGTGTTTTGATGTGTGTGGTCCAAGAGGAAACTTGATTGACCAGGAACAACTTATTGCATCTAAATATTGTTTGATTTTTAATGAAGGTTTCTCAAAACACTAGGAGTGGCTAAGTGACTAAAAACACCCAGATTTCACTTATGGACTAATGTGCTATGTGAGATTTTATGATACCTTCACTATAAGATTTTGAAAATTAAAAAGTGCACACAAAATAGTCAGTGGCTGCATAATCATTATTGCTAATGATTATACGGTATCTATTCTAGTTTATGTGAACCCATTAATCATCAAAATATCATAAGGAAAGTTGCAAATTATTGCGATTGATGGAGTGATGAGTAATGTTTGATATAAGGTTCCCTTGATTAAGGCAAAAAGATATAGTGGAGTAGCAATCATCCAAGTTAACCAAATGGTTCCTAAGATGATGAACTGTATGAACAAATGTACATGTTTGAAATGCTTATATGAAATGTGGGTGGAATGCATGGATGGATATATGAAATGCAAATATATATATATATATATATATATATATATATATATTTATTTATTTTAAGCCATGTATATGTACATATATGTAACTTGCACTATGCATAAAATGCCTTTAGGTGTATAATATTTAATGGCTCAGGTTCCAATATTCCCTCTAAATTTGCAAGTTTATACATTCTTGGACTCAAATTTTGCTTGACAATGTATGGACCTAACCAATTAGCCACAAATTTATTTCTTAAATGTAGCAATGCATTGGTGTTATGTTGATTCTCTTTAAGGACTAGATCTCCTACGTGGAATTCATGAAGATGGACTTTTGTGTTATAGGAATGATTGATGCGATCTTGATATACTCGTAGATGTTCTAAGGTATTGATTCACCTTTCATCAAGGAGTGTAAGTTGGTCAAGACGTGCTTGTCTAGCTGTATCGTCATCCATGAATTCTTGTAATGCAACTCATAAATAAGGGATCGTGAGCTCAAGAGGCATGATTTCTTTGAATTCATAGACCAATGAAAATGAAGTTGCCCTTGTTGGCATTCGAATGCTTGTTTGTGAAGCAGAGTTGCATTAAAATAAAACACATCAAACCACAAAAATAGAGAAAATGCAAAAGTTTTTTGGTATTATTTTTTGAGGAGAAATGGAGCTTACAGAGACAAACTAATTACAAATTTGAAATCCCCCCTCTTTGACCCTGTTTTCCCTTTTCCTACCTAGAACTATCTATTTCAAATTTGAATTTTAGGGGCAAACTTCCCGAGGTCATAACTCATCACTCATTGCTTGAAATGACTATTGGCGCATGTTTTCGAAAATCTCTCGAAGGGGTTTACTACTTGGTATTAATTTTATACAAAATACCACCATATTTCAGCCCTTAAAAAGGCCTCTAAGGCCTTCAAAATTGGCCTCCAAGTTTTACTAGCAAGATTTTCACTAGTTTTGATAGGGTAGGAGACCTTAAAATTTACATATCTCCCAAACCGCTCAGGATATTGGGATGATTATTTTAGCGTTGGATCTATTTATCCATCCTCTAAAAAACTAAACAGACTTTAGAACAAAATAAAACAAATACAAATTTAGGTGATGCAAGATCACTCTTACACCACTCGATGCTCCCACATCAGATCGATAAGCCCATAATACCAAGGGGATTTGAGTATGCCAATCCCTATGGTTTTCTTTGACAAGTTTCTTGAGAATGGTTATTAAGATCTTATTGGTCACTTCAGATTATCCATTTGCTTGTGGGTAATAAGGAGTCAAGAAATTGTGTTGGATATTGTACTTGTTGCATAATGCTCAAACATCCTTGTTCTTAAAAGACTTATCATTATCAAAAATTATTTTCAAGGGAATCCCAAAACAATAGATAATATGCTGGAGTATGAACTTCATAATTCAAGGTCCAATCGTAGTGGTCATTGGGATCACTTCAAACCATTTGGTAAAGTATTCTATGACAGTTATTATGAACTTGTGTTGTCCCGAAGAGGCAGGTGAAATTTTAACAATCAAAATCTAGACCCCATTGTGAATGGGGCCAAAGGCTTTGAATGGGCTATAATGCTTATGATGGTACATGAGTTACATTGGTGTGATGTTGAAATTTTTGACATTTCTTCACATATCGACAACAATCATTTTCCATGGTGGGCCAATAATAACCCATGCTTAAAATATGCTTTGCAATGGCCATTCCACTAATGTTGCCACCACAAGTACCATAATGGACTTCAGTTATGGCTCTTTGTGCCTCTATGGGATCTAAGAATCGAAGTAAGACTCCATCATAGCCATGTCTATACAACACGTTCCCCAAGAGAGTGTAACAAGCTAATTTTTATTTAAACATTCTCTTTGTAGTTTATGTCAAATATAATGGGAGGGTCCCAAACTTGAAAAAGTCTTTTATTTGATCAAGACAAGATTCATATGGTTCTACATGGATGAAACAAACACTCTTCTCACCTTCAAATTTTGCTTGTGAGATTGTGGATTTGTACATTGTTTTGATGACAAGTGGTTGGACTTCTCCATTTTCATTCTTTAGAATTAATGATCCTAAAGAAGCCATCACATCCACAAACCTATTAGTTAAACGAGGCAAGTTGTAGATCTCGTACTAGTCAAAATTTGCTAGAAATTTCATTGCTACTTCATGGTATTATTTCAAAATTGGCTCTCTACATTTATGAGTTCCCTTCACTTGGAAAACAACAAGCTGAGAAATACCAAAAGTGCTTAATTACTTAATTCCCATAGCTAATGCTGATTGAAGCTCCAATATTAAGGCTTCATACTCTACATTGTTATTTGTGCATTGAAATTCAAGTTTGAATGATAAAGGAATTGATATTCCTTCGGGTGTATAAAATATGACTCCAACACCTTGCCTTTTTCACACTTTGACCTATCAAAGAAGAGAGTGATGTCAAAATCATCCTCAAGAGGGACTGGTTCTTGCTCAGTGAAGAAAAATACCAAATCATCTGGAAGCTCGATAAGAAGTGGTTGATCATTTTGAAGTGGATCTTCTATGAGTTGATTGGCTATCATTTGACCCTTGATGGATTTTTGGCTAATGAATTCAAGCTATAATTCCATTAAGAGAATTATCCATTTTGCCATTTGGGTATTAGTGTATGTGTGAGTCATCATATAACATAGAGGATTTTCTTTAGCTATGACATAGGTAGTGTTACTTAGCGTATAATATTTGAGTTTCTTAGTGGCAAAAACCACTATTAAGCATAACTTCTCAACATAAGCATATATTGTTTCATAACTCACCAATGTTTGACTAATGTAACAGATTGCTTGCTCTTTCTGATTTTTGTTCTTTTGAGCAAGCATTATACCTAATGTAAAATCTATTGTAGAAATATAAAGATGAAAAGGGACTCTTAGACGAGGCGGTGTTAGTACTGGTGGTGAAGCCAAATATTTATTAATGTCATCAAAAGCCTCTTGATATTATTTTGTCCAAGAAAAGGTGATCCCCTTCTGTAGCAAGTGATTGAATGACCTGCATTTGTCTGGGAGTTGTGCAATGAATCGATGAATGAACTGAATATTTCCTTCCAAATTGCGTAACTCTTTAAGATATTTTGGAGGGGGTCTTTCAATAATGGCCTTGACCTTATCAAGGTCCGCTTCAATGCATTGCTTGGAGATAATGAATCCTAGAAGTTTACCTGATGTGACTTCGAATATGCACTTCTTAGGATTTAATATCACCTTGTGTTCAAGCAATTGATCAAAGACTTTTCTAGCACTTCAATGTGCTCAAGATGTGTTTTATATTTAACGATTAAATCATCCACATAGTCTTTTATTTTGTGCATATAGTCATGTAATATTTACATCATGGCACGTTGATAAGTAGCTACTATATTTTTGAGACCAAATGGCATCACATTGCAAAAGAAAGTGCCCCAAGGTGTGGTGAATGTTGTTTTGTGTTGGTCCTCAGGATTGATTTGAATTTAGTTGTATCCTAAAAAACCATCCATTAAAGAAAGCATTTCATGGCCTGCGTAAGAATCTACAAGTTGATCAATGTTTGGTAATGTAAAATAATCCTTGGGACATGCCTTGTTTAAGTCTAAAAAATTTATGTATACGCATACCCCCCATTCGGCTTATGAACAAGTACCATGTTTGATATCCATTAGAGATAATAAATGGGTTGTATGAAACCCACATCCAATAATTTTTGTAGCTCTTCTTTGATAATGAGTGCTACGGTAGGATGAAGTTTCCTCAAAATTTTCTTGAATGATTTTGCTTAAGGAGCTAAGGTGAGGTTATGAACCACCAAGTTGGGGTCAAGACCAGGCATGCCTTTGTATGACCATGCAAAAATATCTTTCTTCCTTGTCAATACATCTAGGATGCGCTCTTTCTCTTCTACAGATAGATATTTTGCTATTTTCACAATTTGTGAATTACCTGCATCTTGACTTAGGTTCACATCAATGAATTATTTGATAAGCATGTGAGAATCTTCTTCTAAATGATGTGGAGTAGGAATGAGATGAATATCATCCTCCACATGTTCAAAGGACTCGAGTGATGCTTCTTCTACTTTGGTTTGAAAAATAGAAGTAGGTAAAGATGAATATTCCTAAGGAATATAAGCATTAGAAGCTCTTAGAAATTATTTAGATAGGATACAATCACCTATGGATGATGGGGATGAAATCTTGTCCATGTTGATAAGGATAGCATCGATTGGAATTGCCTTTGCCAAATCATATGGATTACGGAGTGGGGTGAACAAGTCAACAAAAATCATGTTAACTCAATGGAAATGAAGTGGTTGTGATTTTGGGAGTGAACTATCCTGATCACTCTCCCTAGGGAGCAACTAACCTATTATGGGTGAATTATGATTTTGCGAATGCAACTAAGGTGGTGGTGGTGGATCTGGTTTGGGTTGCTCTCGCATAATGTGTAAGCAAAAGATGGATTTATTGATAGAAAACATTGTAATTTAGTACTCATATCTCTTAATGGGCTTTATAGGGGTCACATTTTCTTGAGGACCATCAAAAATATGATTGATCATGTCCATGTTCGGTTCTATTTCCTGAAATTCTTCAAAATCATCATTAGAAATATCATCATCAATAATGTAATTGATCATAGCTATATGCGGTCTCATTTTTGGAAATACCTCATGTAAAAAAGGTGCAAACTCAAGGTCCAAATACTTGCCATTACTATCATCACTATCTTCTCTCTCCTCAGCCTCCTCTTCAAACTCTAGGGTGAGTCGCTAAAATATATGCTCAAAGGAGGAGTTAGAGGCTGATGGTCTGTATCCCAAGACAGAGTGATCGTGCGCTTCTCAATATTAGGGCTCAATGATGTAATGCGGGACTATTCATGTCATCCAAGGCCAAATGCCTACCAGTTAACCCGATGAAAATATTGTAAGGGAAAATATAAGTTGGACAAATATTCTAAGCTAGCACACAATTCCTACATGGGTTCTTCATTAGGAGGAGGTGGGTTGGACAAAGAATCCAATCCATCATATACAAAGTTAATCCTATTTGGCTCATGACTCATTCTATACACTGCACCTACAACCAAAGGTGGATTGCATGGGTGACCGTAATATCTAATAGACTGAATAGGTGGTGTTATTGCGACACTCTCAACTATGTAATTGCCAACACTTGGATTGTTGAGATGGACAATAACTTGAGTTGAATGGGATGTAGATAATCCAAGTTATGATGTGGAGGCTTCAATGGTGACTTGTGGTTTGGATGGAGGTGATGGCTCCTTCAGCTATAGTTCCTCTCAGATAGTTGACCCTATCTATGAGATAATGGGTATTAGGGTTTGAGATGAATTTGGTTGAATAGATTTGTTAGTATTTGGTGGATTTGGTTGGGATGAAAAGGTGAAGGGTGTTTGCAAAGTGGGAGGTTTAGTTAATGAAGATGTCGATCGATTGGTGAGATGATCAGGTGTGATGGAAAAATGGTATGAAGTGGATGAGGGTTGACTTGGGTTGATGGCTTGAGATACAAAGGCCTAATCAACTATTGGAAAAGCCTCTGGTATGGGCACTTTGGATGAGGTATTGTTAGTTGGGGTGGTTTGAACGATGAGGGACTATATGGAAAGGTGTCGGATGGAAGGGATGGCTCATATGGGTTGGATATCAAGTTGCAATACTTGAATGATTCAATGTCAGTAGGAATGCAATGGAATTTTCCCTCATGCACATATTTAAAATATTAATGTAATATTGAGGGAACACACTTTATTTCCCTAATCCAAGGATGTCCAAGAAGTATGTTATACTACATGGCTCCTTCCAAGATATGGAAGAGTACAAGGATTGTTTTCACCCCCACTGTTATAAGTAGGACTACGTTTCTCACAGTGGAGCACAAAGCGTCATTGAAAGCCTACACAATGAAGGTGGATGTGATAATGTGAGATGATGATAGATTGAGATGTTTGATGGCTGGGGTAGTGATGATATTGATAGAGGAGTTAGTATCAATGAACACTCTCTTAAAGGGTTTTCAATCAATATGAGCTACACTATGCAATGGAGGATCGAGTAACTATGATGATATGCTCTTTTCTTCAAAATCATAGAACGCTATTGAAGGTTACATACAATTTTGAACACTCCCCACAAAAGTGTTGAAGGCATTAGGATCTTCTACTTGAAGTTTGATAGATTTTAAGATTTCCTTCAATACCTCACGATGTGGAGGATATTGTTGTATGAGCTCATATATTGACAATTTAACTGATACCATCCTTAAGCTCTGTGTTAACCGACTTCTCAATGTGATGATTTGCCTAGGTGGATGATTTAGAATATGAATGGGTGGAGATAGAATGGTTGGGTTTAGTTGTATGGGCACATTTGTTGATGCTAAAGGAGCTGGTACTACTTGGGTTGGCTCATTTGATTATGTGTGATTTGTTTTTCTTTGCCATCGGGTGACTATGTGGATAGCCCCCATAAAACCTTGATACAATTGAAACACCTAATTGACTTAATTAGGAGGAACTATAGAAGTTGATGCTCCCATTGTTTGTTGATTTACCTTATGATGAGGTAATGGTGTTTGATGAGGTAATGAGGTAAAGGTTTTTGTTTTGTTGGGCTAAGGGGTTATCAATCTTGATATTTCCATTTTCAAGTAAATATTGCACAATATTCTTAAATCCATAATAAATATTGATGTCAGGGCCTTTCTAATGATGGTAGGTGCAGTACAGATGCTCCCTATAGTTCCTAGGTTTTGGCTTATTTGGATCCTCAGGCTTCATTTCTAGCAATGTGAAAGCCTGTGCATCATATAACTTTTAGAATATGGATGAATATGGTTTAGGCAATGGAGTGTAGTTGCATTTTGGATTGTATTGATACTGGTTATTTTTTTTAGGTTGAGCTTGATTTTGTAGCTATTGTGGGGGTGGAACTACTTGATAAGCCTATTGTTGCAAGTGTTGTTGTTGCTGTAGGGTTTGTTGTACTTGCACTTGAGCTTATTGGATCTACTATGTAGGTTGGCTCAAGACTACTTGATTAACCTATCTAGCCTTGGATTGATCATGGTTATTCCCATTTTGATTTTTGTTCTACCATTCTTTCTTTTTTGATTTTATCTCACCCTATTGGATCTTGAATTTCTTCTATCACTCTAGCTTGGGTGAGCGCTTCTTTGAATGTTCTATATTGTTGTAGTTGTAGATTGGATTGGAATAACTCCTTGTGAACATTCATGTTAATTTTTACATGGATAGGGAGAATGGCAATTTGGTCATGATTCCCCTCTAGCGGTTGCTAAAGTCATAGTCCGATTCATCATCATATTGTCATAAATTGAGCAAATCGGTCAATGTTGTCTTCTTTCTAATGATCAAAGAGAACCACTCCAAGAATTCATCCAGTATTTGTTCAAAATTATAGATAATTTGATGCAGTAAATGATTATACCAGTCTAGGACATCATCTCTGAAAGTTTGAGGAAAAGTATGGATAATGAGTGCATCGTTGTTTTTGATTCTGAAGCATACATTAATGAACCTAATCATATGTTCTCGAGGGTCCTAATCCCCCTTGAATTTTTCAAACTTTGGTATTTGAAATTATAAAGGGTAAGGTGATGATGGTACCAAAGCATGAATAGGATGATTGAGTAGTTTCCTTAGAGTAGGTTTATGGTATTGCATAACCAACGTCTGCAATGCTAAACTATCAACCCGACTTTGCAAAAATTGAAACTTAGGATCTTCTAGCAAAGGGTTAGAACCCTGATTGGTTTGCTGCTGCTAGAAATAATGTGTAATATTAGTGGGGATTTAATGATGTGGGATGTTAGTGTGAAATGTATTATGGAATGATTGTTTATATTGAATTTTATGATGATGGGGAGATGGAGGTATGATGGCATGTTGAAATTATGAGCTGGTATACATTTTATGGAGTGGATTAGTGGATATGGTCATGGTTTAGGGTCAAAACACCCAATATGGATCTTGAGTGAAGAAGGTTTGTGGATGAGATGTGGATGGCTAGTATTTAATGAAAAAGAAACATGACAAAGTAGTACTCTAAAAATGTAAACTTATTTTTTATTCACCAAATCACATATGTGCAAGTGAAGAGCATGCTCCTAGTATTGCAAGATTTTTGATTCACCAAATCACAATACGTACAAGTGAAGAGCATAATACTGGTAACAAAAATGTATTAGAAAATAGAAGGAAAAAATGAGGGATTATAAACTTAAAGAAAGAGATGAGTTAGGAAAGGAACAAAAAATATTTGATTGAATTTTTATTCCATAAAAAATAAGTGATACATATCTACTATGCCATGTTTTATTTTTTATTAATGAATCTACCCTCTGCAACTACTGCTATGGGTTAGGATTAATGCTTCAATTAGCATTATCCATATTCAATTGTTGCAACTACAAAAATGCTTGGTACATGGCAATCACAGATGAATATGGTATGACCATATAGGTGGTAGAATATTGGGCCGATTTGGTGGAAACCATGTGAGTGGATGTAGGCAGAGGGTAAGTGGAAAAAGATATTGTCATTGAATGAGGGATGTTATGGTTCGTGGGATCCACAAGTGTGGTGGATGGGATGGATGAAGGGATCCACGAAGAAACATTGACTTTTTATTCATAGAGGGGGTTATTACAAGTGATTTTTTGTTTTGGCAAGATGAAGGGGTATGATTAGATGCCGATGGATGATTATGGGTCATGGTGGCAATAATCAGTTTGATGAGTGGGTTCGTGAAGATGTAGTTGGGTTGTTGCAGGTGCATGAAGATGGTTTCCTATTATGATGGAGGAACAATATGAGGTGGAATGGTAAGTGGAGATAATGATGGGAAGACCAAACTAACTGCATTCAAATATAGCCTAACAACATCCATGTCCACATACATGACATGATCATCATATGGCTTGGGTGGATCACTCCTAGGAGTTTTAGGAATGGTAGCGTGAGTAGCTCTCTGCATTATATCTCGGTCTAAAGTAAGGGCACCACTAGATGGTCCAAAATTCAAGTTCAAGGACACAATAGGGGCTACACTGACTTGCCCTACCACTGATGTGGTAGGGGCTTGGGAGGACTAAGATGGAAACTCCATGGATGAGGGTAATTGATTCTAAACTTGGGCTAGCTTTCTGGCTTGACTACAGGTTGTTACCATTCATTAAGGGTGCGATGAGGTGAAAAATATGAGAATACATGTGTGAATATATAGTGAAAGCATAAACAAACAACATTCAAAGAAAACAAACAAAAAAAATTATTTCTAAGTTTTCGTAAAGTTATGATTTTGTTTTTGATTTTTTTTAATTTTGAAAAGTTTTTGATTTTTTTTAAATTTTGGGTTTGTGAAGGAAATTGCAAGTTTAACCCTATAATGAGTCTACGAATTTCACCTAGATGCTCTCACACACTAACTTGGTGATGAAATTCAAGTTGTGAAACCCATCAAGGCTTGGTTATGAAGTCCAAGTTCGATGAGGGAGCCTAGGTTCTACCAGTACTCACCCAGTTCACCGTGAGTAGCAATACACCCTTTGAAGAGGAATATTCTATTTTCCATGGCTAATATGGTTCTTGGATCAACCTTGATAAAATAATGGGGTAATGATTGGGGGTTGGTGATGAAATCCAACCTTTCCAATGTTCATGTGCAAGTGTGTGAAGGTTTTTTTTATCAGGGTGTGATGCAAACTACCATGTACATCTATTTATTACCTAAATGTAGAAAGAAAAAATAGACAAATGTAAAAAAAAATAGATCAGGGGCAAAATGGCTAATTTCAAGCAAGATCTACGAGGGTTTTGGTACCTAGAGCCAACCAGCACTCGGTGTTTGGGCTTGGTCAATCATCGCTGGGTGGTTAACCAACCGTGTGTGTGCATTTAGAAATTACCAACTGTAGACCCACAATTTTAGTTGTGTTCTAGAAAGCAAGGAAAAATAAGCCTAAAACCCCAAATGTGCCTGGATTATTCCTAATTAGGCTATGCAAATTCTCTGATAGGTAATCTAAAATGTAAGTTCTTTTGATTTTTTTAGGTATGCCTAGCCTAAGACCTAGATGTAGACAAGGGCAAACAAGGACAAAGACTCTTATTCTTCTTCTTGACTTAATGAAATCCTAAAGCAAAATAAAGGGAAAGAGGATTTTGGATGTACGAACTTGTGATCCTTTCACTTCTACTTGCCAATTCCTTCAACCACCGATCCATGATTCTATAGTGCCCCAACTATCAGTCCATGATTGTGAAAATTTGTAAACATCAATGCGTGGTTGTTTGGCTCTATAACTATGCACTCATGGTTCCTCGGATGTAGGGTCAAGCCAAAAAGAGGTTTGGAGCTGTTGATTTTAATCCTCAATATCTACATTATTGAGTTCCAAAAACCTACAATCATAGATAAACACAAGTCAGTAGTAGAAATCAGCAAGGTAATGACAAATAGAACCCTTAGGGGGTCCCACCATGATCACCATTTTTGTAGCAAAAAGAATTGAACACCAAACACATGAAATGAAAAGAAGAGATTGCAATGTAATAAATAATTTTTCTTTGTATTGATATAGGGGAGCCTGAATTTCTCAAATTTACAATGCTTTTGCCCTAATGTCTTGGGAAATATATTACAATGCTCTCTTCTTTAACTATAATGCTCCTAATGGTGGTCTTCCAACTCTTTAGCAAATTCATGGGTGTTCTTCGCTCCTCTGCTATAGCTCCAAGGGTGAGTGGGATTTTGTATCCTAGAAGTAGGGCCATTCTTAGCTCCAATAGCTCTTTAGATACCTATATCGTACACACACAAAATGCAAACAAGGGTTTAGAAGCACCTGTATATATGATTGAAAACCAATGCTTACAGAAACCAAAAGTGCAGTGCATAAAACATAGAAATTAAACCTAAATGCCTTGCTTAACAAATTAAAACCTTACACTTGTTTTTACCCATGTTTTTTAGGTGTTGGAGAGGGTAGGGCAATCCTCCAAGGGAGGTCCTTGGTTTGAATCTCAACCCTAAAAAATACACATTGGGTACCCAAAATCTAGTTGATAATTCTGGTGCGGTTAGGACCGGGTGCGACTCCTAGGTGATTTTAATGGTGTAGAATCCCCTGCTCATGGTTTCTTAGACCAAGGCAGCCATGCAAGGGATTTTTCACTAAATTAAAAAAAAACAAAATAAAACCTTACTGATTTGCATCGTTAATGAATTTCATGCATCCTAAGTAACCGCGGGTACATGGGTGTGGCTGGGCAACAATGGGAGAGTAGTTGTGACTATGTAATCGTGGGTGGATGGTGGAGACTAGATGGTAGAAATCTCCAAAAAAGGCACTCTAGGGCTTCGAGTCTTCAATCTCCTTGAGATACGTGCAAGTTCCTAGCATGATTTTGGTAGCCTGACGGTGTGTTCTCTCTGCCTCCTTTGGTTGATGGGGTGAAGGTACCTTTATAGGATCCTTGGGATTTTAGAGGGAAATGGAGGTGGCAAGATAGGATTGCTAAGTGGCACTCCACGACTGCCAAATGGTAGGGGTAGTTATAGTGAGTCACCTAGGGTGTCTCACTTAACTGGGGTGATGTGGCTAATGGGTAGGTGTAAGTGGAGTGAGGAGTTAGATATTTCCTATGTGAAGGGACAAGGTCGAAATGGGTGTGGGTAATGTGGCTAGGACACATGTCTTGTGATTAGGCAGGGTATCCTAATCAAATTTTTTAGATTTATAAAATCTAGAAAATACTTTTAATGTGCAGGATTTATATGCCTAAGTTTGGACTTAGGCATATATTTTATTATGCGGATTTGGAATGTGCAATGTGAATGGGGTTTTGCAAGTGCCTAGGTTTTGGTGTCTACACATAGATTTAGAGTGCATTTTTGGTAGTATCCAAAACTCTCCAATGGTTCTAATTATTGTAATTTGGAGTGCATTTTTGGCATAGACCGACACTCCCATTTGGCTCCATATTATTGTATAAAGGTGCATTTTCAACAGAGACTGACACCTTCTAAGATGGATTTCACCATGAGGGGGATGATAATCATGGTGAACATAGTAAGGAAAGTGTACCTTAAGGGGGGATGTTAGAACTAATGTGCACTTTGCCTATTAGGGTTAGGGTTTTCCTTTCTACAAACCCTAACACCTCTTGTTATTTATATGTACTCTTTCTTCAATAAAATATATCTTTTTTAGCCCCATCATAAAGTTGGATTCATCATTGGTTCTATTGCATTGAAATATTTGTGCTCTGTGTTGTCTATGTGAATTGCCTATGAATAAAAAAAATACTAGGTTTTATTTTATAACAACCATTAAACATATCTTTTAACTAATTCTATTCTATGATCAAATAAAATTCGATTGAATTGCTGTGTAGTTTATTTGAGGAGTGTTCCCACATTTTTTGAATATATGTTCGTATTTATTATAATATATACAATTATTTCTTGTAGTAGACATATATTGTGTTGTGAGATCAACCTATAGGTTTTTATTTTATTCTTGTTTATTTATTCTTAGACCTATTCCATTATAGCCAATTCTTGTTGTATCACAATATATATCATCAATATGTACAATGTTGATTAGAGATCTAACATTTTATTGATCAAATGTAAATATATATATATACAAAATTTTAACCCAAAATAGGCTAACAATCTAGATTCCACGTAATAGAGATCGATCTATCTTAAGATTTGAAACACATATTTTCTATCTACATAGTCTAACTTTAGTTTATTATAATATCCTCTGCTAATTATAGATTACATAGTTATGCATGTTAACTTCTTGAAGAACAACTAGATAACACTTTAGGATTTGTAGAAATTATCTAGACTAATAATGTAATAATATATTTTATCATAACATCCCCTCTTATTACATTATTTGGAATACAAAGAGAGTTGAAACAACTCAAACTTGACATGTACAAGTACTTTCATAAAAATATCCATAACTTGTTTGTTGGTGGGAATGTACTGGAGCTAAATCTTGTGCTTCTAAACTTCATCTTGAATGAAGTGATATTGAGCATCCATGCGCTTCTTTCTTTCATGGAACATTGTATTCTTGAATAATTTTAGAACACCTTGATTATTGCATTTCAAGTGTATTAGTAGATTTTTCTGAAGTTCTATACTTGAAAGAATGCGACATATCCATATCATTTTACACACAACTCCTTGTGTGGTAAAATATTGTACCTCTATGGATTATAGTGCAAATGCCTACTACTACATGAGACAGATTCAAATCCTAGATGAAATATGTATCCAAACATTGAATTTATATCATCTAATAATCCTGCATATTCTAAGTTCAGGTATCCTTATAAGAACTTCTCATTAGTCTTATATTTAAGCCCATAATCTATTGTTCCATATATATAATGTAATACTTTCTTTTTTACTTTCCAATGACTTACCTTAGGATCCTACATGAACATTGAAAGATAGCTCACAAAAAGCTTATATTTGGCCTGGTATTCATTAGATATATGAAACTCCCATTCAATTGACAATAGAGAGTTCTAGATACTTGAGGAGATTTGTCATATCTGGACAACTGTAACCCTGGTTCCATTAGAGTTGCCTTGGGTTTACAATCTCTTATCTAGTATTTTTCTCCAAATGTCTTGGAATATTTTATCTATGAGATCCTTATGTGATTATTTCTTTACCAGACCTCTAAGCCAAGACAATAATGTAGAAGTCTCGGATCTATCATATTAAAAAAAAATTCAAGTAACTTTTCATAGCATCCACAATTTCATCTAAACTACCAATAATGATAAGGTCATCAACAACAATACAAGTATCACTATTTTAGAGCTAAATTTCTTGGAATAGATATTTGCATTTGGGGTAGTTCTTTTAAATCCATGTTGTAATAGGTGATTGATAATTTTAATGTACTAGGCTCTAAGAGCCTGCTTCAACACATACAAATATTTTTTTAGTTTGAAATTTTTTTGTTGTTGCCCTTCAACAACAATATATTTGGGTTGAACCATATACACCTCTTTCTTAAAATCACCATTTAATAAGGCACTCTTGACACCCATATAATATCACTTTCAACCAAAATGCATTGCCATTGCATATAGAACATGAATGGTTGTAATTTTAGTTGTTGGTGCAAATTTTTCCTTATAGTTAATGCCTTATTTTTGAGCATAGCCCTTTGCAACAAGTCAGGCCTTGCATTTATCAATTGATATATTTGATTTATATTTTCCACTTGCAACCTAGGGGATTATTCCCTTCAGGTTGATCAATTAACTACCATGTGTTATTTGTTAATAGAGACTTATATTATAATTCCATATATTACTTGAAATGAGGTAAGCTAAGTGCATCCTTCATTGATTGTGGGTTTTTCATAACATACTTTGAGTACATAGTTGATTGGAAGTGAGATTAAGAGGTGCATCAAATTTGGCATCTCTCATTGTACTTGTGTACCATTTTGGAATTTGATATTTTTAAGAAGGAGCAACCATTTTAGGTTCATCAAAAAATGCAAGAATATCATCTTGGACTTCTTCATAAAATTATATTTTCACAGTAGGAGATGTGTTATTTCTAGACTCTTCTAAATATACTGTATTTGAATTAGGAGCAATTTCTTCAACAAATATCATATCTCTACAGATATGTATTTTATTGGTCATGGGGTTGATCAAACAATACCATTTGTATTCATCATCATATCCAAGAAAGATACATAAAAGGTATTTCTCATATAGCTTTGTATTTTTCTTCTTAAAAATATGCATATATGCTTTGTTGCCAAATATTCTTAGATGAGCAATGGATGGCTTCCTTTCAAACTAGGATTTTTTAGGGGTAACTCAAAGTTTTTTTATGGGTGCTCTATTGAGGAGATATAGTGTTATGGAGACAAATTCATCCCAACATTGTTGCCCAAGATTATCTCCAATGAGCATATATCAAATCATATCCATGATGGAATGGTTCTTCCATTCAACAACCTCATTATATTGTGGAATATAAGTTGCTTTTTAATCCCATGATGTGCCAAAAAGCTTGAAAATCTATTTGAGTACAAGTTCTCTCTTTATTTTTTATCCTAACATACAATATTTTCTTTATAAATATTATGACTACTCTCTACAACATTGTTGCCTTCTCAAACAACCTCCCTATCATTAGTATCAGCACTAAAATCCTTCTTCTAGATAGTGATTGTATTACAACCAATTTATTTCTATTTGATAAGATTACCTGTATTACACATGATATTTTTCAACAAGTTATTTTTATTGCAACCAATTTTTTGTCTATTGGATAAGATCAACTATATTGCACAACAATTTTCATTAATGGTTTTTTCTTTATCTGTATATTTATTTCTTCTTGTTTTATATACTTTTATTTTTATATATCAAGAGTGAGAAGTGATACATATATGATATTGACTAATTAAGGAGGCACTATAACAACTTTCTCACCATAGTCAATTAATTTGTCAAGATGAAGACTTATAAAGTCTTAAGTATAGTGAAAATATCATCATTAGCCTCTTTTAAGGCTAATTGTAAATGTTTTGGAACATCAACTATTTTGACAATAATTTTTATCCAAGTATTAAGCAATGTATATTCATCTAGAGAATCATATTCTAGTTTATTAAGTGTTGGATCTTCATCTTGTTTTTCAAACTATTTTGATTTAACATTTTCTTTCTTACATTTTTGACCATTAGAGCTTTGTATCTAGTTTCATATTCTCTATCCTTCTTTGTGTTTTTCTTCTCTTATGTATATCTGATATTTTTAGATGGTTATTATACTTCTTGAAATAGAGGTGGAGGTGTAGTTATATCTAAATAAAATAGTCCATTTTTATGAGATGTAGTACCTTTCAATTTTTTTGTCTAGAGATGCCAAAGTTCTAGGTTATCAATGAGTTTTCAATTTGTTGTTGCTTTAAAAAAATTAAAAGGAGTTGTGGCATCTTGGATTGCAGTTAAAAAGGAGAGTATGGATACAAATCTTAAGTTGGTTGAGAAGGAAATTTTAGAAATTCATAAAAAGAATGAGTCTATTTTTTTAAAAGAGGAGGAGAAAGGAAGATTGGTTGAACTGGAAATTAATAAAAACAAATTCTTGGAGTGGAGGGAAGATGCATGGAGAATGAAAAGTAGATTTGTTTGGTTTAAAAAAGGGGATGAAAACACTAAGTTTTTTATAATTTTTTTAATCATAGGAAGAAGGTAAACACTATCCAGGAGATGCAGAATGAAGAAGGGGTTTTTGTTAGAATTTTCTCTAAGTTTGCAGATTTAGGAGTAAAACATTTCCAATCCATCTACAAAGAACCTAATAGAGTCAACATTTGGGAAATATTAAAGTTAACTACCTTCTTCCCTAGTTTTGTGATAGAGAAGAATAATTAGTTACTTATGAAGAAGGTCACAAAGGAATAATTGAAAGCCATCCTAACTTATTTTAAAAAGGATAGAAGTTTGGGATCTAATGGATGGCCTGTGGATTTTTTCCTAGTTTTCTACGATCTTTTTGAGGAGATTATTCTTAGATTTATGAAGGAATTTAGGTTGAGTGGTCAGGTTTTGGGGGCTTTTAACTCCACTTTTTAGCTTTGATTCCTAATACCTTCAAACTGTAGGGTATAAGATGATTTCATAGAGATTTTTATTGATAATGTAGGAAACCAGATCAACGAGTCCTTATATTCATTCTAAGATAAGTGGTACTATTGTAGCAACTTGTTAAGATTTAGTAGAGATTGTTGTAGTTTTGGATTAGAAGAATCCAATGTTAGCTATTTTCAAAACCTCTAACCATTCCCAAATTATGTAATTTTTGACTAATGGACCATATTTTTGAACAAATATATCTTTTAGTATTCTAAAATCTTGCATCTATTGTAAAGGACTATTTGTAATCCAAGTGTCTTCCCAAAAAATATTTCCTTTACTTATACCATCCATCTTACAATGCTTCTCAATAATTTCTTAGTTTTTGAAACTCCATTCCAAACAGTTGATCCTTTGGGAGGGTCTAAAATTCTAAAGAAGGGTATATAACCTTCCAAGTACTTACATTTAAGAATATTATCCTAGAGCAAATATTGTTCCTTAGTCAATCTCCAATCTATTTTAGTTAGCAATGCTTTATTGAACTGTTGCAACTTTCTTATCCCTAGACCACTTTTCCTCTTCAAATAATAAACTCTATCCCATGATACTACAGCAAGCCTCTATTTTTCTTCTACCCTTGCCCAAAGAAACCTTATGAATATTTGCTCTATTTTATTTATAACCTTAGGATTATGAAAAGTGACATGTATTAAATTGGGATGATTTGTAATGTTGCCTTCAGAAGTTGTAATTTCCTATCTTGAGATAGCATATTATCCTTCCACCCCACCAACTTCCTTTGAATGGTCTATGACTGAAGCACACATTTATTATTTCAATATGCCTTTGAAAATAGGTAATACAAGGTAGGTAGTTAAAAAAAATACAATATTGCATGCCAAAATCCTAGATATTATTTGTTGCACTTGTCTAGCTATGCTAACAAAATAAACATGATTTTTCCATGACTTTTCCTAAAATTAACACTTGATTGGAAGTTCTTTTATAAAGATGAAGGATATTGAGTATTTAACATAACATTTATGTCATACATTTTACTTGAATAAAAATAAACCATTCACTGCCTTATCCCATTCTAACATATGAAACTTATCAAATAATATTTTCTAAATTATCATAGGAGAAACAACTGCTTACTATGTTTTTTTTAAGCATAATCAAATAGATAAGCTTTTACTCTCCTAAATTTCATTTAAAATATGCTATTATCAAGTAGTAATACATTAAAGGATTCTAACAATTGTTGAAGAGGCTAGGATCCTTTTCCAGGGAAGACAAGACATAAAAGCCCAACATGTCTTTCGGGAAGCTAACAAAATTGCTGATAAGCTGGCCAATTTGGGTGTCGATGGTGACAGACTTTTCAAATGGGAAAACGGTGTCCCGAGTGAAGTAGAGGAGCTTATTCAATAAGAATTCCAAGAATGATAGTCGAATTTACCAATAGGGAAGGCACTGTAAGTTCGAAGGCTAGGAGTATTCCCGTCTCTTTTTTGAATTGGACTCACAATAAAAATTATCTGAGCTGTCAATCTTCATGGATGTTGCTTGGAAATACCACAAAGACTAATGGGGACAATCACATGTTAGATAACATGGCTCCTAGTCGTCTTAGTAATTTGAGGTTGGTTGATAATCATAGGGAAGGAAAGAAATGACAATATAAGACTTTGAACCAAAGCCACGTGGACCACCAGATAGCCATCGCCATAAATCTAGCCAGCAAGTTCACTTCTCCAAGGTTGATTGGCCAAGATAGTATGTGGTACCAAAGCATGTCATATACGAAAGAAAGCAATTACCAAAGAATTATTAAGAGTAACTATCAATACAGAGCTTGTGGGAGTTTTTTTTTAGTACTCTGCTATGTGTGTCTGCAACTTTTTGTTTCTCCATTGTCTCAAGGAAGGGATCCGTGTCTGTTTCTTTTTGTAATTATGATGCATGTGTGTTTTCTCAAGGTATACCCAAAATGTTTTATGGGAAGTTTCTTTTTGATAACAGGCTATGTGCCTTATCGGATGTAATGGCTTTGGTGGCATGTAGATTTTACATATATAGGATCCTTAGTAAGGATATTTTCATCAACAACCCTGGGTCGATTTTTGTAAAAGGTTTTGGGTCAACCTGTAAAACATGGTATTAATGCTATAGTATCTTATCTACAAAAAAAAAATACATTAAAGTATTCCACTTAAATTATCTTATTTTTAATGAAAACAATCTATTGTTACATAGCTTCACTCGACAATATGTCATTTTGGATTTCTCCAAATTATTGAACATTGCAGCCATGGAAATGTAAATGCAATAGACCATGGGACATTATTTATTTTTGTTAATTTTCTCACTAGATGTCTACATTATAACTGATTTTCTTGTTGAGGTAAATCCTTCATGTAAACACAGTAACTAAAATCCATTACAATAAGAAAATGGATATACAAAATACGTAGACCTTCATTGTAATATACAATAGATTGTTTATTCACTATAAGGTGCTCACATAAACTTTAAAGCCATTCTGGGTTATATATAATGAATATCAAATATCCAGGTAAACAATTTTTTTTAGAACAAAAGCAATCATCTCATCATAGTGTAATAGTACATAGGCAACCAAAATAAATAGTTTTATGTTCCAAGATAGTGGAAATCTACTCAAATAAGAGAAGTTATTTCATAAGAAAACAAAAGCAAAAGTACATTTATAGAACAGTGGTCTATAACAACCATTCAAATTGATGAACAAAGTATCTCTTTCATAGGTGTTTTGAGCCTAAAAATGCTTAGTATCCTTATGCACTGCTATGGTGATGATGGTATATGGGGATTCTTTAGGTAACACCTTTTTTTAAAAGCATAAAGGTCCTTATTTTATTTTCTATGAAGACTGGTATGTACCTAGAAATTCAAAACCTTCAGATAGAATTCCCATAAAGAAATAATGCATGATTAAACTAGGGTTATGCATAAGGGGTCGAACCCAAAATGTACTTATAAAAAAATGGTGAATCTATTTCGAAACCCTGGCGAATCCTGACCAACTTCATGTAGGAGGACATGGTGAATTAACTTATTTTTTTATAAAATATTATAAAATATTGGTAAATTTAAAATTTCTGGCCAGATAGGGTGGAAAATGAGATCCAACCATAGGCCAATGTAAAAAATAGTTCGACCTCAGATAGGGTGAAGAAAATGGTATGAAATTAGATCGAGTACAAAAAATGGCCTAGAATTGGACCAGTTGTAGAAACTGGTTTGGCCTTGAACCAAGCACAAAAAATGGTCCAACCTCAAATCAGATGCAAAACAAGGTATAGCCTTGGACTGGGCATAGAACAAGGTCCGATCTCAAATCGGGTGTAAAACAAGGTTCGATCATTGATCGAGTGTAATACAAGATTTGATTGCAGATCGGGTTCAAAATAAGGTCCGTTCATTGATTGAGTGAAAAAAACATTCTCCCATGGATCGACTTCCGTATGTCACATAATCGATCACCCATATTGCATGTCCAATACCATGATGCCATGTGTCAACCCTGTCTATTTTCTCTATAAAAGGGTATCAACTGTCATTTTTCCAATTTTCATTTCTACGACTGCACCTGACCAGAGTGGACCATTACCCAGCAATATTTCCAATCCAAATTTTCCTCCTTCAACAACTTCTAGCAATGACCACCCCAAGTTTAAAATTTTCATAGATAGATGATGTAGGTTTGACAAACTTGCTTTCAATACCCCAATTCAAGATTGATAAAGTCCTCTTACACACTATCATGGTTGCTTATGACCATGACCATGCCATAGTCAAAATGTAATTACAAAATAGAAATTTGTCATTCACAATCATGCATATAAACATTCAGATATTGACAAATTTTCCTTTCAAGGATTTTTCTCTAGTGACACCGAAGCTTTGGTTGTCTCCATATGATAAAGGATACCTCGAGACAACATACAAGCTCGATATAAAATTGTTCGAAGGTATAATTCTTATTACTTAGATTCTATTAATGTTTAAAATTTTAAATTTGTAAATTGTTATCTAATTTTGTTTTGCAACTTCCGTCGCTAAGTCAAAAAGAGGGTTAACAATCATCTCTGTTGAACACCTAACTTTGAAGGCCATTATTAATTTCTTCTAGGTAAGATATATTTTGCATTGAAGAATGAAAATTTAGTATTGGCTACTAGCCTATATTGTTCATTGTATGAACCATGAGAATTTTTACTGGTGCATATATATTTTAGATTGGATCAAAGCAAAGTTGCATGGCGTGCAATTGCAAACCAACATGCCCATTATGGGTAATGTTAATTACATTTTAGCATTGTATTATGAAAGTTTTCATAATTTACAAAATACTCCTGTACCAATTGTAGTGCATCCAACACTACACACCATTGCCATGACACCCCAAGAATTGAAGGTAATAAGTCCATATTTGACCATCAAATAGTATTTTATATTTTAGCACGTTTTCATTTTTTAATTTTTATTTTCATCTAAATGTAGAGTAGGGCAGCCACCACAAGGAATAAACAGGATTTTGCTTTAAGGGGTCATAGGCTAGAATAAACTAGTGATTTTAAATATATTGCATGAAAAGTATCACCATTGCAAAGGTTGCATAAATATTTGAGGTAAGCTGCTTCTCCTAGGGGTTCTTGTGCATCTAGGTTTTCACAAAATGTGCAGGTTGAATCTAGTGAGACCAGCCCCATCCCCATAGACATCCAAATTCATCATATTTCATCATCTTTAGGTAAATCAATGTGTATTTACTTTGAATTAAGATATATTTTTTCTATTTTATTTTTTGAATAATTCTAATAATTTTTTTTGATTGTTTTTAGGTGCCTCTCAATGACAACCTGTGAGAGGCCATATGCCGCCATCACTTCCACCACTGCAACAAAAGCCTATGCAAATGAGAGACCAAATGCGGGTTGGAGTTGGAAAATAATATTTTCATAGAGATCATGAGGAGTAGCACCAATTTCTGGGCATGGGTTCTTATATTTTACATTTCACACAACTTCATAGGCACCAAAAGTTTCAACCACAGGATTGGATAATATCCAATTCGATGATGATTTTCGATTGTAGAGAAAATTTTTAGGCTTCAAGGCAATAAATGTTCTTCAAGATCCATAGGGTGAATCAAAACAAACAGAAACCTTGCAACTGAGCATATATCATTGCTATCTCCTCAAGGAAATGATCCTCATCCTCAAACCGAGGATGACATTGTAAATTTTGATGAAAATGTTTTAATGGTTGAAAATACTGAAGAAACCATAAAAAAAATTGTGCTTAGAGATTTGGAAGTGATGAAGGATTGGGAATATTGGGCCAAGGTCCTTATAAATAAAATTAATGCCTGGTATAAGAATTTTTCTAAAAGAGAATCAATTTTTTCTTTGGTTCAGTATGAACCAAAAAATCTTGGTGGCTTGCTAGATCAGGCCACATTAGGATCAGTGAAGTCCACTATTTTCTATGATGATGATATTTTAAATATTATGGTTAGTAGAATAGATAATATTAATGCTGAAGCCTAAATTTTTTATAACCAATGGGCTTTTGATAAGAAAAAAGTTGTAGTCGCCAAGGCTACAAGGGATGTGGCTAAGGTAAGCAAATATTTTTTATGTTTTAGTTTTCTCTTGCAATAAAATCTTAATATTTTATTAAAAAAAGTAAAAAAATTTCATATAACTCTTCAATTATGTTTTCATTTTATTTTTATAGTTAAATTTTGATAACTTAAAAAGAGAAGTTAAGACCATGGAAGTTAATATCGAGTCGACAAAGACATTTCAAAAAAATACAATGGAAAGGAAGAAAAAAATACTGTATCACTCCAAATTTTTCGCATCCCTACCTTCAGGCTATAGGATCCGTGCCCGGAAGGAGGATGGGAAAAGGATGGCATGGTACCTCGGACTGAGAGGCCTTGCGAAGGTCCCGCCTCTCGAGGGAGGTGTATTATGGTGATTTTTCGATGGATGGTGGGTTCACCAGGAAACGTTTAATGGCAGTTTCCATGCCTAGGTTGGGAATGTGTTTTATGTGTTCAGTTTTAGCCTTAAACATCCAAGTCCTAGGTTTGGCCAAAATGCGTCTAAGCTATTCTATATGAAGATGCAGATTTAAATGAATACAGAAGAACAAAATTAGACAAAAAATAGAGAGAATAATATGGATTAAAGATCAATACCTGATCCGGATGTCTGATGAAGATTCTAATTTTTGAAGCAGTCAGGATCGCCTTTGATTTGACAGGATCGTCTGCTATCAGACAAGATCGTCTGAGATCTGACGAATTCGTCAGAGACCTGCAAACAGAGAAATAGGTGCAAAACACAGAAAATACAACAATGCTAACATGGGGAAACAATGTAAAATGCCAATAACAATATCAAACTGAAAATTATAAATAGAAACATGAATGCATTATACCGATTTAATGACAATTATAACTTAATTATGCATTTGATCTAGATGGGTGAACTCCAAGATGCAAGAATAGCATGAAATAATAACATAGAACTAGCTAATTGCAGAATAAAATAGCAAATAAAAGGATGAAGAAATGCAAACTCTGGGCACTGATTGCCCCCAATGTGAACTGTAGTCGAAATCATCTCGCATTGGTACGAAATCGTCTCTGATTCGACAGGATCGCCTCCGATCTAAACAGGATCGTCTGCGACGATGTAAGCTTGCTCCGGCTGAAAAATACTAAGGTACCTACAACAAAATTTGGATAGAACTAATGCAAATAGCAATTTAGGATGTCTTAATGCATGTGAAGTCAAGTTACAGGAATTATCAGCCAGGGGGATGCTAAGGGGAGGGCTTAGGATTAAATAGGCTTAGGAGGGAGGTTAGGAGGTTGGAGATCATCCCTATTTGGGAGATCTCCAACGGGGAGGGTCTCTAACGACGTAGACACGCTTCTACCCGGATTAGAGACGCCGTTGGAACAGAGACTAATTGTGCAAAATTAGTTTTGGGACAAGATCGTCTGGACGTCCTAGTCCAGACGAAATCGTCCGATCTGAGGCGATATCGTCTGATCGGCGACGATATCATCAAACGGTCAAAACAAACTCTAAAAATGGCACGAGAAAGGAGGAAACGGATTAAGCGATGATTTGGGAGCGGTTTTGGAGGTTAAAATTTGAATTTGAATTATTTACTAGAGTAAATGTAATTACTAAGGTTTTACTGCGCCAATTTTAGGGTGCTACATTTTGCCCCCTCTTTAGCAAATTTTCTGAAGAAAATGCGTTAAAGATGAGTTCTTCTCGATCTACGAGAAAGCAAAAATTATTCCCATTTTTAGGCGACGATTCTTGGTCGAATCGTACGACAACTTACTATGGTGCCCCCTCCGTGTTTTTACCCAAATCGAACGTTTGAGGTAAAAACGCGAAAAAGCAAAATTTTAATTGTTTTTAATTGTGTTTTGAATAAAATTAAGAAAAATAGGGTAAAAACCCTAATTCATTTTTACTGTTCATTTTTCTGGTTTTTAGAGCTCTAGAGAAAAAATGGTGGAGACAGCGCACAGATCGATAGAGGTCCGACGCGGGCTACGGGTAAGAGTCTAAACTTAGTTTAGAATGCTTTAAGTTGAATTTACATGCTTTTTAGGTGAATTTTAAATAAATTTTGAGCATCACGACCATTTTTGGGCCATCGACGTCATCGGGACGAAATCGTCCCGATTTCGACGAAATCGTCTCAAGTTCGCCGATTTCGTCCAAGGGCGAAATCGACGAAAGGGGGACGATTTCATCAAATAAGGGACGATTTCGGCTTGCAAAATCGGAGACGATTTTGCTCAAATTTGGGACGATATCGTCCAATAGTGGACGATATCATCATTTGTAAAATTGAACTGATTTTAACTTGCATTATTAATCACTTGAGTTGTTATTAATGATTTTTGTTTATTGTGTTGTTGTTTATGTTGCAGAGAGGTTTACTAAAGAGCAGAGAATGGAAATACGGTGGGTTGAGAGATGACTTGGCCGCTCTATCATAGGCAGAGTAGGATCAGCTGGCTCAGGCCGGCTTACAGCATGTGGCAGAGATGCCACAAGTTTCTACAGACATGGGGCTACTGACAACCCTGGTAGAGAGGTGGTATCCGGGTTCTTCTTGTTTTTGGTTACCCACAGGGGAGATGACTCCCACACTGGAGGATGTATGGAGGATTCTGAGGATCCCCATACAAGGATGGTTGATCACTCCTACGGCCAATCAGGGCCATGCTATGATGCGGTTGTGTGGCGATCCGAGCTTCGCCCTGGAGAAGGGCGGAGTGAACATCGAGGCACTGCGTCAGATGCCTGGGGCATCCAGACTCACACAGGTTTTGGCCGGAGTGGTGGGTGGACTTCTGTTGTGCCACCAGAGCGGGTGCAGGGTACCATGGGTGCTAGCAGATGTGATCTACGACATGCGAGACCATGGTTACAGGTTCTCTTGGGGTAGCTTTGTTCTATGCCGACTGTACAGGATCCTGCATGGGGTCGTGTACAAGGGCGGCCGATGTCTGGTGATGACATCGCTTCTACAGGTGTGGTGCTGGGAGCACATTGCAGTGCGGAGGCCGGTAGGGCTTCCTTTGATAGGGATTGATGGGGAGAGGCCCCGAGTTTTCTACTGGTGGCTCCGGAGAGGGTCACAATGGTGGATTGATCTGCCGATGTCCCGAAGACTGCTGGATGACCTTGTCCCAGACCAGATCACCTGGAGGCCATGGAGAGAGCACCCAGGGTGGGCCGAGGATGGACAAGAGCTGGCTCGCATCAGGCGAGTCTGTTGGCTATGGATGGAGAGGGGAGAGGTGGAGCTCCACCGCTACGATCGAGTTTTGTGATAGTTCGGTCTATAGCAGGGGATCCCATCTCTCAGGGATTACGAGTTTTCTTGGACTATCCGGGATAACACCATAGTGAGTGGGGCTCCAGATATGCAGTGCTTCTAGAGTCAGGACGCGGATGATGCCCCCATCCAGCCAGTGGATGGGGACGACGTAGGGGTAGCTGATGGCTACGATGCCTGGTACGTAGGCATCCGCCCTCCTCGGATGATGAGGGCTCAGGGTCTGATTCACGTAGTTGTGCGTCGGATGGGGAGGTGACACCAGGCGGCTATGGAGGTGGCCCAGGGTCACGGAGGGAGAGAGCTGAGGAGAGCACAGGCGCAGCAGAGGCCGCGACAACGGGAGAGGAGGGAGGAGAGACCCCCTTCTCCACAGAGAGAGAGGCCACCATCGCCCGATAAGGGCAAGGGTGTCGACATTAGGGAGAGTAGTGAGACAGTGACTCTCCGAGTGGAGACAATCCATCTCCAGGCACAGGTGCAGACATTACAGGATGAGGCTGCACACCATCGAGCTGAGGTGACACAGCTCAGAGATGAGATTGCACGCCTTAGAGCATGGGGTGGAGGAGCGAGCACTCAGGAGCTAGCATGGGCTATTGCCCAAATCACTTTTTACCAGACATTATACTACCAGATGGTGCCAGAGGAGGAGAGATTACCACTATCGGCTAACATCGTGGATCCGATCAGGATAGGGTCGTCGAGGACTTCATCTCGATCGATGACTAGGACTCGCAGTACCACACATACTATGATGGGGCCACCTCGTCCACCTCAGGGCGGGGGAGGAGATGAGGCTGAGAGCTCGAGGGGTTCTCGAGGCTAGACTATTGTAGATTGCACTGTATTGATTGAGACATAGTTTTTATTATTTTTGAGAGAGGATTGAGTATGCCGAGGTACAGATTGTGGCATACCGATCCAATTTTGATATGATGTATATATATTTGTGATATATATAGATGAGATATTTTTTGATCATATGACTTGTCTTATGTATTTTTATGATGCTTTAAAATGTTTTGATTGATTGATTTGATGATTGGATTGAGGATTCATGTAATTATGTCGTTTTGAAATATTATAATTTGAATGTCATGCTGTAAGATTTTAAATGAAATAATCTGATGTAACAAATTGGTTGTTTGTGATGTGATGTGATAAAAGATAAAAAGAGACTTCTAACAATAATTTCAAAGGACATTGTCGCTATTATAGACCATTTCATGGAGTCGCCGCTCACTCGGTCGTCAAGCTAATCCCAGTATAGAAATATTGTTAAAAAGTAAAAGAGTGCTTAAGAGACTGTCTTAAGACTTTGGTGCAATGGTGCAAATGATGATGATGATGATTTGTTTTCAGATTTTCATAAAAATAGTATGCATGAAATAATGTTAAAATGATTTTTGCTAGGCATAAATTCCTAAGTGTGATAAATTTTTTGGATAATTCCCTAGGAATTATACCATCATTGCAAAATTGAAGGTTGACATAATGACATGAAATAGTGATAATGTGCATGCTTTTGAAAGCATAATTGTATAACATAATGATTTAAGTCATATGGTTTTCATGAATTGATTTTTAAATAAATGGGGAATAAAAATTGGTACAATGGTTTGCGCTAGGCATAGAATATGTAGGTATAGACTTATACCATCATCGCGAAATCCAAAAAGAGATAGTTTTATTGCATGGTTGATTTTTGATAAACATAAAATATGAAGATAAGGACTTGCGCTAGGCATAAAATTCCAATTTTGGTTTTGGAACTATACCATCGTTGTGAAAGTCGACAATATATATATATATATGTTTTGATTGTATGGTTTTGAAAGAAATTTTGATTTTTTGATTATGCATGTAGTTGTCTTTATACTAAACAACTGTACTTTTAAAGAAGAAAATGAATTTATTCCAAACAATTTGCAAAAAATATTTCAAAGTATCTTAAAGACAAAAGTTAGATTTATAAGGAATCCCATGTGCATATGTGAATTCATTTCCAATCTTGATTTATCATAATGATACACAAAATCTCTCAAATACAAATGTGTGTGCAATTGCATTGTTCATTTACCAGTTTTGAGCAAGATAATATGATACAAGTGATTTGAATGAACCAAATAAGTGTTCATTAACCATGATTTAGATGCATATAACCATACTAGACTACTATGTAAGTCGGATTATCAAGAGCTAGCTAATCCATAAGCAGACATAGGTCTGTACAAAAGAAGGTCGCTAATGTGACAGACATATCGCCATGCTAGGAGTTACCCAAGGCCAAGCAAGGTTGGGCACAAACCACTTGTTATGGGGCTTACCTCACAGCTTTTCGAATAATTGAGAATTCCAGGGATTCAAGCTCATCAACCCTTCTTTTCTTTTCAAAGGGTAGGGAAAGGGATTTTATTGCTTTTGCTTTTGCTTTCATTTCTTTCTTTTGCTTTCTTTTGTATTTTTTGCTTGATAATGCTGTAATGATAAAAATAATATTTTTCTTTTTTCTCTTTTTCTTTTTCTCTTTTTCTTGAACTTTGCTTTTTCTTTTTGTGCTAGGGATACTTGCTCGGATTAGCTGTAGAGCAAGGGAGTTTTATTCTGGGTAGGGGTGAGCTTGTCCTTTTGCCAATTCTCAAAGATTCTAGACCATGTGCATGATAGGATAGCAGGGGAAACTTTTCGCTCAAGAAACCACTTCTACTATGTAGCAAAGCATGGAAATTACAAATATAATCATTTTATTGTGAAAAGATGTGCTTGGTTTAAGTAAATAACAAGATCAATTCTCTCGTGCTCAAACTTTATTTAATTGAATTTTGTGAACTTTGATATAAGAGAGATTAGTAATCATGCCGGATAAAATCAAGATATTTATATTTGTGAGTGTGAAAGTGCGGGATTCCAAATAAATGCTAATTTATCCAAAATAATTTGAAACATATAACTGCAACATTTGTAAGAAGATATATATAAATACTTTTTGAGAAGTTTTGAGAATGTTGACTCTCTCTTTCTTCTTTATGTTGTTTTGGTTTCGAAAGAGTCAAGAATATTGCTGTTTTTTTATTTTTATTATTATTTTTTTGTTTTTTTGAAAGAATTAACAAGTGCCATAAATAAATGCAACAAATAGTTTTGAAGATTTTGATGATTATGAATGTTTTTGGTGTTTTTGAATTTATAAATTGAAAGAAATACAAAATAGTGATTTTGAAATATTTTAAACAAATATATACAAGGATGAAATGACCAAATTTATACATAGTAACGTTTAAGATGCAAAATGTTCATGGGTTCTTTAAGTTCTTTACCATCTAAGGTAGATAATTTGTATGCTCTCGATTCAAATTTAGCAAGTGATAATGTATGGTCCAAGCCAGTTGGGCTCAAATTTACCTTTAAGGTCCTTAGTTGCATTAGTATTTTTTTGAAGATTTTGAGGATTTTGATTTTTTTTTGTATTTTGATTTTAATTTATGAATTGAAATTGGTGGTATATACAAGATGATCTATATACACTATACAAGGTTATTTGAGTATAGCATGTCTAAGGTTGCTTCAAAATCAAAGGAGGTTTTGAAGGATAATCTGGTTGAGGTGAAGGTAAGAACAAAAGGTGATGAATAAAAGGTAGTGATAACAAAAGCTTTGTTATAATGTAGAATAATGTAGCAAAAGATTTTACTTTTATATGTGTAAAATTGATCATGTTACAAAATAAAATGTAAGAAGGATAAGAAAGTTCTTCATTCTTATCACTATATTCCAAGTCTTGATAAGATGGAGGGAGCATATATGAAATATATGCATGGATGTTATTTGGTAAACAAGGATGATCATATATGGATGAAGAAAAGTGATGGATAGAAGATAATTGTGATAATAGAGAATGTATAGAACTTGATGTTTCAACCGTTAAATATTCTTCAAATGGTGTTGGGTCACCATGTATGGTAACAATTTTATTTGCAAGTTCAAACTTCAAACATTGGTGAAGAGTGGAAGGGACAACCCTCATCGTATGAATCCAAGGACTTCTGAGAAGTAGGTTGTAAGGTGAAGGGCAATATGCTACATAAAATAAAGTATCCAGGATCTTGGATCCAATATTAAGGGGAAGAATTATAGTACCTTGAGCTTCTTGAATTTCATTGTTAAAAGATTTTATAATAACATTTGATTCATTAAGATCTTCTTCCTTTGATTTGAATTTTTGGAATAATTGATAAGTGCATAAATTAAGAGAGGAGCCATTATCTACCATGATAGTTCTAACAAGTGTTTCTTTACTAGATCCTGTAATGTAAAGATAGTAGTCTTCTTGTGGAGTAGAGGAAGGAATATCCTCATCATAGAATGAAATATGGTTAACCTCAAGAGGGTTTACACCATTAATTATGTTCTTAGAGAAAATATGATGAGGAACAAATTGTTGGCTAGGTATTTTGAACAAAATTTCCTTATGAGAAATTTGTAATACTTCTAAAAGGGATATCTTTGCTTGAGGATTAATCACTTGTTGTTGGCTATCAAAGGGGATTTCAGATTGAGATTTTGATTCTAAAGATGAGCTTTCTATGCTTACATTCCATTTTGGATCATTCTCTAGAGCCAAAGATAGTTTTGAAGGTTGGTCAAATGAGGAATCCATATCTTGAATATCAGATTGAGTTGATTGAACTTGAGGTTGCTCATTTGTAGTTTTTGTTACAATATTAGTAATATCATCATGATGGGACACATTAACATGCAATATTTGATTGGTTTCTTGTTGTTGATAATTGAATAGGGGTTCTTGGGAGATCCCCATGTCTTGATTGATTATTGGTATTTGTTGTGTAGGAGTTTGATTGTTTACTGGAGATTTATAATCAGTTGTAGATTGTAATTCCTTTATATTAAAAAGACCCTCATCAATCAAATCTTGAATTGCACATCTTAAATCTTTACAATTTTGTGTCATATGTCCATCTACTCTATGATATTCACAATGTAGCTCGGGTTTAAACCAATCTACTGTGGTATCAAGTTGTCTTATGGAAGGGAGTTCAATCCTATTTGTGTCAAGTAAATGCTTGAGAATTATATCCATTGGTTGATTGAGCTTTGTAAATTTACGTGATGAAGGTTTTCGAGAGGTTTTTGATATGTGCCTTAGGAGTTCAGTCATAAAAGGACCTAATGGTTTCTCACCTCTACTTTCTTTATTATGGGTAGAATGATGACAGGAAGATTGCGAAGTATGAGGTGAGTGCATGGTAGAATTGGAAGAATAAGTATTTTCTTGTTGAAATGGATGTGTTGTATTGAAAGAAGAATATTGAAAAGGTGGTGGAGGATTGTATGTGGATCGATAGACATAATATGGATATATGGGAGAATAGATAATATCGTTATGAAGAGGATTGGAAAAGGGATTGTTTTGTTGGGTTATGGATGAAAAATAAGAAGAGTGTGATGGAGGTGATGTTGAATAGGGATGAGGTTGGTCATAATCAACAAATGTATTTGGCTGAATTCTTCCAACATTACTGATGGGCTCATATGGATTTGAGTAAAAACTCATGGTTTCTTTAGTACTTCTAAAAGTAATATTTAATATCTACTATTTAGAATTGAATCTAAAACATACAAACTTGAAATGATGATTTTGTTACTTTTTTTTTTGTATATATATATATATATATATATATTTTTTTTTTTTTATTTTTGTTTTCAAAAGGTTTTATATGCATTCACGTCGGGTTCACCAAAATGTATCGCTCCAAATTTTTCGCATCCCTACCTTCAGGCTATAGGATCCATGCCCGGAAGGAGGATGGGAAAAGGATGGCGCGGTACCTCGGACTGAGAGGCCTTGCGAAGGTCCCGCCTCTCGAGGGAGGTGTATTATGGTGATTTTTCGATGGATGGTGGGTTCACCAGGAAACGTTTAATGGCAGTTTCCACGCCTAGGTTGGGAATGTGTTTTATGTGTTCAGTTTTAGCCTTAAACATCCAAGTCCTAGGTTTGGCCAAAATGCGTCTAAGCTATTCTATATGAAGATGCAGATTTAAATGAATACGAAGAACAAAATTAGACAAAAATAGAGAGAATAATATGGATTAAAGAGTCAATACCTGATCCGGATGTCCGATGAAGATTCTAATTTTTGAAGCAGTCAGGATCGCCTCTGATTTGACAAGATCGTCTCGCTATCAAACAAGATCGTCTGAGATCTGACGAATTCGTCAGAGACCTGCAAACAGAGAAATAGGTGCAAAACATAGAAAATACAACAATGCTAACATGGGGAAACAATGTAAAATGCCAATAACAATATCAAACTAAAAATTATAAACAGAAACATGAATGCATTATACTGATTTAATGACAATTATAACTTAATTATGCATTTGATCTAGATGGGTGAACTCCAAGATGCAAGAATAGCATGAAATAGTAAATATAGAACTAACTAAATGCAAAACAATGTAGCAGAAAAGGGATGAAGAAATGCAAACTCTGGGCACTGATTGCCCCAATGTTGACTGCAGTCGAAATCGTCTCGCATTGGTACGAAATCGTCTCTGATTCGACAGGATCGCCTCCGATCTGAACAGGATCGTCTACGACGATGTAAGCTTGCTCCGGCTAAAAAATACTAAGGTACCTGCAACAAAATTTGGATAGAACTAATGCAAATAGCAATTTAGGATGTCTTAATGCGTGTGAAGTCAAGTTACAGGAATTATCAGCCAGGGGGATGCTAAGGGGAGGGCTTAGGATTAAATAGGCTTAGGAGGGAGGTTAGGAGGTTGGAGATCATCCCTATTTGGGAGATCTCCAACGGGGAGGGTCTCTAACGACGTAGACACGCTTCTGCCTGGATTAGAGACGTCGTTGGAACAGAGACTAATTGTGCAAAATCAATTTTGGGACAAGATCGTCTGGACGTCCTAGCCCAGACGAAATCGTCCGATCTGAGGCGATATCGTCTGATCGGCGACGATATCGTCAAACGGTCAAAACAACCTCTAAAAATGGCACGGGAAAGGAGGAAACGGATTAAGCGACGGTTTGGGAGCGGTTTTGGAGGTTAAAATTTGAATTTGAATTATTTACTAGAGTAAATGTAATTACTAAGGTTTTACTGCGCCAATTTTAGGGTGCTACAAATACAATCAAAAGTGAGGGATAATAATATTTTAAGAACATCCCTTTTGGGATGTTTTCCACAAATAAAATAAAAAAAATAATATTTTAAGAAGATATATCAAGGAAAATCTCAACCAAGATCCAGATCTCGTACTACAGGAGCAGAAAGTGAAAGAACCGCTTTCAACAATACTAGAAGATCCAAACCAAGAAGAAGCCACATTGGTGGGGAGTATTGAGAAAGTACAGGAAAACCTAGTCAAATTTGGAGCACTACTAGCACAAGGTGTCAAGGAAGGACAAAAAGGAAAGGAACAAGCAACTCCAAGAGAAACTGAGGTAGCAAACCCCCAATCAGATATTTAACAAAGTGTGAAATATTTTCAAGTTGACTACAATCAACAATTTTGTACAATGTAATATATTTTTATTCAAATTAATGAAAAAGATATTTACTAATTTTGTGTCTTCCATCATTCAAAGGTTGTTTCCATTTATAATTTTGTGTTGCTTTTTTAGTTTATGTCTATCCAATATTATTTACTATGTTCATCTCAAACAACAAAAGAAATATTATTGTTGGTTAATAGTTATTTGCAAAGTAAAACATAACAATACCAATATTCATACATTAACAATACTATGATATAAAACATAACGATTTATCAATGAAGGTAGTTGAGACACTATGATATAAAACATACAATTTTTAAAACAACAATGTGATATAAAACATACAATTTTTAAAACAACAATGTGATATAAAACATACAATTTATGAATAAACAAATTTTGTGAAATCTAATAAATCTGAAACAATATTGTGAAATTATCAAGTGAAGTCAAATTTATCATTGTTGTGAAATCTTGAAAAAATTACAATTCAGGTAGTTGAAACAAACACTTGTCAGCTTGTCTAGAATCACTATTAAGCATAGTGGATATTTGTGTCTCCACCATCTGATCATTGAAAGCATCATTATCCTCCTTATCATTCATATTCATGGTACCCCTTCTATCTGCAAGGGATTTCTAGTATGCCAATGCTCTATCATAGGGAAATTTGTCCAACTGATACGATGACACATAAATTCTCAAACAATTTTCTAAATTTTTGTCTAGCCTATTGCAGAGCTTAGATTTAACAAAATATAGTGCACTGAAAACCCTCTCATCTTCCATAGATCCCAAAATCATTGTTTGACATAATTCATATAAACAAAAGTATTCACTAATCGTATCTTGTAAGACACTACTTGGATACAATTTTTGCCACAAACGTGCAATGGAACTAGTCTCATGGATGTTACTCAAAAGTGATGTTTTCTCAACCATTGTTCTTCCAAAATGCAATGACTATTGTTTTAAAATATCTTTGTTGAGTATACCTTTGATTTCAACACCATTGACTTCCACACTTTTACTGAAATGCTTAATAAGTATGCACATATATTTAATAAACAACTCATGTGTAGAATTGTAGTCAATACAAGGACCCCAAAATAGAGGGTTAACCACACCCATGGCCTCAAGCAACTCATCTCTTTGAAACTGATCTCTTATCTCACTTGTCAATGATTCTGCTATTTTTAACAATTTTATCTTAGTATTGTGTAAAACAACTTCAAATCTATTATGTGTTACAAGAACTTGTTCAACATTGTCCATAACTATACTTGATTGCCTTTCAAAACAATATAGAGATATCATCTTTCCACGAACATTAATACAAATATGATCATTGATGTCAAAATTCAAAAATATTTTTGGATCATTCACGTTTGTCAATGTATTCCAACTATCAAACAAGGGATCTATAAAATCTCCTTTGGACACATATAACCTATCAATAATCATACATATTTGTTTTCTCATCCTCATGAAATCAACGATATAGATGGATCTCTCTTGTGCAAGTTTAATCAATCTATTCATTTCTTATAACATTGGAAGAATACCACATAATGTTAAAAGGGTTTCAAAGTCAATCAAATGGAACAACAAATATTTTGCCTTATCAACTACCCTACAATTTACGTGCATAAACCTCGTTAATGATTGATATTCTATAAAAACTTTGTGTGCAAGTTGATACAATGAAATCCACCTTGTATCCACATCTTTTAACAATTTTTTCCATCTGTAACTCCTAGTGCAAACTATTGAAACTCTGCAAACCTTTTTTGGATTGCAAGAAAAATAAGAATGTATTTCATGAATGAGGTCTTCCACTCTCACAACATTTTCAAAAGTGCTCATGATTTTATATGCAAGATTCACTCTATGAGCCATGCAATGAATGGGTATGATATATGGGGCAAATAAGGTTTAGAGTCGAACACAAAGACCATTCTTGTACCCTTGCATTATAGCAACACCATCAACTCCAATGCATATTAACTTTGTGGCTATGTCTATATCATTCATTCTCACAATATCATTTAAACTAGTTACAACAACATTATAGATATTTTTTGCATTTGAAATTTCCACCATCTTATGTAATCCTAGCAAACTAGGTTGCCTTACATGATTTTGAAATGTGTACACATGCATGCAAATCCAGGATGTGTTGTCCATAACCATCACCTCATCAATAGAAAGTGAAATGAATCTGGCAAGTTTTACTTTCTCCCTTAGGTCATCCTTCTCAACTAATGATAGACATTTTACCATTTCCCAACCACTTCAATCTGACCAATGGGAACTAAGAAGGTTTTGCACATCAACTAGTTGAAATAGGTGCTTATAATCAATAAAATTGGACATGGGTCTACCCTTTTTGAGAATACTATATACAACAACAAACTACAAACTTTTTGAAGCTAAAGTGGTCTTATAAATTTTATGAAATTGGGATTCAATCGTTCCACCTTTCTCAACAAGAGATTGTTGTAGCTTCAAGTGATTATCATATTCTATTGCATATCTAACATGCATACATTCTGATGCATCCTTCCACCTAACTTCTTTATTAATTTTACCATCACTTCCTGTAACTTTTACATAAGCTTTACCACAATGTTTTTCTATTGTATCTATCTTATTTTGCAGCTTGTGATCCTTACCTAGTTTCCAACTACAAATTTTGCATCTACATACTTTTAGATCGACTTTGTTGTCCTCAGTCAGGACTGGCTCTATAAAGGGAAATTTTTTTGCCCATTCAACCTGAAATGACCTTCCAATAGCCCAATTAGATGCCTTTCTCTTTTTAGTATTTTTTCTTGAAGATTCATAAGAAGTTTGTAATGTATTTGATTTATCGCTTTCATTTTCAACTGGCATGTCATTTTGAGGAATATCTTCAAGTGTTTGTTGGATGTCATTGTTAAGAGAATTTTCATTAGAAGGCATCTCTTGGTGAGGAATATCTTCAAGTGGAGGTATATCAAGGTCAATAGGGTATTCTACATAGTAGCATACAATAATATTCTTTATCATTTTTGGATTTAACAAAAAAACTTACAAACAGAAAAAAGATTCATATCATCATGCAATATGGCTAGAGGCACATACTGAGAATTAACTATTTGAGGAAGAAAGCATTATTTAAAATAATTACTTAATATACAACTAAGTGTTTAGTAGTCAAAAATCATTTGTACCTTGAATTTGCATAGATATTGATGGCCATATGGCTCAAATATTTGAGGATACTCTTTTCAGCAGAATATTTGGCCCCCTTATTTCCATCGCTAGTAGGTGACATTTTACTTGTAAAGAAAATATTTTTCATTTTAGAAAAGTAATAAAATGTTGAAGAGATCTTACTTCTATGAGGCCTCAAGATAATATTGTAACTAGAATAAACAGATGGTTGGTTGGTAGAAAATACATACCTGTTTCCAAGCATGCTTTATTGTGATTTTTTTAGTGTATGCCACTACTCTATTTTCTAGAGATAGCACTTGTAACTAATAAGAGCACAAAACTAATCAATATACAAATTCAAATCAATTTAAGAAAAAAACTTGTGTATGCAAAATATAATTAGAGATACAAATGTGGAAAAATATAAGATTATAGTACAAAATGGACTAGAAATAGAGAATCACAATGTCTTTAGAGAAATAGAGCATCACAATGTCTTTAGAGAACCAAAGCATTTACCTATTTATAATATTATAATAGAAAAGAAGATCTCAATAGAAACAGAGAATCAAAGAGTTTTAACAGAAAGAGAAAATAGGGAAAAACATGTAGAACAGGGAAAAATAGAGAAAAATATGGGAAATAGAGCATTGACCTATTTTCAATAAATGATAGAAAAATAGCAAAAGAAAAACCCATAATTAGATGATAGAAAAATAGATCTTATTACTACAACTACTTCAACTCATATTCTCTAAAAAACAAAAAAATATAGGATCACAGATTCACAATGTCTTAAGAGAAATAGAGAACCTAGTGTAGAACTTGATCTAATAGTTTGTTCGGGTGTAGAAAAAGGTTCAAAAGTTGATCTAGGTGTAGAAAAATGTTCGGTAGCTGGTTCAGGTGGAAAAAGAGGTCTAATAGTCAATCTAGGTGAAAGAACTATGTTCAACAGTTCGTCCGAATGCAGAACAAGGTCCAAATATTAGTTTAGGTGCAAAACTTGGTGCGACAATCCATTCGAATGTAGAAAAGGGTCCAAAAATTAGTCTAATGTAGAACTACATCCAACAATCCATTCGGATGCAGAATAGGGTTTGAATATCGATTTGGTTGTATAATTGGGTCCGACAATCCAATCGAATGTAGAATATGGTTTGGATGTCGATCTAGGTATAGAACAGGGTTTGACTATCATTACAAGTGTAGAAAAGGGTCCAACAGTTGGTTCGAGAGTATAATAAGGTTTGATAGTACTTATAGGTATAGAATATAGTTTGATAGTTAGTCTAGTGTAGAAAAGAGTTCGATAGTCCATCCAAGTGGAAAATAAGATTCAAATATGTTGGGGTGTAGATATGGTTTCAATTTTGGTTTGACTAGAGTTTTTATCCAGATCGATTGGTTTTTTCACATGACTAATGTTTGGTGGAATTCTATAATAGATCGAATGTTTCAGTTCATCTCTTTGCTTGGAAGGTTTTACATTTTGTTGCTGCTCTATGTTATGATAGTTTAAGTATCATTGACGTGTTAATTATATATAGTGGTATAATTGGAAAATTTTGTGGGATAAGTTAAAAATTTAAAAATTTAAGGTAAAAGGGTCCTTAGTTTTGGCATGAGTGCTGGCAAATTTTAAAAAAATCTATAATACTATTATCAACTCACGACAAATCAACACCTAAAATTTTTGTTTCAAAAATATCGAGCAAGTGGGCCGACGTCCAAGGTCCCCCAAATTTTCTAATTTGCATTTTTAAAAATGCTAATATTCACCCAATTTATGAATATTCACCGCTGTGCATAACCCTACCTTGGGTGTTGTTAGGGTTAGAGTATATTACATCATTTGGGTCATGTAAATGTACCACCTTTGGTACATAGTTATAATAGGAGATTACTTTAGGGGGAAGTTAGCTAGTTACTTCAAGAAATGTAATAAATGCACAAGTGGTAATATGCAAGTTGTAATGTGCAAGGTGTCCCCTTGTAGAACTAGGTAGATGAAGAACATGTGCTTATACTGAGAGGGAGTGAACATTATACAATGACATTTTTTGATTTTTAATCCAAATAATACCATCAACAATATTAAAGCAATATACATCACACAAAGCATCACACACATTATAGACATGATTTTACGTGGTTCATCCAATGAGGGCTACTCCACGAAGAAAATATTCCTTATAAATGTTTCTCAAATAAATTCTCTTGGGAATCCTTTCCCTATAATGTTTATGGACATCTGTCCAAAGGAGGTGTTGATCCCCTTAAATCAAGTTTGTGGATCTCTATCCACAGGAGAACTCCTTCTCCTTTGCTCTGGCTAATGATCCTCTAGAAGACTACTACCTCCACTGCACTGGCTTGTGGATTTCTCTCCACTAAAGACTCTTGTCCCCACTTAGAAGACCTGTCCTCACTACCATGGCTGATGGATCTCTATCCATTGGAGACTATTATACTCTTTGCTCTAATCACCTCCAAATATCTATCTCAAATCTGCACTTAACAATGCTCCACAAGCCCACACAAAACTTTCTCAAATCTTCTCAACAAGTCCACTCAGAACTTGCTCAAATCTGCTCAACAAGTCCACACAAAACTTGCTCAAATATGCTCAACAAGTCCACACAGAACTTGCTCAAATCTTCTCAACAAGTCCACACTTCCACATAGAACTTGCTCAAATTTTCTTAACAAGTCCACACAAAACTTTCTCAAATATGCTCAACAAGTCGACTTAGAAATTGCTCAAATCTACTCAACAAGTCCACTCAGAACTTGTCCAATCTCATAGAAACATAAAGAGAATTGTTAGAGACCCAATATTTTTTAACTCAATGATCAATATCAACTCAAATTAGAATATAGAATAGTTTGTTTTATGGAACTTGAACAATCACTTCACACATCCACTTGACTAGGCTCAAACACCTCTACTCAATCAATCACTTAATGAAACACCCCTTTCTCACAAACCCTAGTCCAAGCATGTAAACATCAACTCAAAATGTTTTCAACAATGCTCAACAACAAATCTCACATAGCAATGATACTCATGTTATTTTCAAACCCTAGTTCAATTTATTTGCTCAACAACTCACTTCAACAACAATGCTTATAAAATAATCCTCTCATAACAATGATACTCAAACCCTAGTTCAAGTTCTTCACACAACCAATGTTTTCAATAAAAATGCTTATTAAACAAGGTTTTAATCACAACTATTTATTCCAAAAAATCTTGATGCATTAACTCAAGCATACTCAAAAGGAAACCCTAATCAAGTCCTTTTCACTCCAAACTTATTTTCCAGAAAACCAACCAATAATATTAAACTTTGGAAAATGTGCTCATACCTTTTTCTTGATGATGAAGAAATCTTCTAAATCTACCAAAAACTCAAACACTTCTTGCCAAGGTCAAAGAAATTATAAGATGATTAATTTCCTCAAAGTACAATGTAAACATCAAAACACATATACACCTTATCACTTCATCTTTAAGAAAACATTCATCAACATTTACAAAAAGTAAATTACCATTTACACCTTATAATCTCCCAATAATATTCAATGCACTTTTATTTTCAAAATAACCTAATACAAGAAGCTCCCTCTATCCTTTTAATAAATCAATATAACATAACACTTTATTAAAATAAAACTTAACACATTATTCCTCCAACTTATCAAATATCATTTCCAACTAACAATCCTTTCATGCACCCTTTTAGCTCCAAAATTTAGGCAACACACAAAAATTAAAATCAAAATTTATTACCTTGCCTTGGAGGGGATTCGAACACATTGCATAGCCTCAATCGGTGCTCTAGTTGCGGCTCCCAATATCGTGCAAGCTAGGCACTAGCTTGGGGACTAACGAGCACCACATGCTCCAAAAAATTTCCTCGCTTGCCTTGCTCAAAAGGTGTGCCTTTCCTTTGGCGCTCTCCAACACCAATGCAACTGCAAAAAACCATTGCCACTGCATTTTGAATGTAGGCTTCCTTGCACCTCAACACCCTAACACTTTCCTTTCTACCACTAGGCCACCTGCCTAGTTGGCACTTAGTATTTTGGTGCAAATCCCATTAAACGCTATATGTTGGTGCTCAAACAGAATGGTCGCTTCTCTTTCTTCCTCACGAATTCAAACAAAATTGCATGCATTCGATTACTAAGCAAAAGGATTAATTAAATACCTCTAAGGAATTAGCATATATACTAATTTCCTTCCTCCATGCATGACGTCGGTGCTTGAATTACCTTCAACGATTTTAGACATCGACGCTTATTTCCTTTGGAGCTTATTAATTTATAAAATATTTAAATTCATTTGAATTTAAATTTTATAAATTAATTCTTTAAAACCCTTTGGTTTTATTTAAACCCTCTTCCACTTTGCACCTTGGTATAAATAATATTTATTTATAAAATTTAAATTCATTTTGAATTTAAATATTTTATCAAATAAATATTAAACCTTCCTTTAGCTTTGCAATAAACTTTCTTGGGTTTTTCTGAAAACCTTTTAACTTATTCTTCCACATAATATTTAAAAATATTATGGAGCCCTTTGCTTTTAACCTTTGCATTGTTCCTCTTGACCTTTGAATTTATTAGAAGCTTCTTCCTAGATATCAATGTCAACTTTGATAACTTATTTCTTGATAAATTCCTGATGACTTCATTTATTGACATCAATGATAACTTTGACTTAAGGACTCAAAATGTCCAATAGTAGAGTGTTGGCCAAGGAATATATCTTCCTATATAAAGGGCCTCATAGTGGTAGATCAAGTATAAAGATCATATCAAGCTTCTTATCAAGTGTGTTGTAGTAGACAAGAGTAGTGCTCTTGTATGGAGTACAATGTAGATCTTTAGCTCATATTAATAGAGTGACCATTTCCTCCATACTGCATTGTATTTCCATCATTTCTAATTATAGTATATTTCAATCATATTGCAGATTCACTTGCTTTAATATTTATTGCATTTTATTAGGACCTATGTTAGATATATTCTACTACATATATCCTCAAAAGTTAATAGTGGTATCAAATCCACGATGAATTGAGATAGGAGGACCTACATCCATCATAGTTCCTCTTTACAATTTTTTAAACTAGACTCGCCAGTGTGCATCACCACTTACAAAAGTCATCATTAAAGAAGTTTAATAGGTCAAAAGGAATAGGGAGAGTCACAAGTGAGGACTGAAATAACTCTCAATTGCAAAAATTATGAGATTATATTTGGCTAGAGTCTTTCCACATAGTTGCAAAAGAAAACTTGTGAAGACTAGGCCTCAAAATTCATACCACTAGATTGACAAATCAACTAGTGAAGATTATTATCTCCAGAATTACAAATTCTTCAATTCTAGTTTCTAACAACTTGTTGCAAGAAAAGGAGATTCAACAAAAGGTTGAGAAGCTTCCTATAATAGAGTTAGGAAGAATATCTTCTTAGAATCATTCCAGCACTTGCAACAACAAGAAAGAAGAATAAAGATTTCAAAGACCTCGAGAAAGGTCTCATTATAATATCTACAATTCTACAAATTGTAGAAGTAAAGAAAAGGTCACAATAGCCTTATAGTAGACTCAAGGAAGAAGAGTCTCTAAAATTTTAGTCAAATAAGGAGATAGGAGATTGATGATCTCCATTCAAGATCAATACTTGCGGTGTACAAAAGTAGAAAATGCCATAAAAGCCTTGATAAAGAAGAAGGTTGTAGAAGCCTTAATTCTGAAGAATACTTTAGAAAATAATTCCTGATTTAGAAGAATACTCCAAAGAAGAGTTCCTGAAGAATACTTCATAAAATAATTCCTGATTCAGAAGATAAAATCTTGATTTAGAAGAATACTCTAAAGAAGAGTTCCTAAAGATTTCCTAATTCAAAAGATAAATTCTTTATTCAAAATAATACTCCAAAGAAGAGTTCGTGAATATTTTCTAATTCCAAAGATAAATTCTTGATTTAGAAGAAAATTATAAAAAGGAGTTTCTAAAGAAGACTCTAGAGAAGAGTCCAAGAAATAGGAGATTGGTGGTCTTCTGTACTGATTAAATATTTCCTTCAATAAGAAGTTGAAGAGATCAAGAGAAGATATTGTTGAATAAATTCCATTCTTGGAAGAAAGAGAAGGACTAGGAGAGTCCTATACAAATACAGAAGTAGTAGAATCAGATATCCAAGAAGATCTCATCACCAACACTTTCAGAAGCATAAGGTTTGAGAAAATATCTCATACCAGAGAAGTTGCAAGATAGAAGTCCTTGGAGAGGTCTCAAGGAGAAAAAGAAGAAGGCTTGGAAAGCCTTGTTGTAGAGCTTGAATAAGTATCATAAAAAGAGTTTCTACGAGAAATCATTGGATAATTCCACTACCAAGGAGAAGTTCCTAATAGTGAAGAACATGGGATAATTATCACCATCTAAAAGCAAGCCCAAGAGAAGAAGAATCCAATGAAGACCTCAAGACATTCATAATATTTAGAAGAAGAAGATCATGTTTGAAGTCATAATTCAACAAGAAGATTGAAAGAATATTCAAACAGAAGAAGCCTACAAAATCCAAAATTTTTGGATATTACCTCTCATAGCAAGAAGGCATTGTTCAGATAAAGGAGTTATCTGAATCTACAATAGAATATCAAATATCACTGGAAGGATCAAGCCACTAAATCCAAGGCTCAAGACAAAAATTTCAAGGCTACAATTTGGTGAAGTAGGAAGCTGTTATGGACAACCAAGAAGAAGCTGTAAATTCAACTATTACAAGGTAGCAACTTGGTGATTAAAAAACACCAAGATCTACATCTACTTCAAATTCCATCAAATAGATAAGCAACTTGGGTGCAATTATATTCATTTATTAAACCTCAAATTGGATTATTATCAAACTTTGTTAAGGCACCATATTTAGATTAAAATTTGTAGAAAGATAGATTGCATTATAGTCTTCAAGTGCAAAAAGGCAAAACTTATTTTAAGGATTATTTGCACATTAAATAGGAGTTGGATATTTTTGAAATAAATAAAATTATCATCTACCTATTTTCTATCTAGAAAGAAAGAAAACTCCTACAATATTGATTGTAGTAAAAAAATTGCAGAATATTCATTAAGGGTAAATTATATATTACTCTTAAAAGTTGCAAATATTATTAAGTGCATCTAAAATTATTTTGAGATTTCATTTATAGGAGCAATAAGGTGAGATTATTTTTACCATTAAAAGTGCATTATTAATTCATTAGCACTATACTAGTTGATCTCTATCTAGTCACTCTAAAAAAGGTTAGTTTGTGTTTGTTGATTGTTAAATATCAAGGACACAAAACCCAATAAATTATCAGTGTCTAGAGACACTATTTAGTGCATATAACCTAAAGCATTTTGTGGCCCAAGGAAGCCACCAAAATTAGATAAGATTTCTCCAAGGAGTGTAGAAGAAAGCTACCATCAAAATCAACAATAAAAGTTTCAAATCAAGACTTGGTGAGTCTCATATTCAAAGTGCACTAAAAGCTATTTAAAAAAAATAGTGCATAAATTATCTCAATAGAAATGTTTCTATATTAGTGGTTATTAGTTTGGTATTATTAAAAAATTAACCAAGCAAAGGAGAGAGTTGTCTAGCTAAAGAGACTACATCAAATCAACCATTGCCTACTTCAAAGATTCCATAAAACTAGATATTGTTAAAGAGATGCAAAAAGGTATTATATTCTCAAAAGTATTTACATTATATTGCACTAATTTAATCTGACCTACGTAGGAAGAAGGACAGGTCTTCGATGCCAAAAGGGCACACTCTTCACAAGGAGAACAATAGTCCAAGGCATTCGAGTAAAAGCATTCTCCAATCAAGGTAAAAGGATCTTACAAAAAGCTCATATCATCTACAATATAGAAAACTGAACCTACAAGAAAATGAAGCACAATACAAGGAAGGAGAAAAATTATATTCAAAGGCAAAAGAGTACAAAAAATAAGAAAAACTAAAGCACAAATAAGTGGATGTACATACGAGGAGCACAATTGGAGTAAATCAAATTCCATAAGAGCATTGCTAGAAGTCTACAAAATCAATGCTCAAAACACTGCTCTAAGTTTCCAAGGTGCTTGCTCACAATTCCATCTAGAAACAACTCTCCAAACACCATCGATTGCATACAAGAAAGGAGGAGTTGGATGCATTTTATTATTAATAAAGATATTGCAAAGTTACGTTGAAGAGGTGTTACATAGAAAGATCATGCACAAAGAGAAGGTGACACTTGTCACCTAGAAGGAAACCCTAAAATTTCCATGTGAGCACTCATCCATTGCAAGCTTGACCAAGAAGGCATTATAGGGAAGAAGGTTTATGTGTTAGAAGAAAAGTAACACTTGTTACCAAGAAGCATGAGTACCCATCCAATACTGTAACACTCATTCCAGTAATTAAAAGAAATGGACGTGACACTTGTCACTCACCTCAAGATTCAACTCTTATTGGAGGCACCGAAGATCAAAAAATAGCAATATTCAAAGCCGAGTTCGTGGTATATATATGCAATAGCATCAACGTCATAGCAACAACATAAAAAGAGAGCATTTAAATCTCCTAGTCAAAGCAATTATATGTAAGGCATCCACTGTCCAAGCATTTCCGTCAAAGGTATCAAGAAACCAGCTACCATCTAAGTTAAAGATAAGCTAAAGCCTATGCCCATACGCTAGAGATAATGGTCAAAAGAGCACTAAAGAGTGTTGTCACCTATGTCTGAAAAATAATGCCGAATACGTAGAGGTTTGGGACACAACAAAGGTAAGACTTTACCTTATCTAATTTGCTTTTATTAAAAGGGAGATATAAGGTATAATATAAGGTTGACAAATTAAGGGAAATAAACCATATTTGAAAGCAAAATTAAAAAGGAAAAATATATATTAATAGCCTAATATTTGCAATCTAAAGGATAGGAGAAATAAGGATTTCTACCTAGATAGATTAAACATCTAATATTGCAAATATCATTATTTTATAATATTCCATATTAGGGCATCATAAGGAATACTACACCAAAGTAGGTAATTGGAATTTAGAAACATTAAATATCAAATTATTAAAGGCTATAAAATAAGGTTCAATGAGGAAAATCAAGAGTTGGAAACTAATTGATATACTTGTCTCAAAACTAAATTAAAGGGACAAAATAAATCCAACTATTAGAACCTCATAAAACTTAGAAAGTGCTTAAGTTCAATAGGAGAAATAATATGTAAAACAAGTTGATTTTTGCTATTCACAAAACTTTACAAAATCAACCCAAAATTGAACTACTATTCTCAAAAGCACTTTATCTATCGTTAAGCATGTCCAAAATTACTAGGGAGACATAAGGTATTCTACAAAACTTTATAATAATAGCATTGATTCAAAATTTATCAAGTACTCAATCCATTTGGGAATATTAAGGTTTCTACAAGTCTACAAGGATTCTACTAATTCACATCTCTTAACTAGGGATATATAAGGAAGCCTACAAAACCTAAGCACTAAAAGGTTCTATCGAATCAAGCTCATAACTAGGGAGTTATAAGGTAGACCACTTAGTAGATTCTATCTCATAAGATTCTATTCCAATCAAAGCACTTTTTCAAAGAAGCTATAAGATGTCTACCCCAAGGAATACAACAAAAAAATACATGAATAATCTCTCTAGAAAGGAAAAAGCATGTGCCATAAAAATTGGAATCATGAATCTACTTATAAAAGGTAAAGCATATTTAGATCTTACTTCAAAAATGATTCATAGTGAAGCATTAGATTATGACTTTAATACCATGGAACATTATATACAAGCTCAACTCAAAGAAGCAATTGAGAATGGTGTTAGGATCCTACTATAAAATATACTAAACAACACACTCTCAACTCAAATAAACACACTCTCACACATTTGCTTGGAAATAAACTCACAGAAACATTATAACAGTATTCAGAATTAATTGCATATGATAACAAAAACTACTTAAAAGGAACAATCTCACAATAGATAGAATCGCAGGCCTCTTCGAGGGGGCAACCTCCTTCAATACTTCATTAATTTGCAAAAAGATGATTACATTGGTGCCTTTTCGGGTATTTAAAGAGTTTCCTTCCAAGGTTGGCTTACATGCAAAATGCCACCTGGATTACATGCATAATGCCACCCGAATTACATGCATAGTGCCACTTTGAATTACATGCACAATGCCACTCGAATTACATGCATAATGCCACACGAATTACATGCACAATGCCACCTTACCTAACCTATCTACCATGTGTTACATAGAAACGGGTGCCATTTGTCATAGGCACTACCTAAGCTAAAACTTAGAACATTACAAAATATTAATCATGGGTACTACCCACGTTCACTAGGAATTATTACATCAAGGAAGTTATTACATTAAGGGTTAGGATGAGATCCTAACATGCCCTTCTCCTTGAAGAAGCTTTGTCCTCAAAGCTGAAAATGAGGAAACTATTGTTGGAGTTGATGGAGAGACTCCCATGTAGCATCCTCAGGTTGAAGCCCATGCCACTGAACAAGGACCTCTGTAATGGTACGGTTGTGCAGAGTGCGAGTTCGATGATCCAGCAGCTGCTCAGGTGCGAGTAAGATGGAGCCTTCTTCATCCAATTTGGGAAGTGTTGATTGAACCTGTACCTTTGTGCCCACAACTTTCTTGAGAAGGGAAACATGAAAAATAGGGTGGAGCTTGGAAGTGGGGGGAAGAGCCAATTTGTAAGTTGTAGGGCCAATCCGTTGTAGAACCTGATAAGGACCATAGAATTTTGGAGCGAGCTTCTGACACCTGTGAAGTTGTAGGGATGATTGTTTGTATGGCTGTAAGTGAAGGAAGACCATATCACCCACATCAAAACTACGCTCAAAACGATGTTGATCAGCTTGTTGGCGCATCCGATTCTGGGCCATGTTCAAATTTTGCTTGAGTTGGCGGAGGACCTCGGTGTGTTGACTCAGAGCATTGTCAACGGCCTGGACCTTGGAGCTGCCCGAAATGTAGGAGGAAGGCGTGAGTGGAGGGCGCCCGTAAACTGCCTCAAACGGTGTGAGTTTGGTGGCGGTATGATAGGAAGTGTTGTACCACCATTCGGCCAAGGAAAGCCATTTTGCCCAATGAGTAGGATGATCGGAGGCAAAGCAGCGAAGGTAGGTTTCCAAGCATTTATTAACAACCTCTGTTTGACCATCCATTTGCGGATGGTAGGCTGAACTCATTTTGAGGTGAGTCCCCTGCAACTTAAACAACTCTTGCCAAAAATTGCTAGTAAAGGTGGGATCACGATCAGATACAATGGAGGTTGGCATGCCATGAAGGCGAAAGATGGAGTCAAGAAAAATTTGGGCAATAGTGGATGTTGTGTAAGGATGGGCTAGGGCACAAAAGTGAGCATACTTTGAAAGGCGGTCCACTACTACGAAAATAACTGACTTGCCTCCCGATTTAGGTAGCCCTTCTATGAAGTCCATGGAGATGTCAGTCCACACCTGCTCTGGAATCGGCAATGGTTGAAGAGTGCCCGGAGAGCGCACTGTTTCCCCTTTCATCCTTTGACATGTGTCGCAGTCAGCTACAAAAGAGTGAATGTCCTATTTCATACCTTTCCAAAAGAAGGTGCGCTTGAGTCGCTCATAAGTTTTTAGGAACCCTGAATGGCCAGCAGATGGAGTAGCATGTGATTCCTTCATGAGGAGCTCTCGAAGTGGGGACTTAGGAGGAAGAACCAGGCATTGATGGTAACACAGATCCTGGCCATCCCAACTATATCCTGGTGTAGACTCAGGATCATCCCTAAGTGAAGCAACCAAGTCTTTCAAATCTGCATCCTGAAGTATTTCCTGACGTAAGGGCTCAATCCATTGGGGCAATGGTGCAGAAATGGCACACAACATACTAAGGGTCTCAAATTGGCGAGAGAGAGCATCCGCCACAAGATTTTCCTTTCCTTTTTTGTACGTGATGTCATAATCATAGCCCATGAGTTTTGATACCCACTTTTGTTGCTCGGGGGTGGCAACCCGTTGTTCTAGAAAGTATTTCAGACTCTGGTGGTCAGTTTTGATGGAGAAATGGCGCCCAATGAGGTAAGGTCGCCAATGTAGGACTGCATGCAATATTGCCATCATTTCCTTGGCATATGTGGATTTCCCTAAATTGCGATCAGATAGGGCTTTGTTGGTAAAAGCCAAAGGGCATCCTTCTTGCATCAATACCGCCCCAATACCACGACCAGAAGCGTCACTTTCAATGACAAATTTTTTAGAGAAGTCTGGCATGGCTAAAACTGGAGTGGTGGTCATGGCATGCTTGAGTTCTAGGAATGCTTGCTCAGTCGACCCTGTCCAAGTAAAAGAATCCTTCTTCAACATGGAGGTGAGGGGGGCGGCTATCTTTCCATAATTACAGACAAATTTACGGTAATAGCCTGTAAGCCCTAAAAATCCTCGAAGTCCCTTGAGAGTGCGAGGTTTCGGCCATTCTTGGACTGCTTGGATCTTCTTAGGGTCAACCTTGACACCATCCTTTGAGACAATGTGTCCCAGATACTCCACTTCGGTCAAACCAAAGGAACACTTGGATATTTTTGCGAACAGTTGATGGTCAGCCAATAGTTGTAGGGTTTGATCTACATGCTTGAGATGCTCTTCCCATGTGTGATTGTAAATCAAGATGTCATCGAAGAACACAAGGATGAACTTCCACAAAAAAGGGTGAAAGATGTTGTTCATCAGGCTTTGAAATGTGGAAGGAGCATTTGTGAGACCAAATGGCATTACCAAGAATTCATAATGACCTTCATGAGTGCGAAAAGTAGTTTTAGGAATATCTTCATCCCTGAGCCGGATCTTATGGTACCTAGAGCAAAGGTCTAGCTTGGTGAAGTACATGGTCCCATGTAATTCATCTAGTAATTCATCAACCACGGGGATAGGAAATTTATCCTTGACAGTTATCTTGTTGAGTTCTCGGTAGTCAATACATAGTCGCCAGGAGCCATCCTTCTTGAGGACCAGTAAGACTGGTGCAGAGTAGGGACTAGTACTAGGCCGAATGATACCCGCCTTGAGTAATTCTTGTATCATTTTCTCAATCTCTGACTTCATGGCATGAGGGTACCTGTATGGTCTGATATTGGGAGGTGCACTATCCGACAATAATGGAATGGCATGGTCGTGAGAGCGATGCGGTGGTAGTGTAGTTGGTTCTGAAAATATGGCCTCATGTTTGTGGAGAATCTGTTGTAGGTCTGATGGAGTTTCACCCATTTGAGAGGTGGATGGTTGGATGGAGAATAGTTGTGCAATGACCCCACGTGATGATTTCTTTAGCAATTTCTCCATGCCATTTGAACTAATAATTTGAGGTGTTCTTGCTGGGGAGCCCTTGATGATGTGTGTTTGTCCATTTTGGGAGAACTGCATCCAGAGTTCAACAAAGTTCCAACTGATAGTGCCCAACGTACTCAACCATTGAGATCCCAAAACAATATCACATCCGCCCAACTGGAGGGCAAACATGTCTTGCTTGAGTTCATAGTCCCCTATCTTGATTTTAACATTGCGACATTTTCCTTTACAAGGTAAGGTTCCCCCATTGGCTACCATGACCTCAAAGGAATTACAAGTGTGGATATAGCAATTTTCCCACTGAGCCACTCTAGGGTCTATGAAGTTGTGCGTGCTTCCCGAATCCATAAGGATGGAAAGACGTTGGCCCTTGAAAAATCCCACAACCTTCATGGTTTGTGGAGTAGTAATGCCTGCAAGAGCATGGACTGTAATTGCTGTCTCAGGTTCCTGTTTCACTTCTTCTTGTGGAGAAGGTGTTTCTGGAGGGTCCTCATCCTCATCACTCTAGTCAGAGTTATCGGGTTCTTCAACATCTATCAAGAACAATTTTTTGTGTGCACACTTATGCCCTTTAAAAAACTTTTCATCACAATTGTAGCATAATCCTTGGGCACGACGTGCATCCATCTCTTCTGTGGTTAGGCGCTTGGGTGCAGTAGGTTTATTATCAACTGGGTGTTGAGATCGAGGAGGAAATGAAGGTCTATTTTGAGGAAACTTTGATGGGCGCCTTTGGGCAGAGAGTTTAGATTCGGCCAAATGGGCCAAACTAATAGCTTCCATCATAGTTTGTGGTTTCAACATTCTTACTTCCGCTTGGAGTTCCACCTTCAACCCACTGATATAACAACTCTGGAAGAACCCTTCATTCAATCCTCTTGTCTTATTGGCCAATTTTTCAAATTGAGCTTGGTATTCATGGACTGACCCTATTTGTTGTAGTTTGGTCAAGGCCCCTGTAAAGTCCTCATACTCACTAGGACCAAATCGAGTGAGTAGTTGGGATTCAAAATTCTCCCAAGAGAGATTTGGGTTGGCAATACGTAACCATTGAAACCAGTGTAGAGCCTCAGATTCCAAGTTAAAGGAAGCCATCTGGACTCGATGAAATATGGGGACATTATGAAGTCTAAAGAATTGATCAACCCTACATAGCCACCCATCAACATCCTTCCCACTAAATTTGGGAAAGTCCAATTTGGGCATTCTGAAGGATGGTTCATGGTCATGATTCCTTGCAGAACCCTCAGCTTGGTGTTCTATTTTGGGGGGTCCTCTTTTTAGTTTGTTGTCTACTTCTATCAGTGCTTCTTCTAAGCGATTACTGGTGGCCTCATGCTCTAGGCGAAGACCTTGGACTTCTTCCCTTATGGAGTGAAAATCTGAGTGCAAGTTCTCAATGGCTTTTGTTAAGGATTCCAAGTGGTCTAGTTCCTTTTGATGTCCACGGGTACCCTGGGCCATTTTGAAACCTTTTGTGACCAGTTACTAAAAATAGAATTGAGTTTTTAGGACTTACTATTTTTAGTAAGTGCCCAAAAAAGTGCTTGGGTGCTATATATCAAAACAATCAGCTCGAAGAGGTGGTCACAATGAGCTATATCTCTCAACACTACTTTTTGGCACCCCAGACTTTTTTTTTATCTCCTATTTTGTTGAGTCTAACGGTGTTTACAGTTTTTGATTCTGAGCTACAGAGCAAAAGTTGGGTACTGGAGCACTATCTATAACTGGCCTTGTGTCATGCTCTCACTGGTTGGCCCAGTCCTGACTTCACTAGCTCCAAGATTCTCTATATTTTGTAGGTGACTATTATGACAGTTCTATTCTGACTCTAAAAACTATAAATTTGACTTGACTATGTCTTGACCTCTACGACTCTAATGACATGACTATGACTGCCACTATAAATTTGACTGTTATTCTCCAGACTATCAGCTTAAGTGTCACCCTCATGGTCTATCCTGAATGCATGTTCTTTCTATTATTTTTTTAGTAGAGGACTCCTTTCTCATATGCTCACTTTTTGGGGATTTGAAATGCAGGTTTACGAATAGGGAGGTTTGATTTTTTTTTTTTATATTTTCATTTTTTACAGGTTGAAGTTTTAACAGAACCAGGGAATGCTAGGTAGAGGAGTATGTACCACCCATAGGCCCTCTAATATACCGACAGTGATGAACAATAGTGCTCGGACCAATATTTTAGGCCACTACTCAAGGAGGATTCCACACATACCCTTGAGCACACTACCTGCCTCTTTGACAATACGGGAGGGTAATCGTCCAGGATGTTGTGTCCCATAGACTATGAGTAATACAAGGCCGAAAAGCTTCCTAATGGCTAAAAGTTTGTTTAAACCTAGATGGTCTCTCGATATACCCGAAGATACGTGGGAGCTCAAGTCCGTGCGCGAGTTCTGTCTGAGGCCTGGGTATTGGAGCCTGATCGCCCCTCACTTCACTAGACGCTTTATGGGCTATCTAGCTTAGCCAATAACGACAGATCCTTCACGATATTTTAAAACCCCCGGCACAGGGTTTCTACCTACTCAACTAAAAAGATTTTTTTTTTTTGGTCTGGAAAAAAAATGCACTGTATTTTTTGGATTTTTTTTTTAATAAGGAAAAATAGGAACGAAAAAAACACACAGAATTTATACCTAACAGGCAGATTGGATGGCAAGAATCATTGCAGTTGTAGCAGAACTTGGCCCTGGAAAGCGCTCTGATACCACTTGTTAGGATCCTGCTATAAAATATACTAAACAACACACTCTCAACTCAAATAAACACACTCTCACACATTTGCTTGGAAATAAACTCACAGAAACATTATAACAGTATTCAGAATTAATTGCATATGATAACAAAAACTACTTAAAAGGAACAATCTCACAATAGATAGAATCGTAGGCCTCTTCGAGGGGGCAACCTCCTTCAATACTTCATTAATTTGCAAAAAATATGATTACATTGGTGCCTTTTCGGGTATTTAAAGAGTTTCCTTCCAAGGTTGGCTTACATGCAAAATGCCACCTGGATTACATGCATAATGCCACCCGAATTACATGCATAGTGCCACTTTGAATTACATGCACAATGCCACTCGAATTACATGCATAATGCCACACGAATTACATGCACAATGCCACCTTACCTAACCTATCTACCATGTGTTACATAGAAAAGGGTGCCATTTGTCATAGGCACTACCTAAGCTAAAACTTAGAACATTACAAAATATTAATCATGGGTACTACCCACGTTCACTAGGAATTATTACATCAAGGAAGTTATTACATTAAGGGTTAGGATGAGATCCTAACAAATGGAAATGATGATATTCCACTTATCTTAGATTTTGTAAGCATATTGTATATGAAATTACTTACATAAAAATGCTACAATAATGAGAATGCAAAACCACAAATTTTGATAAAATTTCATAAAAGAAAATATGAACTAAGTGAGTTATAATTAAAAAAGATATTTCAATCCTCATGTAGTATTGATACCTCAAGATCGACTAATTCAAGATCTTATCATGATGTCTTGAAAGAAGTTTCTGTACAAAGTAAGAAAAAATAAGGAGAAACATATTTGCAGGGATCTAGTAGCAGTACTACCACCTAAAAAAATGTAGAAACCAAACTCAAAGAAAAATATAAAAAAGAAGAAGAAGATGGTCCAGATACAAGAGGACTCCAGAGCAAAATTTAATTGATGAAATAACCTGATCAAAGCAAAGACCATAATCAAGAAGAAGATCTATATTGAATATTAAGATATTCAATACCTAAATAATGTAATATAGGGGGGTGTTAGAGTTAGAGTATATTACATCATTTGGGTCATGTAAATGTACCACCTTTGGTACATAGAGTAGGAGATTACTTTAGGGGGAAGTTAGCTAGTTACTTAAAGCAATGTAATAAATGCACAAGTGGCAATGTGCAAGTTGTAATGTGCAAGGTGTCCCCTTGTACAACTAGGTAGAGTGTTGGCCAAGGAATCTATCTTATTATATAAAGGGCTTCATAGTGGTAGATCAAATATCAAGTTCATATCAAGATTCTTATCAAGTGTGTTGTAGGAGACAGGAGTAGTGCTCTTGTATGGAGTACAATGTAGCTCTTTAGCTCATATTAATAGAGTGACCATTTCCTCCATACTGCATTGTATTTTTATCATTTCTATTTATAATATATTTTAGTCACATTGCAAACTCACTTACTTTCATATTTATTGCATCTTATTAGGACCCGTGTTAGATCTCTTCCACTGCATATATCCTCAAAAGCTAACATGTGTCATTTGATCTTCCCAAAAGAATTTTCATAGCTCAATTTGCTATTCTCTCTATGATTTGGTGATCATTTTATTTGGGATCCTTTTTATATTTTTGTTAGTTGCTTTAGCTATTTCATTTCCTTGAGGGTAGTATTTTGAAGAAAATTTAATAAAGAGCATGTATTCCAAAGCAAAATTTATCACTTTATCCCTTTGGAATGGGTGGTTTTATCAATGAATATGGTGATTGGAGTCCCAAATTTAGTGATGATATCCTTTGTAAATTGTACCACTACCACTCAATTGGATAATATAACTAGTATTGCATCAACCCATTCAATGAAGTAGTCTATGGTGGTGAGAATCGACCCATGTCCTACACCTGAAAAAGAACTTATTTTTCCAATGAAGTTAAGGTATCATTTTTGGAATGGTTAAATAACCATAATGGGATATAGAGCCATTGGTAATATCCTCATTTTATTTATGAACAGACAACAAGCTTTGTAGTTTTTGAACCCATTGAAAGCAAGCAAAGAAAATGATGGGCTAATAGTATCCACTATAGTATTTATTCTGCCATGGTAGGCATGGAATAATGTCCTCCTTTATTGTGATACTATTTGATAAAAGCTTATATCTAATATTATTTGACACCTCATAGCAAGACATCATAATAATAATTTCTAATAGGGCTTCATAAAGCTATGTATAGCACATTTCCTTTTTGCTAAATCAAACCCTTCCTTTGGTTGTGAATATCTTTGGGATGTATTTGATGGCCATATATCTATACATGTTGCTCATCCATCTTGTCGAGTCATCCAATTCTATATCTTCTACTAAGACAATTTGATCCTTTGAAACCAACATTGCAATATTTTTATATAAGGATCTATCGCTAATGATCTCGGTAGGTTTTATCTTAATGTAAAATTCTTGAATCATATTGATCCATCCATATATATTTATTTAAAATTCAACATGATGGACAATAGATAGACATTAGGATAAATTACGAAGATGGTGGTTTTATTGTATGATAGATAGTACCTAAAATTTCTAAAAGCATACATGATAGGAAACTCCTATTTTTTATGAACGTATACTTATCTTTGTAGTTATGGAGAACTTGATTTATAAACGATATGGTTTTTTATTTATCCTTGTCATTTTTTGAGTTAGGATTATGAAAATACTTTCATCTATTCTAAAACATGTAAAGCCTAAAGTATTTGGATAAATTAATATTGACTAGGATTATGAATTTAGTGATGACATCTTTGATATCTTAAAAGACTTTTATTTATTCATCAATTTAATTTGGTTTGTGATTGGTTAGACTATCTAGGTAAAATTAGTTATGAATTTGGCAATAAACTAGACTTTATATAGGAAAGACCATGTTCCTTGGACTGATATGGGTATTTGGAGGTCTTGGATGGCCTTTAATCCTATCATGATCAATGTCTAGACCATAATTCAACACTATATGACCTAACACTTAATTTTATTTTACCATAAATATGGACTTCTTAAGTTAAATGAGATACCAAACTTCCAACACCTTTGAAAAATATACTGAATATGATTGATATACTTATGCTTGTGTTTAGAATAGACAGCCAAATCATCAAAATATATGAGGATTATCTCAATAAAAAGTCCTATAAAGATGATGTGTATAGCACATAAAAAATTTGACCTTATGCTAGATAGTCCAAATGACATACTCTAATAAGTAACGGATCCCATTTAATTAAAAAGGTTATCTTATACTAATAATCATCCTTGACCTAGTTCTAGTTGTATCCTAATAAACCATCCAGGAGTAATAGCATTTGATATGATGCTACTTTCTAAAAAACTTGATCAATAGTTGAAAAGGTATAGTGATCTTTCAACAAAATCCTATTTAGACTATTGAACTGAACACACAACCTTATATCACCATGTTTTATGTGCATAGAAACTAGATTGGTACCCTAGATGGAATGTTTAATTAGAAATATAATTTGGGCTTGTAATAGATTTAAGAGTTCCTTCTTCATCTCTTCCTTAATTTTAGGGTTAACTAGTCATTATTTATGCTAGAATGGGGTTCATAGCTATTTCTAACTCAATAGTATGTTGTATGATATTCTAATAATACACCTTTAGATATTTATACAACAATGCAATAATGTCAACATATTTTCCATAGATCTCCTTGAAAAAAAATAATATATCTTTTGTGTACTTTTTTACAAGCAAAAATATCTTCCCTTTAATAACTTCAACAAGATGGAAAAAAGAGGATTTCACTTTGATACTTGTAGACACGAAAATTTGACCCTCCAAAATGGTTTAAATCTTCCTTAGATCCCTAACTAACCACCCAAACTTGCTAAGTGTATTATTTGGGCCTCTTTGCCTTCTCCCTAGATTTACCAATCCATGCCCCATATATATAGGGCACATATTTGGCTTACCAAATCCATGCCCTATAATTACTAGGTGCCGATTTAGATTTTTAGGGGTTTTTCTCACTAAAACCCCTACCTTATTGACCCATTTTGGGGTCGAACTTTCCCAATGTGAAATTTCACTTTCCTACCCATTTTTTTCCACCAAACCTCTTAAAAATAAGGGTTTGGATCTGATCATTTGGAAAGACAAGAGAACATCACTTCTTGATATTCTAACTGTTGAATCGCTCATTCGTTCATGCTTTCAATTGGATTTTTGTTGCAAATTATTGTTTTGTGCTATAGTGATTGCTACCCTTGGGGATTGAGTGGAGGAGTCTTGATGATTGAATATATCAACCATTTTGTAGTGCTTCATCCACCTCTTTATTGTTTTTTTCTTTCTCCATTAACTCATCATATTTTATACTTGTTTTAGTAGCATTTTAACTCTATTTGCTAACATTTTGCACTCTATTTTTCGTTGTTTTGGGCCCCAAAAAGGGCATTTGAACCAAATTCATTCCCCTCCACATAGGGTATGTATTTTTTCAACCATATCCATTCTCCCTAATTATAGGGTGTGAATTTGGTAAAATTAAGGTTTTGGAGGTAAGTTATGCACTTTAAAACCCTAATTTGCACCCTACATTTTGGATTTCTGATGTGTCCATCTTAATTGCATTTCATTTCACTATTGTACATACATTTTGCTATATTTGTACATGTTCCAAAGGTCAAATATCATTTTGATTTTGAACGGTCAGCTAAAATTACCAAGGGGGCTTTACTATTGTGCCTCTAAGCTCAACTCTATAGGAGCCTAAGCAAGCCCCAAATTCTGATCAAATTTTCTAGTATTTTGTGAAGCTATTTTATAGGTTTGTAGTTATCAGATATTTTGGATGCAAGATAAAGCTTGTATCAAACACCAGATAAGATAAATGCCCTAATAGATATTTAGGTTATTTTTTGTTTGCTTTCTACCCACTTTTATGAAAAACCTAGATTGAAATAAAGAAAAATAGTGATTAAAATTCTAGGTATTTGAAAGAGCAAAAACATATAGTGTGCATATAGGGTTTTGTTTGTGCATTCACTTGGACCCTTTCTCAAAAGCTTCATTTTGCAATCTAGGTTAGATATCATTGAATCAAAGAATCATTCTAGGGTTAGCCCTTATTTTATTGTATCTTATGTGTCTTGCATTATTTTTCATTTTCATAGCTTAGTTTAGAAAGACCAAACATAAGTGTATGCTCAATTAACACATTTAAACACATTTCCACCCTATATTTGAAGTGAGTTATAAAATTATTCTTGGTGAACCCTTCTCCCTTTACACCAACTGTAGAGTTATAATGACCACTATAGTCAACTCAGCTCCCAATAGATCCAATCGAGAAAACCGTATTTTGTGTTTTTGTTAGCATTTCTCTTCTATCCTTATAATTATTCTAATTGCTCCCTTCCTTAGAAGTTAGCGAAAGCTTCTTGAATATGATCATGTTCCCTAAGAAGATGACTAGATTGATAGAGAGAATCCTAACCTTGATACATAAGAGCAATAAAATGTGTAAACTGAAACAAACTATGATATTCGTGAAGGCCCTAATGGTCGCTATATTTTTGAATCATTTCATCATGTTTAGGGTTTCATGAAACACCATAAGGAATATTTTCTTAAGGCTATGGAGCAAAAAGTTCAACCCGAAAGAGGTGAGACTCCTCCTCCTCCAAGAGTCTCTCCTAAGCATGTTCATGATAACCCTTTGTTTGAATATTTGAATCATGGTAATCATGCCCATCATCCAACTTATGCCACTAATGTAACCACAAAAATTGGAAGGAGTCTGAAAGTTCCTCCAACCAATAGTGTCACTCAAGATTATTTTCAATTTCCTCCTCAATCTACTAATCTCAACATTCTTGCTTCTATTCCACAAACTATTAGTTATCCTATCTAGCAAGGTACCTCATACCATAACCCATACCATAACAGTGTTATGGCCTCCAACATAGGCCAAGTACCCTTTCAACAACCTACCTATACCCCTCCCTTAGGGAATCTAGGGGTATTGCACAACAACAATCTTGGGGTGCAAATTTTATCTAATATGGTGAAACAATTGGTTTCAATAATGTATATGATTCAACCTCCTAGTTTCACCTATAGTTACAAAGAAATGTACAATCAACCCTTAGACCCTATCATTGCCTCTAGGCCCTATTCTAAGCATTTTCTAATACCAGTTTTTCCTATCTATAAGGGAACTGAAGATCCAATTGAGCATCTAAGAATATTTAGTATAACTTGTCATGATATCATATATGATGACATATTGCTCCTAAAAATGTTTCCTTAGATTCTTGGTGGTATGATATTAGAATGGTATTATCAGTTTTCCAATCATTCTTTAAGGAATTTTGAAGAGACGGATAAATTATTTGTTCAACAAATTGGTGTTTATGTTGAAAAGAATGTAACCATGAAATATGTTTACAACCTAAATCAAGATAAAGTGGAAATTTTCTCAAAATTTCTCTCTTTGGAAGAGTCTATTTGGATGCTTGAGATATACCTTACCTCCTCAAGACATGCTTGAGATATTTATTGGAAATTTGCAAGAGCAACTATCTTATGCATTAGAAATAGCAACTATCACATCTTTTGATCAAGAAATTTAGCTAGCAATAAAGGTAGAACAAACTCTTATTAGAAGAGCATAACTTAAAGTGAAATAATATAGGACCACTAAAAATTAGTATAAGAACAAGCACGTGGTAGGTGATGGAGTCATTAATAGTAGGCTTGTTAATAGTATTTTTAACAACCTGTAAAATATGGTTCTTAGTCAACTTCCAAAACTCCCACAAAGGAATTTTACAAGACACAACATATGATAGTGGTCCTAAAAGAAGCTTTTGGAAGCTAATATGATTGAGTTGCCTCCTATAGGGTAACCCAATACTACAACTAATTGGTATAAATATAGTCAACACTATGAGTATCATAGAATGGAAGGACACTTGACCAATTCTTGTAATAGGTTGGAACATGTGGTTAAGGACCTTACTGATGTAGGATGCCTTATTATAAATGGTTCTCAACCTAATCCTCCAATTAAAAATCAACCTCTTACACAATAAAACCCACAATAAATCAAAACATGGAAAATGTTTAAGATCCTCTCCTTAAGAATGGTTAACAGGTAGAAAATCAAGTGTCCTATAAGAATGTGCCACCTCCCTATGATAATATGGTCAACATGGTTGGAGCAACTACAAAAAAACAAGCATAGGTTCAACCGACTCAACATTTTCAGTAAGAGACATGTATTTCATCCAACCCACATTTGAAACCTCCCTTTGTTTTGAAGAGTACCCAAAAAGGGGCACAAGATTAGAAACCCCACTTTTAGTGTTGGCAATTTTGGGTACTTTGGGTACATTGCCTTTGCTCAAGTGTATAAGTTGTCATTGATGTCAAAAGGCATTTTTGTGTTGCTATCAAAAAGAGTGTGATGTCAAAAATATCTTGAGAAGCTTCATAATGTTAAAGGGTTTTTATAGAAACCATGGTGACAAGGTTAAAGGTTTTTCTTAAAACCATTTGGACTCATTCAGGGTTTTTATTAAAACCAAGCTTAACTTAATGCAAAGGTTTTTACTTCTTGAAAAACCTTGAAGGTCCATGTTTATTATTAATAATTAAATTAACTCAAACCTTTGACAAAGGTCTAAGTTTAATTTATTATTAATAAAATAATAATAATTATTATTTTAATTATTATTAAAGGGTCTTTTAACCCTTAAGCGACGCTCATAAAGAATTAATTCGCCGACGTGTTGCCATCATTGGAGGAGCGCCGACGTCAAACAATTAAGGAGAAATGGCTATATAAGTGGGGATGATTTTCTAAAGTAACTGTACCTTCGATCGATGCAATTTCGTAGCTCTGTGTCCTCCATAAAAGCGATGTTTTTCGCTGTATTTCGTTGTCCATCCATATTGAATTGCCCGAGCTTTTCTTGTGCTTGATGTCCAGCAGATTATGTTTCTCTAACATTTGATAAGACTACGAACTATGTTTTCTGGGAGTTCAATTTTTGGACAACGCTCATGATGATGGTGGTGGCTTGAGGAAAACGTTTACATTTTCAAATCCTTGGCGATTGAAGGAAGACAACACATAGGATTACATTATATTTTTCATTGGGCACTTGTGCTCCAATGGTGGTGATGTGTTGAGTGAAGAAGCATTGGGCAGAGGTGCCAAGTTTGACCCATGTTGTGGGCAATTTCGTCTTGGTCATGATGCACGAGGATAGCAGCAATGAAAGTGCTTTAGCATTTGTGGTGGTGTTATTCATTTTCTCCAAAGGTTGGAGAACTAAGGTTGGCCAAGGTATATCTTTTATTATTTGCTTGGAGTATTTTGAGTTGACTTGGAAAATATAATTGATGGAGGTATAAGGTTAAGTTGTCATATTTTGCTTTGACATTATTTTATTGATGTTTAAAGAAGTGGAGCTAAAAGGTGTAATAAAGGAAGTTTATATTATTGCTCATTTCTTTTTATTCTAACCCTAACTTGGTTGGAAGTTTGAGAGTTGTGTGTGGTGACAGCTTGAAGGTTCAATTATCTTCTACTCCAATAAGGTATGGGCACATTCTTATTATGAGTATGATTGGTGTATGTTTTTTGAAATAAGGTTGGAGTGAAAAGGTATTCTACTAGGTATCCTTTGGCTAGGTGTAAATCCTATTTTCTGGTTTGTTGAAGACTACTTATGCATTGTTATCCTTAAGGAGAGTTTTTGGTGAATGCATAATTTTTGGTTTGAGATAGTGGAAGCCTTGTGCACTAGGGTTTATATTTGTCAGTCTAGCTACTTGCATTGAGTTGGTGGAACCCTTGGTTGGCTGTTTTGAGTTTGATGGTTGAGTTGCTTCCATAGAGGTTGTTTGATCAAGTTATTGCTTTAGTTGATTCATGATATTGGGCTTACTCCATTGAGTTGATTTGAGCAAGTTATTCTTTGCATTTGGTGATATTGTGTTGGTAGCTATTTTGTTCAAATATCTTTGGAGGGAAAAGGATTTCTACTTGTTTCCTTTTCTTGTGATGATTGGTTGAATGCTTCAAGGTTAATGTTGAGTTGAATGATTTTGGTTAAACCTTGTCTATAAGCATTGTTGTTAAAGCCCTAATTGGTTGAGAAAAGATATTGGTTGTGGAAAGAACATGAGTATCATTGTTATATGAGATATAGCATGGTTGGCAATTGTTGGGTTGTGTTTCATGTTCTTGAGAAAAGCATACTACATCTATCTTATTATTTTGAGATTGAGATTGAGTTGAGATTGAGATTGGGAGTTAAGTATAGAACATATTGAGTCTCTAACAATTCTCTTTATGCTTCTATGAGGTTGATGAATCACATTGGGTCTCTAAAAATTCTCTTTGTGGGTTCATGCTAAGCAAGTTTTTCTTGGTGAGCTTGCTGAGGTTTTGGATAGGTTCCGGTGGGGACTTGTGAGTAGGTTTTGGACAGGTTCCGGTGGGGACTTGTGAGCAATTTTGGACAGGTTTCGGTGGGGACTTGTGAGCAGATTTGGACAGGTCCTAGTAGAGGACTTGTGAGCTGGTTTTTGAGAGTTCTATCAGAGAACTTGAGGACAGAGGAGAATTGATTCTTTGAGAAGAACCTGAGGATAGATTTGGCAAGTCTTTGAGAAGGCTTGTGTGCAGAGGATTGATTTGTTCAAGTGTTGGACAGATCTGACAGACAGAGGAAGACTTGTACTAGACCGACTGATTATGTTTGGTACAGGTTGCTAAGCTGCTGTGGACATGATCATAGAAGGCAAAGGTGTCTTAGGCTAAGCATTGAGGACAAGATGTCTTCGATGGAAAGGAGTTCCATGTGCTGGCAAGAGGTATAGGCAGTTGATCTTTCGAGGGATCATTTCCAAAGTAGAAGGGAAGGTATCTCCTTTGAGCAGAGGCTCATAAATTCAGATTGAGGGAAGGTATATCCTTTGAGCAGAGGCTCATAAATTCAGATTGGGGGAAGGTATCTCCTTTGGGCTGAGGCTCATAAACATTATAATTGGGAAGGTTTCCCAAAGAACTTTGAGATAACTTTTAGAGAAAATTTTTGTTGACGTAGCCCAGCCATTCTGGGTGAACCACATTAAAATTGGTGTCACTTTGTGGATGATATTGTGCATTGCTTTGATATTGCTTTGGGTATATTGCTTTACTGTTTAGAAGTATAAAGGAAAAAGTAAAAAGATGTCTTATACTATTCACCCCACCTCTCAGTATAAGCTTGTATTCTTCATTTAGTGTTGAAGCCATAACCTAAAGTCTCCTTCAACATTCAAAAATAGCTAGATAGAACCCTAGCCAAGATCTCTCTTAAAAATATTGCAAACTTCTCCTATCCATAGGTAGGATTTGTTGGAACTTCTAAGACAACAATCTATTCCTCAAGACATTTCCCCTAGTGCTATGACTAATGTTGTAAGTTCTATTGGGATACATCATATCACATTCTTGTATGACAATATTTCTTCCTCAGAATTACGTAGGGAATATTTTCTCTACATTATTACATTTATTGGGGATACTTTTATCAAGAGGATTATGATTGATAATAGTTCTTCCTTTAATTTATGCACATATCAAATTTTCCAAAAGTTTAGATTAAAAGAAGAATATTTAACTAAATACGATGCAATAATCAAAACCTTCAACAATGAGTCCTAAGAATCTTGTGATATTGTATCCCTTCCCCTTAGGGTTAGGCCTAAGATCTTAGATGCCTTGTTCTATGTGGCACCTTTATCTACATATTTTAATCTTCTTCTCAAATATCCTTGGATCCATGTGATGAAGGTCATCCCTTCTAATTTTCATTAGTTCTTGAAGTTTGAGTTTAAGGACCAACTTGTCACCATTTTGAGTGACCCTCATCCATTTGAATATTTTTTGATGGTTGAGAAAGCTCAGTATGGTTTCAATGTTTGTCCTTTAGTTTCATAATCAGTTTCTCCAAGTTCCTCATCTCAAATAACTTAGTAACTTGATAGGTTTATCCTTAGGGTTTGGAGTGGAGTGATGAGGATTAAGGTCCACCTTATCCCACTGACATTCTATTTTAAAATATGGTAACTTTAGTGCACCCTAAGTTGGTTCCCCCTTGGATGGTACAAAACTTAAATAACCAATGAATATAAGGTATCTCAAAATATATTATGCATGATCCATAATCTGCATTGCATATTTTATTTAGCATAGGTCATTAATTTTCTTGCTCATATTGCATGATTACCTATCATGTTTTGCATGGTTGGCTGATATTGTGTTCCACTTGGATTTCTACTTATCATAATTGCATTGCTACTTGCTCATGATTACTTGATCATATAATTTTTTGGGGACTTTGCAACAATGACAAGTGATGAAATCTAGTTAGGTCATAGCTCACATGCATTTCACTCTCAATAGGGCTTTGATGCCTAGCAAATTCCCCAACCTAGGGTCCATGCATATTCATCCATTCTTCTCTTCTCTTATCTCCGCTTCTCTCTTCTTCTTGTATTCTTTGAATTTGAATTTTTTTACAACTATAAATTCTCTCAAAATTCAAGGAATACAATTATCTTCTTTGTGTATCCTTATCCTTTGCATGTTTTCCTTTTTTTTGTAAATATAAGGATATACATTCTTCCTTCATCCTCTCTCTTATTTTTCATACTTCTTTCTTCTTGAATTTTCAATAGTTAAGAGATCATTGTGGGATAGGTTAGATACTGCATGAATATTCATACGACCACTAACTTTTTTATTCACACTTCTTAACCATTGAAACCTCAAGATGGAGGTACACACACATTTATTTGCTCCTTGTTCTTCTTCCTCTCTTTCCTTCTGATTTGTGCACACACTCACATTGTGTTATGCTCAAATTTCTTGATCCATTCACATTTTTCATACATACCCCCCTATCAAGTAATACTTACTAATACATCATGCACACACAACACACCTAATATGGGATAGCTTCATGGCCAAATGCAAGGGGTAGCCTCCATATCGGCTATTTGCGAGCATACATTCTAGCAGGTATCATTTGTCTATCTATCCATATTAGCGAGCATTGCACCCATAACAGGTCATGATCCACATTTTTCTATCTATCCATCTTAGAAATCACTACACCCATAGCAGGTTTACTCCACATTTGACCATATTCTCTAGCATAACAACCTACCTCTAGGGTTTTGACCATTCTCTAGCTTTCTATTTCTTTGACCTCTTTTGGAGATTTGTTTCTTCTTCTTCTTCTTCTTCCCCTCTCCTTTATTTCCCTTTATTATTTTAGTAATACATATCATATTAGGTAGATTATATTTCATGTATTGGTTAGATTCATGTTACACCAAGTTACCATTATCATGCTTTTTTGTCTACTTGCTCTATTTCCTCTTACTTTTGTGTTTTTATTTTCTTCCTTTGCATTTTTTTGAGTTTCTTAAGGACTTATACATTCCTTTTGGAACTAAAGGGGGAATCCTACCTTAGAGAAATTAATGGTAGTAATGTCTCACCTTTTGTGCAAAAGTCTGAAGTATCTAATGTGATACCCCCTTTTGCATCGCCTATTTGTCCAACCTAGCTACCTATTTTTGTGTTTGTTGTTTGTATCTGTAGAAATCTACATATTTATTTGATGCATTTACTTGTCTATAAATGTATCAAAAAGGGGAAAAAATTTATACATAATAATTTGACCCACAAAAATGGTTCAAAACTTCCTTAGATCCCTAGCTAGCCATCCAAACTTGCTAAGTGCAAAATTTGGGCCTTTTTCCCTTCTCCCTTTGTCTTTTTTTCCTAGATTTACCAAATACATACCCTATACATATAAAGTGTGTATTTATATTACTAAATACATGCCCTATAATTATTAGGTATGAATTTGTTTTTTTAGAGTTTTTTCTCACTAAAATCCCTGCCCCGTTGGCCCATTTTGGGGTCGGCCTTGCCCAAAGTAAAATTTCACTTTTCTGCCCATTTTTACCCTCTAAATCTCTTATAAATAAGGGTTTTAATTCTCTAATTTGGAAATATAAGATAAAATCACTTCTTGAGATTCTAACTATTGACTCTCTCATTTGTTCATGCTTTCAAGTGGATTTTTATTGCAAATTGTTGCTTTGTTTATTTTGTGCTTTAGTGGTTACTATCCTTAGGTATTGAGTGGAGTCTTGATGATTGGATATATCAACCATTTTAGAGTACTTCATCCACATCTTCATTGATTATTTCTTTCTCCATAATCTCATTAGGTTTTATACTTGTTTTGGTAGCATTTTAACTCTATTTTCTGACATTTTGGACCCCATTTTTCATTGTTCTAGGCCCCAAAATGGAATCTAAACCAAATTTGTGCCCCCTCCATATAGGATGCATATTTGATCAACCATATCTATGCTCCCTAATTATAGGATGTGGATTTGGTAAAATTAGGGTTTTAGGGGTAAGTTTCGCACTTTAAAACCCTAATTTACACCATGCATTTTTGCTTTCTGCTATGTCCATCTTAACTGCATTTCATTTCACTATTTTACCTCTATTTTGCTATATTTATGTATTTTACAAAGGTAAAATATCATTTTTATTTTGAATGGTTAGATAAAATGACCAAGGGAGCTTGACTACTGTGCCTTCAAGCTCAGTTATATAACAACCTAAGCAGGCCCCCAAACACTAATCAAATTTTTTAGGGTTTTGTGAAGTTATTTTATAGGTTTGAAGCTATTATATATTTTGGATGCAAGATAAAGGTTGGATCAACCACTAGATAAGATAAATACCCTAATAGATCCTTAGGTTATTTGTTGTTTGCTTTATGTCCACTTTTGTAAAAAAACTAGATTAGAAATAAAGGAAAATATTTGATTAAAATTCTAGGCATTTGAAGGAGCAAAAATATATAGTGTGCATCTAGGATTGTTTTTGTGCATTCCCTTGGACCCTTGATCAAAATCTTCATTTTGCAATCTAGGTTAGATATCATTGAATCAAATATCATTTTAGGGTTAGCCCTTGTCTTCTTACATCTTATGTGTCTTAAATTATTTCTTCATTTTAATAGCTTAGTTTAGAAAGAATAAACATAGGTGTATGCTCACTTAACATATTTGAACACATTACACCCTAAAATTGGAGAAAGTCCTACAACCATTCCTGGTGAACCCTTCCCCTTTTACACTGAGTGTAGAGTTATAATGACCACTACAGTCACCTCGACTCCTAGTGGATCAAACAAAGAATTGTACGTGATGCATGGTTTTACCCCTCTACAATACTCAATTTATTTACACTATTGTATAGATTGAATAGGCTCTCTAGAGTAATTAACCTTTCCAATAGCTAATTTCTATCTAGCTATATAACCTTGTCTTGAATGTCATCTCTATATTATTTTTTCTCTTCAACATGTTGGTCTTCTTTTATCAAGAACTTAATGATCTACTCATTGTTGCTAAACTCACCAATGATCAAAGTTTTTAGGGACCACTGGTCTAAACACCACTTCTAATTCCTTTGGCTGATCTCATATGTAAGTGATGGGATTATATTTTATTTCATTACTACTATTTAATTTTATTTGATACTCAACTTCAATGGAATAGCCTTGATTTCATACATGTTGAAGATCTTTATGAAACTCTATACCTAGTGCTTATATGATTTCAAATGATTATTATTTATGGCACATAGCCAATTAACCTAGTTTACTATTAATTTAGAGTCACCATCTATCCTTTAGGTTTTTCAATCCAATGGATAAATCTTCATTAAACAACATTATTGGTACAACTGGAAAATAATCAACATGCAAAATGGGTTTGCATACCTTATGGATTAATAAATTAAATTCAAATAGTTGTCCTATTTCTAGTTTTGGTACCATCAAAGTACATTGTGTAGATTTTATCAAATTCCCTTCTTGTCAACTCTAAGATGTTAGATGGTTCTTCTAAAATAAGACAATTCCTAAGTTCAATATCTTCATAATAAACCCCTATATATTATTTATGTTAAAGCATGTAAATTATCATATCTATATCAAAGGCTTGCTCATATTTAGTTCCTTCATCATCCTCTATAAATTTTTGGAGTTTATTAAATTTTGATGTATTTTCTAGTTTGTGCGACAAGTAATTACATAAAGGTTATTTTCAATTTATATTTTCTTCCCATATTGAGGCACATTCATGTGAGTATAATTCATCACTAGGTAACCATATCTCAATATTTTCTTTTTCCTTATATAGACAATACCACACCAAAATATAGGATAAGGTCAATGATAATCACCTCTTACACTACTACCAACTCCTAGTATTTTGCTATGGTCATGATTATATCTAAAGGAATCCTACTAAGTTCACTCTTGTTCCAACCATTTGAATCATATTCCTAGCTATATATATATATTTTTTGAGCGAAAAACCCCTTGCGGGGCCGTCTTGGTATGAGATACCATGAACAGGGTGTTCTATACCATCAAAGTCACCCGGGAGTCGCACCTAGCCCTGCCCACACCAACATTATCAATTGGATTTTAGGTATCCAATTCAGCTTTTTGGTAGGGTGGAGATTCGAACCTGGGACCTCCCTTGGAGGATTGCCCTCTCCTCTCCAACTCACCTACAACACCTGGGTCATATGCCTAGCTATCTTGGTGTAGAGTAAACCCATCTCTTTATAAAATATCTTTGGCATTATTGTTATAGTTTCTCCTAAATCGACTATGTAACTCTGCAAATAATATTCAATCTTGAGGGTCACATAAAATGAGGATGACTTCAATATTTTAGGCTCTAGAGCATTCAATATGCTAGGCAAATTTACTTGGATATAAATTGGATGCTGCACTATCAGGTTTTGCTATTTGGCTACACTAAATTGTGTTATAATATATTACATCATTTGGTTCTATTAGATTACTTTGGGGGGAAGTTATCTAGTTGCTTCATGCAACATAGTGAATGCACAAGTGTCAGTGTGAAAGATGTATATGTGCCAGTTGTCCCTTGCACAATTAGGTGGAGTGTTGGCCAAGGAATCCATAATATTATATAAAGGATCTCACACCCTCACTTGAATGTATCAGTTTTTCATTCATAAATAATAGATGTTTCTTTCTCTCCCTCCCTTTTGTTTATGATAGAATGATGCTAAAGTTATCAATGGTATTGAATATACGATAGATATAGTCTATGTAGGTCAATAGGGAAACCACCATTATCATTGATCTTGAGTGTTTTGTCAAACTGATGCACCTATAGACTAGCCACTATCAAAATATCTTAGAAGAATCTAGGTGGTATAATTAGGAAGAGTCACAAGTAAAGAACTTGGGATAATTGCCACCATCTGATAACAAGCCCAGGAGAAGAAATAATTTGGAAAGGAGTCCAAATCCATGAAGAATATTTTGGAAAGGAGCGCAAATCCATGAAGAAGATTTTGGCAAGGAGTGCCAAATTCGTGAAGAAGAATTTGGGAAGGAGTGCCAAATCCATGAGGAAGAATTTGGTGACGAATGCCAAATCCTAGAAGAAGATCCTGCTTGAAGTTAGAATTTGACAAGAAGACTTGAAGAGAGAAGAAGCTCATCAAATATTGGAGATTTGAAGATTACCTCTCATAGAAAGAAGGCACTGCTTCAGAGACAAAGACTTATTTGAATTTATAATATAAGGAGGAGAACAAAAGAGGAGAACAAACCACCAAATCCTAGGCTCATGAAAGAAATTTTGAGACCATAACTTGGTGAAGGAGGTATTCAAAACAATCTAAAAAGAGCTACAAGATCCTACTCGAAGCAACAACTTGGTGATCCTAGACACCAAGATCTACATCCTCTATAGAAGCGGTAAAAGAGCTACAAAGACTTTCAAAAAAATGGTAAGAAACTTCTTGGTGCAACTAGATTCATTAATTGGATTAATTATCATATTTGTTAAAGCACCTAAATTTGGATTAAAGTTGCAATTAGATTATAGTCTTCAAGCAAAAAATGAAAGATTCTTTTTAAGATTCATTTGCACATTGATTAGGAGTTTCTAAGTTTTTTGAATTACTTCTACCAACTACCTATCATCTACTTTGGAAAAATAAAAAGAAGACTAAGTCCTACAATATTAATTGTAGTGAAATTACATAATAACTCTTAAAGATTCATTTAATGTTATTATTTATTACTTGTAGTAAATTGTTAGTGCATTAATTTGAGAGTTTATTGGAGTGATAAGGTGTAATATTAGTGAATTAAAAGTAAAAGAAACACTATTATACTACTCTCAAAAATAAATTAGTTTTGTAGTTTTTTAAGGGCACAAAATCTGATTTGTATCAAGTGTCTAAAGACACTATTAAAGCACAAAAATCTGCAGCATATTGTGGCCAAGAGAAGCCACCAAAATAGGTTAGAATCCTCCAAAACTTGGAGAATAATACTAAACAAAAATAGAAGTAGAAGCTTCAAAGACTAAGACTTGGTGAGTCTCAAATCTAAAGCATTACAGGGTTAATTGCTTGTTATAAAGGGTAGATAATTACTATCACAAAAAGCTTCTATCTAAATTATTAAAGGCTTGGATTTATCATCAAATTTTCCAAGCTAAAAGGGTAAGGAGTCTAGCTAAAGAGCATCCTCAAAACCCTTATATCTACATTCAAAAATCTACTACAAAGGCAGAATTTTATACTTGCAAAAGAGTGCAAGAAAAATATGCAATACAAATTTTTTTATATACGTATAAGGTTACATGGTATTGCACTTCTACAATACATCATACATAGGAAGAAAGTAGATATAAAGGTGCCTCAAAAGGAATAACATCTACAGGGTAAGCTAACCAAGGAAGGACATACGTTTGCACTCTTCTACCACAATAAAAGGAGCCATTCAAAGGGCTCACTCTCTACATATCTTGGAGAGATGAACCTACAATATCAAAGCCCACACAAGGCGATTATCAAGCTGCATTTATGTAGATATAAAGGGAGCTTATATATGAAGGAAATACATCAAATATACTTCTATCAACATGGACAGACAACATAGCAAGTGGATATCTACACTAAAAAAATGACACACAAAAAAACAACACGTTGAAGGTATAGTAGACAAGGAGAAAAGTTGCTACATCTAGGTATCAAACTTTATGAATATAGTCCACCAAAGGAAGCACCAATATCAAATTAAAAATAAACATTCGAAGCTCCATAATTCTTCATCAAATCACCTACAAAAGATAAGGTTTCTTGCTATCCAAGAAATGAAGCAAGCTAAGAGAAGGCATATGATAGGAGTTATACTCTCCTTGGAAGCATTATAGCACAGGTCTTCATGCAAAGTATTTGAATGCCACTTGGCATAATATTTCTATCTCTCAATGCTCAAGAATCCTCATGCAGGAGTTATAGGAAATATTAAGGAGGAGATACCACTTGTTATCCTCCACAAGCCTCATGCAAGTTCCCACACGGGCACTCATCCGTTACATAGTACCAGAGAAGTGTGACAAGGAAGTTGGTGCATTACAAAGGAGCGAGCACTAATATGTAATAGTTGTAACACTTGTCACAAAAATCAAGATTAATCTTCAATAAAAATGTGGTCAAGGAGGTGAAAGGATAGTCAATGCAAGGCGGTAATGGTAGCAAGTGAGTTTGAAGTGTCTCGATAGCATCTAAGCCGTATCACAATAGTAGGTTGACAGCTACATTATAACATATCAATAGCAGCTTAGAGGACAATCCGAGAGCAAATATCAAAGCATATTAATTTTGGTCAAATGACATTAAAGTGTGTTGGAAATATGAGTAGGTTTTGTTGTCATTGATGTCAAGAAATCAACACCAGTAAGCGTCAGTTTCAGTGAGCAACATCAGTTTCAGGTTCCATAATCAAGTGCAAAAGAAATATTGCTCCCAGGTGGTCATATGAGGTTTAAAGGGCAAAAGGAAGGCCCAATAAAAATAATATTATAATATTTTATTATAATATTAAAAGGACAAGACCCAAGGATTTAAATTAATTATAATAGTTTCATTATAAATTAATTTAATTAACTCTTAGAGTTATTAAGTTAATTATAAATCAATTATAATTTAATTGTAAATTAATTTATATATTAATTTAACTAAACCTAAAGGATAGGGTTATAAAGTTTAAATTAATTCGAAAATATTCGAATTAATAAAAATCACCGACATCATAGAATATATGAAATTATGCATATAAAGGAGGGCAAAACACCATGGCATAAATCATCCGTGATCCAAGTGTTGTATGCAAAATTCATGTGCATTGCAAGGTATACGATCATGTGTTTTCAAAGGTTTCATGAGGCAGAAGATAGGACAAAGCAAAGGGGATTTCACTTTATGTTCCAAGGCACTGTGTAGAGCGACAGGCAACCAAGGGCGGTGCTAAGACTTTGGCAGGCATGAGGTTGAGGGATCGAATCCCATGGTCTGCATTTTGGTGAGCAAGGAAGGTCTTTAGTTGGAAGCTATGCAAGAGGTAAAGAACAAAGGGAAGGCACTAGCCTTTCCCTTTGCATGGAGGCACATAGCCCACGTGGTGGGCACGTGCCTAGCAAAGGCGCTTGGTAGGGAGAGGTTCCATGTTCACAACCCGTCGATGCACCTTTTGATGAATTATAAGGTATGCACTAAATTTATTGGTTCCAATATTTGTGGAGGTTTTGAAATTTGTAAATAATATATTTTTAAAAAGGTTATAAAGTGGAAATTGCATGTTATGAGGTTTTTGTGAGGGAGATAAAAGGATATGCATTGTTTTACTTTAGGGTTTGATTTTTGAGTGCTTTGAGCTTATTGAGAGGGGTAATAAGGTGTGATAAAGGAGTTAGATATTTTTGTTGAAAAAAAAGTTAATTAAATTATATTGAAATGAGAAATAAGGTTGAGTAAGTGTTGATATTTTGACTTGGTGAAATATTCCTTGTGAGAAATTATTAAGGACAAATATTTACTATCTAACCCTAGTATTGGAAAAAAGAGTGGTTATGATTGAGACAAGTGTTTAAGATCAAATCATATTTAAACAAGAGGTAAGGGCACATTATCCTAAGAGTTATTGTTGGATGTTGTGAATGCTAAGTTGGAGTGAAAAGGATTGTTTGATAAGCATTGTTGAGTTTGATTGTTAAAAGGTTTTTCTGAGTAAGAGTTATTGATAAAAACCTTGTTTGATAAGCATTGTTGGAAACATTGAATAAACCTTCATTTTCATGATTAGGGTTTGTGAAAGATCATGAGTATCATTGTTATGTGAAGTTGAGAAGTATCTTGAACTAGTTTTTGTGAAATATCATGAGTATCATTGTTATGTGAGATTGTTTGATGAGCATTGTTGGAAATAATTGAGTGAATGTTTATATGCTTGGACTAGGGTTTGTAAGCAATGAGTGTCTCATTGAGTGATTGGTTAAGTGGAGTTGATTAAGCCTATTCAAATGGAAGAGTTGAATTGATAGTTCAAGTTCTATGAAATAAATTGTTCTATAATTCTAAATTGATTTGAAAAAGAGATTGAAAGTGATTGAGCATTGTTGTGAGTGTGAAGCATATTGAGTCTCTAAAAATTCTCTATATGTTTCTATGAGATTAAACAAGTTTCTGTGTGAAGCTTGTCTAAGTGATTGAAGAGGATTTTGTGTTAGATTGAGTTGATTTGAGTAAGCTTTTGTGGAAGCTTACAATACAAATTTGAGGTAAGTCTTGGTGAAGACTTGTTGAGTAGATTGGACAAGTTCTAGTGAGGACTTGTTGAGCAGATTTGAGGTAAGTCTTGGTGAAGACTTATTGAGCATATTGGACAAGTTCTAGTGAAGACTTGTTGAGTAGATTGGACAAGTTCTAGTGAGGACTTGTTGAGAAAATTTAAGGTAAGTCTTGGTGAAGACTTGTTGAGCAGATTGGACAAGTTCTAGTGAGGAATTGTTGAGCATATTTGAGGTAAGTCTTGGTGAAGACTTATTGAGCATATTGGACAAGTTCTAGTGAGAACTTATTGAGCATATTTGAGGTAAGTCTTGGTGAAGACTTGTTGATCATATTAGACAAGTTCTAGAGAGGACTTGTGGATAGATTAGTGTGAGATTTTATGGAATCTTACAAGGTAGATTTGAGATAAGTCTTTGAGAATGCTTGAGAGTAGAGTTGATTGATTGATTTGTTCAAACCTTGGGTTAAGGTTTGGAGTAGATCTAGCAGAGTTGATTTGTGATTGAGACAAGAATTGTGTTAAGGCTTGAGGATAGATATTGAGGACAGATTTGTGCTAGACTGAAGGACCGTGTTTAGTGCAGATTTGAGGAAAGATATTGAGGATAGTTTTGTTCTATACCGAAGGACTATGTTTAGTGTAGATTTTAGGATAGAGATTGAGGATAGATTTGTGCTAGACTGAAGGACTGTGTTTAGTGCAAATTTGAGGATGGATATTGAGAAGATTTGTGCTAGACTGAAGGACTATGTTTAGTGAAGATCAGAGATAGAGATTAAGAAAATTTGTGCTAGACCAAACGACTATGTTTAGTGTAGATTAGAGACAAATATTGAGCAAATTTGTGCTAGATCGAAGGACCGTATTTAGTACAGATTTGAGATAGAGCTAAGAGTAAGCTTTGGAGGTGATAGAGGATGATAGTATTTAGTGGATAGAGATCCATAAGCCAATGCAGTGGAGGTAAAAATTCTTCTATAAGATCACCAGCTAGAGCAGAGGAGGAGTTCTCCTATGGATAGAGATCCATGAACTTGATTAGGGGATTGGTGTCTCATTTGGATAGAGATCCATAAACATTATAATAGGGAAATATTTACCAAGAGATTTGTTGAGAAAATATTAGTGAAATATTTTCTCTGTGGAGTACCCCACATTAGGTGAACCATGTTAAATTGGTGTCTCTATTGTGTGTGGTGATTTGTGCATTTCTTTGATTACTTTTGTTGATATTGCCATTGATATATTGCATAATATTGATTGGGAAAGAAAGTAAAAAGTGGTTTTATACTGTTCACGCCCCTCTCATTATAAGCTTATGTTCTTCAATTGGTATTAAAGCGGGTTCCTTCGAAAGAGTTTAACAAATTGAAGACAAATATTACAAGAACATAGATGGATTCTAAGAGTGGATCCTAAGATAATTCAGCACCATTATTTTATGGAAGCGATTATGTATTTTGGAGTATGAGAATGAAGATCCACCTAATGACACTTGGAAATAAAATATGGGAAGCAGTTGAAAATGGATACACACCACCAGCTACTCCACCTATAGATAAAGATGGTAAGCTTCTACATCATTACAATTCAAAATAAATGAATGTATTTTTAGAGGTTTGCATAAAAAAAAGTTTATAAAGCTTATGCACTACAAATAAACAAAGGATATTTGGGATAAATTACAAGGCATATATGAAGGAGATAAAAATGTCAAAAGGTAAAGTTACGAAATATCAAGATAATATTTGAAGATCTAAAAATGAAGGTAGAGAAAAAATTAGTGCTTATCTACTTTGTGTAGATGAGGTTGTTAACTCCATGCAAGGAATTGGACTTGAATTTCAGGAATATTATGTTTGTGATAAGATTTTAAGGTCACTTCCAAAAAGGTTTAGTGAAAATATTTCAGCTATAGAGGAATCAAAATATAGTTATATTTTGACAAGAGATGAATTACATGGCATTATCACAAATTTTGAGATGAGAACAAAAGAAGAACCTAATATCTAGAAGGAATCAGCATTCAAAGCTACCAAGAAGACAAAGGGTAAGAATTCATATTCAAGCAATGAGTTATCCAGTGATGAAGAAGCAAAATATGGAAGAAGGAACAAGGATCTAAGAAAGTTTAAAGGTACAAAATTTTTTAGATTTTCAATTGTGCAAAGTATGGTCACTATGCATCTAATTTTCAAGAATCTGGAAATAACAATGATGAAAAAATAGGATCATAAGAACAGGAAAACAAAAAAATACAGGTACCAAAAGAAAAGCAGGGATGGACAAGGCAAGCAAGGAAATAAGTTATTCCAAATATAGAAGAAGAGTTTCTATGCAGACAAAGCAAGCAAGTATTCAAGTGATAGTGATGATAGTTTCTCGAATAATGATAAATATGAAGTTCTATTTCTGGAAAAAGAAAAGGAAGTGGTTAAGAAAAGGTCACCAATAATTCTCAAGTGTTTTAAATGTGGAAATTTTGGTCATATTGAAGATAATCGTACAAGGAGTGGTTTCAGTTTTAGTGATGATGAATATGAAGATAAAATTGAAGAAACAGAAGAGAATCTACTTATGGCATTAGAGGAAGAAGGAGGTGATCCTATAGAAAATAAGTCCAAAAAATAATGAAGATGTTTTCAAAGGCAAACAAATAGAGGAAGAATCAGAGAATAGAGAAGTTGATCTCGAGGGAGAGCTTATTCATACCCTTAATGCATTAAGGGAGGTAAGAAAGCAAAAATCCAAACTTAATCTTCAATTTTAGAAAGGAAAGCTTATATAGGATCTAAATAAGTCAATAGCTAAGACAAGGAGATTCAAAGAGAAGTTAGAAGCTAAGATTTTAGAATGTGAAAAACTAGAGCATGAAGTAGCTTCACTAAGGAAGGAAGTAAAAGAGTCTAAAGATAAGCTACACAATTTTTTAAAGAGCTCAACAATCATAGATAAGATGATTAGGGTACAAAGACGGTCAACAAACAAGACAATTCTTGGTTTTGAACAGGTACAAAAGAAACAAAGAGAGGAGTCATCCTCAAGTTTTGAAGAAGAAGAAACTTTAGAAGAAGAGAGTGTAAGAGAGAGTGAGACTTTTGAGGATGAGTTGGACAACATAAAGTTCAAAAATGAAAGGAACAATGCAAAAATGAGGAATAGATGGAACATGAACCAACACAGGGTAAAAGAGACTAAAAGACCCATGGGGTCAAGGCAAGGTAGTTTTAATGGAATATGTTTCTCATGTCATAGGTTTGGGCACAAGGCTACATAGTGCATGACACATGGAATATAGGAATATGGGAACTTGAAAAAAAGGTAGCTTTTTCAAGGGTATTGCTACTCTTGTAATCGGTTTGGTCATAAGGCAATGAATTGCAGGGTTCATTATAGGAATAGATATGGCTTCACCAGGAGAAATCCCAAGAAATGTGCACCTCCAAGGAATAATAAAATCAAGTGTTATAAGTGCAATAATGATGGGTATACAAAAAAGTGGTGTAAAGTAGAAATTCCAGAGACAAGCAGGAATAAGAATATTCAAAAGAATTAGAAAGATCAGTTGAGAAAGAAAGTGGACAAAGGTAAATATTAGTGCATGCTAGGAGTAGAAATAATCCCACCCTAGAATTAACCACCTCAAGAGGAGGTGGGGGAGGGAAAATCTAAGAGACTTATTCTTAGCCTTGAGCCCCAAAGGTGACCCTTTGCCATTGATGTCAAAGAGGGAGAGATTTGAGTAAGGGGGAGAGATTTGAGTTATGGGGAGAGAATTGAGTCAGGAGGAGCAGTTTCTCATGTGGAATAGAATAGAAAAAGGTTAAGGTAATGGTAAAATATAATTGGGTTGCCATCAATTACAAAGGGAGATATTTTTGGAAATATGAGCAAGTTTTGTTGTCATTGATGTCAAGAAATCAGCACTAGTAAGCGTCAATTTTAGTGAGCAACATCAGTTTCAGGTTTCGTAATCAAGTGCAAAAGAAAGATTACTCCTAGGTGGTCAGATGAGGTTTAAAGGGCAAAAGGAAGGCCCAAGAAAAATAATTTTATAATACTTTATTATAATATTAAAAGGACAATACCCAAGGATTTAAATTAATTATAATAGTTTCATTATAAATTAATTTGATTAACTTTTAGAGTTATTAAGTTAATTATAAATCAATTATAGTTTAATTATAAATTAATTTATATATTAATTTAACTAAACCTAAAGGATAGGGTTATAAAGTTTAGATTAATTTGAAAATATTCAAATTAATCGAAATCACCGACATATTTTAACATATGACATTATGCATATAAAGGAGGGCAAAACACCATGGCATAATTCATACGTTATCCAAGTGTTACATGCAAAATTCATATGCATTGTAAGGTAGACGATTGTGTGTTTTCAAAGGTTTCGTGAGGTAGAATATAGGACAAAGAAGAGGGGATTTCACTTTATGTTCCAAGGTGCTGTGTAGTGCGACTGGCAGCCAAGGGCGACGCTAAGACATTGGTAGGCATGAGGTTGAGGAATCAAATCCTGTGGTCTACATTTTTATGAGCAAGGAAGGTATTTTTTTGGAAGCTATGCGAGAGGCAAAGGACAAAGGGAAGGTGCTAGCATTTCCCTTTGCATGGAGGCACGTAGCCCACGTGGTGGGTGTGCGCCTAGCAAAGATGCTCGACAGGGAGAAGTTCCATATTCAAAACCCACCAAGGCACCTTTTGTTGAATGATAAGGTATGCACTAAATTGCTTGGTTCAAAAATTTGTGGAGGTTCTAAAATTTGTAAAATTATTTTTTTTGAAAAGGTTATAAAGTGGAAATTGCATGTTATGAAGTTTTTGTGAGGGAGATAAAAGGATATGCATTGTTTTACTTTAGGGTTTGATTTTTGAGTGCTTTGAGATTATTGAGACGGGTAATAAGGTGTGCCAAAGGAGAGATATTTTTGTTGAAAACAAAGTTAATTAAATTATATTGAAAGGAGAAATAAGGTTGAGTAAGTGTTGATATTTTGACTTGGTGAAATATTCTTGTGAGAAATTATTAAGGACAAATATTTGCTATCTAACCCTAGTATTGGTAAAAAGAGTGGTTGTGATTGAGATAGGTGTTTAAGATCAAATCATATTCAAACAATAGGTAAGGGCACATTATACTTAAGAGTGATTGTTGGATGTTGTGAATGCTAAGTTGGAGTGAAAAGGGTTTTTTGATAAGCATTGTTGAGTTTGATTGTTAAAGGGTTTTTTGAGTAAGAATTGTTGATAAAAACCTTTTTTTATAAGCATTGTTGGAAACATTGAATGAACCTTCATATACATGATTAGGGTTTGTGCAAGATCATTAGTATCATTGTTATGTGAAGTTGAGAACTATCTTGAACTAGTTTTTGTGAAAGATCATGAGTATCATTGTTATGTGAGATTGTTTTATGAGCATTGTTGGAAATAATTGAGTGAGTGTTCATATGCTTGGACTAGGGTTTGTAAGTAAGGAGTGTCTCATTGAGTTATTGTTTGAGTGGAGTTGATTAAGCCTAGTCAAATGGAAGTGTTGAATTGATAGTTCAAGTTCTATGAAACAAAATTTTCTATACTTCTAAATTGATTTGAAAAAGAGAATGAAAGTGATTGAGCATTGTTGTGAGTGTGAAGCATATTGAGTCTCGAACAATTCTCTATATGTTTTTGTGAGATTAAACAAGTTTTTATGTGTGAAGCTTGTCTAACTGATTGAAGAGTATTTTGTGTTAGATTGAGTTGAGTTGAGTAAGCTTTTGTGGAAAGCTTACAATACATATTTGACGCAAATCTTAGTGAATACTTGTTGAGCATATTGGACAAGTTCTAGTGAGGACTTGTTGAGAAGATTTGAGGTAAGTCTTGGTGAAGACTTATTGAGCAGATTGGACAAGTTCTAGTGAAGACTTGAGCAGATTGGACAAGTTCTAGTGAGGACTTGTTGAGTATATTTGAGGTAAGTCTTGGTGAAGAATTATTGAGTAGATTGGACAAGTTCTAGTGAGGAATTATTGAGCAGATTTGAGGTAAGTCTTGGTGAAGAATTGTTGAGTAGATTGGACAAGTTCTAGTGAGGAATTGTGGACAGATTAGTGTGAGCTTTTGTGGAAGCTTACAAGGTAGATTTGAGATAAGTCTTTGATAAGACTTGAGAGTAGAGTTGATTTATTGATTTATTCAAACCTTGGGTTAAGGTTTGGAGTAGATCTAATGGATTTGATTTGTGACTGAGAAAATATTTATGTTAAGGCTTGAGGATAGATATTGAGGAGAAATTTGTGCTAGATCGAAGGACTATGTTTAGTGTAGATTTGAGGATAGAGATTGAGGATAAATTTGTGCTAGATTGAAGGACTGTGTTTAGTGTAGATTTGAGGACTGAGATTGAGAAGATTTGTGCTAGACCGAAGGACTGTGTTTAGTGCATATCAGATATAAGTATTGAGCATATTTGTGCTAGATCGAAGGACTGTGTTTAGTATAGATCAGAGATAGATATTGAGCATATTTGTACTATACTAAAGGACCGTGTTTAGTAAAAATTTGAGATAGAGTTTAGAGCAAGCTTTGGAGATGATAGAGTATAGAGGATGATAGTCTTCAGTGGATCAAGATACATAAGCCAGTGTAGTGGAGGTAATAGTTCTTCTAGAATATCACCAGCTAGAGAAGAGGAGGAGTTCTACTATGGATATAGATCCACAAACTTGATTATGGTATTGGTGTCTCCTTTGGACAGAGGTCCATAAACATTATAGTAGGGAAAGGTTTCCCAAGAGATTTGTCAAGAAAATATTAGTGAAATATTTTCTTCGTGGAGTAGCCCACATTAGGTGAACCACATTAAAATTGTGTCTCTATTGGATGTGGTGATTTGTGCATTGCTTTGGTTGTTGTTGTTGTTGATATTGCCATTGATATATTTCACAATATTGATTGGGAAAGAAAAGTAAAAAGTTGTCTTATACTATTCACCCCCTCCTCTCAATATAAGCTTGTGTTATTCAAAGTGAGTGTGAAGCAAGTAGCAAGTGAAATAATCTTCCATTACTCACAACACCCAAGGATAGTCTATTGCCGATTTTATAAAGGTACAATTTCCATCTAATTTGCTTTCCATATAAAGGGAGTTATAAGGTTGAATTATTGGAAGGAATCAATCTTCATTTGAAAGCAAAACTTAGGGAAATTAAATATTAAAATTATCTAATATTTGCAAAGCATAACCTAGGAGAAATAAGGAATACTACTTGGAATTATTTAATTTAAAATTTGTAAATATTAATTTATTTCTAATTTTCCAAATTTGGGAGTCATAAGGGCTACAACTCAAAACTAGGTTATTGGAAATTAGAAACAATCCAAGGGATATAAAAAGAGGTTATTAAAGCTTTTTATTAAGGTTGGAAAAAGTATAATATTCTAGTATCAAAAATTCTCTAAGGAGACAAAATAAATCCAACATTAAAACCTCTTTAAATTTAAAAAGTGCTTAGTTCAATAGGAGTAATAAGGTGTTAAGAAGTTGATTTTTGATATTTACACAATTTGTACATAATCAACCAAAAATTGAACTATATTTTCACAAAAACACTATATCACAAAATATCTAGGAAGATATAAAGTACTAAACAACATCATGGAGTGTTGGTATATAGATTTGGATGCAAGTAAGCATATGATAAGGAACATACATTGGTTCAATTATTTGAAGAAGATAAATGAAAAGCCAATTGTAGTAGTAGTTTGAAAAACATATGAAGTAAAAGGAATCTGAAATATTCTTGTAAATCTTAAGGATTGAAGAGGTATAATAAAAAATATATTGTATGTTCCAGGATTAACCACCAATCTTATTTCTGTTTCTCATATCATGGATCAAGATCTAACTATTGAGTTCAAGGTTCTCACTGGTGGAAAGCAATGTCACATATCTAGATAGAGAAAAATTATAACATCAGGATCATATACAAATAGCCTATTTGTCCTAGACACTTCTATTCACTCAGCTCTCTTAGTCAATGCTTTAGAACTATGGCACAAACGACTAGGACATACAAGTGAGACATCAATGAAGGAATTACTCAAATATAAAATGGTAGAGGTATTACCCAAATTATCTCCAAAAACTACTATATGTGTAGAATGTTTATGAGGTAAATAACATAGAATTCCTTTTGAACTTCATCAACACATAACTCAACATCCTCTAGAAATAATATATACAAATTTGTGTGGACCAATGAAAGTTGATAGTGTTGGAGGACATACGACTAGGACATACAAGTGAGACATCAATGAAGGAATTACTCAAATATCAAATGGTAGAGGGATTACCCAACTTATCTCCAAAAACTACTATATGTGTAGAATGTTTATGAGGTAAATAACATAGAATTCCTTTTGAACTTCATCAACACATAACTCAACATCCTCTAGAAATAATATATACATATTTGTGTGGACCAATGAAACTTGATAGTGTTGGAGGACATAAATACTTTCAAATATTTTTTGACGATCATAATAGAATAATGTGGGTATATTTAATGAAGTACAAATCAAAATAATTTAACCACTTCAAACAATTCAAACTTTAAGTTGAAAAAGAATCAGGAAATATCATAAAAGCACTTCACTCAGATAAAGGAGGAGAATTTATTTCTAAAGATTTTGACTCTTTTCTTGAAGATAATGGAATTAGAAGATAGCTTACTACAACATACTCACCTCAACAAAATGGAATTGTAGAAAGAAGAAATAGATCTATAATGGAAATGATAAGATGTTGTACACACCCAATTTTGACACACTAATTATGACTTCCTAAAACTAGTCATAAACCCTTCAAAACATCCCAAAATCTATTCTAATCTTCACAAAACTTCAAATTGTCATTCCCCATAAATTTGGACACAAAATTCTACCTTTACCAAATTTACCAGCGATGAATTTAGCAAGTTGAGTGGTGAATTTGGCAAAACTTCCAAATCAAGCTTTTTGACCAAACCTAGTTTTTACCAAATTTGCCACCCCTATGGTGAATTTGGCTAGTGGTGAATTTGGAAGCCCTTTAAAATTTCAAACTATCCCAAATATGATATGATTTGTTACAAAATTTACCACTTAGAACCAAATTTGCCACACCTATGGTGAATTTGGTAAACAGTGGTGAATTTGGAAAAATGACCAAAAATCTTCCACACAAATTAGTTAGCCATGGATTAATCCTTCCTTCATATCTACAATTGATCCCACATGCTTCAAGAAGGTCCAAGATGCATTGGTTTGAATTTATTATTATCCATTATTCCCTCCAAATCCCCTCCCAAATCCTATTTAAGGAGGTCATGGGGTAAGCATTTGGTAAGGCAATTCACTATAGCAAAGCTTTGTCCACATTCTTATAGCATTAGCATTTATATATTTCTATTTCTTCTTAAGCATTGCATAAGTTTCTACAAATTTTAGCATCCTTTGTAAGCATTGAGAGCAAGCCAAGCAAGGCAAGGAGGAATTGGGAGCAAGGAGGTCACTATTGGAGGTAAGGAGAGCCCTCCTAGCTTCCTTCTTCTCTCCTCTCACCTTGATTACATAACATTTTGTCCTCTAGGTTATAGGTTTGCTAACCTGACATCATTTTATGCATTTCATTTTATATGCTCCAATTTCTATTATAGGGTTTTTATCCTTTTCTTTGGTAGCCTCTAATCCTATTTTTGTAGCATTATAACAATGTTTGGCAGCCTTCTTGTTCAATTTTAGCATCCTTACTATCATATCTAACACTTATTTTTTAGGCTATCTTAGTTTACATTTCTTTTTATCATAATTTACCTCTAATCCTCTATTTTGCAGGATTTTTGTTGTGCTTTTCTTTGCATAAATTTGGATAAAATATTTATTAATCTACTACCTACAGATTTTATTTCTTTTCTACAATATACTAATATTTTGTGTCTTCTTCCATTCTATTTATCTTTCATATATCAAGAAATTTTTACTTTTATTCTCCAATTTTGCAAGCATTTTAACAATATTTATTTCATTTCATGAGATCTCTTTTATGTAAATTTCTTGTTATTTGAGTGCTAATTTGCTTTTTATTAAGTTATATTAGTTCTCTCTTGCATTTTCTAACATTTAATATTGGATTTTAGATAATTTATTCTACTACTACATTAAATTTCAGTTCTATTTACTCATAATTACATATTGTTCATTTCCTTTAAGTTTTGAGTAATTTCTTGGCATAATCTACTAAATTATCCCATATGTCATTATAATTTGTTAGTAAATATTTTTGAAGGGTATATTGACTCTAATACATCATTCCTTAGCCTTATTATTACTTCTTACAACCATTTTTTGCTCTGATTTACAAGATTTACAAACCTTTGGGGGGATTGCACTCCTTTTTCTGCTATTTTAGAGACCTCTATTTGAATTTCAATCTTTAAATTCTCTATTTTAGAGGATTAATTCCCTATTTTTCTTGCACATAGACCTTCTAAAATACATTTTAATCCTTCCCTATCAATTTTAGTTGAAACCCCATTCATATTGATTTGCAATTTGCCCTAAAATTTCAAAAATATTACCTAGTATCAAATTCACCACCCCTATGGAAAATTTGGAAAAATCAGGTTTGAGAGGTTCAATCCTCTGATTCTGCTATCTATAGACCTAGATCACACTAGGCTCATCCTCCCCAACTGTTAGCGTGAAAACACAGGTAGAACCTATCAAAATTGACCCCGAAACCTCAAATTTCTTGTGTAGGACCAAATTCGCCATCCTTGTGGCAAATTTGGCAACTTGAATGACAAAAAAAATTTACCATTCAGACCAAATTTTCCAGTGGTGAATTTGGCAAAACCCAGTGGTGAATTTGGCAACAGGCCAAAATCCATTTTAAGAAGGTAAACATACTCATTTTTTTTGTAAAATAGAGGGTATGATTAGCTGAAGAGATAGTTTATCATCTCACTAACCTTAGAAAGACCCCTCAAAGTAGAAAAATATTTTTTTTTGTGTAGGTTTTACCAAATTCGCCACCCCTGTGGCAAATTTGGCATCAGTGGTGAATTTGGAACTTTTGAGTTGCGAATTTGGCAGAAAGACTCTGGTAAAGGTAATGCAACCACTTGTCCCTTCCCTAGATCAGTAATTTAATTTTCTTTGTGTTCTGATTTTGATTTTCTATTTTTTTGAAACATAAAATACATATATTTTGGAAAATTAAGAAATCCTAGTTAGAAAACCTAAATCATTTACAAAACCTTACAATTTCTTCACAAAATGCCTTAGTTTCTTTATAAAACATTAAAGGACTAATCAAAAAAGGAATCCTAGGCTTAATTTTAGCATTTACTTCATATTCAAGTACTTAGACAAGAAATTTAAAAGCATATAGTCACATTTAGGCTAGATTGTTTGATTGCTTCCTTCCTTGTTTGCCTTGAAATTGAAATTTCCCTAGTCTAGTGCATTCAAAACTTGAAGTGTATATAGGTTAGATATTGTTTGCTTGCATTTGTGTGAATTAAACTAAGCATTACATTTTAGACGGTCCTAATGATTTAGGTTCAAATAACCATTAAGGCTCGATAAATAGTCAAGATTAATAGAGATCCAAAACATTTAGGTGTTTGTCTTAATTGAACCCATAAACACCACAAAACGAGTATTACATCAACCTCATACAACCTGTTGTGACCACTTCACAACTCACCCCAAATTTGGGGACCCACCTTTAATTTTTGTGATTTTGGGGGCTTTTTGTTTATCCAATTTTGCTCGCATCAAGGTCTTTGAAAATTTGCTTTCACTTTGGAATAGCTGACATCTTTGCATTTTGAAGGTTTGAATGCAGTTGCAATGCTTCAAACTAAATATTTTGATTATTTGCATCTTAATTGCATTATTTCAAATCAAATAATTTGATTAAAATCATTTTCAAAGGTTTAAATAATTAAATTTCATTTAAATAATTAAATTTTAATTTAAATAATTAAATTTTATTTTAGGGTTAACTCTAAAATTAATGCAAAATTGAAATGGACATATCTTGAGCTAGACAACTCTGTTTGATCTCATTCAAAACTTGGTAGAAATATATAGATTTTCTCTTTCTAATGGTACTAAACTTACAGGATTTTAGATATCAATTTCACCCAAAAATAGCAGTTTAATTTAGCAATTTTGGAACTTTAAAATATCATATCTTATGAACCATGATAAATATTTGGATGATCTCAACAATTTTGAGCACCCTTTTGGCATTTTTAGATGAATGAAAATGTTCATTAAAATATGTAAACTTTGAAATAATTTTGGAAAAAAGGAAAGTTATGGGAGAATGAATAATAAATAAAGTAAAGTTTGGTTTTGTTTTAATATTATGATTATTATATCATTATGCAGGTAATACAAGGGTTGAAGAAGATAGTTATAAAATATGTTCCTGAAACTGTGATGAAATAGAATAACTAAACTTTTTAGATTATAAATAATTTATTGAGAATCATAGAAAGGTTTGAAAATATTGGAAATATAAGATCGGGAGAGAAGATATATTGGAGAATTGAAGAACATATTTTCTGCATGGAAGGACGTCATCCATTGTTACAGAGTTTAGGTTTTCTAAAGTCTAATGTTTTAATTGAAATATCAATCACATTTGACCTTATTATTTTATTTAATAAAAATTGCGCATGCGGATGGTAATTTTATTAAATAATTTAATATGTCATCCATTTCAATATCCTAGAAGATTGCATATTTTTTACTATTGATAGTCCAAATGTAGATCATAGTAGAGTAGGTTAAGATTTTCAAGAAATTATTTTTTGTAAATGCAAGGTTGACAAATTTCATTTTAGTAATCTGTTTGTTTGTTCCAATTTTTTGCACATTTTATTTTTATTTTCCTAACCCTAATATTTTTCATTTTATTTAATTTTATTTTACGTATAAATCAAAACCCTAAATTTTAATATAAAGTTTTCAATATTACATTAAAGTAAATGTTATTTTATTTATTAAACTCTCGAAATTTCATATTCTAAAATAAACATTAGAGTTTAATTAATTAATTCTTTCAAATAATTATAAAGTTCCAACATTAATTATTTGAATAAATATAATTTAAATCATTTTCCTAGGGTTTAATTCAAATATTTGCACTTCATAAAGTTTATTGGCAATATTTGATTTTTAATCTTACATGTGGGGAATTAATTTCATGAACAATCAATAGCATAACATAATAAAATATTACCAAATGGGCCCCTTGATAAAAATTATTTGCAAATCACTAAGGTATTCTAAGCACTTATTTTGATGCATTTTCATGGCATATAAACACATTTAGTGAAAGGAACCTTGGAGAAATTTACATTTCTTTACAAGAGAGGGTTTTCTAACCAAAATCCTAATTGTGAGTGTGATTTCACAATTGGGCAAAATTACCCCTCAATAGAATTGGTGCTAGAAGGAGGGACTGAAAGGTAATATTTTTAATTTTTTAGCATTTGAAATTGTTCAAATTTATTTCGAGTTGTAAAAAAAAAATTGCAAATTGAAGGATGTTATTTAATGCCAAGGTTTAATTAATGCATATATTTTGATTAATTGTTAGTCATTTCATGCTTATTTGCAAGATATATTTCTTTGACTAATAATATTGGCATTAAAGTTGTGTTCTTTAAAGTTCACTAATGGCATTGTTTACTTCAACAAAGAAAAGAGTTGCATCTTGGATAGGTGATTATTATAGCAATTTAAACATGCCTATTCATCAAATTCTAGAAGGTATAGAAGTTTGTTTACCTAGGTTTAGGCATGATGTGGATCAAGCTAGGGAACATATTCAGAGATACAAGTGTGTTAATTTATTTGCAGCTTATGCAGGGAGATGTTCCTTGCAGGTTGTTTTCTTACCCATTGGATGAAGTTGCGTTTGAGTGGTACCTACATTTACTTGTAAGTTCTACCACTTCTTGGGCTAAACTAGAAGAAGCATTTCTCAAACATTTTGGAAATTTGGATGACCCAGTTATGATGTTAAATCAATTTGTCTCTATCCGCAAAAAATTTAACGAACCCATGAGATCATTTAATGATAAATTCCATAGGTTGTATAATGAGGTAGGGATACATTATATCATTTTATAAGAAAGAGCTACTCAAATATACATGGGAGCCTTAGATCACATTACTTCTATGTTTTTGGAGAAATATCTTAAAATTACATCATTGCCTAGAGCTTACAATGAGGTAGTGACATTTGAACAATAGTTGATTTCTCAAGGTGTCAATATGGATCAACTATATAGGCTTAGACCTAAAACTTACATTCAGAGTTCACAAATGAGTCAAGTTGAGACACAATATAAAATTAATAGTTTAGATGTCACAACTACCTTAGATATTGAGAATGAGGTGCAGGTTTCAGAGTCAATACCCATCAATGAACATTGTGATGATCAAGTTAACCAAAATATAGAAATTGGCTTAGAGCCATTATTCACAAAGGAGGATTGGGATAATATTATAAAACAAAATACAAAAATTGATCCCACTGAAGAAACCCTTATTTCACCAAAGGATGAATCTAAGGAAGATGAATTCTTTGAAATTGAGGGGGATGAATCTGAGAAAGATGAATTTTTGAAAATGAGAAATATGAATTTGAAAAGGAATTTGAAGAATACATAGAAGAAATGATAGATTTTCATCATTTGTTTTAGGAGGATAATGAGTGTGATATTCAAATAGGTAAAATTACAAAATTGAATGATCCTAGATGTGATTTTGTTGAATACTACAAGGGATTACAAGAAAATAATACCTCGATGATGATAGTTCAAATGACTGATCATAAAAGCTTATTGCTTGAGGAAGATGAATTGTTTGAAATTGAAGATGAATTATTTATTGAGGAAGATGAATCTGAAAATGAATCCAAATATGGTATGAAAGGAAATATGGAATTTCACCAAGTGTTTCAGAAAGATAATGAGTTTCTTATTCAAGACAATGAAGAAGAATCATTCACTTCTTTCACAATTTCCAAAGAAGATTCTATTTCAATTGATGTGCAGGAAAATGAAAACCTTATCTCATTTAAGGATTCTACAATACCTATACAACAAGAAATCAGTAGGTCTTCACCTCAAGTGATTGATGAAGGGGAATGTGAAAAGGAATCTATAGATATATTTGAAGATTGCACAGAAGATATGGTTGAATCTCACCCTTTAGCTATAGAAGATAATTATTATAATGGTTGGGGAAGATATGAGGAATGTGTTTCTTTTATACCTTTTGATAAAATTATTTCTTCATCTTATATGCAGGACACTAAAGTTGATATCTTACATGAAGAGTCTACAACTCCTATACAGTCAAAAGATCATATGTTGTTTGAAGACACGATAGGATATCACCCTTCAATTTTAGAAGAGAATTATTATAATGGTTGGGGTATGTATGGTGAATCATTGTTTTCTCATACTCCTACTGATGAAGTTTCTATTTCATTTGATATGCAGGATGCTGAAATTTCTACTTCATATGAAGATCTTACAATTCCAGTTCAATCAAGATATGGCAAGCCATTTGTAGACATTAAAAAGGTTCCAAAATTTGATCATTTTGAACATAAGTTTGTGGAACACCTTGCTGAAATAGAAAAGGAAGAAATGGTAAACATTTTTTATGATTCATCTATTTTAGATGAGGAAGAGGTAAAATATTCTCTTTCATTCTGGAATATTGAAGATTTGAGTACAAATTCCCATGATTATATTGAATATTCAAATGTAGAAATACCATTGGTGGTTAACAAAGAATTAGAACTTTCTATTCATTCAAATGAAAATGTTGTTTTGTTTGATCAACGAGATCTATGGTTTGAAAAGTATGGACATGTTCTTGATTGGATGCCTAATTTTGATGATTTTGAAAAATAGATCATTGATGAAGATAAAGGGATACGAGAAGATGATGGTGATAGAGCTCATGAAGAAAAATAAAAGTTTACAATGGCTCATCAAGTAGTGGTAAATGAAAGTGTACAAAAGGTAGAATCTTATCCTTTGTGTCCAAACATTCAAAAATCAGGTAAAATTTTGCATAATTATTTATTGGATTTGGATGTTATTCACGATGAAATGCTATTGGAGGTTGATAAAGAACTAAAGTGGATTCCTACTTACACCAAAAATAATATTGCTTTTGTTAAATGAAACAAAAGTAGATGTGTTTGAATTGTTGAATCAGGTTCACCAACAATTAACAAATGAATTTAGGATACAAACTTTTAATGATCATTATTTAGTAGATATCCTATATTCTTGTAAATTGTTGCATGAGTATGATTGGCCTAGAGATATAAATGATGACTTGATTTTAAAAGTTTCAGAAGTAGCTTCTTATTTGAAAGATATCCTATGTGCTTGTGAAAATGAGAATTCAAGTCAGAATGATAAATTAGGTTTTGAAGTATACATTTCATTAAATAAGAAAAATATAATTGAAGATCTTGTTTTCACTTGTGAGTTTAATGAATCAAATACTAAACATGGAATTTCTAAAAACCTTGAATCAAATTGGTGGGGTAAAAAAGGCAAAATGAAGATTGCATTGTTAGTCTTAAGGTTGTTTTGGTTGGTTCTATGTAAATTTTGGCATGCATATTAGGATCTATGTCTTTTAAAGTGTGTTAATCATGTTTGGGATCCAGGGAAATGAGGGCATAATTTTTTTACAACATCTTGTACATAGTGTATATTTTTGTAAATAGCCTATTGGATTTTGTGTTTTGTTTTGCTTTTTGTACCTAGGTGGTTGTCGTGATGTTATTTGTTGTTTTGGTCAATGTTGTCAAGTTTAGAGAGCAGGTGCTTACTTGCTTAGTCAATTTTGTAAATTTTGGTTTTGCAAATTTGTTGGTATATAGTTTTGTCATTTTGTGTTGTTAGTCATCTCCTGTTTGTTGATGTTCTATTATTTGTGAAATTTTGGATGTGTGTCTTATGTTTGTTTTGTAAATAAGTTGGCTTAGGCCAAATTTTGAATTTCAATTCATTTTACTAATTTTGTCACTTAGCTTTGAGAAAGTTTTGGTGTTGTTTTTGTGTTTGAGGTAGTTGTTATATGGGCACCAAACATTTGATGATTTTGTTTGGTATTTGTTCCTATGTCATTCAAGATAAAATTACCTATTTTGAAAACATTTAAAGCTTGAAGAAAAAGAAAGTGAGATGTTTAGTATATATTCTTATGAATTTGGAACAAGATAGTCAAATTTGAAACACTAAAATCATTTTGCAAAAGCTCCACAAGTACTACACATCTTAAAGGAATATTCCTTGAAATCTTGAAGGATGAAGTTATTCAATTTTGCAATTTAAGGTGAAAATCCAATGAACTCAATTTTTAGCCTTACTTGATCTCTAACCCAGGTGGTAGGTGAATTTTGCAAAAGCAATATGAAGCTTGAATAAAATACAAGCAAACCAAATACAATGGAAAATAAAGTCAAATCAGTCACCATAGTCTTGATAATATTCATTGGGGCTATAGACGCCTGACTGGTAGTGGAGCCATGTCTGGACTAAAATAATGAAAATATGCAAAATGTAAAATTCACCTAGTATTTGGGAGATTCAGATAATATCTACCATGGCTATAAATACCTAGCTAGTAGTAGAGCAATTTATTGAAGAGAGCAATGCAGAGGTGCACTTCAAAGAGCAAATTTTTATAGCCTAACTGCAAAACTGATAATGGAAATCTGGATAGTATCAAGAAGATAAATGAATCACAAAACACACACAAGGTAGATGCAAATGTTTTAGTTGTTCTAGATTGAAGTTGTCTATTCACATTCTCTGGATATTATTGATGCTCATGTTTCTAATGTTTGAGTTTTGTTGATTTCAGAATTGGGTTCTTAAGTCCAAAATATTTAGGAACACTTTCCAATAGAGTCACCATTTGTTGTGACCACTTCTCAACTCGTCCCAAATTTGGGGACCCGCCTTTAATTTTTGTGATTTCGGGGGATTTTTGTTTATCCAATTTTTCTCGCATCAAGGTATTTGAAAATTTGCTTTCACTTTGAAATTACTGACATCTTTGCGTTTTGAAGGTTTGAATATAGTTGAAATACTTCGAACTGAATATTTTGATTATTTGCATCTTAATTGTATTATTTCAAATCAAATAATTTGATTAAAATAATTTTCAAAGGTTTAAATAATTAAATTTCATTGAAATAATTAAATTTAATTTAAATAATTAAATTTTATTTTAGGGTTAACCCTAAAATTAATGCAAAATTGAAATGGACATATCTTGAGCTAGACAACTCTGTTTGATCTCATTCAAAACTTGGTAGAAAGATATGGATTTTATATTTCTAATGGTACCAAAATTATAGGATTTTAGATGTCAATTTCACCCAAAAATAGTAGTTTACTATAGCAATTTGGGAACTTTAAAATATCATATCTCATGAACCATGATAAATATTTGGATGATCTCAACAATTTTGAGCACCCTTTTGGCATATTTAGAGGAATGGAAATGTTCATTAAAATATGCAAACTTTGAAATAATTTTGGAAAAAAGGAAAGTTACGGGAGAATGAATAATAAATAAAGTTTGGTTTTGTTTTAATATTATGATTATTATATCATTATGCAGGTAATACAAGGGTTGAAGAAGATAGCTATAAAATATGTTCCCAAAACTGTGAGGAAATAGAATAACTAAACTTTTCAAATTATAAATAATTCATTGAGAATCATAGAAAAGTTCGAACAAATTGGAAATATAAGATCAAGATCGGGAGAGAAGATATATTGGACAATTGAAGAACATATTTTCTTCATGGAAGGACACCATCCATTGTTACAAAGTTCAGGTTTTCTGAAGTCTAATGTTTTAATTGAAATATCAATCACATTTGACCTTATTGTTTTATTTAATAAAAATTGCGCATGTGGATGGTGATTTTATTAAATAATTTAATATTTCATCCATTTCAATATCCTAGAATATTGCATCCATTTTACTATTGATAGGGCGAATGTAGATCATAGTAGAGTAGGTTAAGATTTTTAGGAGATTATTTTTTGTAAATGCAAGGTTGAAAATTTTCATTTTAGTAATCTGTTTGTTTGTTCCAAATTTTTGCACATTTTATTTTTATTTTCCTAACCCTAATATTTTTTGTTTTATTTAATTTTATTTTATGTATAAATCAAAACCTTAAATTTTAATATAAAATTTTCAATCTTACATTAAAGTAAATGTTGTTTTATTTATTAAACTCTCAAAATTTCATATTCTGAAATAAACATTAGAGTTTAATTAATTAATTTTTTCAAATAATTATAAAGTTCCAACATTATTTATTTGAATAAATATAATTTTAATCATTTTCCTAGGGTTTAATTCAAATATTTGCACTTCATAAAGTTTATTGGCAATATTTGATTTTTAATCTTACATGTGGGGAATTAATTTCATGAACAATCAATAGCATAACACAATAAAATATTACCAAATAGGCCCCTTGTTAACAATTATTTGCAAATCACTAAGGTATTCTAAGCACTTATTTTCACGCATTTTAATGACATATAAACACATTTAGTGAAAGGAACCTTGGAGAAATTTACATTTCTTTGCAAAAGAGGGTTTTCTAACCAAAATCCTAACTATGAGTGTGATTTCGCAACTGGGCAAAATTACTCCTCAACACAACCATAAGAAAAAACATAAAACTAGGGGTCTAGTTGTGTTGAGGATTTTCACATCCTCGGTATATTCTTTGGAAAGGGGTCCTCAAGTGGGGAAGCAAATATTCTAACAAATCTCCCATGCGCACACTTGAAATTTAATTATATCTAAAGGGAAAAGAACACAAGGTTTTCTTGCTGCCTACATAAATTGGTGAACCCAATGTGAAAACTTCTTTTGCCTTAACTAAGATAAAATATTGTTGAACTTAAACAAACCATCTAATTTTTTTTCTTAGTTTACATCACATTAAATTAAGACAACAAGAACATAATTAATTGCTAATCGTATTGGGGGAAGGTTAACGACCCCTTGAGTAAACTGACATATGAACCTTAAGGGAGCAATGTTCTTTGGCAAGTATATCACGGTAGATTAGTGGAAATCACAAAGAGGACTGCTTATTCGGGTGACATAAGGATATCAAACATCTTCTCTTATTTGCTATAAGTACTCTAAAAACAAAAATTTAATAAATTAAACCCCTCTTCGAAGCTAAGTATTCTAACTATGTCTCAACATCCTTATAACACCCAAAACAAGGGCATACCTATTCCTTCCCAAGAAGGATATTCCTCTCAAGGACAAATTGAACGAGAAGTAAACCCTTGGTCACAATAAGTGCTTGTTGAGCAAGGTGTTGCAAGAAGTTTGTCATTGTTGTCAACACAGGCAGTTAGATCTAATGATGCAGTGGACAGACAGTTCAGGAGTCGATCGGATGCGGAAGACAAAAGTTCAAAGGACAGTCAGATTATGTAAAGTGCAATTCCTGGAAAACAGAAGTGACCCAATTTCTAAAATTCGAAGAAAAAGACAAGTTAGAAAACTGTCGCGATATCGCGACATGTTTTCTGTCGTGATTTCGTGACAAGTCGAAGGAGAGAGAAGGTGCAGCCAAAAATGTCATGATTTCATGACAAAAATGAGGAGAGAGAAGGCATAGCCGAAAATGTCATGATTTCACGACAAGTCGGAGGAGAGAGAAGGCATAGCCGAAAGTGTCACGATTTCGCAACAAAAATGAGGAGAGAGAAGGTGCAAGGCAAACTGTCGCCATTTCACGACATGTTGGAGGCCAAGAAGCTAAGTCGAGAAACTATAGCGATTTCGCTACATGTTGGATTTTCGCTAGCCGAAGCAAGGAGAAAGCGTTAAGTTGAAAAGTTGTAGCAATTTTTCTACATGTTGAAATTTCACTGGCCGAAGCAGGGAGAAAGTGTTAAGTGAAAAGTTGTAGCGATTTCGCTACAAGTCAAAAGTGCACAACACAAAGGTGTAGCGATTTTGCTATGAGTCAAAAGTGCACAACACAAAGATGTAGCGATTTCGCTATGAGTCAAAAGTGCACAACACAAAGGTGTAGCGATTTCGCTACAAGTCAAAAGTGCAGAACACAAAGGTGTAGCGATTTCGCTACAAGTCAAAGTTTCGCGGGTCAAAGCAAAGTTGGAAGCACAAGGCACAAAGTTGTAGCGATTTTGCTAGTGCATGAAGCGAGAAATGTACGGAAGCCGAAAGTATCGCAATTTCATGACAAAGATGAAGATGACGTCAGCGAAAGCAGAAAGTGTCACGATTTCACGACAGGTTGCAAGAAAAGCCTCTGGAAGCTAAAAGCGTTGTGATTTCGCAACAAGAATGAGGATGACATCAGCGAAAGTTCAAAGTGTCGTGATTTCATGACAAGAACGGTGGCAAAGCTATCAAAGGCCAAAAGGGTCATGATTTCACGACAACAAGGACAAGAAGGCGTACGACTACAAAAAGTGTCATGATATCGCGACAAGTTTTTATTTCACAGTAATAGTTACAGGAAGGTGACAGTAGTGGCAGTAGTAGTTGAGGCCAACAAAGTTGAATCTAGGCCGACAGATTTGAGGGTTTTGCAGTCGACAATTTCTAGGGTTTTGCAGTCGACATTCTTAGGGTTACAGCCGATAGATTTTAGGGTTTTGCAGTCGACAATTTATAGGGTTTCTCAGTCGACGTTCTTTAGGGTTTTTTCCTAAAATTTCTTCTATAAAAGGAGGGCTACTTCGAGTTTGAAAGGATGCTGTGTGAAGATAATGTGCGAATGCGAGTAGAGTGTTTGCGCAAGTGAAGTTTGTGTCGAGCAGAGAGCGAGTCGTATCTAACTTGTGCGAATGAGGAGCGCAATGTGCAGAGGTTGAGTTCTAAGTGCGAAGTGATAGTGCGTAGACAGTAGAAGTGATCGATCATCTGATTGTAGCAGAGAGTGTGAAGAAGTTCACGAAAGCAGTCGGATAGTGCGAAGCATTTTGTGCAGTAGCAGCAGAATGCAGAGAAACAGCAGACTATGAGAAATAGCATGAAAGTTTTATTCTATAATTTTTATTATCATTATTAACTTCCAAGTTGCAGCTTGGCATAAGGGGTTGGTGCCTCTTTCCAGTAGGTGCTGGTAAATTAGGAGTTGGTGCTCCATTCTGTTTGAAACAGAGACAAAGCTAAGGGGTTGGTGCTCCTTCCAGTTGGTCTTGGTAAAAGATATTGTAAAGTTGTAGCTTTGCATTGGCTGGATTTGGATGGTAGTCCAAGCGATCATTTTGAGGAGTAGCCACATTGGTGAACCTCGTTAAATTATTGTGTTGTGTGTCATGCTTTCTTCTGCATTTGATATTTCTTTTATCAGTTTTAAATAGTTGCTGGATTTAAAACTATATATATTAGAAATTTTAAAGATCACACTGATTCACCCCCCTCTCAGTGTCACTGTGATTACAACAGTGCTAAGGGAAAAATTAATTTTTGAACAAATTCCTTATCAAACTATGGATCATGTTCGATATTATATCAAAAGAAACAAAGGCATCATATTGGATGTTCTTAAAGAAGAACTTAGAGAAAAAGCAGAAGCAGAATCTACCACCATGCATGAAAATATAGGTTATTCTAATGAACAATCAACAATAACTCAAATCAATGAAATTCAAAACACCTTGGCAAGTTTTAGTGTGGCTAGAACACAACCTACTGATTCTATAACACCTCCTACATTATCAATAGAAATACCCACTTTAGGAAATCCTTTATCAATGTTTCATAGTGGAACAACTAAAACCATAAATCCTTTTTTTCACTCTCAACACGGGAACTAATCAAATTCCTCAAATCACAACTTCAAATCAAAACATTTAAACTTTTACAAGTATACCTTTTGCAACATATAATTTCACTCAATCACATACACAACCTCCATCAAATAATATTCAAAACATAAATACCAAAATATCAGACTTAGAAAAGAGATATGCCAAGTTCGAAGAACTTGAGTACCAAATTTCCTGCCTTAAAGGGACATAAACTTAAGTATTCTTTTGAAGAATTTTATAATGAACCTATAGATCCCAAAATTCCTAACCACCCATTTCCAAAGAATTTTAAAACTCCTAAGTTTCAAATGTATAATGGAAAACAAGATCCCATAAACCATTTAAGGCTATTCCAAATAGCTTGTAGGGACTCTATTGCAGCACATGTATTGCAGCAGCCAGCTTCTGTTCGGATATGACTCTATGCCCAATGGACTAAGGCCTGGATTCTTGCATACGACGAAGTTGTATACCCGCGAGCCGCCAAGAATGTTGGCATTTTTGCCACATTGATTCTCATTGATGAATGCATTGATGTATTGTTGGGGATCTGACCTTTGATTGATGCAGCTTGGGCGAAAAAAGGAGAAAAATTGAGCAAAAAATGGCTAAGTCTGAAAATTGCAACGACGCGCTGACATGTTGCAGAATCGCGGTCAACGCGATCAACGCGAGCGAAGTTGGCGGAACCGTCGCGATATCGCGACGTGTTCCGAAATCGCGGGTCGGCGGGCGAGAAAAAGCACTAAGTCTGAAAACATGCGGCGATTCGCTGACATGTCAGCGAATCGCGACCCGGTGAGCGTCGAAGGCAAAAAGTGAAAACTTGCAGCGCGTCGCTGACATGTCAGCGAATCGCGACAGAAAATGGCGATTGGTACGGCGATGGAAACATGTAGCGAAATCGCGACATGTTCCGATTTCGCGGGGCAGAGCGCAGGGAGGAGCCAACGGCGGAAACATGTAGCGAAATCGCTACATGTTCCATTTTCGCGGGTCAACGGTGGTCAAAGCGTACTGAATGATAAGACGTCGCGATTTCGCGACCCGTCGCGATTTCGCGACCCGTCACATTTTCGCGACCTGCGCAGTTTTCCCGCCAAGTGCAATATGAACGGCCGAAAGGGTTTTTTCGATTTTCGATGATTTAATATTAACCCGAATTAAATATTTTGCGGATTTCCGATGCGGTTAAGGTCAAAGAGTGCCCAGGCCACCAAAATTAAAGGGTTTATTGGTTCGAAGTTGCCATTCGTGGATTAGTTCAACGGTTTTTCATGCACATATTCAAAGAATCGAATTTAATGAAGGGCCGCGAACATTAATGGTATTTAATTTTTATTTCCTTGAGGCCGCTATTAAGGGGTCGTGTTCCTGATTTTCAAGATATTATTGTAGATCACGAGGAAGTTGGTTTTACGTTTTTAATGCTGCAAAGAGGACGGACCTCTATAAAAACCAATGTAATTTTCATTTGCAAAGGTGGGAAAAAACTTGCTGCTAGAAACTGGAATTGTATCTGCGGGAATAAAAGGATCGACTTCTAATTTTTCAAGCGTCGCATGGATGAATTTGCTTTTTGTTTTCTCGCATTTCTAATAGCATTCGTACTCTTGCATTGCTATTACATTTAAATTCTGCATACTGGATTTAAATACTGCGGTCAGGGTACAATTCCTGGAATGTGGGTTTGGAGGGATTTGCGGCATGTGATTGTGCGAGGATGAAGCTGATTTCTTATGTTACTTGTTGTTGTTGCGTTTTTAGTTTCCTGCTGTTGTTTTTCTGATCCCATCACTTCGGCTCGTGGACATATTTCCCATTTCTTTTCGCAACCTTTTAAATCTCTTTCCAAAGCAACCCTATCTTAAACCCAATTTTAGAATAGTAGAGGGAACCAGCCCACTCTGGAGATTGGTCTGGGAGCCATTTCTTGCTTCCAGCCTTTCAATGTTTGCCGGGTCTAGGGCGCAATTGTAAAAATCCTTTCCTGTGGCAGATTCGTGACCAACAGGACATCAATCACAATGAAAAACTTCTCCTTAGTTTATTCTTTAAAAGACTTAGTAGGTTAGCCTTAGAATGGTACTTTCAAATTCCTTGTAATTCCATTAAGAAGTTCAAATAACTTATGGAAGACTTCGTTAAACAATTTTCGATCTATATAGAGGATAAGGTTACCATCATTGACCTTTACAAACTTAAGAAGGGTAAAAACAAGAAATTCGTAGATTTATTAATCAAATGGAGAGCCCTTGTAGAGAGAATCCAATACATTCTACCACCTATGTAACTCTTACATATTTTCCTATGAAACCTCCATGAACAATTGTCATATCCCTTGGAGATGATAAACTTAACCTCTTTCGAATAAGTCATTGACATGGCCAAAAGGGTAGAGGTCATCCTCATAAGACCAGGCCAACTCAACTATAATAATAAAGAGGATGAGAAGCCCTCTAAAAAAGGGCAATACAAAAACAAACATGTCATAGGAGATGGTGTAACCGATTCTCGACAAAACAACAACGTAAACACCACTCAAAATGCTCCTCAAAAATTGGTTTCCAAAAGGAAGATAAACCTCAAAGGTAATATACCAATATAGGGCAAAGTCAAATAGCCATGCTAAAAATTCTCCTTGAATCCAAACTAATAGAACTTCCACCCATTAGACCGTAGGACTTATCAAAAGGAATGCCCTCTTAGTGTAGACAAGATGAATACTACGACTATCACCATACATAAGGGCATACTACTAATAAGTGTAGAACCCTAAAGAACATTATTCAAGACCTCATTGAGGAAGGGAAAGTAACAATTAATAAAAAATAAAACTCTAACAAGGAAATGGGAATATTTTAGAACCCTTTACCAACACATGATCAAAAGACATCCAATTTCATAGGCACCATTCACCTATCAAGATCTTCCCACGCTATAACTAGACAACAAGCAAAGAATTAAACTTTGGACCAACCCCCAATGGTTGTCCCGAAGGTAAATATCAACATTCATAATAAATCATCCTTTGTGGTTACACCTTATCAAAATACTTTGCATACCTTCAACCTTCATCTACAATTAGAAGAAGTACCCACTAAGATCTCCCTTCTAGAACTCCTGAAAACATCACCTGCTCATAGGGAAATATTGATAAAACTCTTAAGTTAAAAAGAAGTCCCTCAAGACCTATCTTTGAACGACATCACCAACATGGTTGGGTTGATTGGAATTAATAATGCCAATTTATCCTTTCATGAGGAAGATGCTCCTCTTGAAACCATATCAGGGGATTCTCGCCTTTACATTATAACAGAAATAGGCAATAAATACATCAAAAGAGTCTTGGTAGACAAAAAGTTAGCCTTAAATGTTTGTAACATCAAATTTTTATGGAACTTTGACTTAAATGAAAAATTTGGACCTCATTATTAGGGCCTTCGATAACGAGGAACAAGAAGTAACAAGCACCATTACTTTTTCTATCAAATTAGGATCTCATGTCTTAAACACCCTCTTTTACATCATATCATGTGACGTAACTTATAATATGCTTCTTGAAATACCATGGATACATGCCATGAGGGTTGTACCTTCTACCTTACATCATTGCCTTAAATATGAATATCAAGAAAGGGTCATCCACATTCCTGGAGATCTGAAACCTTTCACCATGTGCAACTCTATAGATTTACAAGAACTTAATATATGTCCTTCTATACAACCGGCCAAGTTGAATGATCAATCAAAATATGGTAAAGGCAAGGAAATATTAGAGGAACCACTTATAGACTTAGAGGAAACCTCTCAACCATACCTCATCACTAATAAAATTAATCATATTTGTTGAAAACCATATACTTTCATAGAACTAGTAAGCATGTTTCTTTCCCCTTGAGACATAGGTATGCCTAGTAGAAAGGGACTCAAAATTCAAATAGGATCTGACACTTTCATCCATGGTGGGACTACCTTTGATGAGATAATCCAAGAATGAAACCTTATGCCTACCGAATGAAAATATGCTACATGTTATATGTCAAACAAATGCTTTTTAGTATGAGTTATCAAGGTAAGGGTCTAGTTTATTATGAACAAGGTATTAAAGACCATATAGAAGCTATACCTTGGCTAGCACGATGTGGGATTAAATTTATCCCCCAAAAAATGAACCCTCTCCTCTATTTGGAGAAGAGAACGAATATGACTACTCTGGAACAATACATGGCTCTTAATGGGGTGAAGAGGATGAAGAAGAACTATGGTCACTCCTCAATCAAACCCCCCATAAAACTATGATTTGGGAGTATTAACATGTTAGAATTAGTTCATCCAGAAGCCATCTCGATCATCAAATGTCTGGAGGAATATTTATACAAATATCATATAGAAGAGTCTCTAGATTAGATCTTCAATTTAAACTTAGCCCAACCTTTCGACTTGGAACAAACATCTATAGATTCTCAAGAACTTAAGGAACTAGGAATTATAGATACCTCTCTTCAATTTGAAGATGATCCATGAGCTCTAATTGAAAAAACCATAGAAGTTAACATTGGAACAGATAAATATCCATGCCTTATCAAATTAGGAAAAGTTCTAACCCAATAAGAACAAATAGAATAAACAAACCTATAAAAATAATTCTTTGACATCTTTGCCTTTGGATATGATGATATGCCAGAACTTGATCCTTCATTGGTAGTTCAACATCTAGTAGTACATCTTGATGCAAAACCCGTCAAAAAAAAACTAAGAAAAATACATCGAAGAGTCACCCTTCTAATAAAGGAAGAAATTTTAAAATACTAGATGTTGGATTCATAAAATCCATAGACTATTTGGATTGGATTTCAAAAATCATTCCTATTGCTAAGAAAGAAGGATCCATTCGAATTTGCATCGAATTTAGAGACATAAAATATGCTTGTCCTAAAGATGATTTCCCCTTATCAAATATAGACATGATAGTCGACTTCACTACAAAATATGAAATATTATCCTTAATGGATGGATTCTTGGGCTATAACCAAATTAAGATAGCAAAAGAAGATCAATCTAAAACAAATTTCACTACCCCATGGGGCAACTTCTACTATTAGGTCATGCATTTTTGCCTTAAAAATGTAGGAGCAACTTATAAAAGGACCATGACCTACATATTCCACGATCTCATGCATAAAATAGTGGAATATTATATAGACGACATTATAGCTTGATGCCAAAAAATAAAAGACCATACCCGAGATCTTAGATACATCTTCCAAAGACCGCAAGACTACAAAGTTAGAATAAAACCCCTAAAATGTATTTTTGGGGTAAAATTAGGAAAGATACTTGGATTCATCATATCCAAACATGGGATTGAAATTGATCCATCTAAAATCACTGCCATAACCAATATACCTCCATCTAAAAATCTAACTGAGTTATGTAGCCTTCAAGGAAAATTATAGGCTATACGAAGATTTATATCGCAACTCGCTAACAAGTGTCAACCTTTCTCCAAAATACTGAAGAAAGGAGCCAAATTTGAATGGGACAAAGGATGCCAAGAAGCCTTCGAATCCCTAAAAACTTATCTTAATACCACCAATATTGGTGCCACCAAACTTAAATCAACCATTACTACTATACATAACTACTATTGAACATGCCTTAGGAGCTTTATTCGCCCAATATGATGAACAACATAGAGAGAGGGTGATCTATTACATCAGTAGGACCTTAGTAAATCATGAAACTCATTATACACAAATATAAATATCTTCTTAGCGGTTGTCTTCTTATCTCTTAAATTAAGAAATTACATGCTCATTCAAAAGACTTATGTCTTAGCAAGAGTAGATCCATTACACTACCTCATGTTAAAACCCTATCTATTAGGTAGAACTTCCAAACGGGTCATAGCCCTTAGTGAATTCGACATAGAATTCATAAACCAAAAGTCATTGAAAGGACAAGTTATAGCATATCAACTTGTCATAGCTTCTTTAGAATCAAAACATCCTATAAACATCTCCTTTCTTGACAAGGTGGTTTTATCAATAGAAGCCCAAGAAACCAAAACATGGGTCTTATACTTCGACAAAGCAAGATGCGCAAAAGGTGTCGAAGTAGGGATTATCCTAGTTACCCCACAAAAACAACTCATCCTACTATTATTTAAACTTTACTTTTCTTGTACCAACAATACAATAGAATACAAAGCAATTATTTTGGATCTTAGGGCCATAATAAAACTAGATATAAAAAACATAATAGTATATGGTGATTCACAACTTATAATAAACCACGTGAATGATAACTATCAGAACAAATATAAAAAGCTAAAACCATACAAAGACATTGTAGACTTACTAAAAGCTCATTTCGATCAAATAACCATAGAAGCCATACCCCATTCTAGCAATCGTCATGTCAATGCTATGGCAACAACCGCATCCCTCATCCCTCTAGAATTGGAGGATGAAGAAGCTACTATTATCATAAGGTAAATCAATAAACCTTCTATGATAGAATCATGCCTACTACCTCTTAAAATATATAACATCGAAACATCTATATCTTAGGCACATTGGTACCAAGACATTTTTAATTTCCTCAAGGAAGGAACATTCCTGGAAGGATTTAACTCTAAAAAAGTAGACAATTTAGGCTAAGAGCTTGCAAATATGTCATCATTGTAGATATCCTATATTGATGCTCCTTTGAAGGTATACTCCTCAGATGCATAAACTCAGATGAAGCACAAACTCTTATAAAAGAAGCCCATGATGGATCATCTAGTGGTCACTTTAGCAATAGCGAAAAAGCCCCTTAGGATGGGCTGCTACTGGCCCTCCATGGAAAAATATACTCATAGCTATGTCAAGAAATGTGATAAATATCAACGACATGACAACCTTGTTCATTCTCCATCTTAAGAACTTTAACCTATAACATTATCTTGGCCTTTCTCCTCCTAGGAATTGGATAATATCAGTAAAATAAACCCTCTATCATTCAATAGACATAAATTCATTATTATAGCTATAGAATACTTCACTAAATGGGTTGAGACAATGCCTTTATCCTCTACTACAGGAATTAAAGTATCAAAATTTATCTTAAATCAACTCATTATACGATATGGTATCCATTCAACCATAATCGTAGATATGGTACCCCCTTTAAAAACAAAGAAGTCCTAAAAATGTTCACCAAACAAAAAATCCAATAGAAATGGTCTACACCTTACTACCCACAAAGAAACAAACAAGTTGAGTCCTCCAATAAGATGCTAATCAAAATCCTTAAAAAGCTAGTAAACAAAAATGGCTAAGATTGACACTTACAACTTTATCCTGTCTTATGGGCATATCATACAAGTGTGTGTACTCTCATTGGAAAAATGCCATATGCCATACTCTATGGTATCAAGGTAGTATTTCCCTTTGAATCGAAAATCCCCTCTTTAAGAATATTGCTACAATATTCCTCAGTAGGAGATGAATACCATTCAAGTTGCTTACAACAACTAGAATTGTTAGAAGATAAATGCATCAATGCTTTATAACACCTTATAACCTACCATAACAGACTTCAATGAGCTTATAAAAAGAAATTACATCATCAATATTTTGAAGTTGGGGACTTAGTCCTCAAAGAAAATCAAAATAACACTAACGCCAGTGTAGATATTAAAGGAAAATTTAAGCCTAATTGGTTAGGACACTTTATTATCACAACCAATTTTGGATCAGGAGCCTACCACCTAGCCATTTTTAATGGCCAAGAACATAAAGAACCAATTAAAATCATTCATCTTAAATGATATTATGCATAAACCACATCGAGTTAAATACTTGCTCATTTGATTGATGCACAACAAGAATCACCATATAATCATACACACTCCGCCCCTTGCATTCTTGCCTTGTTTGCTTGATCATACCATCAAGTTAGGAGAGTTTACTATCATGCAAAGGATACTATTTATTATAAATACATATGCATTGCATCCACCTAGGCTAACTCATTTTGAGTAAACTCTCTCAGTCAAAAAATCTTATCCTCTACTATCTTCTTCTATATACCGCTTCATTACTTCCATATTTCTTCTCTTCTTCTCCCTATCTTGGGTTAAGTGATGTATGACGCAATCATCCATGGCCCTAATGACCCTACCTTTTCCCTTTCTTCTATATTTATATTAGGGACAATCAAAAAACAAGCAATAAGAAAATCTTCATCTATCTCACTTCTATCTCTTAAAATCAAACATTACATACGACTTACTTTCTTCTATATTTTTTTTGGTAGGTTAAAATAAAATAAAGTGGGTTTTTGTCAAGGGTCCCAAAACCTGATTAAAAAAGGTCAAGAGAATTCAATAAATGCCAAATGATGACTGATAGGAAAGGCCCAAGGATGGACCTAAGGAAGATATCCAGGAAAGGAAACAAGATCCAGGACATGAAGCAAAAATTAGGAAACAGGACTGGATGCCTGAAGCGGGAAAGCTGAATTTGAAAACCCACCCAGTGGAAAAAGGAAAAAGTGATAAATAAGAGTTTTAAAACTCCCACCAAAGCATGAAAATTAAAAAACTTCCACCTAACCTAAGAACCAATAAGTAGGAAAAAACAAAGGCACTCCTACCAATGCACAAAAATTTAAACAACCCAACACTTGGGAAAAGGAATTACAAGAGTGCATCATACCATGCAGGGTATAAACCATAAACTAATAGGAAAACACCAAAAAAATAGATGTTTTACAAAAAACCACCCATCACCACAGGATGGAGCAAAGAAACTATGAACACAAAAAATCTCATCCAAGAAAGGATGGGAAATGAGCAAGGATGCCAAAAAAAAAAAAAAAAAACTATGCTGAAACTACATCCCTCATAGGCCTGGAAAGTGGAACAATAAATTGAGGATCTCCACAGGCCATGAAATTATCTTGCAGCAAATAGAGGAACCTATGAAGATGCCAACCGAAGTAGAGGAAGCAACAAACATAGACCAACAAATTGTAGGAAAGAAAAGAGAAAGTTGCAAAGGAACCCAAAAGTAAAGAGACAAAGGGAAAACCATATATAGGTGTTACACATAGGTCAAATCCAGACCAAAAGGATGCAACCAAAAATCCTAGACTACCTTTAGCACCACCAACGAACAACTTTAGGGAAACATATGAGGAAGTCCAACAAGAACACAACAACAAGAAAACCAAAGGCCATAGTAAAGACAAAAAAAAATGTTGAGAGGCCACCAAGCCCCACACCAATAAACCCAAAGAGTAGATTCACAATAGAAATCACATGGTCCATGAAACCAAAAATATATGCAAAATTGCTCATGAAGCCACTCTACCACAACCACAATAGTCCACACCTAGAGAACCACTGAAGGCTAGCACTAATTAGACACCTGCAAAAAACCTAGGAAAAAGCTGAGAACTCCAAGTGAAAGAATCCCTAAAGAAACCCAGAAAACCCAGGGAAGGTCCCAAGGAAAACCCAAAACCATACCAAAAACCAAACATTAGAAAAAACCCCTCCAGAGGGTAAGGAAAGGACCAGACAAATGGAGAAGTGACCTCCCACCACAAGGAGATCGTCTGCAACACCATCTAGCCAAGGAGTAAGGGTTAAGGAAGTGTAAAAGAAACTGGGACAGGATCAGGAACCGGGACAGGACCAGGGAAGGGCTGCAGGGAAGTGGATAAGGACTTACTCCTAACTTGCTTTCTTCTATCTTATACATAATTCATATCATTAATTTCAACAACATTCTACAACATTATCAACAATACATATCTACAATACTTCTCAACAAAATGATTTTATATTCTATCAACACTCATGATTATTCTATAGAATCCTCAAAGATATCTCTTTCTCTTCTATAATGCAAAAAGGATGTATTGTATAAGAGAATTTAAGAGCAATATATCGAATGTGTCATGATATTTATTCATCATATACTCCACATTAAACTCATTTGGTAGTCCATTCAGGGATGAGAAATCACATTCAACCAATTTCTCATAAATTCATAATCATTTGTGAATTCTACTAGTTACTGGTTGAATGGGGTTCTCTTCCTTGATTGGCCTATCATTCAAGTTCACAAAATCATACCTAATACATCATCATATGCTTACTCACTCGATTGGTCGTGAGGGTCAGGAGTCCTATAGTCATCCATTCCTATGTGGATTAACAATTACTTGTCAACCTTATATACGAATGGATGATTAAGTATATTCCTCCCCACTCCACATACTGTTTTCAGTATGCAATCAAACATAAATCAAATTCTCTCATGTTGTCTTTCCAATAAGTCATAGGAATTGTAAGGTTCCCTTGATATTATGATGTGTAGGTTTGCAACTTTCTCGTAGATATCATTAGCCAATGTGTTAGGATCCTACTATAAAATAAACTCAAATAAACACACCCTCACACCATTGCTTGGAAATAAACTCACATAAAAATCATATTAAGATTCAAAACAAAATACACATTATAATAGAAATTTGCATAAAGGAACAATCTCACAATAAGATAGAATCGCAGGCATCTTCGAGGGGGCAACCTCCTTCAACACTTCATTAAATTGCAAAAAGATGAATACATTGGTTCCTTCTTGGGTATTTAAAGAGTTCCCTTCCATGGTTGGCTTACATGCAAAATGCCACCTGGATTACATGCATAATGCCACCCGAATTACATGTATAGTGCCACTCAAATTACATACACAATGCCACTCGAATTACATGCACAAGGTCACCTTACATAACCTATCTACCATGTGTTACATAAAAAGGGTGCCATTTGTCATAGGCACTACATAAGCTAAAACTTAGAACATTATAAAATATTAATCATGGGTACTACCCACGTTCTTTAGGAATTATTACATCATGGAAGTTATTACATTAAGGGTTAGGATGGGATCCTAACTTGTCCTTCCCCTTGAAGAAACTTTGTCCTCAAAGTTGAAATGAGTAAACTGTTGCTGGAGTTGGTGGAGAGACTCCTATGTAGCATATTCAGGTTGAAGCCCATGCCACTGAACCAGTATCTCTGTGATTGTAAGGTTGTGAAGAGTGCGAGTCCGACGATCCAACAACTACTTAGGTTCAAGTAAGATGGAGCCTTCTTCATCCAATTCAAGAAGTGTGGATTGAACCTATACCTATGTGCCCACAATTTTCTTGAGAGCAGAAACATGAAAAATAGGATGAAGCTTGAAAGTAGGTGGGAGCACCAATTTGTAAGCTATGGGGCCAATCCTTTGTAGAACCTGGTAAGGACCATAGTATTTTATAGCAAGCTGTTGGCACCTATGAATTTGTAGGGATGATTGTTTGTATGGCTGCAAGCGAAGGAAGACCATATCACCTACATCAAAACTACGCTCAAAACGATGATGATCATCTTGTTGGCGCATCCGATTATGGGCTATGTTTAAATTTTGTTTAAGTTGGCAAAGGACCTCGGTGTGTTGACTTAGAGTGTTGTCGACAACCTGGACCTTGGAGCTGCCAGGAATGTATGAGGAAGGCATAGGTGGAAGGCACCCATAGACTACTTCAAATGGTGTGAGTTTGGTTTTGGTATGATAAGAAGTGTTGTACCACCATTCGATAAAGGATAGACATTTTGCCCATTGAGTGGGATGATCTGAGACAAAGTAGCGAAGGTAGGTTTCCAAGCATTTATTAACAACTTCTGTTTGACCATCGATTTGCAAATGGTAGGTTGAACTCATTTTGAGCTGAGTCCCTTGCAACTTAAACAACTCTTGCCAAAAATGACTAGTGAAGGTGGGATCACGATCAAATACAATGGAGGTGGGCATGCCATGAAGGCGAAAGATGGAGTCAAGAAAAATTTGTGCAACAATGGATGTTGTATAAGGATGGGCAAGGGCACAAAAGTGAGCATACTTTGAAAGGTGGTCCACTACCATGAAAATAATTGACTTACCTCCAAATTTAGGGAGCCCTTCTATAAAGTCCATGGAAATGTTAGTCCAAACCTGATCTGGGATAGGCAATGGCTGAAGAGTGCCTAGAGAGCGCACTGTTTCACCTTTCATCCTTTGACATGTGTCACAGACACAAACAAAAGAGTAGATGTCACAATTCATACCTTTACAAAAGAAGGTGCGCTTGAGTCACTCATATGTTTTAAGGAACCCTAAATGGCCTGTAGAGGGAGTGGCATGCAATTCCTTCATGAGGAGCTCTCGAAGTGGGGAATTATGAGGTAGAGCCATGTGTTGATGGTAGTGCAGATCATGGCCATTCCAGCTATATCCTGGTGCAGAATCTGGATCATCCATTAGTGAGGCTATCAAAGCTTTCAAATATGCATCTTGACGTGCTTCTTGATGCAAGGAATCAATCCATTGGGTAAGTGGTCCTCAGATGGCATACAACATACTTACGGTATCCATTTGGTGAGAAAGAGCATCAACCATAATATTCTCCTTTCCATTTTTGTAGGTGATATCATAATCATAACCCATGAGTTTAGACACCCACTTTTGTTGGTTAGGAGTGGCAACTCTTTGTTCCAAAAAATATTTGAGACTTTGATGGTCGGTTTTGATGGAGAATTGACACCTAATGAGGTAAGGTCGCCAATGTGTGACTGCATGCAATATGGCTAACATTTCCTTAGCATATGTAGATTTTTCCAAATTACGATCATAGAGTTCCTTGCTAGTAAAAGCCACAGGACGTTCTTCTTGCATCAATACTACCCCAATACCATGAGCAGAAGAATCACTTTCAATGAAAAATGGTTTAGAGAAATCTGGCATGGCTAAAATGGGAGTGGTGGTCATAGCATGCTTGAGTTCAATGAAGGTTTGGTCAGCAGGCCCTGTCCAAGTGAAGGAATATTTTTTCAACATGGAGGTGATAGGGGAAGATATCTTCCCATAATTGCAGATAAATTTGCGATAATAGCCCGTAAGCCCTAAAAATCCTCAAAGTCCCTTGAGGGTGTGAGGTTTTGGCCACTCTTGAACTGCTTAAATCTTCTTAAGGTCAACCTTGATGCCATCCTGTGAGACAATTTGTCCCATATACTCTACTTCAATCAGACCAAAGGAACACTTGGACCTTTTGGTAAAAAGGTGATGGGTTACCAATAGCTATAAAGTTTGATACACATGATTGAGGTGCTCTTCCCATGTGCGGCTGTAAATCAAGATGTCATCAAAGAACACAAGGATGAACTTCCACAGACCGAAAGATGTTGTTCATAAGACTTTGGAATGTAGAAGGAGCATTTATGAGACCAAATGGCATTACCAAGAATTCATAATTACCTTCATGAGTGCGAAAGGCAATTTTGGGGATGTCCTCATCATTGAGCCGGATCTGATGGTACCCAGAGTGGAGATCAAGCTTGGTGAAATACATGGTCATGTGTAGTTCATCGAGTAATTCATCAACCATTGGAATAAAAAATTTATCCTTGACCATAGTCTTGTTGAGTTCCCAGTAGTCAATACATAGGTCCCATAAGCCATATTTATTGGGAATAAGTAGGACAGACGAGAAGTAGGGGCTAGTACTAGGCCGGATGACACTAGCCTTGAGTAATTCTTGTACCAGTTTTTTCAGTTTTGATTTCATGGCATGAGGGTACCTATATGGCCTGATATTTTGTGGTGCGCTACCCGGGAGCAATGGGATAGCATGGCCGTGAGAGTGACACGATGGTAGTGTAGTTGGTTCTGCAAAGACATCATCATGTTTTTGTAGAACTAGTTATAGGTCTAATGGAATTTTAGCCATTAGTGAAGTGGTTGGTTGGATGGAGAAGAGTTGTGCAATGACCCCATGTTTTGATTTCTTTAGCACTTTCTCCATATGATTGGAACTAATGAGGTGAGGTGTTCTTACAAGGGAGCCCTTGAGTAAGTGTGTCTGTCCATTTTGGGAGAATTGCATCTAGAGTTCTGCAAAGTTCCAACTAATAGTTCCCAATGTACTCAACCATTGAGATCCCAAAACCATATCACATCCTCCCAAATGGAGGGTAAACATGTCCTGCTTGAGTTCATAGTCCCCTATCCTGATCTTGATATTGTGACATTTTCCTTTACAAGGTAATGTTCCCCCATTGGCTACCATGATCTCGAATGAATTACAAGTGTGGATATAGCAATTTTCCTACTTAACAACTCGAGGATCAATGAAGTTGTGTGTGATGCCTGAATCAATAAGGATGGTAAGACATTGGCCCTTGAAAAATCCCACAACTTTCATGATTTTTGGAGTGGTAATGCCTACAAGAGCAAGGATTGAAATCTCTACCTCAGATCCCTGTGTATATTCTTCTTGTGGAGAAGGTGTTTCAGGAGGGTCCTCATCCTCATCACTCTGGTCAGTGTTAGCAGGTTCGTCAACATCTATCAAGAACAGTCTTTTGTTTGCACACTTATGTCATTTTAAAAACTTTTCATCACAATTATAACATAATCCTTGGGCACGATGTGCATCCATATCCTCTGTAGTCAGTCGCTTGGGTGTAGTAGGTTTACTATCCACTAAATTTTGGGTTTGAGAAGGAAATGAAGGTCAGTTTTGAGGAAACCACGATGGGTGCCTTTGGTTTGAGAGTTTAGATTCAGCTAGACGGGCCAAACTGATAGCTTCCATCATGGACTGTGGTTTCAACATCTTTACTTTAGCTTGGAGATCTCCTTTTAACCCACTGATAAAATAACTCATGAAGAACCCTTCCATCAATCCTCTTGTATTATTGGCCAATTTTTCAAATTGAGTTTGGTAGTCACGAACTGAGGATGTTTGTTGTAGTTTGGTCAAGGCCCCTGTGAAGTCCTCATACTCACTAGGCCCAAATTGGGTCAGTATTTGGGACTCAAAGTCCTCCCAAGAGAGATTTGGGTTGGAATTACGTAACCACTGGAACCAGTGTAGAGCCTCAAATTTCAAATTGAAGGAAGCCATATGAACTCGATGATATATGGGAACATTATGAAGTCTAAAGAATTGATCAACCCTACATAACCACCCATCAACATCCTTCCCATTAAATTGAGGGAAGTCCAATTTTGAAATTTTAAAGGATGGGTCATGGTCATTCCTTGTAGAGTTTTCAACCTGGTGTTCTATTTTGAGTGGTCCGTTATGTAACTTGCTACCCACTTCTATCAGTGTTTCTTCTAAGCGAGCGCTAGTGGCCTCATGATCTAGATGAAGACCTTGGACCTCTTTCCTTATGGAGAAAATTTCCAAGTTCAAATTCTCAATGGCTTTTGTTAAGGATTCCATCTGTTCTAGCTCTTTTTGATGTCCACGGATACCCTAGGCCATTTTGGAACCTTTTATGACCAATTACTAAAAATAGAATTGGGTTTCAGGACTTACTATTTTTAGTAAGTGTCCAAAAAGATGCTTTGGTGCTATATATCAAAACGATCAGCTCGAAGAGGTGGTAACAATGAGCTATATCCCACAACACTACTTTTTGGCACCCCATACTTTTTTTTCTCCTATTTTTTTGAGTCTAATAGTGTTTATAGTTTTGGGTTTTGAGCTACAATGCAAAAGTTGGGTATTAGAGCACTATCTATAATTGGTCTCTAGTCACTCGCTCAATGTTTTGCTTAGCCCTGACAGTCTCTCTCACATTGCTTACCTCACTAGTCTGAAGATTCTCTGTATTGTGTAGGTTACTGTTATGATAGTTCTATTCTGACACTGAAAACCACAATATATGACCTGACTGTGCTAACCTGACTGTTATTGCCACTGTAAATCTGACTGTTATTCTCCAGACTGTTAACTTAACTATCACCCTCATATTCTATCTTGAATTCATGCAATTTATGCTATTTTTTTTTGTAGAGGATTCCTTTCTCATATGCTCACTTTTGGGAATTTGGAATGCAGGTTTACAAACAGGGAGTTTTGGTTTGTGATTTTGTTGCAGGTTGAAGTTTTAACAAAACTAGGGTATGCTAGGTAAAGGAGTATGTAACACCCATAGGCCCTCTATTATACCATAGTGACAAATAATAGTGCTCGAACCAATATTTCAAGCCACTATCCAAGGAGGATTCCACACATACCCTTGAGCACACTATTTGCCTCTCTAATAGTACGAGAGGGTAATCGTCCGGATGTTGTGTCTCATGGACTATGGATGATACAAGGCCAATAATATTCCTACTGGATAAAATTTTGTTAACCCTAGAATGGTCTCTCGATGCACGCAAAGATGTGTGGGAGCTCAAGTCCGTGCGTGAGTTCTGTTTGAGGCCTGGGTATTGTAGCCTGATCGCCCCTCACTTCACTAGATGTTGTATGGGCTACCTAGCTTAGCCAATAATGACATATCCTTCATGATATTTTAAAACCCTCGACACAGGGTTTCTACCTACTCAACTAAAAATACTATTTTTTTTTTATTGGTCTTTGTCTTTTTTTTTTTTGATAATAGTAAAAAAAAAAATTTACACGAAAATAATAGGGGATTATACCTAACAGGAAATAATCATTACTGTTGCAATAGAAATTGGCCCTGGAAAGTGCTCTGATACCACTTGTTAGGATCCTGCTATAAAATAAACTCAAATAAACACACTCTCACACAATTGCTTGGAAATAAACTCACATAAACATCATATTAATATTCAGAACAAAATACACATTATAACATAAATTTACATAAAGGAACAATCTCACAATAAGATAGAATCGTAGGCCTCTTTGAGGGGGCAACCTCCTTCAACACTTCATTAACTTGCAAAAATATGAATACATTGGTGCCTTCTTGGGTATTTAAAGAGTTCCCTTCCATGGTTAGCTTACATGCAAAATGCCACATGGATTACATGCATAATGCCACTCGAATTACATGCATATTGCCACTTGAATTACATACACAATGCCACTCGAATTACATGCACAATGCCACCTTACATAACCTATCTACCATGTGTTACATAAAAAGGGTGTCATTTGTCATAGGCACTACATAAGCTAAAACTTAGAACATTACAAAATATTAATCATGGGTACTACCCACGTTCTTTAGGAATTATTACATCATGGAAGTTATTACATTAAGGGTTAGGATGGGATCCTAACACAATGGATCAATGCTACCATTACTTCCTCTTTGATTTTTTGTGTTAACATACTATCACATTTTTACAAATTTCAATGGTTTCCCTCGATAATACATGATGTTGTTGGGGATTTTATTGATCTAATATATCATAGATTTATAATTATTTGTATGCCTTACTAGGAACTAGATCAATATTGTCTTCATAGCTTCATGGATCATATCATTGGCATTCCATCAAATGAAATCAAATCTCTCACAAACTATTGTTTAAAAGGGTCTATTGAACTATGAAGCCCTAAATATCCAATGGCTTGCGAGTATGCAATTACTTGTACGCTTCACCATATACTAGATCCATATTATCTTCATAGCCACTTGAGCCTCTACAACAATAGAATATCCACAAATAAGACTCTCACCATCAACTATTTGCCTAATAAGACTACTAGATTAATATAGCTCTATTTTCAGTCAACCATATTATACAAATACACAATCAAGCATGATAAGTCCAAAAATGATCACCTATCAAATGGATATTCTCTATCTGTTCACATGAAATAGATAAATAACTTCCTCCCTCTTGATAGATGACCATAATGTATCAACTTTCCTTCCTTCAAAACCAAAATATCCTGGCTAACTTATATGCTCTTTGGAGGCATCAAGGTTTGGTAATCAACACTTTACGTACCCATAATCATTTATGACTACATCAAGCAGTCGATTATCAAATCCATGTACATCCTAACAACCTATAAGCTAGCATGGATGTCATACATCCATACAAAAAAGTTCCTTTGAACTCAAGGAAATGTTATCATATAGACATTTTTAGATTAGGAGAAGTTCTTTTCCCATGTCTTGCACATATACATTTCTATGTACACACATTGGGCATGGGAGAAGGACCCCTTCTCTTGGATTTTGCATATGGGAAATTTACCCTCAGTCTAAAAAAATTTGTCTATGAGTATGATATTAACAAATATTTCAACACATCAGATGGAGCAACAAGTATCAAGCCCAATCCCTCATGAACAAGTAAATCTATGAAAACAAAATAAAAACACAAGATCACTCTGCAAGCCTTTTAAAAATTTTATTACAAATCATTTCAAGATCAAGAATTCACTACAATAACAAAAATATAGCATCAACATCACACTTCTTGAATAACAATCAAAAGTCTTTTTTAAAAAAACATTTGCAAAAATTACTTCATTCCTATACAAAATATACTTGCAAAGTCAAAGCATATACTCTATGAAAACATTTACAAAAACATTCTATTGCTTTACAAAAATGTTTTGTGAAGTTCGTTTCACTATTTTACAATACCTCTTTCAAATATCGTTCTCTATCACTTTACAAAGGCACTTTACAAAGAATGTAAAATCAAATCATAATTTTTTTTCAAAGATCATTCTATTAATTTACAAATTATTTGTAAAAATTGCTGTCCAACATTTTGCAAAACATTCACAAGAATGTCATCACCATACTTTTACAAGACATTTGAAAAGACCTATCTGAAATTTGGCAAGACATTGCAAAAATCATATGAGTAAGATATTTCAAAATCATATCAAAATCAAAAGCATTCATATCAAAGCTTTGCAAAAGACTTATAAAACAAAACTCTTATATGCACAGTCAAATGTTTTGTATAAAATGACATTTGAACATAGATAAGAATCTATCTATTATATTTCATCTACGCAGCTTAGTGTTCCATAGAGAATAGCACTTAGACATTGATAAAAATTAAATTAACCTTTCATTTACACAACTAAGGGTTTCATAGAGAATGAAACTTAGACATTGATAAAAATCACACTATAATTCATCTACATAGTCAAATGTTACATAAATAATGGTATTTGAACACCTATGAAGAGCAAAAATCTTATCTATGTAGCCAAAGGTTTCATAGAGAATGACATTTCGACATTGATAAGAAGCATAACATTTTCATGTACACAGTCAAGTGTTCATAAAGAATGGCACTTAAAATTTGGTGAAAATCCTCTATCTTATCTACGTAGTCAAGTGTTTCATAAATAATGACACTTGAACACTGATAATATACAAATAACATCATCTACGCAGTTGAGTGTTTCATAGAGAATATCACTTAAACATTGATGAAAGATAAAATCTATCTTATCTACATAGTCAAATGTTTGTAGAGAGCAACATTTGAACATTGATAAGGATCAAATCTATCTTATCTACACAGTCAAATGTTTACAAAGAGTAGCATTTGAACACTGATAAGGATCAAATCTACCTTATCTACACAGTCAAATATCTGTAGAGAGTAGCATTTAAACACTAATAAGGATCAAATCTACCTTATCTATTCAGTCAAATGTTTGTAGAGAGAAACGTTTAAACATTGATAAGGATAAAATCTATCTTATCTACACATTCAAATTTTTACAAAGAGCAACATTTGAATATTGATAAGGATCAAATCTATCTTATCTACGGAGTCAAATATTTGCAAAGAGCAGTATTTGAACACTGATAAGGATCAAATCTACCTTATCTACATAGTCAATTTTTTTAAGAGAGCAACATTTAAACACTGATAAGGATCAAATCTACCTTATCTACATAGTCAAATGTTTGTAGAGAGCAGCATTTAAACATCGATAAGGATCAAATATACCTTATATACATAGTCAAATGTTCATATAGAGTAGCATTTAAACACTGATAAGGATCAAATCTACCTTATATATGCAGTCAAATGTTTGTAGAGACCATCATTTGAACCTGATAAGGATCAAATCTATATTATATACGTAGTCAAATATTTGTAGAAAGTAAAATTTGAACACTGATAAGGATTAAATATATCTTATCTATGTAGTCAAATGTTTGGAGAGAGCAGCATTTTAAAATTAATAAGAACCAAAATTTGCCTTGTGTATGTAGTCAAATGTTCGTAAAGAGTAGCATTTGAACACTAATAAGATTCATATGATATGTACCTCATCTACATAGTCAAGTGTTCATAGAGAATGACACTTGAACATTGATGAGAAGAAATATTTTTAAAATAAATATACTCTATTATAGGTACCTCATCTACGCAGTCAAGTGTTCATAGAGAATGGCACTTGAACATTGATGAGAAGAAATATTTTCAAAACAAATATACTTCATTGTACATATTACAGGTACCTCATCTACACAATCAAGTGTTCATAGAGAATGGTACTTGAACATTGATGAGAAAAAAATATTCTTAAAATAAATATACATCATTGTACATATTACAAGTACCTCATCTACGCAGTCAAGTGTTCATAGAGAATGACACTTGAACATTGATGAGAAGAAATTTTCAAAAAATGAATATATTTCACTGTACATATTATAGGTACCTCATTATACTTTAAATGATATCATTAATATGGAATTATAGGCCACCATTTAAACATAATAATATTATGTTCCTACCTATGGGAACACAATAATAGGTATAACATTTACCTCCTAAAGAAAATGAGCGCTCTCCTATATCAGGTCTAAAGACCACCACTCACATACAGACACCACAAGATTTCTTACAATTTGGGGCATTTCACCTCATCCACATCATTCCTAAGATCTAAAAATCATTATATCAAAGTAGATCAAAGCATAAACACATTCACATCACATTACCATAAGTAACAAAACTCAAAAACATCTTATCATAACCCCAAAATAACAAAAGTATCATAATATATATATGCCTCACAATATACAAGCCGATAGAGAAGGTGCATCACAAAAGAGAAAAATAGTGCACTCAACTCATCATTGGAGGATGCATCCCAATCCTAGAATCGATGCACTCACTCCTAAATACCCCCAAGGTTACCTAAAAAGAGGATCCAACCTCCCTAAAATCCTTCGTTGGAGGAGGAGGATGCGATGGCCTAGGACTGGTAGTCCTCCAAGTATCACTCACTGTCACAACCCTTGACCACAAGACTGAAGGAGATGGTGCTTGCTACTCCATAGGTACCATTGCATGATATAACTCATGATAGTATATGGCTCTACTTCATGCCCTATCAACCCAAGATGACAAGTGATGCACCTACTCTGTGAGATCTTATCTCATAGCCACTAGCTCTTGCTCAAGTGGTCTAGTATTTATGGACACCATAGCCCCATACAAGTACCATTTTATTGTAGAACAAGCCTCATATCTCTCTCATCACTATTTAGATCAGATATGATACCAAAAATAATTCTCTTTGATAGCTTACTCCTCCATGACACGATCCAAGGATGACTGAAGCCTAGAAATGGTCCCTCCACTATCTGTCTACACTCAGACCACCTCATCCCTAAGACTGGTCACCTCACCCCTAAGCCTAGTCACCTCCTCCATCGTAAAGCCTCTAAGGATGCTAATTGGATCTTCAACTCCTCAAAAGTGTGATGGAGCACCCTCGAATTCACCATTGTAACATCTACATATACCCTACTAAGACCTACATCTCCACCAAGATATGGTCCTGCTCCACCAAAATCCCACCCAGCTGAACTCGATGCCCCTCCATAAAATAGGGCATGTAGAAGTAGGATAGCAATCAATGGAATCACATATAAAGGAACTAACCTCCTCATTATCTACTTGCCCATAATCCTCCACCATACCTCTCTCCCACCGTGATGCCTAGCTTCTTGTAAGGCACTCGACATGTCATAAAATATCTACGTCTAATCCCTTGGTGGTGGACCCATGGTCAATCGATGAGGTCTAAAATACCTATACCAAGCACCATAGTTTGCTATCATCCCTACATCATCCAATGTAGGAGTTAGGACCATGAGATCATCCTCATCAGCCTTCAAGTAAGTAAGAGGATCCATAGGATCCCACTAGGTCTCATAATGCACTCGTCGTATCCAAACCTCATTATTACAGGTACCATTGCACTCAACATGTCCTAAAATATCTACCTCTAATCCCTTGGTGGTGGACCCATGGTCAATCGACGAGGTCTAAAATATCTATACCAAGTACCATAGTTTGATTTCATCTCTACATCATCCGATATAGTAGTTAGGACCATGAGATCATCCTCATCAGCTTCCAGGTAAGTAAGAGGACCCATAGGATCCCACCAGGTCTCACGATGTACTCGTCGTATCTAAACCTCCCTATCAACTAACACTCCCTATACATCTCTAAATTGGAAATTCACTCGATTATAATGATATAACTCATAATCCTTGTTCCCATAATCTAGCCATCAAACTTACCTCACCCTAGCTAACTCCTTGTGGTCCTTAGACCATGCATACACATCTATCCATGGTTGCCATGTGATGTGCACCACTCATACATCATAAATAAGATACCTCAACCAAGTCAGGTTACAAGATGAGGGATGAATGCATCTATCCCACTTATAAACCATAGAAATCTCATGATCATTCCACCTCATCACCACTATGTATCATAAAATAGCTATGTATTCCCACACCCAAACCTGAAGTAAAGTGCAATAAGTCATACTTTGATCCTATCGGTAGACCACTCTATATAAAGTATGATATAGCCTGGCCAAGACAAACAAAGCCCAAGTATAAACTATTTGGCTATCCCTCAACCCTGTAATGATCTGTACCCATACCCATGGCATGAAGCTCCTGCTAGTGTCACTCATCATCAGTCTAGATACCACTACAACCAAAAGTATGGTGCTTCGATTAATGTGCCATCCAATGTAAGAATCATTGATCCTCAGTCCCTTCTGCATCCCTAATAAGTCACCATTCTTTGAAAATTTTAACTTCCTAGTAACCATATTCATCCCCAAGTGAATAGGGACTCTTCAAACTGGCACCTTGAGGATGCCCATACATCCTCCAAAGTAACAATCATCTCACTTGTTGATAATCTAAAGGTATTGGTGGTTGGATACCACCTATCCACAAGGGCTATCAATAATGAGTGATCAAACTCTAACTTAGGCATGTAGGTAATATAATATAGACCTATCGCTAACAAAAGTACCATATCCTTTACATTTGGCTCACACTCTAAGGTGATCCCCAAGCACTTAGGCCGATGCTCCTGGCTCGACAAAATATTCATCACCTACCAAAATCCATATAAAATATTGAGTCAAATAGACCACAAAATAATTTCAAAACTTCACAAAAACACTAACATTGGATAGTCCTCAAAGAGAGATTTCCAAAAAGTATAAATATTCTTATATTTGCACACATAACAAGGTCACAAAGTGCTAAATAAAAATGACTATTTTGACCAAATTTGCCATTGGCGCCAAATTTTCCAGTGCCAAATTCACCATTGGGACAAAAATTGTAAGTGTCAGCTCTACCAAATTTTCCACTGGCACCAAATTTGCCACAAGTGCCAAACAATTGCAAAAGAATACTCTAAATACAAAAAAATTGTACCGCTATTATTACCTACCTCTTGGTCTCACTCCAACACCTCAATCATCCCTTGAACCGTATCAGCATGATGTACCCATTCTCGGATATGATTCATCTTCTCCAACAAATCTATCTCACCCTCTCTAAATTTCTATAACAAGTAAGAGTGCAAATGAGATGGCTTTCACCTCCTTTTTTTCCTTTTAAACCCTAAGTCTATAAAACCTAGCCATTCTAAAGCACCCCGTATCTTGAAAATTTATTCTAGAACCTATAATCAGACACATGGGTTTTAGAAATCATGTTTCTAGGACAAGAAATTTTTGTTAGGGTAAACAATTTTCTTCGAATATTGAGGCATGCAAAATGAGGCATATATATATAAAATCATCAAAAACAACCAAAAATCTCAATCAATTTTACAAATCAACAAAATATCACAACAACAATGCAACATAGCATAAAAATTGAGTATCAAAACTTAAATTTTGATGTAACATAATAGATATCATGTCAAAACTAGAGTAAAATGTAGACACCCAATTTTGACACACTAATTGCGACTTCCCAAAACTAGTCTTAAACCCTTCAAAATTTTTCCAAAATTTGTTATAATCTTCACAAAACGTCAAAATTGACATTGCCCATAAATATAGACACAAAAATATACCTTAACAAAATTTACCACTCTGAACAAATTTGCCACTAACGAATTTGGCAAGTTGAGTGGTGAATTTGGCAAAACTGCAAAATCAAGGTTTTTGGCCAAAAACCAATTTTTACCAAATTCACCATCCTTGTGGTGAATTTGGTAGCCCTTTAAAATTTTAAACTATCCCAAATATGATCTAGTTTGTTACCAGATTTACCACTCAGAACCAAATTTGTGACACCTATGGCGAATCTAGTAAATAGTGGAAAATTTGGCAAAATGACCAGGAATCTTCCACACAAACCAGTTAGCCATGGATTAATCCTCCCTTCATATCTGCCATTGATACCTCATGCTTTAGGAAGGTCTAGGATGCATTGGTTTGAATTTGTTCTTATCCATTCCTTCCTCCAAGTACCCTCCCAAATCCTATTTAAGGAAGCCATGGGGCAAGCATTTGGTAAGGCGATTCACTGTAGCAAAGCTATGTCCATATTATTCTATCATTAGCATTTCTATCTTTATAGTTCTCAAACATTGCATAAGTTTCTAAGCAATTTAGCATCCTTTGTGAGCATTGAGAGCAAGCCAAGCAAGGCAAGGAGGACTTGGGAGCAAGGAGGTCACTATTGGAGGTAAGAAGGAGAGCTCTCCTAGCTTCCTTTTTATCTCCTCTCATATTGATTCCATAACATTTTATCCTCTAGGATGTAGCCTTACTAACTTGACATTATTTTATGCATTTCATTTTATATTCTCCAATTTCTATTATAGGATTTTTATCCTTTTCTTTGGCAGCCTCTAACCCTATTTTTATAGCATTCCAATAGTGTTTGGTAGCCTTCTTGTTTAATTTTAGCATCCTTACTATCATATCTAACACTTATTTTGCAGGTTATCTTAGTTTGTATTTATTTTTATCATACTTCACCTCTAATACTCTATTTTGTAGGAATTTTGTTGGGCTTTTCTTTGCATAAATTTGGATAAAATATTTACTAATCTATTGCCTACAGATTTTATATCTTATCTACAACATACTAATCTTTTGTGTCTTCTTCCATTCCATTTCTCTTTCATATATCAAACACTTTTGCCTTCTATTCTCCCTTTGTGCAAGCATTTTAACTATATTTCTTTTATTTCATGAGCTCTCTTTTATGTAAATTTCTTGTTATTTGAGTGCTAATTTAATTTTTATTAAGTTAGATTAGTTCTTTCTTGTGTTTCCTAATGTTTAATATTGGATTTTAGATCCTTTATGATGCCTCTACATTAAATTTTAGTTCTATTCGCTCATAATTATATATTATTTATTTCCTTGAGTTTTGAGCAATTTCTTGGTATAATCTACTAAATTCTCCCATCTATCATTATAATTTGTTAATAAAATATTGTTGAAGGGTACATTGAATCTAATACATCATTCCTTAGCCTTATAATTGCTTCTCACAACCCTTTGTAGCTCTGATTTACAATATTTATAGACCCCTGGGGGGATTGTAACCATTTTTCTGCTATTTGAATTTAAATATTTAAATTCTCTATTTTATAGGACTAATTCCCTATTTTTCTTGCACACAAACCTTCTAAAATATATTAGAATCCTTACCCATCAATTTTATCTGAAACCCCTTTCATATTGATCTAAAATCCACCCTAAAATTTCAAAAATATTGCCTAGTAGCAAATTCACCACCCCTATGGTGAATTTGATGAAATCAGTTTTAGAGGTTCAATCCTATGATTCTACTATCTACATACCTATATCACATTAGGATCATCCTCTCCAACTTTTAGCTCAAAAATACAGGTATAACCTATCAAAATCGACCTCAAAACCTAAATTTTTCTCGCCTAAGACAAAATTCACCACCTCTGTGGCGAATTTGACAACCAAAATCACAAAATAAAATTCACCACTCAAACCAAATTTTCCAATGGTGAATTTGGAAAAACCCAATGAAAAAATTGGCAAGATGCAAAAATCCATTCCAAGAAGGCAAACATACTCATTTTTTTTGTAAAATAGGGTAGGGGGTTTGATCAGCAGAAGAGATAAATTATCACCTTACTGCCCTCAAAAAGACCCACAAAGTAGAAAAACATTTTTTTTTTAGTTTTTGTGCAAGTTTTACCAAATTTGCCACCCTTGTGATGAATTTGGCATTAATAACGAATTTGGCATTGTTCATTAGTGAATTTAGCAGATAGACTTCGGTAAAGGTAATACAACCACTTGGCCCTTCCCTAGCTCAGTAATTTAATTTTCTCTATGTTTTGCTTCTAATTTTTTGTTGTTTTGAAACATAAAACACACCTATTTTGGGAAATTAAGGAATTCTAGTTAGAAAACCTAAATCGTTTACAAAACCTTATAATTTCTTCACAAAACACCTTAGTTTCTTTATAAAACATTAAAGGACTAACAAAAAAGGAACCCTAGGGTTAATTTTTGTATTTCCTTCACATTCAAGTACTTAGGCAAGAAATTTAAAAGCATATAGTCATATTTAGGCTAGCTTGTTTGATTGCATCCTTTCTTGTTTGCCTTGAAATTGAAATCTCCCTAGTTTAGTGTATTCAAAAATTGAAGTGCATATAGGTTAGATCTTGTTTGCTTGCATTTGTGTGAATTAAACTAAGCATCGTAGTTTAGATGGTCTTGGTGATTTAGGTTAAAATAACCATTAAGGCTTGATAAAGAGTCAATATTAATAGAGATCCAAAACCTTTAGGTGTTTGTCTTAATTGAACACATAAACACAACAAAACAAGTATTATATCAACCTCATACAACCATAGGAAAAAGCATAAAAGTAGGGGTCTAGTTGTGTTGAGGATTTTCACATCCTTAGGATATCCTTTGGAAAGAGGTCCTAAAGTGGGAAAGCAGAGATTCCAATGAATCTCCCCCGTGCACACTTGACATTTAATTAGATCTAAAGGGAAAAGAACATGAGGTTTTTCTACCACCTACATAAATTGGTGAATCCGACGTGAACACTCCTTTTACCTTAACTAAGATAAAATTTTGCTGAACTTAAATAGATCATCTAATTTTTTTGCTTAGTTTACATCACATTAAATTAATATAACAAGAACATAACCAATTGCTAATCCTACTAGGGGAAGGTTAACAACCCCTTGAGTAAACCGATGTACGAACCTTAGGAAAACAATCTTCTTTGACAAGTATATCATGGTGGATTAGTAGGAGTCATAAGGAGGGTTGCTTATCTAAGTTTCATAAGGATATCAAACATCTTCTCTTCTTTGCTATAAGTACTCTAAAAACAAAACTTTAATAAATTAACCCTCTCTTCAAAGCTAAGTATTCTAACTATGTCTCAACATCCTTATAATACCTGAAACAAGGGTGTCCCTATTCCTTCATAGGAAGGATCATCCTATCAAGGATAAATTGAACAAGAACTAAACCCTTGGTCACAAGTGCCAAGGGAAAAAATAATTTTTGAACAAATTCCTTATCAAACTATGGACCATGTTCGAGATTATATCAAAAGAAACAAATACATAATATTGGATGTTCTTAAAGAAGAACTTACAGAACAAGTGGAAGTGGAATCCACCAACATGCATAAAAACATAGGTTATTCTAATGAACAATCAACAACCACTCAAATAAATGAAATTCAAAACAGCTTGGCAAGTTTCAATGTGGCTAAAAAACAACCTACTGATTCTACAACACCTCCTACCTTATCAATAAAAATACCCACTTTAGGAAATCCTTTATCAATGTTTCATAGCAACAAAACTAATACCACAAATCCATTTTTCACTCTCAACACGGGAATTAATCAAATTTCTCAAATCACAACTTCAAATCAAACTTTTCAACTCTTACAAGTATGCCTTTTGGAACACATACTTTCGTTCAATCACATACCCAACCTACATAAAATTATATTCAAAATATAAATAACAAAATCTCAGACTTAGAAAAGAGAGATGCCAAGTTCGAAGAACTTGAGCACCATATCACCTCCCTTCAATGAAAATCTAAACTTAAGTAGAAGAATTTTATAATGAACCTTTAGATCCAAAAATTCGTAACCACCCATTTCCAAAGAATTTTGAAACTCCTAAGTTTCAAATGTATAATGGAAAACAAGATCCCATCAACCATTTAAGGCTATTCCAAATAGCTTGTAGTGACATCAATCATGATGAAAAACTTCTTCTTAGGTTATTCCATAAAAGCCTTAGTCGGTTATCCTTAGAATGATACTTTCAAAATCCTTGTCATTCCATTAAGAATTTCAAATAAATTATGGAAGCCTTCGTTAAACAATTTTCAATCTATATAGAGGATAAGGTTACCATAGATGATCTTTACCAACTTAAGCAAGGTAAAAATGATAAATTTACAAATTTATTGGCCAAATGGAGAACCCTTATAGGGATATTCCAATACATTCCTCTTTCTAAGGAACTCTTGCATATTTTACTACGAAACCTCCATGAACAATTATCATATCTCTTGGAGATGATAAAATTAACCTCTTTCAAATAAGCCATTGACATGGCTAAAAGGGTAGAGGTCATCCTCATAAGATGAGGTCAAATCAACTATAATAATAAAGAGGGTGAGAATCCCTCCAAAAAAGGGCAATACAAAAACAAACATGTCATAGGAGATGGTGTAACCAATTTGTGATAAAAAATAACATAAAAACTACTCAAAATGCTCCTCAAAAATTGGTTATCAAAAAGGAAGATAAACCTCAAAGGCAATATACCAATACAGGGCAAAGTCAAACAACCATGCTAAAACTACTCCTCGAATCTAAACTAATAAAACTTCTACCCATTATACCGTGGGACTTATAAAAAGGAATACCCTCTTGGTATAGACAAGATGAATACTGTGACTATCACCAAACAGAAGGGTATACTACTAATAAGTGTAGAACCCTAAAGAACATTATTCAAGACCTCATTGAGGAAGGAAAAGTGATAATTAATAAAAAATAAAACCCTAATAAATAACCCTTGGTGGTTACACCTTCTCAAAATACTTTGCATACCTTCGACCTTCATCTACAATTGGAAGTACCTACTAAGATCTCCCTTCTAGAACTCCTAAAAACATCCCCCACTCATAGGGAAATATTGACAAAAATATTAAGTGAACAAGAAGTCCCTCAAGAACTATCTTCAAATGACATCGCTAACATGGTTGGGTTGAATGGAATAAATAATACCATTTTAGCCTTTCATGAGGAAGACACTCCTCTTGAAACTATATTAGGGGATTCTCTCCTTTACATTATAATGTAAATAGACGATAAATACATCAAAAGAGTCTTGGTAGACAATGGATCAACTTGAATGTTTGTAACATTAAATTTTTATGGAACTTTGAATTAACTAAAAATGATTTACAAAAGTTAAACCTCATTATTAGGGCCTTCAATAACGAGGAATGAAAATTAACAAGCACCATTACTTTACCTATCAAAGTAGGACCTCATGTCTTAAACAATATCTTTTATGTCATCAAGTGACGTAACTTATAATATGCTTCTTGGGAGACCATGGATACATGCCATGAGGGTTGTACCTTCTACCTTAAATCAATGCCTTAAATATGAATATCAAGGAAGGTTCATCCACATTCCTGGAGATCCAAAACCTTTCACCATGTGTAACTCTATAGATTTACAAGAACTTAATATCTATCATTCTATACAACTGACCAAGTAGAATAATCAATAAAAATCTGGTAAAGGGAAGGAAATATTAGAGGAACCACTTATATACTTAGAGAAACCCCTCAACCATACCTCAATTATAATAAAATTAACCATATTTATCAAAAACCAGATCCTCTAGTAAGCATGTTCCTTTCACCTCAAGACATAGGTATGCCTAGTATAAATGGACTCAAAATTCAAATAGGATATTGCACTTTCATACATGGTGGGACTATCTTCAATGAGAGAATCCAAGGACACAACCTTATGCCTACCAAAGGAACATACACTACATGTTATATGTCACCTGCATTCCCCATAGTTAAACAAATACTTGTTAATATGGGTTATCAAGGTAAGGGCCTAGGTCATTATGAACAAGATATTAAAGAGCCTATAGAAGCTATACCTTGACTAGCACAATGTGGGATTTTATTTATCCCAAAAAAAAGAACCATATCCTCTATCTGGAGAAGATAATGAATATGAATACTCTGGATCAATACATGGCTCTTAATGGGGTGAAGAGGATGAAGAAGAACTATGGTCACTCCTCAATCAAACCCCCCATAAAAATATATAATTTGAGAGTATTAACATGTTAGAATTAGTTCATCCAGAAGCCATCTCGATCAATGAAGGTCTGGAAGAATCTTTAGATAAATCTCTAGATCAGATATTCAATTTAAACTCAACCTAACCTTTCAACTTGTAAAAAATATCTATAGATCCTCAAGAACTTAAGGAACTAGGGATTATAGATTCCTCTCTTCACTAGGAAGATGAGTCATGAGCTCTAATCGAAGAAACCATAGAAGTTAACATTGGAACAGATCAAGATCCATGCCTTATAAAACTAGCAAAAGTTCTAATCCAATAAGAATGAATAGAATACACGAACCTATTAAAAGGATTCTTCAACATATTCACTCAGGGATATGATGATATGCCAGGACTTGACCCTTCATTGGTAGTTCATCATCTAGTAGTGCATATTGATGCAAAACCCGTCAAACAAAAACTAAAAAAATACATTGAAGAGTTTCCCTTCTAATAAATGATGAACTTCAAAAACTACTAGATTTTAGCTTCATTAAAAGCCATAGATTATTCGGACTGGATGTCCAAAATTGTTCTGGTCACTAAGAAATAAGGATCCATTCAAATTTTTATCAAATTTAGAGACATAAACAATGCTTATCCTAAAGAGGATTTTCCCTTACCTAATATAGACATGATAGTTGAATTCACTGTAGAATTTCAAATGTTATCCTTAATGGATGGATTATTGGGATATAACCAAATTAATATCCTAGAAGAAGATCAATCCAAAATAGCTTTCACTACCCCATGGGGAACCTTCTACTATCAGGTCATACCTTTCGGTCTTAAAAATGCAGGATCAACTTATCAAAGGTCCATGACCTAAATACTCAACGATATCATGCATAAAATAGTGGAAGATTATGTAGATGATATTATAGCTTGATCCCATAAAAGGAAAGACCATACTCAAGATTTTAGATACATATTCCAAAGACTGCGAGACTACAAAGTCAGAATAAAACCCCTCAACTATATTTTTGGGGTGAAATCAGGAAAGATACTTGGATTCATCGTATTACAATGTGGGAATTAAATTGATCTCTATAAAATGGCTATCATAACTAACATGTCACCACCTAAAAATATAACAGAGTTATGTATCCTTCAAGGAAAATTACAAGCTATACGAAGATTTATATCACAAATCACTGACAAGTGTCAAAATTTCTCCAAACTACTAAAGAAAGGAGTAAAATTTTAATGGGATGAAGGATGCCAAGAAGCCTTCGAAGCCCTAAAAATTATCTCTTAACACCTCAAGTCTTTGTGCCACAAAACTTAAATCAACCATTACTAGTATATATAGCTGCTATTGAACATGCCCTAGGATATTTATTAGCCCATTATAATGAGCAACATAGAGAGAGGGCGATCTACTACATTAGTAGGACCTTCGTAAATTATGAAACTCACTATACACCAATAGAAAATATCTACTTAGCAGTCGTCTTCTCATCTATTATATTAAGACATTACATGTTCATTCAAAAGACTTGTGTCTTAGCAAGAGTAGATCCATTATGCTACCTCATGTTGAAACCCTATCTATCAGGTAGAACTTCCAAATGGGTCATAGCCCTTAGTGAATTTGAAATAGAATTCATAAACTAAAATTCGTTGAAAGGATAAATTATAGCAGATCAACTTGCTGCAACTCCTTTAGAATCAAAACATCTTATAAACATCTCCTTTCCTAATGAGATGGTTTCATCAATAGAAGCCCAAGAACCTGAAACATGGGTCTTATACTTTGATGGAGAAAGTTGCATGAAAGGTATCGAGGCAAGGATTATCCTAGTTACCCCACAACAACGACTTATACCGCTATAATTTAAAGTTTGCTTTTCTTGCACCAACAATACAATAAAATACGAAGCACTTATTTTGGGTCTTAGGTCTGCAATACAAATAGATATAAAAAACATAACAATATATGGTGATTCACAACTACTAATCAACCAAGTGAACGATACCTATCAAACCCGTTGAGTGAATATTTTGCCCAATTTTAAAATCACCATCATAGTCAGGATTTTGATTAGAAAACCCTCTCTTGCAAAGAAATAGAAAATTTCCCAAGGTTCCTTTTAATTAATGTGTGCTTGTGATATTTTGAAGATGTATCAAATAAGTGCTAGGAATACCTTAGTGATTTGCAAGTAACTATTAACAAGGGACCTCTGTTGGTGTTATTTTATTACTATAATAGTGATTGTTCATGAAACTTTAAAATAAAATAAAATGTGATTGGCCCTCATATGACCACGATGTAAATGCCTTAGTTTATTTTATCTTGATGTGTTTTAGGTAGATTTTATCTTCATTTGGTTAAGCAAATTTTAAATAAGTTTTATCTTGCATTAAATCCTACTTTGAGAATGAAATAGAAAATTAAAATTTATCTCAAAATGTGAAAATTAAATGAAGAAAGGATTCATTTAATGTTGCTTTGAGTGTGAAAATAAAAATATCCTTTGATATAATAAATAAATTATCTCGTGGCATGTTGCTCTACACTATTTTTCTCTCTATCTCCTTTTGTTCCTGGATAGTTATCCTTGCTGCATCAAATTTTCCAGGCTTGGTGCTATTTCTTCTCTAGTTTTTTAGCTGGCTTTCGAACCGTGATGCTACATCCTCATTGTTGCTTCCTGGTTTGATACTTCCTACTGCATCCAAGGTTATCCTCGGTGGGAATGTTTCATTTTGAATTTAAATTTTAAATGTTATTAGTGGGCGGGATGGCCCTATTTTTTTCATTCCTTCCTTTAGGCAGGATTGGTTTGTATTTTTCCCACTTTTAGTGCTTTGTATCACGTGTATTTTCTTTCAAATTTTCCAGGTGGGTCAGCCCTACTTCTATTTTTACGGGATGGCCCTGTCCCTCTTCTCCTTTCCTCGTGTTGTATGGTTGTAATTTTTCTCGTGTATTTTTGGACTTTTCTAGGCGGGATGGTGATATCCTTGTCTTCATTGTAATGTTTCAAAAAAAAAAAAATTGTCCTCGAAGGCTATCCTATAGCCTTTTTGTAAGGTTGTCCTTAGCCTGTACTATTAGGCTTATGTCTTTCCTTTGGTCTTTGGGGATCTTTTTCGTTGGCCTTGGGGCCTTGCCTTTAGTATTATGACTTTTTGTAATCATGTTTTGGGATCCTTGATAAAAACCCATTTTTATTTATTTTTTAACTGATAAAAAAAGAATAGCCTTTGATATAATAAATAAATTACTCGTATTTAATAAAATTGGATTTTTCATAAAGAGAATTCAATTTATTGCTTTAAAATAATGGCCTTTTGAAATGCCATATAAATCACTCCCCTTTAATGAAATTGGAATTTTCATAAAGGAAAGTTAATTTATTGCTTGCAAAATAAACATGCAAAGCTTGAAATCTGATTTACCTTCAAAATGCAAAATTATGTCAAATTCTAAAATTACAAAATGCCTGTAAAAACAACTTTAAATAATTTTTATAATTTTGAAATGGCTTCAAAATGAAATTGAAATTGTTCTAAATAGAGCATTAAAGCTTATTATCCACACCCGTGCATCTATTTTTGGGATTTTAATTTATTTTTATTTTTATTTTAATTGCCGAAGTTTAAAAAAAACTGCAAAAAGGGAAGGGTTAGAAAAATAAAAATAAATTCTGGAAAATGGACTAGAAAGATAAAAATGTTAATATACAAAGCACTCTCAGTATAATGCTACCCTACATAGAAAAACCAGAGATAGAAAGAAATTTTAATAGGGTAACCTGACCTAATCAAACCTACAGAAGCACAATTTGGGTTAGATCAAGTGCTAGCCTCTAAGGAAAATAAATGGAATCTACACCCCATAGATCTTCACGTAGTGTAACATTTTTACAGCATTAAACACTAGATAGAAATCCAAGAAAATGTAGAGAAATATCGACAGTAAAACACTACCCTCTGAAATTATCTCCTCCAATCTTGCTCACAAGGTGCAAGTTTCTGAATTTGTTTGCATGAAAACTAAATAATGGTCTATTTGGTTATAAAAAATTCTAGCCTTGGCCTCCAAAAAGGTCCAACCAGTCCCAAAACGTCCAGCTTTTGGTTCAAATGTATAGGGGAGCCTTAGACCCCTTAATTGATACATTCCTAGGAGAAATGTTTGAAGAGCCATCCCTGCCTAGAGCCTACAATGTCATAATGATATTAGAACAATGGATGATTTTGCACAATTAGAAACCACCCATGAGTCAAGCTGAGGCACAACATTCTCCCATGATAAACTGTTCTTCAGGAGTTATGGATTCCAACCAATACCAACCATCTGATCTAGCATCCTTGAACCAAATGATGTCTAATGTGAACAATCAATGGGATGAAGTTGAGTGTCTGAATTTTATAACAACCTTAGATATCGTCCAAGAGGAGGTGCAAGTTACGAAGTCAATAACCACCGATGAGGACTATGTAGAGATGGGTTCATCTCTAGAAATGCATGAGTATTTGGAAAATGGAGGAGTCCTAGATCTAACTAGCATTGAAATATGTGATAGGTTGGGACATTTCATAGAATGGAGTGAAACTATTGAAATAGATGATCAAGAAGACCAATGCGTCCCAAATTATGACCCTTTTGTTTGGGAAAGAAAGGGTTTAGAATAATTATTCACAAAGGAGTATTGGGATGAACATAGAAAGAACATAAAAATTGATCCCATTGTAGAAACCCTTGACTCACCTAAAGATGAATCTGAGGAAGATAATTTTTTTGAAATTGAGGAGCATGAATTTGAAGAAGATGAAGTTTTTGAGATTAAGGTGGATAAAGGTGAAAAATAATTGATAGAGGAATCTAAATATCATACCAAAGATACAATAGAGTTTCATCCCATGAATTTAGATGACAATTTTTATAATGGTTGGGGAAGATATAAAAAATCATTGGTTTTTCACACCCCTATTGATGAAATTTCTATTGACATGTAGGATGTTGAAAACACTATCTCACATGAAGATCTTGTAATTCCTATACAAGCAAAAAATGACATGCTCATTTTAGAAATAGAGAAGGTTCAAAATTTGATCATTTTGAATATGAATTTATAGAACACCTCGTTGAAGTAGAAAAAGAAGAAATGGTAAATGTTTCTTATGATTCAATTGTTTGGGATCAAGAAGAAGTAAAACCACCTATTTCATTTTGGAATACTGAAATATTGGGTGCAAATTCTCATGATTGTCTTGAATATTCTAAGGAAGAAATATCATGGATGGTTAAAGAGGATTGTGAACTAAATGATAAAAATGTTTCCTTATTCTAAGAACCTCAAGTAATTGATCATGGAGATATGTTATTTGACACATCCCTTCATCAACAAAAGTTATGTTTTGAAAACAATGAACATGCTTTTGATTGGGTGCCTAAATTTGGTATTTTTGATGACCAATTGATGAAGAAGAAGCCCTACAAGAGGATGATGATGAAGCCCACAAAGAAGAAAATATTACAATGGCTTACCAAGTGTTGGTAAATAAAAAAATACAAAAGGTAGAATATAACCTTTTGTGTTCAAACATCCAAGCTTCATGTAAAAATTTGTATAATAATTTATTGGATTCAAATGCTATTTATGATGAAATGTCATTGGAGGTGAATGAAGAACTAGAGTTGATTTCTACTCACACCACTAATGATATTACTTTGTTGAATGAAAGAGAAGTTGATGCACTTAAATTGTTGAATCAAATTCATCAACAAGTAATAATTGAATCTAGGATACAAACTTGTAATGATCCTTATCTAGTAGATATCCTAGATGCTTGCAAATGGTTACATAGGTTTGATTGGCCTAAAGACATGGATGATGATGTGGCTTCAAAATTTTTATAAATAGGCACCTATATGAAATATCTCATATTTGAAAAGTAAATACTAATTCTAAGTCATGAATCAAATTGTGAAATTTGTATTTTAAGTAATACACAAGAAAGAATTGAAAATTAGTTATTGTCTAATAAATTTAATGATTTGAAGCTAACCTATGGGATTGTTAATGGAACTAGATCTAATTTGTGGGGTGAGAGAGACAAATGAAGATTTCTTTGTTTAGCCTAATCTTATTTTGGTTTGATTTTTGTAAATCTTGGCATTTTATCATGTTAATTATCTTTTAAAGCGTGCCAATCGTGTTTGGGATCTAGGGAAGCGATAGCCTATTTTTTGCACCATCTTGTACATAGTGTATATTATTGTATATAGCTTTGGTTTTCTTGTTTTAGTTTTAGTTTTGTTTTTTTTTGCCATGTTCTTAATTTTTAGGTTTGAAAAGTTTTGTTTTATTCTTTTCAATTTTTATTAGGTCAAGTTTTGGGCGTTGATTTACGAGTGTTGCATTTTGAGGTTGGTCCCTCTGTTTGAGGTGATGTTTTGTGGTCGCTACTAATGACCTCTTGATTGTTTTTTGTGTTCCTTTGTCATGAAGGGTGAATTGCCTATCACGTGGATCAAGGAAAAGAGGATAAAGTGGTTTAGTAACCTCTCCAAAATTTTTGGACTAAGTTAATTTTGGAATACTAAATCATTTTGCTAAAGCTACACACGAACACATCATATTAAAGGGCATGATTTGAAATATTGAAGGATGAAGTCATATTGGTTTGCAAATTAAGGTGAAAATATAATACACTCCACTTCAAATACTCTCTAACCCATGTGGTGCATAAATTTTTGCAAGGCCTTATAAAAAAAGCAAGCAATGGATTACACGCTAAAATAAGTCACTAGGTTTAGATAAACTTTACAGAGGCTATGGACACCTGACTAGAAGTAGGTATCTATCTAGACACAAGATTATTTAAAAAAAAGAAGTAAAGGCATTACAAAATATCAATCAAACACATAGGTAATGTAGATAAACTCTACCAGGGCTATGGACGCCTGATTGGTAGTATGGCTTTGTCTATAAATTTCTATTTGGGAGCAACATTTCTATAGCCTAAATGCAGGTCAAGTGATGGAGTTTGAATGTTTTTCAAGTAGGAAAAATGAAACCACAATCACACACACTAAGGTAAAGTAAATTTTTATGTGTTTCCACTTGAAGTTATCTACCCCATCTTCTTTGGAAGTTGCTAGATGATGTATATCTTTCAGATCTTTGGTTGTTTATTTTTAGAACTGGGTTCTTCACCCAAAATTCTCAAGAGCATTCCCCAGCAGAGTCGTCATTTGTTGTGGCCATTGCACAACTTACCCCAAAATTGGGGACCCACCTTAAATTTTAATTTTTGAGATTTTTGGTTTCATTTGCATGACAGTTTTGGTAGGTCCCCACCAAAAGGTCCCACTATAGGTTTGTGGTTGGCTAGTCTCTCCTTTTGTTTAGTTTAGAGTGTCTTGAGTTTTACTTAGATTTTTATTCATTTTGGGTAGTTTTAATGATTTGAATGAAAGCATTTCAAATTTAAAAATGACTAATTCAAATAAAATATAAAAAAGAATAAAAATAAAAATAAAAATATATAAAAAGAAATTCCTTTTTATTTATATAATAATAATAAAAATAAAATAAAATAATTTTTTAAAAAGAAAAACAACAATAAAAGGATATACATATATCTATTATAAGTATATGTATACATATAGGCATATGCAAGTTAGTCGAAGTGGAGTCACTTAACCGTTTGTAGAAGGCTATGGAGACCACACATCTATTGAAATATTGTAACATAAAGAAAGGACAACATGTAATCTAAGCATACATTTGATAACAAGAAGGAAATAACAAAAAGGGAAGCTCTCTTTATTAATCAAATGAGTCTTGTTATAGATTTGTCCCTCTTAGGGATACCAAAAGATTGATACAATTGTTACAATAAGAAAATAACCCCAAAATGGGGGAAGATGTGTTTCAATTGGTCTTCATATCTCCATCAAACTGCTTAAGGGCTTATAAGGATGCCTTCTTCTCTATTTTCCAAGAGGAACTCAATGTTGATGATGCTTTGAATCCTACAAGATCATGTAGCCTGCGTATATGAAACAACAAAGCATAATTAAAAGTATAATAGGCCTCTCATGATGAGGCTTTGTCAAGAATATGCAAGAAGTATGGCTAATCTTGAAGGAAAACATAAAGATATACAAATATGATCAAGAAATAGCTAAATTGATGCAAAGCATGCTTGAAAACATGGAAATCTAGTCGATCTACCATGTTATTTGCAATAGAAACATGAAATAAAGCTAATCTAAGGAGATTAATTGAATCTAGTAAATATGACTAAATTAAGGTAAAGTTACCTCTAATCTTGCTAATTGACCATGCAAGTGAAATGGAAATGATAGATCTACCCTAAGTTTAAGCTAGTAAAGCAAGAATAAATGAGAATCTAGGCTAAAATAAAGGGAAACTTGCATCAAACCCTGATCGCTTTCAATTTTGCTAGTCGCTACTATCGTCGATGGCGTTAGCCTATGAGCCGATGTCAATGCCAACAACCATGAACTAAAACTCTTGCCTCTTGAATCAAGGTCTACGGCACACAATTCACTAGTTGAATTGATGGTCAAGGGTCACCTCAATGTTATGGAATGGATTGGCGGTGTAATTCATCTGAATTTGCAATGGAATGAGTGTCAATTATCAAGCTTGCTCCTCAAGCTCTTGATATCTCCATTGTTGCAAGGTTGATGATCAAATTGGATTTTGATAGCATCTTGTTGCTCTCCACAAGGTGCAATTGGCTCTCCAATTCGACAGGGCTTCGCTGCATTAAACTTGGAATCTCTTCTAGACCTTCTCCCTAATTTGGAGGGGGGTCTTATAGCCTCCCCAATTCCTCATCCTAGCTTCCTTGAGAAGCCAAGATCAAGAATTGGGAGGTTGGAGTAGTTGGGAGGAAGCATCCAGAAGCTTCCTCACCAAAAACCACCCAAAATAAGTTGCTCTGGCCATTACAACTAATTTTTGGCTTGACCCTTGGGGTTGAGTTTGTTTTAGAGCTAGTTGCTCTCACTCAGGGTAGCTAGATCGTAGCCGCTCTAAGCATTAGTAGCTAAGATAAAAGTCACTCTGATCATCAATGGTTGAGCCTGGATAGGGCAAAACTACCCCAAATGAGTGGTTAAAACCACTACTAGCTCTTGGAAAGGTCCAAGATCATTCATATGGTCTGCAAGGATGCCCATATGAGTAGTCTCCTAAACATGACATATTTTAGGTGTCTACAAATACCCCTTTTGGGATGCATTATGGGAAAACACAACACTAAGAAAAAATAGACCACCTAGAGCCATGTTGTAGGTTAAATGATGATCATTGATCTGATCAACATTAGATGCCCAATCCTGCAAAAGGATGTACATCCTAGAATCATTGCTTCCAATGGGATGGAAGGCTTAATTTTGTAAAGCTTTCATGCATCCAACGATGATCGAGTAGCATCAGTGCTACTATTGTTTCGATAGGTGGAGAGCTTCAAGATTTAAACTAACATAATTTCTTTTTCCCTAGCAGAAGGGTAAGCTTATGATAGTTGTTAGCAATGATTCATAAGATGAATGCAATTTGACATGATCGAGTGATCCTTTGTTGAATTTGATTATGATTTTGATATTATGACTACCCCCTCAAGTGATGAGTCGATGAGGAAAGGACAATTTAATTAAAGTGACGAGTCACTTGACCAAGATGAATAATTTGGATGATTTAAGAGTTTTACATTTTGTTATATGGCAGGTCCTATCACAAGTGTGATTTCAACCCTTAATAGTAATTGTACATCTCTATCCCATGGAGTAGTCCGGACGCAATGGCCTTCTTAGGGAATCAAGATGATAGCAATTCTATTTAGCATGTGATGAATCACTTGATGATCTGATGAAAACATCATAGAAGAAATGAAATGAATACCTCATTCCCATGGGGCAGTTCGATTGCCATGGCCTTCTTCGGGATTGAAGAGAAGACATTTCAAGTTGACAATGATTGATTTGGCTCAAATGACCTTATGGTAATTTACTCATCTTGCCGGATTGCATGGAGTGCAAATCATTGCAACCACCAAGTGTATAGGGTAAATAACTAGGTACGAGGTGCATTTAAAATTTTATTGCTTTTTTTTTTTTGTTAATTTTGATGATTTTTCAATTGTTTTTGAAATTTTGATTTTATGATTTTTGTTGTTATTTTGCAATTTTTGATGATTTTGGACCATTAGATATGCTTAATTATCCATTTTGAATCTTCCCATGGTGAGAAATTGAGGGCATTAATTATTGCTTCTCAACCACTATCAACAGTAGCAGCCCAATTTTGTAATTTCTCATCCACTGTCAGCATAGGCGACCCGCACTTACTAGCCACTGTCAGCATTAGTGGCCACGCTAAAAAATATATAAAGAAAATTAGGGTTTTCAATTCATTATTTTCTAGCTATCAATTTGCAACAGTGAGCTTTGAGAAGAAAAGTGAGAAAGTGACCTAGAATGCTGTTGATTTATTGGACACCATGGCAGAGCATAGCAAGGCTTCTATGAGTGGAGGAGTTGGAGCTTCACGGGTATTTCTCAAACCCTAGTCTTGTTAATTCATGGGTAAAAATGAACCAAACTAAGAAATTGGCTAATTAACCTCATTAAGCTTGTTGGTAATGAACCACACCCATAGCTAGGCTTAGAACTAGGCTAATTTAGGTGGGTTTCTTTTAGATTTCTAGTTTTGTCAATTTTTTTTGGATTTTTGGGTGAGTGCGGACATCATTGGCATGTCGCCTCATAGTCATTGTCACTCAGGGTGGCCCCCAATTGGTAAAGAGGGGCTTCTATCATCGAGGGTGGCTGGTTTGAATCCCAATGGTAAAATTTTTGATCGTTGGAAGCTAGCCACTGTTGGCATCGACGACTGCTACGACAATCATTGTTAACATGAGTGACCACTAACTTTAGATATTTTTTAAATTTTTTCTTAGTTTTTTTTTAGTGCAAGTGCATCTGATTAGGCATTTATTTTGCACATTTAGCTCTTGATAGCATGGGCTCAAGAGCCTGAGTTGCTTAGTGAGATATTACCCCTTATGGTTCATGTAGACTGGGCTTGGTTTGATGCATGGGGATTGATGTACATTACTAGGCTAATGACGATGATGTCGAATCAGGCCTACATAACTACCTTGGCCCACAGATGGGATTGTTAGACCAAAACCTTTTATATCCCAATTGGCGAGATGACGATTATCCCTAAGGATGTTTACAAGATCTTTAGGATCCCTTTCTATGGATAGGCCATCGTCTCCTCGCCTACCAGACATAGGCCAATAGTTTTTCTAGGGTTTTCAATGATTAGGTATGTGCAGCTCTAGTAAACATTCAACATGAAGGAGTTCTTCTTACTTGTTGGTATCGGGTTGATGTATTCACACGATGCCAGGTCATTTTGATACATGTTATCTACAACATGCTATTACCAGATACATCAGGAGTGAGGTTCCCATGGAACCTCTTGGTGATGGTTTAGGACCTGATAGATAGTCCTAGGCTGATCATTATGGCTTGGGGGAGTGCCCTACTAGTGCAACTCTATGATGAGTTGTATAAGATTCAATGATGGGGCCAGGCTAGGGTTGTGTGTAGCTTAATTCTATAGATATGGGCCTAGGAGCACATTAGGATAGACCACCCAGTAGGCCTACCATAGGAGATCACCATTATAGCGGCCAGATCCTAGTGCTATGGAGCTAGGTGGGAACAGGATGCAGAGGAGCGATGGATTCACCGTCATGCAGGGGACTTGGCACACTACACAGGCACTTTGACTAGCCTACAAGTGAGAGATATATATGGAGGCTCTATGTAGATTTTCCAACATGGCCATAGATAGATAGGTTCCTAGCTCAGATGAGGCATGATCAATGGGTTATCAATCACAAGGGAGGTGTGATAGAGTTCTTTCATTTCTCTTGGGTGACCAGGTAGTTTGGGATTCGATAGGATATCCCACTAGAGCTAGTCTTGTACCAATGCATTCAGGTAGAGAGGGATCTCCTAGTTCCCTATGTGATAGCTCTAGCAGAGGAGGCAGATCCTCCTACAATCAATGTCGATGTAGCTGATGCTAGGACTACAAAGGCGTACACCTAGTGGTGGGTGATGTGGCTATGGTAGGGTGGTGGTAGCCTAGGGTGATCGAGGGATGAGGTACCTAAGGAGGATCCTGATGCATGATGAGTGAATCCCAGGATAGAGGAGCAAACAATGCTAGAGGAGGAGGAGGAGGTAGCTCCAGAGGAGCAGGAGTCTCCCCTTTGGGTGGAGCTACACAACTTAGAGGTTGAGCTTCAAATGGCTCGATGATAGATCCTAGAGTGGGATACCTCTCTCGCTATAGTACAGAGCCAACTAGAAGTAGGGTAGGCCACATGGTGAGGGTATGAGGAGGAGAGGACCTCTCTACAGACATGGCTTGACTCAACACTGGCCAAGATAGAGCAACTCACTGCAGAGAGAGATGCTCTACGACTACAGGTTGCACCAGCCACTCTAGCTGCTCAGGGGCTAGCAGGTTTAGACATAGGGGTAGAGATTAGGTACCTACAAGGGCTCTTAGAGGATTGTACAACCTAGATGTCAATAGATTTTGGGTACATTGTAGCTCTATAGCTTTAGATCAGGATGTTGGGTGGCACTCCTCGAGAGAGGTCTATAGTAGGGGGCTCCCACCGGAGTAGGTAGAGTGAGTCAAGGTAGTCATCAGTGTAGCCCAATCATAGGTTAGAGGGCCAGATAGAGAGGATACTAGGCACTAGCTCCATACCACCTCACAGAGAGGGTGGAGAGGGTGGAGGTGATACTAGTGGTGCAAGCCACTCCTGATTATGTCTTGATGACATTGTATCATTTTTTAGTGTAAGGTCTGATGACCTACACTATTGTAGCCTACGGGCATTTTTGATGTACCTTGATGTACTTGGACATGTTTTTATTTTTTATAAAAAAAATATATATATATATATATATATATATATGATACTATATTTTGAGACTCATTATGTGTATTATGTGTTTACCTTTATGTTGATGTGATGCAATATGATTATGATATGATTTGATTATTGCTATATGATGTGATGTATTAATGACATGCACTAGCTAGATGATAGATGTATGATTAGATTTTATGATCTAGATGTGTAGATGGACTACCTATGATGTATGCATATATGGATGCAATGTGGGATGTTAAGTGCATGTTTCATTTTGATTTAATTGTATGCATCTAATTGATGTTGATATGATATGGTGGATGCAATGTATGCATATATGGATGCAATGGTTTGTGTTAAATACATGTTTTATTTTGATTTAATTGTATGCATCTAACTTATGATATGGTGAATGCAATGTATGTAATGCATTATTTACATGATGATGATCTAATGTAAATGAACTTGTATGCTTTAATCACTTAAAACATAAGGAATAAATGTAATATGAGTTTAACAATCTAATGGATGACACCACAGAATGTATAGAAATCATGAATGTAAATGTTAAATCTTATCATAAGAATTAATCATTTAAGCATCCATATTTGAGATGAAAGAATTGTGATATGTAATGACTGATGAGATGATTAATTTGTTGCTATGAGAAATTTTTTAGGTGTTCCATGAGACTCAAACACCCTAGTTGATTAATCAAAAGTTGTATAATGACTATACTAGACTCCTGAAAGATCAAGTTTTTGTTATGAAAGACCAAGATATTCATTATCCCTATGTGTGCAAATGAATATATTAGATGAGACATAAGACTACCTCATTTCCAGACGGGATTCATTCAGCCCATTTTTGTAATGAGGATCACCAAATGTTCATCATGATCCTAGGTTTGGATGCAATTGGACTAGACCACTAGGTAATACAGGCCACCTAAAGCTAGCTCATTTGTAAATTGCTTAGACCTACCCCAATGCCAGGTGGGATTCATTTAGCCCATTTTTGTATTGGGGATCACTCTATGGTTTCAAGTAGTGACCATTCCAAGGATTCAAGCTCTTCACCCCCTTCTTTTATTTTGATTTATTGGGATACTTGCTCATATATAGTGATGAAAATCACTGTTTATTTTGCATTTTTTTTTTTTTTATTTTGAGCAAGGGATTTGTTTTGATTTTGGGATTTTTGCTCATTTTGATGTAAGCAAGGGATTTCTTGGGTAGGGGGGAGCTTGTCCTTTTTCCAATGATCAACACTCTAGACCATGCACATCACAAGATGAGAAAGTAAAAACCTTTCGCTTAAGGTGACTAGGACCACTTTGTAGTGTTCATATTTCCTTGTCCTAATTAGGATTTGTTAATGTGTTTGATTAGTGATGGGATTTTGAAATATGCAAGGTACTATCAAAACTAGACCTCATATTCAAAAGCAAAGCTAGCTTTCTATAAAATCTAAGAAGATCACTAGGTATGGTTGAGTGACCGAAAAACCCTAGTATATTCCTTATAGCAATAGGAGGGGTTGTGTTGAAAAACACAATTACTCACAAGGGTGATGGATGATGATGATGAATAGATGCATGATTTAGATACAAATATGGTGTCGTTTGTAGGATTGCAAACACAACCTATTCTAATGCAAGTGCAATGGATGAACATGCCTAATGCAATGCAATTACATGAATGCATATGCAAACTAAAAATGCAATACAAAATGTAAATGTTTTTTTGTTTTTTTGATGTTTTGCAATGTTTTTGAATTTTATTGCTTTTTGATTTGTTTTTTATTTTTATGTTTTTCAAATGTTTTTGAATTTTGATTATTTTGAATGTTTTTGAATTTTTGAATTTTATGTGTGGAACGCCTTAAGATGAAGAATGTTGAGAGGTTCAAGCTCTTCAACACCTTCAAGCGATGTTAGGTGATATGTTCTAGGTCCAATCTTCTCTGAGATGATATATGGACCTAACCAGTTGGCCATAAATTTATCTCGTAAGTGCGATGACAGGTTTGAGTTATGTTGGTTTTCTTTTAGTACAAGATCCCCAACTTTAAAGTCTCTCAGATGGAATTTATTGTTATAAGCTCATTTTAGGTGTTCCTGATAAACTCGGAGATGCTCAAGGGCATTCACATGATGTTCATCAAGAAGCATCAATTGGTCGAGGTGAGCTTGTCGCGTAGTGTCATCATCGATGAACTCTTTCAATGCGACGTGCAGGGTTGGAATTTCCAACTCTAAGGGCATAATGGCCTCAGTGCCATATACTAGTGAAAATAGGGTTGCCCTAGTGGGCATTCGTATACTAGTCCTATAAGCCCATAATGCAAGGGGTAGCTGGATATGCCAATCTTTGTGGTTCTCTTGAACAATATTTTTCAAGATAGCTACCACTATCTTATTAGAAGCTTCAGCTTGCTCGTTTGCTTGTGGATAGTATGGAGTCGCAAAACTATGTTGTATATTATACTTGGACATTAAAGCCCTTACAATTTTATTCTTGAATGACGTTCCATTATCCGATATGATCTTGGATGGTATCCCAAAATGACATATGATATTGTGGAGTATGAACTCCATAATACGTGCTTCAGTTGTCATTGTTAAAGGGATTGCTTCCACCCATTTTTTAAAGTACTCAATGGCCATTATGATAAACGTATGTTGGCCCGATGATGGGGGAGAGATCTTACCAATTAGATCAAAACCCCACTGAGAAAATGGCCAAGCCGCTTGAATGGGTTGTAAGGCCTATGATGGCAAGTGCATAATATTAGCATGATGCTAACATTTGATGCATTTCTTGACATACGTTGTGCAATCCTTCTCCATAGTGGGCCAATAATAACCCATTCAAAGGATGCGCTTGATGATGGCCATGCCATTGAAGTGGCCACCGCATGTACCATCATGAGCCTATGAGATTGCCCAAGTTGATTCTTGGGGCTCAAGGCAATGAAGGAGAATTCTATCGTAGCTTCGATGGTACAAGATATCTCCTAGCAAGACATACTTAGTCACTTTCTATTTGAATGCTCATTTTGTGGCACACGATAATCCCTAGGGGATTATACCAAGCTTAAGGAAATCATGTATTTAAGACATCCAATATTGATAGGCAATAACTTCAACTGACTGAATGACATGTTCCCCTTGCAATTCAACTTGTACAAAATATGATTGGAAAACTACCTTATGGAGAATAGTAGTACCATTCTCTATAGGACCTTGTGAAAGCAAAGATCCCCAAGGCACCTTTTTCAGAAAGTCTCTAGCTTTGTAGAACCATTCATGGGTTGGTTCTATTTGAATCATGCAGACTGATTCTTGATTATCAAAAGCCTCATGCTGCATCATAGATTGTGAGAGCATATTTACATGAATGGTAGTAAAGTTAGTAGATAAATTTTGAGGGATTAAGGATCCCAAATATGCCATGGTGTCTACAAATCTATTAGACATTCGAGGGATTGCCTCGATGTCATACCATTCTAGTTGGGCTAGATATGTGTCCACAAGCTCTTTATATACCTTCATAATGGGACATCTACACTGATAGATCCCCTTAACTTGATTCACAATAAGCAAGGAGTCACCAAAGATATTTAGCTTTTTGATCTTCATGGTGACCACTATTTGGAGACCCAATATTAGGGCCTCATATTCAATGTTATTGTTAGTACAAGGGAAATTGAGCTTAAATGAAAAGGGTATTGGAGCACCTTGTGGTGTGAAGAACATAATTCCTACACCACCCCCTTGCTCGCATTTGGAACCATCGAAGAACAGAGACATATCTGCTTGATTATCAAGTTCTTCAGGTTTTGGTGACTTCGATAATGCAAAGACTGCATCATCGAGAAGCTCTATGACAAGAGGCCTATGATCCTAAAGAGGAGCCTCTACCAATTGATCTACTATAACTTATCCCTTGATGGACTTTTGACTTATGAATTCTAGATCAAATTCTATCAATAGCATGATCCACTTCATAGTACGCATATTATGATACGTTTTACTCATCATGTACTGCAAAGGATTTTGTTTTGATATCACATATGTCGTATGGCTTAACATGTAGTGGTACAACTTCTTCATCACAAATACTACTACTAAACATAGTTTTTCCACATATGTGTATCGTAGCTCGTAGCTAACCAGAGTTTAGATGATGTAATATATTACTTGTTCTTTGCCTTGCACGTTCTTTTGGGCCAACATGGTTCCCAATGCAAAGTTAGTGGTAGATATATATAATAAGAATGGCACCTCTAGTCGAGGTGGAGCTAAAACTAGTAGTGTTTCCAGGTACTACTTGATCTCAGCAAAGGCCTTTTGATAGTCCTCATCCCAATTGAATGGGACTCCCTTGTGTAGTAGTCGATTCATGGGTCGATATTTATTTGATAATTGTGTGATGAATCACTTTATGGATGCTACTTTATCCTGTAGGCTTCTTAATTCCTTGATATTAGTGGGAGGACACATTTCTAAAATGGCCTTGACCTTTGTTGGGTCAACTTTGATCCCTCATTTAGAAATGATGAATCCCAAGAGTTTTCTTGATGTTACACCAAAGATGCATTTCTTGGGATTCAACCTAACATTATGCTCTATCAAGTGATCGAAGACTTTCCTGAGAACCTTAGCATGCTCTAAACATAGCAATGACTTCACCAATAAGTCATCAATATAATCCTCTAGGATCTTATGCATGTAGTCATGAAAGATATATGTCATGGCCCATTGGTATGTGGCACCAACATTCTTAAGATCGAATGGCATAACTTTGTAGCAAAATTTCCCCCATGGCATTGTGAATATGGTTTTATGTTGGTCTTCGGGTTTAATATAAATTTTATTGTAACCAAAAAAACCATCCATTAGGGAGAGCATCTCATGACCTGTAGTCACATCTACCAGAGCATCGATATTAGGCAATGGGAATGAATCCTTTGGTGTTGCCTTATTGAGGTCTCTAAAATTCGTATAGATATGGATCCTTCCATCAAGTTTTCCTATAGGTACCATGTTTGATACCCATTTTGGATAGTCAATGGAAATGATGAATTCTACATCCAATAGTTTTTGCAACTCATCTTTAACCATCAAAGCGATGGTTGGATGCATTTTCCTAAGTTTTTGCTTCACAGGCTTCTTGGTGGGATCCAATGAAAGGTTATGAGTAACCAATTTTAGATCTAGACCCGACATATCCTTGTAAGTCCAAGCAAAGAGATCAGGTTTCTATTTCAATAGAGGAATGAGGGTGGCATGCTCCTCAAGAGATAAGCTCTCTCCAAATTTAACCTTCTTTGGATTCGTGGGATCATCACTGATATCCACTTTGAAGGTTTCCTCTATTGACATGTGTGACCCCTCCTCAAGCTGGTGAGGCGTAGGGATCAAGTGGATGTCATCCACTGGGTTTATAGGTTCCACATCAGAATTACCCTCAGCATGATAAACATCATATGCACAACCTGGTGCAAAATGAAATGGTTGTAACATTTCTTCATTAGGGAAGAAATCTTCAGGCTCTAAAGGTGAATTGATGCGATCAAAATCAATGGCCTCAAGATTGAGGTACAAAGGTTTTGAAGGGTCAGATGGATTGTGAAGTGGAGTGGTCAAATCAATGGAGACCATGTTGATGGAATGGATGAAGTCTCTAGGACCATACAAATGTAGACTCACTACTTCCATATTTATCCCTCCACTCTAGATGTGGCTCGAGAGGTATGGGGATATCCTGGTATAGCCTACTCATAGGAACAAGTGGGATGATTGGATCCTCAGGAGGAAGCAATTACCTTAGGTTTTAAGGGCTAGGAAAAACCATGTGGTATATTTCCTCCATATTTATTGGCCTTCTTGGGATTCGAGGTCCCGGGAAGACCTTATGGTACACTTCTTCCATATCTACCTAGGTTAACAGATGATGTAAGTGTCAAGGCCCAAGTAGGCCAACTCTATTTCATATTTGTATTCCTCATCTTCTAAGAAATTCTCATCATCATCTTCTCCATAATTGCCTTATGGTCCACCTCTTTCAGAGATGGATTCTAAATCTCCTTCCTCAAAAGTGACTTCTGATTTAGGCTCTGCTATTATACTAGGATTCTAGGTTTCAATGCCAGTGTTATCAATATATAGATGGTTCCTAATGAGCCAATCAATTTTTGGCATATCATCTAGACTAGCCTCCACCAAGATGTTGTCATGATAGATCAAAGGTGGTTCTATGGCAACCATAGTCACCGACCAATTCTCCCTTCATGAATAAGAAGGGTTAGGATGGTAGGGGTTCCAATCTACATCATCTATCCCCATGCTTAGGTTCAAGTGATCTAGCAATATAGCTAGGAGCTCATCCTGACCTCTTATGTCATAGCCCAATCCAAACCGATAAATTAGCAATTGATATCATGGTTCATATGGGGTTTTACACCCTTGTTCGAATAGACCCAGACCATAACCATGCCAATGGTAACATTTAAAATATCGAAGGGTGAACTCTGGGTTAGATAGATAATGAACATTCACTGTGAATGGTTCATCATCATCTTCATCTATAGGCATATGATTTGCAAGTTGATCTAGGCCTCCATAGATGAAGTTTGTTTGGTTAGGTGGCACCCCTAGTGGTACCACCATCCCTATAGGAAAGCGATGGGCTTGAGGTCTACCCATATCCTGTGCAGTTTCGATGAATGGCATGAAAGTCACATTCTACACTAGGTATTCTACTAACCCAAGATTAACCAAATGAATTGTCACCTATAGTGTAGATGACCCAATTGAAGATGCAGGTGAGGTAGGCTGAGGTACCTCCTCAACTTCTTTCTATGAGTTTCCCTCCTCCATGGGATTTGGGACCTCGATAGTTGCTACATTGGGAATTTCTTTTGACTCTTTTTCACCCAATACTACCTTTAGCTTTTGATCATTCTTAAGCATCATCGATGTTGTAGGCTTTGCAGAAGTACTGTTGTATGTGAATATGGTCGTGGTGTCGATGTTGAAGGACCGATGCACACTTCCTTTGATTTACCCTTTGGATTCCCGATGGGTGATGTAGGTCTTACATCCAAATGTGTTGATGGGAGGATAAAATCTCTTGGAAAATCTACTTGATTAACATACTTGAAGGGCTCCTCGTCAGAAGGAACCACATGCACTTTCCCCTCATGTACATATTTGATACACTGATGTAATATTGAGGGTACACATTGCATCTCTCTTATCCAAGGTCTACCTAAGAGAATGTTGTATTGCATCGCACCTTCAAGTATGTGACACATCATTAGGATGGTCTTCAATCCCACCTGGATAGGCAGAATTATAGTACCCACTATCGAGCATAATGCATCATTGAATGCACGTAGTGTGAAGGTCGAAGGCACAATATGTGATTTAGGCAATTTTAAATGTGCCAAGGCCTTTGTGGTAATAATGTTGATCGAAGATCCTGTGTCGATCAACACCCACTTGAAGGGTGTGTGGTTTACACACACAATTATGTGAAGCGATGGGTCTGCTATAGCAGTAGCGACTATCTTAATTTTGTGATCATAGAATTGTATGACAGGCTCTTGACACTACTGCACATGTCCCACAAAATTGGTGAATGCTTTTGGATCTTGGGACTATACTTCTATGGACCTCAGGATGTCCATTAGCATCTTCCTGTGCCTAGGATACTGTTGAATTATCTCATAAATTGATAGCTTTGTCGAGGCCATCTGTAGGCTTTGAATAAGCCTATTCCTTATGGTCACCACCGATCTAGTTGGTGGGCTTGGCAAGTTATTTTGCATTGGCCTTTGAGGGGGTACAACTTGAATTTTGATTGGAGTAGGAGGAGGATCCATTGGATTATACCTCATATTCTTGGTGATAATGTTCACCATGCCGACAAAGCCTTGTGTGGGCGGTTCGATCCGCACTTGATTCACTTGTCCAACATTATTCCTCGGAGGCTCATGGTTTGGTAGGGGATTTTTGAATATCCCCATGTTTTGATTATCTAGAGCCTAAGGATTGTCAATGATTAATGCATTCCTATCAATCATGTTTTGCACCAAATGTTTGAAACTATGGCATCCTTCGATGTCATGCCCTTTCTGCCTATGGTACGAATAGTATAGATCTTCCCTAAATGCTTTCAATTTAGGTTGATTAGGATCGATTAATTTGACTTCGGGTAAATTTATGGCATTAGCCTCACACAATTGTTGAAAAATTGATGCCATAGTCTCTGAAAATGGCGTAAACTTACGAGGAGGGTGTTGATCTATGTTTTTACCCTGCTTCTTGTTATTGCATTGATTATATTGCATAGGGGGAGGTTGATCTTGATAATTTTGAGGTTGTTGGCCCTGATTTCCCTTTTGTTGATTCAACACCACCTAATTTACTTGTGCAGGCTTGGCTTGCTGATGTTGGTTCTTAGTATTCTTATTATTCCACTCCTTTTTAGTTCGGAGTTTCAAGTCACCTTCTTGCAACTTGATATCCTCTATAACCTTGGCTTGAGCCAAGGCCTCCTCGAATGTCTGATATTTTTGCAATTGCAATAACAATGAGATGTATTTTGCACAACTCTTGGTGAACATCTGAGTCAGTTCAGTAGTAGGAATAGAAAATGGGAGCTTAGCCATCAGCTTTCTCCATCTATTGCCATAATCCATGACTGGCTCATCGTCATACTGCTTTAGAGCTGCCAAGTCAGTCAAATTGGTATTTTTCTTGATGCCAAAGGAAAAGCATTCAAGAAATGCATTTGCCAGTTGTTCAAAGCTAGTAATGCTATGCCTCTTCAATTGATTGAACCATTCTAGGGTTGGGCCTGAAAGGGTCATTATGAAGGTTCTTAGTAATAAAGCATCATTACTCTATATTTGGAAGCACATGTTCATAAATCTTGTGACATGCTCCTATGCATCTTCATCGCCTTCAAATTTATCTAGCTTGGGCATCTTAAAATGATCGGGATATGCTAGGCTAGGAACTAAAGAGCACAAGGGTGCATTATGAATTTTATTCAAGGTGGGATTTTGATAAGCCATGCCTTGTTTCTCAATAGCTCTCACCTTTTCCTCTAAGGCTTTGTATGCTTGCGAGGACAAGATTTCCTCTTCCCTAAGAGGTCTCTACAGAGCTATTGGAGGTAGATTATTTTTGGGTCGAGGTGGAGGATTGGGCTCATCCTCCATGTATACTAAGGAGATCTCAGGATACTACTACTCTTGTTCATCTCCTTCTAATTTTTCATACTGGGTATGCCATTATTGTTCCAGCGCTTGGCACTATTGTGTGTTCTGGGCCGTACGATGAGTGCAATTTTTAGCTTGCTTAGGGCACATTTCTAGCTACGATGTAGTACATATTTGGTTGTACTCCCTATACTCACTTTGAGGGGGAATATTAGCTCAAGCTAATCTATCCTCTCTCTCCTCATGCTCCTTTTGATCCAGGATGTGTTGCTCTCTCATGCGCTGCTCATACAAATATTGCCTAAGAAACCTTTGATGCTCAGAATCCTCATTCTCGAGGTATTTGCACTCTGCATGCACATATTCTAATTGGTCTTGGAAGATACGTTACCTCTGCTCTAAAGCCAGCCTCTGAGATCGATCTATAAGATCGATAGTGTGAGGCCTTTGGTTGTTCAACTCTATTCGAGGGGCTTTATTAGTGTGAGCCCCAACAGACTTATCCACCACACTCTTGCCCTTATATATGTAGATGGCATTCGTATTGTGCTATAGTCTATTCTCTATGCCCCCTAGGTGGATGGGGTATGTGCACTTTAAGAGCACTTCGAGCACTCTCCTAGCTCAATGGTATGCCTATGTGTGCTCTTGCTGTGTGCAATTACTAATCAAGAATGTGTAGAAGAGGCTTTATAACCTAGTTAGTCTAGGACTTGTTCTAGACCATCTAGCTACTTGGTTCTCCATGGTTGATTTGGGGACATACCATTAACTCCCACTGTGGATAAATCTATAGTGAAATTTCTAGGTCCACTAGGGTTTGGAGTTTTTATGGGTCTGCGCTCTGATGTAGCCCTTTCTTCCTACCCCTGATTGGGCAGATTTTCTCTTTGTCTACCATGGGATGATGGGGGCCTTGAGCCACCCTTAGCTCTATCCCTCGAGGAGTGTGTGTTACATCCTCTAACTGGGGTATTCTAAATAGAATCCCCACATGTTGAATTGTCACCTCTGATACTCATCGAACATCATTTGGGAGGATCCTATGGTCGAGATTCCAATACATTATTTTGTGTGTCTTCTGGAGCTTTGGCCTCCTCCTCGGCTATGCACCGAGGTCACCCCCTCTATGTGTTGACCATTATTTGAATTATCTCCTGTGTAAATTTTAGGGAAAACAAAGAATACAAGGGTATTTATCTCTTTTAAATATTCTTTGTGAGCCCTAAACTATTTTGTGAGTTTTTGGTGTGTTGAATCATAAACTAACTCTCATCGTGTTTTCAGATTTGTTGATGATATACTTGTATAGTTTAATGGTTTTCACCTGTATGCTCATAGCTCGACAATCGACAATGAAATTTCAGTCACATAAACCCACCAAAGTATGGATATGAAATCTATACCCTATCAGGGATCACAGGTCTTTTTGATCCTCACCCAATCTCACTTGGCCAATGTTATACCCTCCAAAGAGAAGTACATACAAATTTTCCAAGCTACGTTGGTTCTTGGATTCGTTATTGGCCAAAAATAGGTTCATAGGATTTGAGCCAATGGATGGATATGACGCCCACCATAATTGATATCTATTAGTGGTTGGGTATGAATTCCAACTCACTAACATTTAAATGTGACGTGGTGTGTGAGGGTTCATTTTAACTTTACATAAAAGGAAAGTGCATCATAGAGCATCCATGATTTTCCCTACATGCCTAAGAAATTGATATTTTAATTTCAGAAGGATGCAAAATTAAATGCTATTTCAAAATAATGCAATGCAAAGTTACATGAAAATTGGCCTTTAGATAGGCCCCAAGCATTCAAACTCTAACACACAATCTAGACCGCTGCTCCTAGCAACGACTAGTAGAAAAGCTAAGAGATATTATGAATTTTGCTTTTACACTTTCTCTATGTTTTCTATTTAATCTTCATCTACTGCATTTTAGATGACAAAAACACAGATAGAGAAGTAAAATTATAAGGAATTCCAACCAACCTAGAATCCAAGTCTGTTGAAGATTTGACTGTCTACTATTTGCAGGTTTTTCTACCGACCATTTTCGCTCAGGGCAGGTCTGAATCTGAATGCTATCTTCAACAATAGTTGAGCTCTACTAGCCACTGTCAATCAGAGTGATTGTACCTATATGCAAAAAACACTCAATAAATTAGCAAAAGAACGTAAAATGCGGGTGTGCCACCATGATCACCACTATAGAAGGCTACAAAGACCACACATCCATTGATATTTTTAATAGAAAGAAAGAAAACATGTAATCTAAGCATACATTTGATAACAAGAAGGAAATAACAAAAATGGAAGCTCTCTTTATTAATAAAATGAGTCTTGTTACAGATTTATCCCTCTTAGGGATACCAAAATATTGATACAATTGTTACAATTAACAAGTAACCCCAAAATGGGGGAAGATGTGTTTCAATTGGTCTTCATATCTCCATCAAACTGCTTAAGGGCTTATAAGGATGCCTTCTTCTCTATTCACCAAGAGGAAATCAAAGTTGATGATGCCTTGAAGCCTACAAGATCTTGTAGCCTACGTATATGAAACAAAAAAGCACAATTAAAAGCATAATAGGCCTCTCATGATGAGGCTTTGTCAAGAAAATATAAGAAGTATGGCTAATATTGAAGGAAAACATAAAGATATGCAAATGTGATTACAAAACAACTGAATTACTGCAAAGTATAATTGAAAATAAGTAAATCTAGTCGATCTACCATAAGTTTTGCAATAGAAACATGAAATAAAGCTAATCTAAGGAGATTAATTGAATCTAGAAAATGTGACTAAATGAAGGTAAAGTTACCTCTAATATTGCTAATTGACCACATAAAGATGTAAATGAAGACTAATCTAAGCTAGATTAACCTATTTGCATGACTAAAATGGAAATCCTACGGCTAAAATATAGGGAAACTTGCATCAAACCCCGATCGCTATCGCTCAGAGCAGCTGTTCTGCTAGTTGTTGATGTCATGAATGGTGTTGGCCTAGGGGTTGCTGTCAATGACAATGACCACAAACTAAGTATCCTACTTATTGAATCAAGGTCTATGGTGCACAATTTCCCATCTAGATTGATGGTCAAGAGTCACCTCGATGTTCTAAAATGGATTGGAGGTGTAATTCATCTAAATTTATAATGGAAGTAAGTCAATTGTCAATCTTGCTCCTTAAGATCTCCATTGTTTCAAGGTTGATGATCAAATTGGATTTTGATAGCATCTTGTTGCTCTCCAAAAGGTGCAATTGGATCTCCAATTCGATAGGACTTCACTGTATTAAACTTGGAATCTCTTCTAGACCTTCTCCCTAATTTGGAGGGGGGTTTTATAGCCTACCTAATTCCTCATCCTAGCTTCCTTGAGAAGCCAAGAGCAAGAATTAGGAGTTTGGAGCAATTGGGAGGAAGCATCCAAAAGCTTCTTTGCCAAAAAATATCCAAAATTAGTTGCTCTGGCTATTAAAACTAATTTTTGGCTTGAACCTCGAGGTTGAGTTTGTTTCAGAGCTAGCCGCTCTCACTTAGGGTGGCTATATTGTAGCTACTATGAGCATCAACGAATGAGCTGGAAACTGATCTGATCGTTAGTGACTAAGCCTGGATAGGTCAAAAATGCCCCAATTGAGTGGTTAAAACCACTGCTAGCTCTTGAAAAGGTCCAAGATCATTCATATGATATGCAAGGATGCCCATATGAGTAGTCTCCTAAAAATGATGTATTTTAGGTGTCTACACCCTCCTTTATATTTAATTTTAATAACGTTGGTGATTTTTAATTATTATCTCTAGGGCATTCGATTTGGGAAATCATCAGGTATTAACATGTTGTTTCATGTACGCAGGATCACATAGCATGATTTTTGAGATGGGGGTTAGACTCGGATGAGACTCGAACATGAACCATTGGATCCAAATGGTAATAGATACCAGTGACAGGATGATCACGTGGATATTGGCACAAAGAGGATGGGGGACCACATGATTGCTAAGGAGGAATGCATACATGGACATATTTGGGAATTAGCACACAAACTTCAAGTTTTCAAAGGAGGAAAGTAGCACGATGGACTATGAAACAATGACATGCAAGCATGTAAAATTGAGTGTGATGTAGCATGCACATGAAGTGATGGATTTTAAACCTATGTGGTTAGCCCAAATGTGTCGACATAGACATTTTAATCTGGATGACACTGCATAGGTGCGATGACCTAGATGTAATTAGGGGTACGAATACACATCAACCAATGGTAAAAAAAGTTGGATGAAAACACCTAGATAGGGATGATTATTGATGAGGTGGCCATGACACAACTAGAGACAAACAAACTTGGAGATATGATGTGAGATCTAGTGATAAATAGAATCAAGCTATGGATAAGGATGCATGACGATGTGGAGTATGAATTCATGCACAAACAGATGTGTTAGTCTAGACTAGGCTTACGATCCTTGCATTGGTTTACGATATTACAGGTTTACACATCATGGTGATGCTAATTTAGATAAGGAGTTTCGTGTATGTTTTGATGAAGGATAGGTGCCCTGCAAAGGTAATTTAGATAAATTGGGGTTGCAGGTGATGTGGTACAGTGGCCATTTCGATGGATAAAATACGAGAAAAAAAGTGATTAATTGTTTGACATTTTGGATGATATTTGAGCACCAAAAAAATAATGGAATAATATTTTATACCTGAAACTTGAAGTCAAACCCCTCAAATATGAGCATCAAAGTTAATTTTTCCAAAATGAAGAAATGGTGGTTAATCGCTCAATGCTTCACAAAATTTAATGTCAGTGATGAGATACGAAGGTCACATAAATGTGACAAAAGGTGGATTCAAAGGTTTTCTCCTCAACACAATACCAGATTATGTGATAAAAAATGTAACAATGCATTGTATCTGTATCGAATGGAGGATGAAGGTCTCTCCTAATTTGTGTTACATCATATGGGTCGCTTGCTGCGCCTGTGGAATCAGACCAGGAAGTCTCACCACTAGATAGTACTACATCGCTACTAGGATCACATAGGGATACACCATAATTTTTGAAGGCCTATATCAAAGAATGGATAACAGGGCACACTAATAGACGATACATGGACAATTGAATAGCGATCGATATGAAAATATGTAGGGCAAACACATCACTAGAAGAAAATAATTTTGAGAAGCGAATAGCAGCAGTATAGGGTACGTATTCAAATCAAGCGTGCAAGGATAATGCCAAGGATAGAAGTTCCCATAAAATGTTGACATTGAAACATGTATAAAATGGGGACATGGGTATCTAGCTAGATTACCATATAAAACAATAGAACAGGCAGTGGGGGTTGCTGAAAACATATACCGTAAGTGTGTGGTGATAGTGCGGTCAATGAAGCAACATGCTAATAGGTGAAGGATATGTAGGAGATTACCGTAGGGAAGACCAAAATACGTTCATTAATAATGGGTCGTTACATATTGGGTAACCCAAGTTTAAAATATTTTGAAATTTAATAAGTGGGTTAGGTTCGTGACGTGCGGTAGCCACTTTATGGTAAATAAGTCCAAATAAGGGTAGTTACGAATGCTTTGAGAAAAGAAAAAATGGTAAAACATTATAGAAAAATCATAGATGTAGGGGCATTTTGAAACCACAAAGAGAAGAAATGTAACCAAACATAGATAAGATGAAATGAAAGGCGAGATCAAAAAATTTAAAACAAAGAACCAAATATAGAAGAAAGGTTGGACCTTTTGCAGGTAAAAGGCTGGATCTTTTGAGAAGAAATCCATCATTGGACTGGAGTTTGACCATTGGATGCCAATTTAGGGCATGGTGTTCTGTAGTTTGTACTTGTGCTTATTGAAAATTTTCCTTTTGCAATATATTGGAGATCAAGCAAGTTTTATGCATGTTAATGGTTGACTTGTTTGTGTTTTTGGTATATTGCACCATTTCCTTAGAATATTGCACCATATTAGATGTTTGATTGTGTGAATTCGGGTCACACTAATGCTAGTTTTTTTTTAGGATACTAATGTTTGCAGGGTCTATGGGAAAATTTTGGGTTGCAACAATTCATTTTGTTTCTTTTATTTCATTATTTTTTTCGTTTTATTTTTCCAACCCTCCTCTTTTTGCAGTTTTTCTAAAACTTTTGTAATTAAAATAAAAATAGAAAAAAATTAAAATTCCAAAAAAAAATGCACCAGTGTGAAGAATAAGCTTTAACATTTCATCTTATGCAATTTTTATTTTTTGAAGCCATTTTGAAATTATAAAAAAATATTCAAAGTTGTTTTTATAGGCAGAACATAATTTCAGAATTTGACATAATTTTACATTTTGAAGGTAAATCAGATTTCAAGCTTTGCATGTTTATTTTGCAAGCAATAAATTAACTTCCTTTATGAAAATCACAATTTCATTAAATGGGGGTGATTTATATGGCATTTCAAAGGCCATTATTTTTAGAGCAATAAATTGGCATCTCTTTATGAAAATTAATTTCATCAAAGAGAGGTAATTTATTTATTATATCAAAGGCTATTCAAATTCTCATATTCAAGGTAACATTAAATCCATTCATCATTTGATATTCAAATTTGGGGATAGATTTTAATCTTTATTTCATGCTCAAAGTAGGGTTTAATGCAAGATAAAACTTGTTTAAAATCTTCTTAACAAAAAGAAGATAAAATCTACTTAAAACATATCAAGATAAAATTAACTAAGGCACTTTAATCATGGTCATATGAGGGCCAATAATATGTTTGTTTTTCTTTAAGTTTCATAAACAATCACTAGTATATAAATAAAACAACACCAACACAGGGCCCTTGTTAACAGTTACTTGCAAATAACTAAGGTATTCCTAGCACTTATTTGACACATATTCACAAGATTAATAGCACACATTAACTAAAAGGAACCTTGGAGAAATTTATATTTCTTTGCAAGAGGGTTTTCTAATCAAAATCCCGACTGTGATGGTGATTTTGCAATTGGGCAAAATTTCCACTCAACAAGACTTAATATGAAAAGCTAAAACCATACAAAGATATTATAGATTTATTAAAATCTCATTTCAATCAAACAACCATAGAAGCCATACCCCATTCTAGCAATCACCATGTTGATGCTATGGTAACATCTACATCCCTCATCCCTCTAGAATTGGAGGATGAAGAAGTTGTTGTTATCATAAGGTCCATCAATTAAAATTTTGTGATAGAATCATGCCTACTAACTCTTAACATATGTAACATCGAAACATCTATATCTCAGGCACCTTGGTACCAAGACATTTTTAATTTCCTTTAGGAAGGAACATTCCTAGAAGGATTTAACTCTAAAAAATATAGATAACTTAGGCTAAGAGCTTGCAAATATGTTATCATTGGAGATATCCTAAATCGATGCTCCTTTGAAGGTATACTCTTTATATGCATAAACTCATATGAAGCACAAACTCTTATAAAATAAGTTCATGATGGATGTGGTGGTCACTTTAGCAGATTAACTGTAGCTAAAATGCTTCTTAGGATGGGTTACTACTGGCCATCCATGGAAAAATATACTCATAGCTATGCCAAGAAATGTGATAAATGTCAATGACATGACAACCTTGTTCACGCTCCATCTTAGGAACTTCAGCCTATAACATCCCCTTGGCCTTTCTCCTCCCGGGGATTGGATATTATTAGTAAAATAAACCCTCAATATTTTTATGAACATAAATTCATTATTACATCTACATAATATTTCACTAAATGGGTTGAGGCAATACCTCTATCCTCTGCCACAAGCATTCAAGTATCAAAATTTATCTTAAATCAAATCATTAGCTGATATGGTATCCCTTCAACCATAATTATAGATAATGGTACCCCCTTAAAAAATAAATAAGTCGCCAAATTGTGCGTCAAATGCAAAATTCAATATAAATGGTCTACACCTTACTTCCCATAAGGAAATGGATAAGCTGAGTCCTCCAATGAGATGCTAATCAAAATCCTTAAAAATATAGTCAACAAAAATGGTCAATACAAGCACTTACAACTTTATCCTACCTTATGGATATATCGTACAAGTGTGTGTACTCCCACTGGGGCAATGCCATATACCTTAATTTATGGTACTGAAGTAGTATTTTCCTTCAAACTGGAAATCCTCTCTTTAAGAATCTTGTTGCAAGATTCCTCGATAGGATATGCATACCATTCAAGTTACTTACAACAACTAGAACTATTAGAAGAAAAATGTATCAATGATTTAGAACACCTCATTACCTACCATAATAGACTTAGAAAATCTTATAAAAAGAAATTACTTCATCAATATTTTGAAGTTAGGGATTTAGTCCTCAAATAAAATCAAAAGAACACTAACATTCACATAGATCTTAAAGAAAAATTCAAGCCTAATTGGTTAGGACCCTTTATTATCACAACCAATTTTGTATTAGGAGCCTACCACCTAGCCACATTGGATGACCAAGAACATAAATAACCAATTAACATCATTCATCTTAAATGATATTATGTATAAACCACATCGAGTCGACTGCTTGTTCATTTGATTGATACATGACAAGAATCACTATATAATCATACACACTTTACCCCTTGTATGTTTGCCTCATCTGCTTTATCATTCTATCAAGTCAAGAGAGTTTAATATTATGCAAAGGCCAATTCTTATTATAAATAGATCTGCATTGCATCTGCATAGGCTAACTCATATGTTGAGTAAACTCTCTCAATCCAAAAATCTTATCCTCTACTATCTTATTCTATATCCCGCTTTGTTACTTCCATATTTCTTCTCTTATTCTCCCTATATTGGGTTAAGTGATGTATGACGTGATCATCCATGGCATTGATGACCCTACCTTTTACCTTTCTTCTATCTTGATCTTAGGTACAATCAACAAATAAGCAACAAGCAAATCTTCATCTATATCACTTCTTCTATATCTTAAAATCAAACATTACATATGACTTAATTTCTTCTATATTACACATAAGTCATATCATTAATTTCAACAAAATTATCAATAATACATATCCATAATACTTCTCAAACAAAAGGATTTTATATTCTAACAACACTCATGATTATTCTATAGACTCCTCAAATACATCTCTTTCTGTTCACTAATGCAAAAAGGATGTATTGTATAAGAGAATTTAAGAGCATTATATCAAATGTGTCATGATATCTATTCATCATATCCTCCACATATAACTCGTATGATAGTCCATTCAGGGATGAGAAATCACATTCAACCAATTTATTGTAAATTTATAATCATTTGTGATTTCTACTAGTTATTGGTTGAATGGAGTTATCTTCCTTGATTGGTCTGTCATTCAAGTTCACAGAATCATACCTAATACATCATCATCTACTTATTCATTCGGTTTTTCATGAGGGCTAGAATTCCTCTAATCATCCATTCCTATGTGGATTAACAAATATTTGTCAACCTTATATACAAACAGATGATTAAGGGTACTCCTCCTTGCTCGACATACTATTTTTAGTATACAATCAAACATAAACAAAATTCTCTCATGCTATCTTTCCAATAAGTCATAGGAATATTAAGGTTCCCTTGATCCGATGATGTGTAGGTTTGCAATTTCCTCATAAATATCATTAGCCAATGGATCAATGTTACCATTACTTCCTCTTTAATTTGTTGTGTTAACATGCTATCACATTTTTACAAATCTCAATGACTGCCCTCGATAATCCATGAGATTTTTTGAGATTTTATTGATCCAATATCTCATATATCTACAATTATTTGTATACCTTACTAGGAACTGGATCAATATTTTCTTCATAGCCTCCTAGATCATATCATTGGCATTCCATCAAATGAAATCAAGTCTCTCACAGACTATTGTTTAAAAGGGTCTATCAAACTATGAAGCCCTATAGATCCAATGCCTTATGAGCATGCAATTACTTGTATGCTTCACCAGATATTGGATCTATATTGTATTCATAGCCACCTAAGCCTCTACAACAATAAAACATCCATGAATCATAATCTCACCATAAACTATTTGCTTAATAAAACTACTGGATTAATAGAGTTCTATTTCCAATTGACCATATTATGCAAATACACAATCAAGCATCACAAGTCCAAAAATTATCACCTATCAAAATGGATATTCTCTATCTTTTCACACAAAATAGATAGAGAACTTCCTCCCTCTTGATAGGTGACAACAACTTATCAATTCTTCCTTCCTTCAAAACCAAAACATCCTGGCTAACTTATATGCTCTTTGGAGGCATCGAGGTTTGGTAATCAACACTTTACGTACCCATAATCATTTATGACTACATAAAGAAGTCGATTATCAAATCCCTATGCATCCTAACATCCTATAATCTATCTTGGATGTCATCCATCCATAAAATGAGTTCCTTTGAACTCAAGGTAAAGTTATCATATAGACATCCTAGATTAGGAGAAGTTATTTTTCCATATCCTGTGCATACACATTTCTATGTACACACACCGAGCATGAGAGAATGACCTCTTCTTCTCTTGGATTGTGCATATGAGAAATTTGTCCCCAGTATAAAATATTTTATCTACAAGTACTAGATCAAAAAATATTTCAACACATTAGATGGGGCAACAAGTATCAAGCCCAATCCCTCGTGAACAAGTAAATCTATGTAGAGAAAAGAACAACACAAGATCATTTTACAAGCCTTTTGTAAATTTTGTTACAAATAATTTCAAGATCAAGAATTTACTACAATAACAAAAATATAGCATCAACATCACACTTCTCAAATAAAAATCAAAACTCTATTTTGCAAAAACATTTACAAAAATTAGTTCATTCTTATACAAAATGTACTTGCAAAGTCAAAACATCTACTCTACAAAAACATTTGCAAAAACATTCTATTACATTGCAAATATTTTTGTGAAGTTTGTTCCACTATTTTATGATACCTCTCACAAATATCATTCTCTATCACTTTACAAAGAATGTAAAATCAAATCATAATTTTTTTCAAAGATCATTATATTACTTTATAAAATATTTGTAAAAATTGCTCTCCAACATTTTACAAAACATTCACAAGAATGTCATCACCATAATTTTGCAAGACATTTCACAAGACCTCTCTAAAATTTAGCAAGACATTGCAAAAATCATATGAGTAAGACATTTCAAAATCATCTCAACATCAAAAGCACTCATATCAAAGCTTTGCAAAAGGCTTGCAGAATAAAACTCTTATCTACACAGTCAAATGTTTTGTAGAAAATAACATTTGAACATAGATAAGAATCTATCTACTATCTTTCATCTACGTATCTCAGTGTTAACCTTTCATCTACGCAACTAAGTATTTCATAGATAATGGAACTTAGACATTGATAAAAATAACACTATCCTTCATCTATGTAGTTAAATGTTACATAAAGAATGACATTTGAACATTGATGAAGAGCAAAAATATTATCTACATAGCTAAATGTTTCATAGAGAATGACAATTGGACATTGATAAGAAGCATAATATTTTTACCTACGTAGTCAAGTGTTCATAGAGAATGGCACTTGAAATTTAGTGAAAATCCTCTATCTTATCTATGCTGTCAAGTGTTTATAAATAATGGCACTTGAACACTGATAAGATACAAAATAACTTTGTCTATGCAGTTGAGTGTTTCATAGAGAATGACACTTAAACATTGATGAAAGATAAAATCTACCTTATCTACATAGTCAAATATTTACAGAGAGAAACATTTAAACAATGACAAGGATAAAATATATCTTATCTATGCAGTCAAATGCTTGCAGAGAGCAGCATATAAACACTGATAAGGATCAAATATACCTTATCTACATAGTCAAATGTTTGTAGAGAGTAGCATTTGAACACTGATAAGGATAAAATGTAACTTATCTACATAGTCAAATGTTTGTAGAGAGAAGCATTGGAACATTGATAAGGATCAAATCTACCTTATCGACACAATCAAAATTTTATAGAGAGAAATATTTGAACACTGATAAGGATCAAATATGCCTTATCTATGCAGTCAAATGTTCATGGAGAGCAGTATTTTAACATTGATAAGGATCAAATCTACCTTATCTATGCAGTCAAATTTTTTAAGATAGCAACATTTGAACACTGATAAGGATCAAATATACCTTATCTACGTAGTCAAATATTTGCAGAGAGCATCATTTGAACACTATTAAGGATCAAATCTACCTTATATATGAAGTCAAATTTTTGCAAAGAGCAACATTTTAACATTGATAAGGATAAAATCTATCTTATCTATGTAGTCAAATGTTTGCAGAGAGAAGCATTTGAACACTGATAAGGATAAAATCTACCTTATCTATATAGTCAAATGTTTGCAGAGTGCAGCATTTGAACACTACTAAGAATCAAATCTACCTTATCTTTGCAGTCAAATGTTTACAAAAAGTAGCATTTGAACACTGATAAGGATCAAATATATCTTATCTATGCAGTCAAATGTTCATAGAGAGAAGCATTTGAACATTGATAAGAACCAAAATCTACCTTTTCTACATAGTCAAATGTTCACAAAGAGCAACATTTGAACATTGATAAGGATCATATGATAGGTACCTCATCTACACAGTCAAGTGTTCATAGAGAATGGCACTTGAACAATGATGAGAAAAAATATTTTCAAAACAAATATACTCTATTACAAGTACCTCATCTACGTAGTCAAGTGTTCATAGAGAATGAAACTTGAACATTTATGAGAAGAAATATTTTCAAAATAAATATACTTCATTGTACATATTACAGGTACCTCATCTATGCAGTCAAGTTTTCATAGAGAATGAAACTTGAACATTGATGAGAAGAAATATTTTCAAAAAAAATATACTTCATTGTACATATTACAGGTACCTCATTATGCTTTAAATGATATCATGAATATGGCATCATAGGCCACCATTTAAAAATAATTAGATCATGTTCCTACCTATGGGAACACAATAACATACATAACATTTGCCTCAATAAAATGAGTGCTCTTTTATATCAGGTCTAAAGACCACTGCTCACATATATATGCCTCAATACTTCTCACAATTTGGGATATCTCCCCTCATCCATATCATTCGTAAGATCTAAAAATAATTATATCAAAATAAATCAAAGCATAAACACATTCACATCACATTACCATAAGTAAAAAAACTCAAAAACATCTCATCATAACCCTAAAATAACAAAAGTATCATATATATATATATATGTGTGTATCACAATCCGATAGAAAAGGTGCATCCTAAAAGAGAAAAATGGTATGCTCAATTCATCATGGGATGATGCACCACAATCCTAAAATCAATGCACTCACTCCTAAATACCCCTAAGGTCACCTAACAAGAGGAACCAGTCTCCCTAGAATCTCTTGCTAGAGGAGGATGCGATGGCTGAGGAATGGCATTCATCTGAGTATCACTCATCGTCGTAGCCCTTGATCATGATCCCAAAGGAGATGGTGTTCACTGTTCCATAAGTATCACTACATGATATAACTCATGATAGTACATGGCTCTACCTTGTGCCCTCTCAACCTAAGCTAACAAGTGATGCACCTACTCTATGAGATTTGATCTCATAGCTGCTAGCTCTTGCTCAAGTGGTCTAGTAATGATGGTTGTCATAGTCCCATCTAAGCCCCACTTGACCACAACACGACCTCATCACTCTCTATATTGGATCTAAGACCATCAATAATAATATCATTGGTAATCTACTTCTCCATGATCTGATCCAAGGATGATTGGAGCCTAGAAATGATCCCTCTACTGTTCATATGCACTCAAACCACCTCATCCCTAAGATTGACCACCTCACCCTTAATCCTGGTCACCTCCTCCAATATAAAATCCTCTAAGGCTACTAACTGACTCCTATCCTCCTCCAAAGTGTGATGGAGCACCCTCAACTCCATCACCATAACATCTACATCTGTCCTACTAAGACCTGTGTCTCCACCAAGATCCGACCCTACTCCACTAAAATATTGTCCACCTAAAATTGATGCCCCTCCACCAACTGGGGTATGCAAAAGTGGGATAACAGTCAATGGAGCCACATCTAGAGGAGTTGTACTCCTCATCCCTTGCCTACCCATCCTCTTCTACCATCCCTCTCTCCCACCATGATGCCTAACCGCTCACAAGAAACTCAAAATGTCCTAGAATATCTGTCTCTGATCTGTCGATGGTGGATCCATGGTCAATCAATGAGATCTAAAATACCTGTACCAAGAACCATAGTCTATTTTCACCCCTACATCATCTAATGCAGGATTCAATACCATGAGATCATCCTAATTAGTCTCAAGGTAAGTAAGAGGATCCATAGGATCCCACTAGGTATCATGATGCACTCGTCGTATCCAAACATCCCCATCAACTGGTACTCCTTGTACCTCTCCAAGCTGGCGAGTCACTCGATCATAATAGCACAAATCATAAGCCTTGTTATCATCATCCAACCACCAAAATCACCTCATCCTAGGTAGCTCCTTGTGGTCCTTAGAACACACATACACATCTCTCCACGACTATGATGTGACATGCACCATTCACATGTTATCAATAAGTTGCCTTAACCAGGTTAGGTTACAATATGAGGGATGAATGCATCTATCCCACCTATAAACTGTAGGACTCTCATGATCAATAAACCTCATAACCACTATGGGTCATCAAACAACTATGTGTTCCCATGCCCAAACCTGAAGTAAAGTGCAACAAGTCAGACTTTGATCCTATCGGTAGACCACTATGTATAAAGTATGATATAGCCTAGCCAAGATGAATGGAGCCTAGGCATAAACTATCTAGATATCCCTTAGCATTTCTATGATCTGTTCCCATCCCCATGGCATGAAGATCCTGCTAGTGTCACTCATCATTAGTCCAGATACCATTACAGCCAAAAGTGTGGTGCTCTGATCAATGTGCCATCCAATGTAAGCATCATTGATCCTCAACCCCTTTTGCATCCCTGAGAAATCACCATCCTCTAAAAATTTTAATTTCCTAGTAATCATATTCATCCCCAAGTGAATAGGAACTCCTCGAACTAGAACCTTGAGGATGCACCATACATCCTCCAAAGTAATGGTCATATCACCCATCGATAATCTAAAGGTATTTGTGGTTGGATACCACCTCTCTGTAAGGTCTATCAACAACGAGTGATCAACCTCTAAATTAGGCATGTAGGAAATATAATATAGCCATATCACCAAAAAAAGTGCCATATCCTCGATATTTTTCTCACCCTCTAAGATGCTCCCCAAGCACTTAGGTTGACACTCTTGGCTCATTAAAACCTTCATCGCCTACCAAAATCCATCTAAAAAATGAGTTAGAAATATCATCAAATCATTTAAGAACTTCATAAAAACACTACCATTGGATAGCCCTCAAAGAGAGCTCTTATACAAGTATAAATATCCCTATATTTGCACACATATCGAGGTCAAAAGTACTAAATAAAAATGACTATTTTGACCAAATTGACCATAGGCACCAAATTTGACAGTGCCAAATTTACCAATGGGACCAAAATCACCAATAAAACCTCTACCAAATTTACCATTGGTGCCAAATTTGCCATAAGTGCCAAACATTTGTAAAAAAATATCCTAAATACAAAATTTTTGTATAGGGATGACCACCTACCTTTCGGTCTTGCTCCAATACCTCAACCATCCCTCGAACCGTGTTAGCATGATGTACCCATCCTCGAATATGAGCCATATTCTCCAACAACTCTATCTTACCCTCTCTAACTTTCTATAACAAGTAAGAGTGCAAATGAGGTCGCTTTCACCTCCTCTTTTGCCTTTTAAACCCTCAGTCTATCAACCCTAGCCAATCTAAAGCACCCTATATCTCAAAAATTTTCTCTAGAACCTATAATCAGACACATGGGTTTTAGAAATCATGTTTCTAGGACAAGAAATTTTTGTAAGGGAAAAAAATTTTCTACGAATATTGAGGTACGCAAAATGAGGCATATATATATATTTAAAATCATTGAAAATAGCCAAACTACTTAATTAATTTTATAAATCAATAAAATATCACAACAACAATGCAAATTAGCATTAAAATTGAGCATCACAACTTAAAATTTGATGTAACATCTCAGATATCATGTGAAAATTAGGGTAAAATATAGACACCCAATTTTGACACACTAATTATGACTTCCCAAACTGGTCGCAAACCCTCCAAAACTTCCCAAAATATGTTCTAATCTTCACAAAAATTTGAAATTATCATCCCCCATCAATTTTGACACAAAAATATACCTTTACCAAATTTTCCACTTTGACCAAATTTACTAGTGGTGAATTTGGCAAGTCAAGTGGTGAATTTAGCAAAACTGTAAAATCAAGATTTTTGGCCAAAAACCAAATTTTACCAAATTTGCCACCCCTATGGTGAATTTGGCTAGTGGTAAATTTGGAAACCCTTTCAAATTTCAAATTGTCCCAAATATGATCTGATTTATTACCAAATTTACCACTCATAACCAAATTCATCACACCTGTGGTGAATTTGGTAAATAGTGGTGAATTTTTCAAAACAACTAGGAATCTTCCACATGAACTAGTTAGCCATGGATTAATCCTCCCTTCACCTCCACCATTGATCCCACATGCTTCAAGAAGTTCTAGGATGCATTGGTTTGAATTTGTTCTTATCCATTCCTCCCTCCAAGTCCCCTCCCAAATCCTATTTAAGGAGGCCATGGGGCAAGCATTTGGTAAGGCAATTCACTGTAGCAAAGCTCTGCCCACATTATTCTAGCATTAGAATTTCTCTCTTTACAATTCTTCTCAAGCATTGCATGATTGTCTAAGCATTTGAGCATCCTTTATGAGCATTGAGAGCAATCCAATCAAGGCAAGGAGGACTTGGGAGCAAGGAGATCACTACTGGAGGTAAGAAGGAGAGCTCTCCTAGCTTCCTTCTTCTCTCCTCTCTCCACAATATTTTGTCCTCTAGGTTGTAGCCTTGCTAACTTGACATCATTTTATGTATTTCATTTTATATGCTCCAATTTTTATTATAGGATTTTTATCTTTTTCTTTGGCAACCTCTAACCCTATTTTTGTAGCATCTAACAGTGTTTGGAAGCCTTATTTTTCAATTTTAGCATCCTTACTATCATCTCTAACACTTATTTTGTAGGCTATCTTAGTTTACATTTACTTTTATCATACTTTACCTCTAATCCTCTATTTTGCAGGATTTTTGTTGGGCTTTTCTTTGCATAAATTTGGATAAAATCTTTACTAATCCATTGCCTATAGATTTTATATCTTGTCTATAGTATACTAATATTTTGTGTCTTCTTCCATGCCATTTATATTTCATATATCAAGCACTTTTGCCTTCTATTCTCCCTTTGTGCATGTATTTTTACAATATTTCTTTCATTTTAGGAGCTCTATTTTATGTAAATTTCTTGTTATTTGAGTGCTAATTTATTTTTTATTAAGTTATATTAGTTCTCTCTTGCATTTCCTAACATTTAATATTGTATTTTTTTAAGCAAAAAACCCCTTGCGGGGCCGCCTTGGTATGAGAGACCACGAACAAGGGGTTCTACACCATCAAAGTCACCCGGGAGTCGCACTCGACCCTACCGACACCAACATTATCAATTGGATTTTGGATACCCAATTCAGCTTTTTGGTAGGGTGGAGATTTGAACCGGGACCTCCCTTGGAGGATTGCCCTCTCCTCTCCAACTCACCTACAACACATGGGTATTTAATATTGTATTTTAGATCCTTTATGCTGCTACTACATTAAATTTTAGTTCTATTTACTCATAGTTACATATTGTTCATTTCATTTAAGTTTTAAGCAACTTCTTGGCATAATCTACTAAATTCTCCCATATGTCATTATAATTTGTTACTAAAATATTACTAAAGGGTAGATTGACTCTAATACATTATTCATTAGCCTTATGATTGCTTCTCATAGCCCTTTGTAGCTATGATTTATAATATTTACAAACTCCTAGGGGGATTGCACTCCTTTTTTTGTTATTTGAATTTTAGTCTTTAAATTCTCTATTTCAGAGGATTAATTCCTTGTTTTTCTTGCACACAGACTTTCTAAAATACATTATAATCCTTCCCTATCAATTTTAGTTGAAACCCCCATCAGATTGATCTGAAATCCACCCTAAAATTTCAAAAATCTTACCCAATACCAAATTCACCATCCCTATGGTGAATATAGAAAAATCAAGTTTTAGAAGTTCAATCCTCTCATTCTGCTATCTAAAAACCTTCTAGATAACACTAGGCTCATCCTCCCTAACTTTTATCTTGAAAACACAGGTAGAACCTATTGAAATCAACCCTAAAACCTCAAATTTATCGTCCAAGACCAAATTTACCATCCCTATGGTGAATTTGGAAACCAAAATCACAAAACCAAATTTACCACTCAGACCAAATTCACTAGTGGTGAATTTGGTAAAACCCAATCGTAAATTTGGCAACATGCCAAAATCCATTCCAAGAAGGCAAACATACTCACTTATTTTGTAAAATAGGGGGTCTTATCAGTAGAAGATATAGTTTATCACCTCACTGCCCTCAGACAGACCCTCCAAAGTAGAAAAACCTATTGTTTTTTAGTTTTTGTGTATGTTTTATCAAATTTGCCATCCCTATGGCGAATTTGGCATCAATGGCAAATTTAGCATTGTTTAGTGGTGAATTTGGCAGACAGACTCCAATAAAGGTAATGCGGCCACTTGGCCATTCCCTACCTTAGTAATTTAATTTTCTCTATGTTCTACTTTTGATTTTTTGCTATTTTGAAACATAAAACACACCTATTTTAGGAAATTAAGGAATCCTAGTTAGAAAACCTAAATCATTTATAAAACCTTACAATTTCTTCACAATACACCTGATTTTCTTTACAAAACATTAAAGGACTAACCAAACAAGGAACCCTAGGTTTAATTTTAGCATTTACTTCACATTCAAGTACTTAGGCAAGAAATTTAAAAGCATATAGTCACATTTAGGCTAGCTTGTTTGATTGCATCCTTCCTTGTTTACCTTGAAATCGAAATCTCCCTAGTCTAGTGCATTCAAAACTTGAAATTCATATAGGTTAGCTCTTGTTTGCTTGCATTTGTGTGAATTAAACTAAGCATTTATTTTTAGATGGTCTTGATGATTTAGATTCAAATAACTGTTAAGGCTTGATAAAGAGTCAAAATTAATAGAGATCCAAAACCTTTAGGTGTTTATCTTAATTGAACCCATAAATATCACAAAACAAGTATTACATCAACCTAATACAATCATAGGAAAAAGAATAAAAGTAGGGGTCTAGTTGTGTTGAGGATTTTCACATCCTCGGGATCTCCTTTGAAAAGAGATCCTCAAGTGGGGAAGCAGATATTCTAACGAATATCCCCCATACACACCTAACATTTAATTAGATCTAAAGGTAAAATAACATGAGGTTTTTCCATTGCCTACATATGTATTTTGAAATAAGCACAACTTGATCACAAATAATGGGTTGAAATAGTGCAAACAATAGTCTACATACAAAATATACTATCAATAAGAGTACTCAAGCATATTACACGAGAAGAAGCATGGTCAGGACAAAAACCCAACATAGAAAGACTAAAAATATTTAGATGCAAATCCTACATGCATATTGTAAAGCAAAATAGGACCAAGTTGGGTGACAAAACTATGATAGGGATATTTGTTGGGTATGATAATGAATCTATAGGATACAGAATAATAGATCCATCTACAAAGAAATTTTATAGTAGCAGAGATGTGGTGTTTGATGAGAAATTTAAAATCAACACAGATGAATCCAGTGGTGACATAGAAGTTCTCCTAAATCTACCTGAATAAGATATAATGAGCATGGAGCTAGAATTAGAAGAACAGGATACTGAAGCATCAACTGTACTGCAGAGAAAAGAACCAATATGGCTCAAAGATACTCTCATAGAATCAAATTTAGAAAGGATGCCAGATCTTATAGCTACAATATCTCAAACTTGCAACATGACCAAAATGAATAGAGGAATGCTAAGTAATACAATGGAACCAATATTAGCTTCTCAAGCACTGAAAACACACACTGGAAGGTAGCCATGGAATCTGAATATGCACCACTCAAGAATAATAAGACATGAGATTTAGTGAACTTACCTTTTGGAAAAAATAGTGGGGAGCAAGTGGGTGTACAAAATAAAATACAAAGCATATGGAACACTTGATAAATACAAAGCTGGATTAGTGGCTAAAGGGTATACTCAGACAGAGGGAATTGACTATGAAGAAACATTCACACCAACAGCTTGAATGACTACTATCTGAATAGTTTATGCTCTAACATCTCATCAGGGGTAGAAACTTCATTAGATGGATGTAAAAAGTGCATTCCTTAATGGTGACTTAGAGGAAGAAGTCTATATGATACAACCTAAAGTTTTTATCATTCATGAGTAGGAAAGTAAGGTATGGAAGTTGAATAAATATCTATATGGCCTATAACAAGCTCCTAGAGCATGGAACATCAAGATCAAAAATCATCTACTACATAATTTCAATAGAAATAAAACATATTCTAGTCTATATACCAAGAAGATTGGAAATGATGTCTTGATCCTCTTAGTATATGTTGATGACATAGTGATTACTAGAAGTTCAGAAAACTTAATAAGTGATATAAAAAAGATCTATAAAAGGCTTTTGAAATGATAGATCTGGGACTAATGAACTACTACTTTGGTTTATATATTTATCAAGAAGACAAAATAGTTATTACGCAATCAAAATATGAAAAATACCTTCTTGAAAAATATAGGATGACATAGTGCAAGCCAAAAGATAAACCAATGGAACAAGGAATTCAACTATCCAATAATGATAAAATACCATTGATTTCAGTAACAATGTTTTGTCAATTGATTGGAAGCCTTCTATACTTAACAAACAATCGACCAAACATAACATTTGCAGTAAATTATATTTCATGGTTCATGCAAGAACCAAGAGAAAGTCATTGGAAATCTACAAAAATAATATTACAATATATCAAAAAGACTATAGACTATGGACTAACTTTATATGAAGAATATCAAAGACTTTTATCTACAAGGGTACTCAGATTCAAACTATGCTGAGTCCATTTATGACAGGAAATCTACCTCAGGTTATGTCTTTTATCTCAGATTAGGGTCCATATCTTGGCACAACAATAATCAACTAAAGTAGAATATAGATAAGCTATAGATACAACCTATGAAGCCCTATGGTTACAATACATGCTATCTGACATGGGGATCAAGTGAACTTTGACTATGAGTCAAGGATTATTGAACCTGATCAAGAATCCAATCATACATGAAAGAACAAAGCATATCGAAGCTCAATGTCATTTCATCAGAGAAAACTTCCAAAACAAGCACATCATCCTCAAGTATGTTCCTATAGAAGATCAACTAGCATATATCTTTACAAAGGCACTTGGAAAAATTAAATTTCAAACCTTCAAAGATCATCTATGTGATTCAAGATAACTTCATACCAAATAATGTAATATAGGTGGGTGTTAGAATTACATCATTTGGTTATGTTAGATTACTTTGGGGAGAAGTTATCTAGTTTCTTCATGCAACATGGTGAATGTACAAGTGTTAGTGTGCAAGCTGTATATATGCAAGTTATCCCTTGCATAGTTAGGTAGAGTGTTGGCCAAGGAATCCATATTCTTATATAAAGGGTCTCACACCCTTACTTGAATGTATCAAATTTTCATTCATCAATAATACATGTTTCTTTCTCTCCCTCTCTTTTGTTTATGATAGAATGGTGCTAAAGTCATCAACTTGGGTAAATTCTAGCTACTTGTTCTTAGCATAATTCCTTTCTTGTTTTTTCAAAGCCTCTTGAAGTAGATCCTATTGACTAGATCAAGCTAATACCTCTAACATGATCATCTTGAGAAACATATTTCTCTTTTATTTAACAAAAATTGAACTCGATAGAGCTACTCTCATTGTGTTTCATAAGCTTCTTGGTATTATCTTATAGTCATTGCATGACCTTAATTGGTGAGAGAAGGATATTTCATATGTCACTGTATCTCATTTTGTAAATGATAATTTTCCTTATCACTCTTATTTTCTATGGAATTATGTGCTCCTTTTGCATTCCTCCTTTTAGTTTTGGTCTCTTTTCCCATGTCTATTTTTTTTTCATTATTGGTTTGTGCCTTAGGTTGAGCCTTACCTACAATATTATTTTTGAAAATTTCCTTATATTTTTTGTTGTGTAGTTATTGACCCCTTATCATTCAAATGCAGTGATGGTCTTTTCCTCCTAAGCACTAAATTACCCTTGTTTGCTTTAGTTTATTTTAAGTTGTGGGTTATCTTCTGGTATTTTTCTCTCGACCCTAGTCCTTACCCCTTGTTGGTTAGCACATATAACATCATCCTTCATTGTGGAATCCTCATATGTTTCAACAACACTAAAGTTGGAAAATTTGTAGGGTTTGGCAAGATAGGGACTGGCTATTGTAATAGAGATTGTTGGTATGTAGGATGATTCACTATAGGTGCCATTTGACCCAAGATCATAGTATATTAAGCTTGGAATTGTTTGTAATTTTGATTCATCTAGTCATACATGATGGCTACAACACATTCCATAGGGTTTTGTATCATATTGTATGGAAGACACCATAGTATGTTGATCTTTAAATTGGTATTCCCCATATTATTTTGCACTTGGTTTATCATTTTATTGACACCTTATTGAGGAGGTAGGGGTTATTCAAGGCTACCAATTTTGAGTTTGATGTCATCACCTTTGCTTAGTGTTGTTTTTATTTAATATGGTATTTAGTACTTTCAAAAATTCTACCATCATAATATTGTTAGGGGAATCATTATTAGTTTTTTGTGGAGAAATAAGGGCAATAAATTATGGCTAAATGTGGTAGTTGATGATGAATTCTTGCTAGGCTGCATGAAAATATATGGAGAGGATGATAGCTTGGTAGAGGAAGCTAGTTGAGGGTTTGGAATGAGTGAAATGGAAAGTGTAGAGCCATGATTTGGTGGGTTTTGGGCAGCATAGGAATTGTAGGCCATAGGAAAGGTAGGCAATAATTTTCCTATCCTAATTAGAATGTCATCTACATGGGATGCTTCTTTGAAAGATAAAACTAGAGTGTTGTGATTAGCATTACAAACCATCATAACCATTTCAAGTTGTAAACACTTGATATAATATGGAAATGCTTGTTATTTGTTAGGCCTACTATTTTATGGAATCAATTTTAAGGTCCTTGAGAGTGTAATGTTAAAATTAAGTATATTTTCTTGGGGATTCCTTTGTATTGTATTCAACTAAAATAAAAAAGAGTAACCATTATCCATAATATCAAACATATTCATGAATGGTTTTATAATTGATACCTAACTAGTGACAAAATTATTAGGAAAGCCCCTATACCACAATACAATTTTATCACATAAATAATATATTAATAGGCATACCAAAATAATCCTCCTAAATATAGTGAATCGACAACACATTGAGGTGATCTAATGTCATCTTATTCATGCTTCCATAAAAGGTATATAAAGCTTTCATAGTAGTAGGTGGAATGGGATACTAAGCTCCTATGTTCAATGATCTTTGATAGGTCCAATCAAGAACTAGGTTTTGAAGCCTAGGTGGAGATACTAGATTATTTTATTGTGGAGAAGGTTAACCAAATTATTGTTGTGGTGGCAAATAAGGATATATTGTGTAACCTTAGGTAGGTATAGAGGATACAAATGGTATTGGTATAAAGGATAGTAAGATAAGGGATAATGAGGATTTGACATTTAGAAAGGAGAGGCAAATAATTTTGGTAAGCCATTGTTGATTCATAGGAAGTAGCATTTTTAGAAATGGAGGAGGATATTGCAATCCTTATGGAGGAACCTATTAATTTGGAGGAGGTTGACATTGATATGTATTTTTTGACTAGCTAGAGGTGGTCCCTAGGTCACCTGCATGCCAACTTGTCCAACTAAAACATGTAAATTTTTAGTAAGGCCCTAACTTTGATTTGGAAATATCTATTCTAAATATCATACATTTGAAGCTATGGATTATCCAAGAGGAAGATTGAATATATTATATAAATTTTATCCAGGTGGAATTTGAGTTGTAGTTGTACTAGTAGACATTTTAATTTGAGCATTAGATTCTAGAGGTTGATTTATATTAACAACATGGTAATAATTTGTAAGAGATGGGTTGTTTGCATCAAAGGCCATCCCATAAAGAGGGTTTGTGTCAGTCAATGAAGGATCAGTTTTTGACCAACTTTGGTTAGCAAGAACAAATGAATAATTCATTTGATATCCAAGGTAACCAATTTGCTAGTAGGACTTTGATAGATACAATTAAAATTTTTCCTTCTAAGAAAGCATTGTTATAAATTAGAATTTCCTCAATCTTGTCATTTAGATTTACCCAGATGGTGGTTTGTTCATTCTTTTTTTGTTTTATATTTCTTCTATGGTATGCAAGTATCTTTGGAGGTTGATATTATGTTCTTGATTTTTGTGCTTTTAAACTTGTATTCATAAGCGTGCATATATGTACCTGCAAGGATAAAATTTTAGAGTTGAAATTTGAAAAGTTATGAAATTTAATTTATAATGCAATTCACCTACAAACTGGAGTGATTCACTAGTAGAATTAGATAATTTATTAGTAGGAATTGAACATTAATTTTTTTGAATAGTAGGGGATCTAAGCAATTCGTTGAAGTGAATCACTCTTTAGAAAGAAGTTAGTAAGAAACTTGTCTTTCCTAGAAAATCACTCCAAATTTGACTTTAAGATAAATCACTATTTCTAGAGTGATTTTTGCTTTCTAAATGGAGCGAACAACTTGTTGATTTGATCTTTGATAATATTTACTTGATACCTACCCCAAATGCCTCCTAATAATAGTAGATGCATAATTGTGATCAAATACGAGGTTTGATGTAATTTTGATTGGTTGCTTCATGAAAATTTTAAGATTATAAAGTTCAAACCAAAGTTACCAATAGCAAAGCTCCTACACGAATTAGATGTAAATAATAAAAATGATGTGAATTTCAAGGTCAATTTGATATCAGGCATGATAATTCAAGTTTGTATCCTTGGTGAATCACTTTAGATTTAACTTGTGTAAATGTGATAGATTTAGAATAAAATTTTAGCAAAATGAAGCAAAATGCTCACTAGAATGATCTCAAAATATTCTTTAAGCAATTGGTTCAAATGAAGCGAATCACTCCAAAATTAGAGCAAATCATTACATGTGTTAAAACTTGACAAAAATCCATTCACTTTTAATTCAATCACTTCATTCATGATGAAGGTAAATTTGGCATGAAAATTGAGTAATATAGATAATTCTAAGGGCTATGGTCCCATCGGATGTGTTAGAAAGATCTATATTGAATGGTGCATGGTGGGGGATCTCACTAAATTCTTATTTATGAAATGATGGTTCATACCACTGTCATACTGAGAATAACTATATTTAATTGAGGAATGTCCTTGACTTTTATATTAATGATATGCCTAACTTCTATTTTAATGATGTACCCCATTTCCATATTTTCAATATTTCATTGGAAGAAAGGACTCAAGCCTCCATACAGACTCCACATTGAGTTTGGTTTCCCACTACCCCTACTAAATATTATGCTAACCTACACTATTTTCATTCTTAAGGGTACAAGGGATTCAAGAACACAATTGTAGCAAAGAAGTTAGAAATCAATCAATACATGAGAACCTGAACACCATCAATATTTTCCATTCATCAAGTATGAAATTGTTATATGAATAATAATATGGGAAAAAGGGCAATGCTTTAATCACCTTGCATTCTACACTGTAGGAGGGTAGTGCCATTTGTGGAATGCAAACGACTTGCTAATTTCTTACCAATTTCATGAGATAGAAAATACTATGTGGGTTTTATGGATTATATATCTAAATTCTCGTGCCTACATGATCTATACAATGGATCTCATGGCTTCTATTTATAATAGGAGTTTACCCCTAAGTTACTTACGGTGATAAATTATTACTCCTAATAAAAATAAAAGTTTGGAGGCATCTCTAACAAAATGGTGCACATCCAAATGTTACATGCCCCTAAATATGCCTCTAATAAGCTTAAAAGGCTTCTAAAATGAGTTAGTGCACCACTACATGATAAAATATCACTCTCAAAAGATCCTTCTTAGATCCATATCTTTATTTTTACCTCTTCCCTAACTAGAAAACAATTTGCTCCAAGAAGTGAGTAAATCGCTAGTTGATCCTGAGTGCTTTGTTCCCATGAGCCAATTAGGCCACTTTGTAAGTGGATCACTCTTAAAACAATCGGAATTTATTGAGCAAATAAACATCTAAGCTATACTTAGTCCAAATTTGAGCGTTTTTGACAAGTATTAAATCAACACCTAATTTCATTATTTTGTACTTTTTCAAAATGATGAATTATGAGGTAATGACAAGGCACTACAATACGTGAGCACGTCAACATATCTTCTTGATAATTTTTCCTAGATGAAGCATTTAAATAGTGAAATTGTGTGTTTTACCAATTTTTAAATATAAGTTAGTGTTTTGCAATATCACCTTACATGTCGAAGGATAGTGGTTGATTAAAAACTCATTGCATATGTATAATATGAATTTAAAATTTAGTTTCTATTTGTATGAAACTCTTACATATGCGATCATGTGTGTGTAATAATTTTTCTTGGATAAAACATTTAAATATTGAAATTGTATGTTTTACCAATAATAAATAAATCTTAGTGTTTTGCAATGTTCTTTGTGTGTTAAAGGTTGATAATTTTGATCAAAATCTCATTATACAAGTATATTTTAAATTTCAACTTTTCTATTTATTTGTATGAATGTAAATTTATTCTATTTATTTGTATGAATGTAAATTTATTCTCTGAGTCCTTATGTGATTTTTTTTAGTGACACACCAACACATACTTTTCTTCTCATTCCAATTTTAAAAATTTTGCAATTCACAACTTAAAAGTAATATTAATATCAAACCAATTTAAATTTTATCTTATGTTATAACTTATGTTGTCTAAATCAATGGTTAATTATTATTATTATTTATCTTTCCCTTTAGTGCATTCTCTTTTTATTACTAAAAATATTACTAAGATTTTTCAAATAAATTAATTTATAAATGATTTTAGAGTAAAGAAAATTCAATTTTTTATTAAAAATAAAATTATAAAAATTTGAAATTATAATTTTAAAATTTAATTATTAAAAAATATTTATAATTATTATATCTTAATTTTAATAATATAAAAATATTTATATTATAATATAAAATATATGTTTCAATAATTTTTAATTTTTATTATTAATTAAATTAATTTTAAACTATTAAATTTCAAATAAACAATTTAAATGCACAATATTATCCAAAAAAATCTTAAAAGATATTATGAGAAAATAAATTATATTTAAAAATATAATTTAAATAATAAAATTACATAATTAATAAAATTATATATATAATATAAAAAGAATAGTAAATAGACCTAGTTAGACTTATTAATTATATGTAAACTCTAATTTGTATGTACAAGTGAGATTCAAGCATTCCATCAGCCATCTTTTATATCTGATAAGTTGTTGCCGCCTCTCTTCCAATCCATAGTGTAGGCGTCTCATTGTTGTTCGGCCCAGATAAGTTGGTCTGGCCTTAACCTTCACATTGTGGAACTTCCTATTTTCCAATGCCATCTACACCTTATCACTGACTTGTAATAGGTGTCATGAATGCCCACTCTCTTCTCTAGAATATATTTCAAAATAATTATGACCAACTAAATAAACGTTTGAGGGAAAACACATTTTAAAAGAAGAGGAGATCAATGAATTTTTAAATGATGATGTTATTTGCTTTAAAAGGCAGCGAAGAAGATGTACAATTTATTATTTTTCTTAGTACTTTTTGTATTGTCTATTCATACCTTTTCCATGTCTTTTGTTTAGAAAAACACAGAATTGGATTTTTTATTTTTTATATTACTTAAAAAATAAAAAATAAAGATTGAAATGTTGTTTATTTGTATAATTATATTTAAAATTTTAACTTTTTTTTATGGATTTGTAACAATTTGTTTTGTGAAGATAAAAATTATTAAAAAGTTTTTAATGTAGGTTAGGTCTTTTGAACTTCCATATCAAGTTATTGATAAAAAGATCTTGAAGAATACATGTGAAACATTTTTCAATGTGGGTTAAGCCTTTTGGACTACTATATCAATTTATTGATAAGGAGATTTTGAATAATACTTGTCAAACTTTTTCAATGTGGGTTAGATCTTTCAAACTTTCATATCAACTTATTGATAAGGAGATTTTGAAGAATACTTATCAAACTCTGGGGGAATTCATCTAGGAGGGATCAACTACTAAGGATCAAAATCATATTGTGTATACTTAGATATGTGTTTCTATGGATATTTCAAAACCTTTGCCAAAATCAATTAAGATTATTCTTATTTCGATGTCATCTTGCTTGCTTGCTTCATGAAAATTTTATGATTTTAAAGTTCATAATGGAGTTGTCATTCACAAAGCACCTATAAAAAATAGATATAAATAATAAAAAATATGTGAAATCCAAGCTCAATTTGGGACTAGGCTTGGGCTTGAATCAAGTCCATGGTCCCAACAAATCACTCTAGATTCAATTTATGAAAATTTTGCAAGTTCAAAGCAAATCATCCCTAAATTCTGACTTAGATTTTTTTTTTCTAGGCAATTATCCCCAAGCAAAGTGAATTGCTACTAATTCGGGACTTGGAAAAAAAATCCTTATATTTGGACCAAACGCTTCCCACATATGGTAGGATGCAAATTTGACACTGAAATTGAAAATTTTGGTCAAGTTATGAACTAAAAGACTAGGGTCCTATCAAGCATGCCAAAAGCCTATGTTGAATTATGAAAAGTGTTATTGTACTTAGGAATAGGTATATAGGGATATGATATTATATCGTATAAGGGTTGGCATGGGCCACACATAGCCCAAGGTTGATTATATTATAATATTATATTATTATTTATCTCCCCAAAGTAGAATTAGAAGATGGATATATAAAGAAGGGCTATTCGTCATTGTAATGATCATGGAGATCAATCCTATGTAATCACCTTTTTCCATGAAGTGGCTTATAGGACTTTTCCCTCCTTATGTGGTGCTCTCATCTTGGGAGATCTTGTGGAGTTATTTCTTCCTTGAGAAGTTTTATTGATTTTTTCCTATCCTAAGGGTATTCTATATCTCTGTCTCATTGTGTGGATTGTTATTGTGGTTATTATTTATGGATGAATGATTTGATATTTCTACATATTGGTGAATGATTTCTATTAATGAGAGTAACGTTTTGCAACAATGGTATCTAGGGATAGATATATAGGGATATGATATTATATTATATAAGGGTTGGCATGGACCACACATAGCCCAAGGTTTATTATATTATAATATAACTTATATTAGTAGTCGACTCCCCAAAGTAGAATTAGAATATGGGTATATAAAAAGGGGATATTTGTAATTGTAATCATAATGGAGATCAATCATATGTAATTGTATTTGCCAATGGAATGACTTATGGGACTTTTCCTTTTCTAAGTGGTGCTCTCATCTTGAGAGATCTTGCGGAGTTATTCCCTCCTTACGGAGTATAATTGGTGTTGCCCTACCCTAAGAATATTATCTATCTCTGTCTCATTCTATGGATTGTTATTATGATTATTATTTGTGGATGAATGATTTGATATTTTTGCATATTGATGAATGATTTTTTATAAGAATAAAGTTTCATAACAAGTGGCATTAGAGCAATGACTTTGGCAAAATGAGGATTATTTTTTGTGGATTGCAGAATTAGGACAGATTTATTTCTAGAAAAAACATTTCATCTCTTAGGAGTCATATATCTACAAAATTTTGTTTGATTTAGATGATTCTTGGATTATTTTATTCAGAAATTGAAGAGATTTAAAATGAGTGGTCATATGAAGGAGATACAACCCTGTGAAGATAGTCATCTAGAGTAAGGGCAGTGGTGATTTTTCAAATAACATTTTTTAGAAAAATAAATTTTGATATATCTTTTAGTTGCAAGTAAGCAAATCATCTATTGTTGTGTATGAAGGATATTTTTTCTTTTGGAGGTTTAGCTTCAAATCAGTAGGGAGACATATTTTTATGAAACCTTAGTTCATAAAACCCTAGTTTGCATTATATTTTTGTTGGACCATGAACTTATGGGGCTACAAAAGTTTTTTTGGAGAAGATGATATTGATGTTAGGGGTTGGTGGTAATATTTTAAATCCTTGTAGTATGATATTTCCTATTGGTACCTTATGCTTTCTATTTGTCTTGAAGGATAATCTCTCTCTTGGTTTTATAGTTATCTTAGCACCCATAATGGTGAATTGAATTGAGATAAAATAGAGCAAGCATTCTTGAGTCAATAGGAACCATATAAAAAGAGATCTAGGTTGAGGGATACACTCAAAGGTTATGCAAAAAAAATAAACATACTTTAGAAAGAACAAAAGAAATTAAAAAAGAGCTAGAAAATTTCAAAGTGGTAGAAGGTAAAAAAGATGTTAGTGTGCAGATGGAGGAAACCATACCTTTGGTAGCAGATAAATTAAAAAGTGGACAAAGGGATTTGTTTGAATCTAAAAAATCTATTTTGTAGGTTTATGGTTACATTCAAAAGAAAAAGGTTATTATTTCCATTAACCCTAGCAATATATATAATTTCATTAATAGTGCTTTGGCTAAGAGGTTGCAAGTTCAAGCAACAAAATTTAAGGACATACAACTTGAGGGTGAGAATGTTCAAATTTTTGAAGATTTAAAACTCACCATAGGTAAATATGTTTTACATTTAGATTTTCATGTTACTTAGATGGATGATGTGGATATTATTCTTGGTTATCTTTGGTTAGATTTTTTGGGTACTGTTAAAATAAATGCTTAAATTTTTTATTAATTTATGGTACAAGAAAAAGAAGATAACACTACAAGATATTTCCCAGCTTAAAGAGAAAGGAAACGAGGAAAAAAAATAAGTGGTTACAAAGAAACAAATTGAAGATAAAATAGAACCTGAAATATAATCCAAGAAGGAAGTAGCAGCACAAGAGCCTATGGAAGTAGTGGCAACAAAATTAGTGGAAATAATAGTCATAGATTCCAAGGTAGCTTTGATAGAAGAGTAGAAGGACACACAAAACAAAGGGCACATGAAATAATAGCATGTAAATGAATTTAAAATAGTGGAGCCAAATGTTGGGGAGTCAAAGGAGGTAGAAAATTAGGTTAAGGTTGTAGCATATTGCCATTCACACCACTAGAAACAACAATAATCTTAGAGGTATGGATTAGAGCAAAACTATTGTGGTTCTACATAGAATAATAAGGGAACCAAGTATGGTATTGTTTGACAAAGAATACATAGTGATCATGTTTTTTAGAGTGATGCAACAGTATCAAAGAACAAATGGACCCATAAATCAAATTATTATAATATAGATATAGAAGAGTGGAGCCAATGAAGTAGTTTTAGCTACTCAAGTGGAAAAATGGAATACCAGCATCAACATAGAACACCATCAATCAAAGTTTCACTAGGATGGATGGATGATCAATATTGGTATTAGTTGCTAACATTTATTAGCAAATCATATTATCTAGTTTCTTCTCATGTTTCAAGGATGAAACATTTGTAAGGAGGGTGGAATATTATGGTACCTAAGAATAGGTATATAGGGATATGATATTATATTGTATAAGGGTTGGCATGGGCCACACATAACCCAAGGTTGATTATATTATAATATAATATTATATTAGTAGTTAGCTCCCCAAAGTAGAATTAAAATATGAGTATATAAGTAAGGTATATTTGTCATTGTAATGATTATGGAGATCAATCATATGTAATCATTTTTGCCTATGAAGTGGCTTATGGGATTTTGTCCTCTCTAAGTGGTGCTCTCATCTTGGAAGATCTTGTGGAGTTATTCCTTCCTTAAGGAGTATTATTGGTGTTGCCCTACCCTAAGGGTATTATCTATCTTTGTCTCATTATGTGGATTTTTATTGTGGTTATTATTTGTGGATGAATGATTTTTGTTAATGATAATAAAGTTTCATAGAAAAGGATACAACTTATTTTGCATCCACAATTCTTATTTAAATAATATTGGACGGGAGGGTTTATGTCCTATTCCAACCTATGGATTTAGGTTGTTGTCCCACAATCCTTGCTAAAGTCTAAATTGATCTAATTTGATTACATTAAATTAAAATACTAAAATTAAATAAAAATTTTAAAATGCATAAAAATAAATTGTGCAATTTATGATGCTGTTGGGACTGAAACTGAAGAGATTGATATTATTGATATAAATGGTTATAATATATAGGCATAAGCCTATATTCAACACATGACACTTGTCAATAGAAACTAACAAGTGTCAAGGTGAAGGCATAGTGCACTTTAACTCTAACATTCCCCCTTAAAGTGCACTATCCTAACTAAAGAAGAAACAAAACAAGTCAACATTAGGTAACATTCCCCCTTAATGTTGACTTCTCTAAAACAACCTATCATCCTCTCTTATTGCTGATTTGGTCTAGGCTCATGCTCTTTGCGCTTGGCTCTCCAACTGTGAATAATGCTAGATTCACTATGTATACATCTCGGTATGTTGCCTTAGGGTCAGCAACTTCCACGGGTCTGTTGCCACTGGGTCAGCCATCTAAGTGCCTCAGGGTCATCATGGGTGCCTCAGGGTCAGCCACTTCTGGGTCTGTTGCCTCTGCAGGTCATCCTTAGAGGATTTTGCCTCTCATAGGTCACTAACTAGATTCACCATAAATATCAAATCTCTCTTTATGGTGAACTCAATCTAGAAGGTGTCGGTCTCTATCGAAAATGCACCTACCGAAAATGCACTCAATACAATAAAATGAGCCATAGATCCAAATAGGAGGAGAGAAGAAGAAAAAAAGAGAATCTTCTGAAGTGTCTTCGTCTGTAGTCTTCAGAAGTAGATCCAAAAAAACCTCAGATAAAGTCTAGGGTGTCTATGTCTGTAGTCCCTAGATTAAGTGTCCTTATGGTGACCATGTCATCCCATCGAAATGCATGGGTAACCAGCCGCTGCATTAGCCAAGTGTATAAAAAAGATCACTAGGTACAAGGATCACATATAAAATAACCTCGAGAGTGTCGGGTACAACCGAGAGTGCACTCCAAGGTAGAAAAATCTTTGAGGCTAAAAAACTTAATTGAAATAGCCTCAAAATTACAATATGACACCACCATTGTGTCCATCACGGAAAAACGTTTCCAACGACTATAAATACCCCTATAGGCGTATACAAATTGATGCTTCAACAAATCAAACACAATGACCCTCAAAAGTATGTGCAGCTCCGGGACATTCCCAAGTAGTCACCCATCCGAGTGCCACTTTACAACAAAATGCTTAATGTGATAGTTCTTATGAGACTTGTTGCCATTAGAACAGGCATCCCCATGATTATAAAGGAGGATTTTAAACAAAAAAAATAGCACTTAAGATTTTAATAAAACCCGTATTAAGATTTTTCCTCCTTTTATGGTAATTTGCTTCTTAAGTATCAGTCAGACGGAGTAAACAAGCTTGGTGGGTAACATGGGTGGTGATTCTAATACTTTGTCAGAGACAAGTGGCACTATAGTGCAAATACTCACTCTTCATGATCAGATTTCACACGCTCTTATACAACTAGACACCAGTAGGAACAGGAGACACCGCGCCACACAGATTTGAATCAATTATTTCATTCTACCACTGCAATTGCGAACCAAGTCTGCCCTTCAGATCCTAGCCTCCATCATGGCTGAGATCTATTTGGATGACGTGTTGTGCTTGAATTAACACTACGCATTATGAAAAAAAAAAGAATTATCGCAGACATGATCTCCACCATGCTGTGCCAGTGTCGGTGTGATCATGATAGTGTTGCGTCGCATCAACAAATTGATCACCATCAAACTAAAAAACTACACAACATCAAGACAAATAACCATTGGGAAAAAACTCTCACTCCGTTTATTGCAAATCACATGTGGGAAATGCGGTGTGGCAGTGCCAGGCAGGATTATTCAACATATCAGGAGGATACACCAGCAAAGAGCGACTGCACTCTGAACAGACTCCAAAAGCTTGAGCTATGCATTGGTTACCCTGCTTCGAACGCAGTGAGGCCTTGTGTCGCTGAATCTTAGCAATATTTGCATTTTTTATGTAATATCGAACTCTTGACCAGTCAATGTACTGAGTAAAATGTTCAAGGTCAACAATATTTAGATAAAGAAAAGCAAGACTGTTACCATTCTTTTCTTCGTCCTTAATCCGCTTCAACTCTTTTATCCTGACATTAGCCGCTAAAGCCCAAACAAGTGTCAGAATCAAGCAAATAATGCAACTCTAGATCTGTAACGTAATGGAATGTACTGCAAGAGGCCTCGCAGGCATAGGCCAAACTGAGTCCAACATCTCCATTCCAACCAAGGCTTTTGGCTCTTAAGTCACAGGGGTAACCTTGGCACTAATAGTCGTCTCCCCTCGAGTGAGTTTCCAAGGGAAGTCAAGTGATTTTAAACCTCTTTCAACTGGTTCGATATGCCTGTACTCCTCCTATGAATGTTTGGTGCCCTCTGAAAGTCTATGAATGCAAAATTATTTCAAGAAGTTTCAGATGGACTGCGTGTTTTGTTGATGTGGCCGATGCTTTCGCGCTCGCCTACAGGCAGCGGGGCATGTTCCTATATGCGCCTATTTTCGAGGTGCTATTTTTTTCCACTAGGCGTCACCCCAGCCCACTCGGGCACTGACTTACTTTCTGCATAGCTTGACCGATGATTTCCAATTGGCGTAGATGGAGGTACCAATCGGATCGAATATTGCTTGTTTTTTCTCCTTGTGATGGTGATGGCATAGGTCATGGTGGCGTATGTTTTTTTTTCATTCTCCCCAGCACATTGCTTCCTCTCAGTGGCGTTGTCATAATCGCCACAAGTACAAGATTCTGAAGTGCATTCGTCAACAAGAACGTGCCTTCCCACAAAACCAACTGGATCTAAAAAAAATTAACCTCCTACAAAGATCTCACTTCAAAAAAAATTCAGCCATTAATTTTAAAAGCTTCTGGTTTCTGATCCATCACATGGATGGAGAGCATACTCCCTAGCTTGAAAGAAAAATGGGAGAAAAATGAAAAAATGAAAAATGAGGGGGAGGGAGGATTTCCATGAGGGAAATCCTCCCTCAAGGGTTTCACAGGGCAAGGAAAGCCTGCTCTGATACCAAATGTTAGGACTGAAACTGAGGGGATTGATATTATTGATATAAATGGTTACAATATATAGGCATAAGCCTATATTCAACACATGACACTTGTCAAGATAAACTAACAAGTGTCAAGGTGAAGGCATAGTGCACTTTAACTCTAACACATGTAAGGGATTAAAAGTAAATACAACTAAAACCATAGCAAGAAGAGTATGTAATCAATAAACACATGAGAAATTTAAATAAGAATAATATTTCCATTCAATTGAGAGGAAATTATGAGAGGAATGCTAATATGGGCAAAAGGGTTATGTCTCAACCACCACATGTTTTGTAATCTAGGAGATCAATGCCACTGATGGAGAGTAAAACTATTAATTTTCCACCAATTTCATAAATTAAAAGAACACAATGTGGGTCTCATAAAGAAATCTATAAGATGTTTACAATGAAGCCCATGGCTCTTATTAATAGGAAATATTTATCCCTAATTATGTGGGATGAAAAACCATTAATCATTGTAAAAAATAAATATTAAGGGGAATCTCCAACAAATTTATGCACCTCTGGATGCTACATACCTCCAATTATACCTCTAAAATTATTAGAAGACTTCTAAAATGAGTTATGTCACCACTATGTGCTAAGATGTTATTTTTCAAAGATCTTCCTTGAGGTCCATGCTTGTCCATTTATCCCTCCATTGGTCTATGACTGATTTATTTTAGGAGTAGAATGAAATACTATAATATGCTAAAAATTGGTCACTATTCCACTAGCGCTTTCCTCTTGAAATCTAATCACTTCACTTTGCTAGTGGATTATTCCTAAAAAACAACCTTTAGGGAGTGAATCAATACTTGTCTTTAACTTAATAAACTTGAGGGGTTTTGGAAGGTGCTAGTTGATTGATTTCACTAGTTTGCAACCTTTCAAAATTTTACATTATGCAAGGTAGTGACTTGTCACTACACTTAATGAATAATACCTAAATACATACATAATAATTTTCTATAGGCCACATCAAGAGTGCCCAAAGGCACTTCATATAATCAAATCAAATTACAAATATTTAAACAAAGAGGAGGCATTGACTAAGCACATTCTAAATAATTTTTATATGTGCCTCCAAAAGACCCAATAATTGCTTTCAATACCTTAATTCTAATTTTCTCTCCATGAATATGGACCGAAGATTCTTATTCTATAATATATTATAAATTTGACCCTTTGAAACATGACAATAGTTCTTAAATACAATCACATGATGCTATGTATTTCCACCTATAGTAAATTATTGAACAAATACAACTAATGCAAAGAGCTAAAAAATTCATACAATTTGGAAAAAAGGCACAAAATACTTTTGTATGCAAAATTTATGGCCTTTAGGAATTTGCCCTCCAAAATATTGTTAGATTTGCATTTTTTAAAACATTATTTTTTAAAATTCCTTTTATATTTTTACAAGGAATGATAATAAGAAATAGTTTGTTTCTTTTTTGCCTTACATTATCGAAGATGCTTATGGATATTTGAGAATTAAATCACCCTTGCAATCAAATGAAAAATTTGAGGTAGAGAATAACCCTTTTGCATGACAAAGTAACGACACTCCATACCCACTCTGATACCATGTCAAAATTTACACAAGTTTCTAGAAATGGTAAAAAATAATTCATTTACTCAAATCTTATATAAAGAGAACAAGACAAAAAGGAAACATAGTTGACATATATAAATGGGCCCGCTTGAGCACCAATAATCACTATATTATCTATAGATAAGAATCACAACACTTGAATATAATAGATTAGTATATAGATGATATTTATACCAATACCTAAACCCTAATATTGATAATTACATAATATTATTAACCTAAGCTAACATAGCATAAAGGATTAATATTAATTACAAGTTAGGGTATAACCATGGGCCTTTAAGCTTAAATATAAATAATTATTAATTGCATTGCATAATGATTACTTATAGGATTACACATGATAACATCATACAATGTCATCCTTGGCCAATAAAGTTAGAGTACAACTTTCAACATTATCGACTCTACCAAGATGACCCATTATCTCTTTATCTATTTATTATTCTTGTGGAAGCAATAGTAATATCATTCTAAAAGGAAAAAATGGAAATAAAATTAGTGGTATTTAGGTTGTAAAAAAATACATTTTTCCTTTGGGTTGTGTTGCAATCATTGTGATTATGAAGTTTAAATCTCTATTAAATTATTATGAGAAGGTTGTTGAATAGTTGGTTAGTACTACAAATCCTATGATATTTTTCATTAACATTACCCCATATTTACAATGCATTATTATGGACATTTTAGGGGTTGAAAACTTCCATTAACATATTTATGTATTCCTTTGTCTAAAAAATAAAAGGAGGAACTTTGGGACTCAAGTTTGGATAGAATTAAATCTTATTTAGAAATTTGTGAAGGTATGTTCTTAACCATAACTAGAAGCCTACAACTCATAAAACCAAAGTTGTGATCTATCCTTATGTATAATTTCACTTTCAAAATCACTTTAAGGTATAGTATACAAATTTTATTAATTCAATATATTTTATTTAGAAAGGATGTGAAAGAAAATTTACAGTTTCTTTTTGTAAGTGGGATAGGGTTTGTAAATAAAAGAATACAAAAGGGGTAGGATTGTAGAGCTATAGACTTATGAGATTTGTATTAGGAGAAAAACTTGGTTGGAGGTTATTCAAAGATCAAAGAAAGAGTTGGGCAAAAATGTTACTTCATAAACACATAGGTTCTCTCGATGCAATGAAATTATCTAGGAAATGAACCCTACCTAGATGATTGACAACATGGAACTGCATATCATATAGTTTTCATTTTATCAAAAAATATGTTAGATAATTAATGAAGGGAATTCTACAAAGATTTGATTTGATGCTTTGTTGAAGCCTTATCTTCTTATTTTTTATCCAAAATAGCAATTGTTCACTTGGGCATATTTAGCTTATGAAGGTCAAAAATTACATTAATATGAGTAACAATTTAAGATCATGTGTTAGATTTTGACGATACAGGTAGTAAAGCAAATGCAACCACAAAATGTAAAATGAGTAAGCTATGCTAAGTATATGATAATGAAACAATAATATACAAGAAAATAATGTGAGAAACTTCTGCAATAACTCAGAAATATACCATTAATGGAAGCTTGAGAAAATAGTACAATGCTATATAATGGAGGAAATGAACACTCCACAAACTATTTTTAAGAGCTATAATATACTC